>OX030949.1:13614184-14334184 GCA_943735915.1 Pherbina coryleti
ATTCACAATAATCTCGTACTTGTCATAGGATTTTTTTTGTTTTTAGTTTCGTTCATTTTTTATAGGCAAAATTATGACGAATTTTTGGTCGAAAATCGTTAATTTACGTTCGCAAATCCGCCATTTTGTGAAAAATCAATATTTTCAAAATCGGCTATTACAAGTACGAGTTTTAAGTATCTCGTTTAATAACATATTTCATTTTTTTGTTTCTGATGAAATTAGGAGGAGCAATCTTGGTCACCGCATTTCATCTTTTTTTCAGAGCGCTCTACAAAAAATGCTGTATCGACCTTAATATTATTTTTTTAAATAAAAAAAAACTAAAAATACTCTTGAATGTGTATATTTTTAGGTATAAAAACCCTTATTTAAAAATATCCCATAGGTTTCCTTAAAAAAATTCACAAACATGACCTTGTTTTCGGCCTCTGGCTGCGTTTCCCCCCTTAAGTGTAAAAATGAGTGCAAAATTTTGATAGTTGATGGAGGTTATCACTACGAATAGTTTAACATTAAAAAGTAAAAACTTGTTAATTTGGAGTTGTGCCTGTTTTGAAGATGTAGTTCGATATGTTAAAAAAGCATTGAATCGTTATTAAAAAAATAAATCATATTATAGAAAAGATTTTTGAGTTACAGTTAAGGCCTTACCAAAATAGACGATTTGCTCCGTAACGAGTGAAGACGAAAATGTTCGCTTAAATGCATTTCAATGTTGTAGCCCAAAATAAACAAACGTTAACTTATCGAAACTAAACGAAACAGTGTGACGAGACGTTCTGTTCCGTAAAAACCGAACTTTTAGCGTCTCAACTCGTCAACAAGAGCTGTGCAGAGTAGTCATCTTCTTTTTTCAGACAGTTGGAGGAACTCGTTTCATTTTGGGTTAAATGTCAAAACAGCCGTAACGATTGCAAACGTTCGGCAAATTGGAATCGTCTCATTTATTTTGGTCAGGCCTTCATTCTTTTTTGTCTATGAATTATTAAATATTAATAAATAAAAATTCTTTTGTGTTTACAGAAATATTTTTAACCAGTTTCATTCCTTTCGTTTAAATATCTGTGAAAAAAAACATCCAGAAATTAGACCATTTCAGAAGTTAGAACCACCCTTAGAACAAAGTGGTTCTAATTTGTGAGAGTCTACTGAAAAAAACAACAACTAAAAATATGCGATTTTGTAAAAATTTGTGCTATCTCGCCATCTGGTATCCCAGGTGAATCAAAGAAGATAGTGCTAAAAAACTCATCGTACCTGAAAACCACTATATACCAATTTTCATTCTAATCGCATAAGCGGTTTGTCAGTTTTAGGTGGTTTTGCAAAAAAAAATTGTACTACAGCGTCATTTCAATTACATTTCAATACAATTTTCATTCTAATCGCATGAGGGGTTTGGGAGTTTTAGGTGGTTTGGGAAAAGATTTGTACTACAGCGCCATCTGGTGTTCAAAATGGGTCAAAAGAGACAACAAAAAATACTCTACATACATGAAAACCATTATATACCAATTTTCATTCTAATCGCATGAGCGGTATGGCAGTTTAAGGTGGTTTTGCAAAAAATTTGCACTACAGCGCCCTCTGTTGTTCAAGATGGCTCAAAAAAGATAACATTAAAACACTCAATGTACATGAAAAGCACTACATACCAATTTTCATTCTAATCGAATGAGGGGTTTGGGAGTTTTAGGTGGTTTGGTAAAAGATTTGTACTACAGCGCCATCTGGTGTTCAAGTAGGATCAAATAAAATAGCGCCAAAACACTCGTTGTACCTAGTAACCACTATAAACCGATTTTTTTCCTAACGGAAGGGGCGGTTTGTAAGTTTAAGGCGGTTTTTTAAAAAAATTGTACTACAGCGCCCTCTGGTGTTCAAGGTGGATAAAAATTGGTAGCCCCATGACCAGCCTAGTACCAAAAAGCTTCTATACACAAAGTTTCATCGCGATCGGATGAACTTTGTAGAAATGTATTCAGGGCACACAAACGTACATTAAGTTTTATTTATATGTTAAGAAGAAATATTACGATGTTTTTATTTTATTTTTCACCCCCAAATTTTTTCTTTTAATATACCAAACCTCTACCTACCACTCTTGTGGAAACCCTCTTAAAAAATATATTATTGAGTATGATTAATTTAAATCTATTTTTCAAAATATACCGATGAGGTTTATACAAAGGGTTTTTACGATTAACTGCATTTCGTCTTGTAATGACTACATATTTGTGATAAATATGACATTTGTTGTTAAAAACAACTACTATTGAATTTCAAACAAAAAATTGATCATATATTCAAAAAACAAAAAAAAAAAAAAACAAATCAGTTTTTCAATAAAAGTTTTTTCTGAAATGAAAATATTTGTTAACAACATGTAAAGCTTTATATAAAAAATTCTTCTGTACATGGCTTTGTCACTGAACTACTCCTAATGGCTGGACCGATTTTGATGCAATTTGGTGTGTATGCCGCTGGGTCTGTAGATGGTTTAGGTCTAAAGTTTGACCCGGTAGGTGGCGCTGTTATTGTGACAGTGACAGTGTTTAAAGGGGTATTTGAGAGTATAACTCATAACGAATTGAGAAATTGTCATAATTCTTTCACTAGACCATTACTTTTTATGCAAACAAAATTACAAAAATACATAATGAATAAAAATAAACAAAAGAAATATCTTATCAAATATTAAAATTTTACATTTTTTTCGCCTGAGTAAAACCGGGTATATATTTAGTTAAATAAAAAAACATATATATAAATTGACTCCTAATATGAGTACGTTCTAACCCTGCAAACATTTTCTGAGTGCCTCAAAAAAAATGACTCTACAAAGAGTATTTCTCACGCGTGTTTATGAGTACGCAATAAAAAGACTCCTAAAGGAGTCTTTGATATGATTGCAAAATGATTGCTCAGAAATAAGACTCCGAAAAGAGTATTTCTATGCGTGTTTTATGAGTATGCAATAAAAGGACTCCTAAAGACTCTAAAAAGAGTATTATTTCTACTAAGTACTAAGTACTAAGAGATGAATGGCAAAATATGGAAATATATTTATTTTTATTATTAATATTATTAAATAAATCGGGAAAATGGCACACACGATAATTTCGCGCAAAGGGGGTTTTTTATTATTTATTTAGATAATGTTGTACAACAAGACGAAGTCTTTTATAGTACACCAGAGTGCCGAACAGCAGTTTCTGAGGTTTTATTAACATCATATAAATGTCTGAAATAAGTGTTTACAAAGAGTTTTTAAACCATTAAATAGCCTTTAACATGAGGCATATGACACTTAAAATAATAACTTCTATAAGTTCTGATAGAGTCTTCATATGAGTCTTTAAAGATTCCATCATATGATTCTTAAAAAGAGTATTAAATATGGCATTTAAAAGAGTCTTAATTTTGAGTCCACAATGACTAATTTATATGAGTTTTAAAAGAGTCTTTATTATGAGTCTTTAAAGAGTTTTTGTTATGAGTCTTAAAAGAGTCTTAATTTTGAATACAAAATGAGACATACAGCAGTCGTTATTGTGAATCATATCTTGAAGCCCACAACCTACGAAAATTTACTCATAAAAGAGTCTTTTTTGAGCGCATTATGACGATAAAAACTCATTTATATGAGTTTTAAAAAAGTCTTTTAAGAATCATAATGTTTGCTGGGAAGTCTTCAATTTGTGATGTGTATTTTGGATAAATACGAGTTTATCACAAATATGTACATCATATCATGAATACCCGAACTATCGCCTTTTTCATGGTTATTTCTTGCTGTTTTGACTTAATTATTTGGGAATTGGCTCAGTTGCACCGGATTTATCTTAGTTGAAATATTGCAGAGCTGTAATATTGCAAAATTTAGATTTACAGGATGTTTTTTGTTTAAGTGCATTTTTCCAACTTATTTTCAATCTTATCCGCAAACATACCTTTTCAATCCTTCCTTCTTTTTCTTTCTCTCTATCTCTCTCTCTTTCTTGCTCTCTCTGTCACTATAGGCCACAATCCATTTTGGCATAGCTGGCTTTAAGAGAACATCCTGTAAGCCTTTTAGAAAATATTGACCACCAAGATGGTTAACAGACGGAAAAGCAAAAATATCTCGCACAACCTCGTGGTCAATATATTCCCTGATGGTCATCTTTTATGCAACATGTGCAAGCGATAGTTTGAATGTGTAATAACTAAGCACACACATTCAATATTTATTTATACATATTGACAAGTTTTTATATGTATGTATACGTGTCTGTGCTTAAGTACTAAATCGTGATTGTTTTGCTAACTTTATGCTGGCTATTAAGATGAAGTCTGCGACATTGATGGGCGATACAATCTAAAAATTGTTTTATTTTTTTTTCTTTTTTTGTGGACTATTTTCTGCCTTTATTATTATTGCATTCTTAAGATGCCGAAAATAAGCAGCTGTAGGCGCCATTCATGGTGATTGAATTAATTGCGTTACATGAAACAAAACAATACGAGTTGTTCTAAGAGCAGTTATGGAAACGCAGACATACACACAGACACACACAGACATAGCTATACATGCCAATATTCGTTTTTGATAATAATTCGATAAGAATTTTTGCAGCTGTAGGCATATTTTTTAGTAGGTACATATTTCTACGGGGCTATTTGTAACACTCATTGTTATAAAAGCACTTAAAAGCTCCGGCGCTTTTAAGCCATTTAAGAGACATTTATTCCGCTCTGTTAATTTTTTTTATGTGTCTCTCTACCTTTTCATGCCTCGTTGTTTTTTTATACTTCATAATTTTTTTGACTTTAAACCCAACTCAAGTGCAGACTTTTGGTATTTATTTTAGGGATTTTCTAAGGGAACAACTTTTTGTTTCTTGTTGTAGTTGTAAAGAAGCAATTAAGCTTAATGACCCGAATAAAGCCAACTTCATTGTTTTGCTCAACCTATTAAAAAGCAAACAAAAAAAAAGAATATAACTCAATGCTTACCAACTCGGAATGATTAATTATTTAGTTCATATAAAGGTAGATCTAAGATTATTTTGCTATTAACTAAGGCAGGAAACTACCTTCGAGCTTGTTTCTGCCCAATCGAAATGTCAAAATAAACAAATTGTCGACTCAACCCTTTCAGAAAGGGTTTCCATTTAAAACCCAGTTAAAAGCATTTAGCTTTAAAAGTAACAAAAAACCACAAAACATGCAAGACAATGACAGCAGCGAAAACAACGCTGATGAGCAAAATTTATGAAGAAAAATCAATAAAAACCATTAAATTATGGCATAAAAATAGTAACAAGCTCAGTGCAGCGTTAAAAATAATAAAAAATTGCTACTGTTAAGTTCATGCAACAAGGTCAAATCCTTGAAGCCATGTACAATGACACGGCCAACAAAAGCAAACAACTACAACAACAAGAGCAACATTGGCCATATTTGCATATGAGCTTGGGCTATGTGCAGCCAGCCAGTACCAGCCAGTCAGCAAGTCAGTCAGCCAACGCGACCTCGACAGGCAAAAAATTAAAAAAAACATTTGTTAAGTACAAGTCAAACATCAGAATGACACGCGAAAGAATAAACTTGCTCCTGAATAACTAACTGATGGCGAGAGACCTAGTGGGGCTGACTAACTGACTGACAGACTGACTGACTGACTGACTTAAGTACACTGAGTCAAAGACTGACTGGCAAGCTAACTGGTTGACTGACTGCCAACAAGTCATCCATTAAGAGGGAAACCTAAAAACGCACACAAAGCTACACACACACACACATACAGGTACACACACAGCCACACACACATAAACATAATTTAAGCAATTAAGCATGTTAGTTCGAGAAACTTAAAAAGCTTGTTTTGTACTACAGCCCCCTGGCAGCCAAGCGTGTTGAGAAACCTGTTGGAGGATTAGAGGCGGCTTGTTTGAAGGAATGAATGAAATGTTTTGAAAGCAGCGCCAAGCACGAGTTATGCGCGTAATCAGCGCGGCATGAATTATGGTACTCGCGCTATTTTTGTGTGTGTGTGTGTGTGTGTCACTCATCCCCATTCCAACAAAACCTAAGGCGCCAAAAATGTTATCGCCAGCATTGCAGGCTGTAGTTGCAAGCGAATCATTTCATATTTTTAAATTAATGAAAATCACGTGCATTGCAATAAAAATAAAAAAATAAAACAACAGAAAATAAATGAAAATGAAAATAAAAAGCAAAAGTTGCCCCCTAAGCCAATGAGGGGGTGAATGTGAAAAGCACTTTATGAACTCATGTCTCACATTGTAACGCCAACTAAAAACACATTAATTGGTACAAAAAAAAAAAAAAAAAATACATGAAATAACCTTTAACCTTTAGGCTTCCATGTGACAGCACTTTGAGCACGTTAGCTACTTGAAAAAAAAGGGAACAAGCTACTGCCTGTTCAGTTGCTGCTACAATTCGTTAATCTTTATGAACATTCCTTTTACTGGCCATTATAGCCCAAAAGTCAACACCGAAAAGTTTTGCCAAAACTTTCTTAAAAGGTCAATTAATGGGTTCTGAGCAAAGGTCATCACGCTACTCTCGTTCCAGTATGATTGGCGAAAGCTTTGGAAACTGTCTTTTTTTACTGTAAATTTTGAAACAAGGACAGCTTTATTTTACACATTTCTCACATTTCACGGCTTGACTCTTTGAAAGTTCAAAAAAATTTAAATTTAATTTTTTTTTTTTGTTTCTTCAGCTTTTGTGGCAATTTTTATTTAATTAATTGTTAAGTGTGCCATCGAAAGTGATTTTAGCCGCACAACACAAAAGGCGAAATAAAGGACGCGGTGAACACCACCAAGCATTTTTATTCATATTTTGTGTTATATTCACACAAAAGCATGAACAATAAACAGACACATAGGTACATGAATTATGTCCAAGATCTTACTATTAACACCGATAGACTTCTTACTTCGAGGTTATGTTAAGACTGGGATATCTGCCAACCATACCAACTCTCAAAGCGAAATAGCGCCCCACTTATGCGATAGAATGATTTCAAATTTTGAAAAAATGGTTAAGATCTGCAAGTTAAGGTGAGGGGCAATTTAAATAATTTTTTCATATTTTATGGATAATCTCTATGTATCTACTTTATAATCCAATAGATTTTTTAAAGGCGTCCAAGTCATCATTTAACTTATTCACGAAACAAAATGAACACCTATATTTGAAACAACCTTTATAAACGAAAATATTGATAGTTTTCATTAAAAATTTCCTTTCGTGTTCATGTAATCGAGGGTCCTTTATCAAATTTACATGGAAGAAATATTTAATATCTTGGGTGGCAGAGTTTCAATGAGAACGTACGAGCTGCCAAGGCGAACATCGTAGTGGTCAACCGAATGAGGAGACCACGACAGAAATCATGAAGAAAATTTACAAAGTGGTATTGGATGGCTGTCAACTGAAAGTAAGCGAGATAACAGTTATAATAGGCCTTTCAAAAAGTGCTGTACATCGTATATTGACT
Source organism: Pherbina coryleti (assembly GCA_943735915.1). Classification (NCBI taxonomy): domain Eukaryota; kingdom Metazoa; phylum Arthropoda; class Insecta; order Diptera; family Sciomyzidae; genus Pherbina; species Pherbina coryleti. Next base: position 13,621,707 of record OX030949.1, read on the forward strand.
GAAAATTTGAACATGAGAAAAAGAAAAGACAGCGATCTTGAAGGTTACGAAGAATGGCTCACAGAGCATAATGATTGCGATGAAAATCATATTGGATCGGCTTCAAAAATGGAAGCCGATAGTGTTGAAAAATGTTCGGTCGTTCGATTGAAACATACGGCGTGAAATATATGCGATACATTGGCGATGGTGATAGTGCTACCCATACAGGATTATTGGATTTAGATCCTTATGATGTTCCTATTGAAAAACTAGAATGCTATTTACACTTGAACAAAAGAATGGGCTCACATTGCCGCAATTTGAAGAAACAAAATAAGAGCATAGGAGAAAGAGGTAAAATGATAGTGAATTAAACTCACCACTTATTTAATAAACTTCAAAAATATAACGGCCTTGCGATCATGAGACATCAAGATAACGTAGATGAAATGTACAAAACAATCTGGGCTGTTAATATCCTTTTACATTTGTATAATACTGTTTTATTTTGAGCAAATCTTCTTCTTTTATACAAAATTTTCTTATCTTTACTTATCCCTAAACAGAACGTAAAGGTTTTGTTTGAACACATGCCATTTATTTTATGGCAAGCGACCTTTTCCGTTCTTGCTGTGTGCGTATGATCAATTTGCTTAGGATAATTTAAGTGATAAAACAAGCGCACAACGAACTAAACAGTTATTGAATTTCCATGTTTGTTTCTATGAAAAAAACTCTAATTAAGAATATGGAAATTTTGTTAATTACACTGAACAACAAAATCAATTTATTTTCCAAAATAACAAGGTTCTGACAATGTCCTCAAAACACATCCTATACCAAAAATGTAAGGATAACACGATTTTATATGCCGATTCACTATTCGAATGTTCAAAATGGAGGAAACTTACATCCCCCTAAAATAAGACTCATACGTTAACTTTCAAAACGCCGATTAACTTGTATTTTCTTTTTGTCCCCTGTATCAGAATCCATTGTCAGAACCATGTTATTTTTTTCGTGTTGAACAGTGTTATCTCTGTCAAATATGTTCCGTTCTGAACATGAGCTACATTTCATCATTTAAGTTCAACTGATAAGAGTCCAAACCATGGAAACTGTCCGGAAGGCTAAGAGGCATGGTGTGGTAATCGTAGCGCAAAAGCTCATAGATCGCACATAACTGAATTCAAGCAAGATTGCCACCCACTTGATCTGAAGGTTCAAGAAGCTCTAAAGCAGCGCAGGGTGGTCCATAGCTCACTGAGCTCTCTGTGAGCGTAACTTTTCACATGTACATAATAGATGAATTACAATACTGCGTTAGGTCGGTCGGCCTTTGATCGTACTTTGGTCTCCGTTGTAAAAACTTTACGATATAAGCTGTCAAAACGGACGACCTCAAACTTTGCAAAACTAAATGTTGCGTTGACAGATCGTGCGTCTATCATTTTGGTGATGCCAATAAAAGCAGCTATACTAAAAATCCCACAAAAGTCCCTTTTTCCGAAATCATGCAATTATAATTTTATTCAATAAAAAATTAAAAGATATTGTCATAAAATCATAAAGAACCATAAAACCTATTTTAGAAAGCTAAGATCTTTTTATTAAGTGTAATATAATCTGCGAAATAATGAAAAATGTCACATATGAACATGAAAATTCGGACTAGAAGCTTCAAATTAATGAACGCTTTCCAATTTAATGATAAAATGTGAAATTAAATTAAAATTTAAAATGGAATTTCTGGAAACACATTTCAGTTTTTATGGCAAACAATTTTTCTTTGATTGATCGATATTTTTATATATATATATATATATATGTATGTATATTGTTTTTTTTATTAAATGTGATTACTTGATGTCATTATTTTTCTTGTTTCTGTCAAAATTACTGCTATTTTTTATTGTTATTACTGTTAATTTTTGCCGAGATTTTTGCAAATTTTGAGAGCAAAATGTAGGAAATTTCGTCAACGAAAGCAAGTTGGAAATATTCATGTAAATTTGTGTATGAAAGTTTTTTGGTACGGTGCGTGTTTTGGGGCAATTTCAATCAACTTTTATCCACCTTGAACACCAGAGGGCGCTTAAGTACAAATTTAAAGAAATTCGGTATATAGTGGTTTTCATGTACGCTGAGTGTTTTGCTGCTATCTTTTTTGACCTGTATTGAACACCAGAGCACCTGTGGCGTCCGTGGCGTAGTTGGTTAAAGTGCGTGGCCGCTATGTCAAAGAACCTGTGGAGACCCAGGTTCGAACCCCAGCAGCGACAGGAAATTATTTGAATTAAAATAATTTTTCTGTACGGCCGCCACCTCTCTGCAGACAATGGCAAACCTCAGGGAGTAATCAAAATGCCATGTAAAGCTTCTTGAGAATAAGAACATTTCGTTCATCGTCGTTCGGAGTCGGCGTTAAGCCTGTAGGTCCATTTCTCGGTCAATTGTGTACAAACTTAATAACACGCACAACACAATTGATCATAAGAAGCTAGGTCAAAGTCCTTTCAAGGGCTGAAATGGCCAGTTATTTATTTTATTTTATTTTTTTTTATTGAACACCAGAGGGCGCTGTAGTACAATTATTTATGCGATTAGAATGAAAATTGGTATATTGTGATTTTGAGGTACGGTGAGTATTTTATTGCTATCTTCTTTGATCCAACTTAGACTCCAGTTGGTGCTGTAGTACAAATTTACAAGTACCATAGGCGTAGAAGGATATCACCAAGTGGAACTCCATTGTGAGTTTTAATCTAATGCGACTTTAATTTCCATACCTATTCGATATCAAAACTTTGGCATGTATGGGCGGGGTGTGGCTCCTTGAACAATGCCTGTCAAAATTTTTTAGAAGAAATGCATCACCAAATAGTAGTTCTATTCTAAAATTCAACGTTTTGTGACTTACTTTCATAGGCTATTCGATATCAAAAATTGTAATTGTATGGGCGGGGAGACACACCTCCTTGTACAATGCCCGTCTCGGTTTTCTAGTAGATGGACATTACCAAGTGGCAACTCCATACCGAGTTTCATTATTATGCGGCATTTAACTCCAAAGCTATTTGATACCATAAGTTTGACTTATATGGGCGGTGCCATGCCCCCTTGTCCAATGCTCACTCAATTTTTCCAATCCAAGGACAAGACTAAATAGTACATTCTTACCGAGTTTCATTGATGTGTGACTAATAGTTCGAAAGTTATATCCACAATTTTGGGAAGCCGAAAAAGTGCCACACCCTTTTCCCAACGCCCATACAATTTTACCAGTGGAACGGCACATGTAAATCGAGGCCGAACACCTAATTCCAATGTTGTGCGACCTATAATTCAAAGTTATTCGATATTGCAGATTCGAGATGCCACGCCCCCTTGTAGAATGCTCGCTGAATCACTTGTAATTAGTGATTACTTGGGTACAACTTTACAAAAACAAAATGAACTGCACAAGTGTTCACAGTTGAAAATTTTTTCAAACACATTCATGCACATGTCTAATATTTATCATTTCATTCTTATTATGCTTTTATATTTATCATTTGACATTTTGAGGGCAATTGCAAATCTTGCTAGCAGCAATTAATTTACATGTACTATTATTTTTTCAAAGTAAAAATACAACATTCCTTTGTGTGTTATATTATTCAAACAATGGTATTAAGGGTATTCGTCCTCAACCAACCTCATTAAAATATCTAATTGACCAATATATAAGTTTGCCATTTTGCATGAATACCCTTATAATATTATTTATAATATACTAAAAAATGCATAAATTTTAATAGCATATACAATTGAATAATATAAATATCACTCTAAATTCATCAAAATCATTATTATACTATTTAAGCAGCATGTTAATTTAAAAAATTTTATCAATTTAAAAAAAACTCGCATCAATATATATATTCCTACGATAATCCTATGAAAATCTTAGTTGTCCGTCGGAATCCAAGAATACCCACATTTTAGCATTTCTCAACGAAAATGCAACCCAGCGTTAATATGGAATGTCAAAAGCACGAGCTAGTAGAGCATGTCGCTACTCATAGCGTTGATCGTACGTCACCCCCTCAAATTCATTTTTACGGGATGAGGTCGACGCAATGCATGAAGTCATATTTTGTGTTGCTTCATAAGAACCCATTGTTCCTAGTCGAGCTGTCAAAGGCCGACCGACCTAACGCAGTATTGTAATTCAGCCATAAAGCTCACAACAGAAGAGAATATAATTCAGTCGTTCGCTGACGGTGATGCTGTAAGGATTTATGTCGTTTTTCGTGAAAAATCAACTTAGTGTAGATGCATAATACTTATGCACATATTTTTTTAGTTTGTAGAATTTTACATTCGTATATATTAAGGTTTCATATAATTAATGCATATTAGCTATTAAGACTTTTTGTATTGTTCATTCACATTCATTATTAATTTCTTAATACTAAATTTTTTGATTACTTGCTTACTAATTTTATTAAATTTCTTATTATTTACTTACATATTTTTTGTTATTAATTTTAATTATTCATATATATTAAGATTTTATAATATTAAAATAATTATTCGTATATATTAAGGTTTCATACAATTCATTCATATTATCTATTAAGATTCTTTACATTATTCATTCACATTACTTGTATTAATTAATTTCATAGAAGAAATATTGAACAATACGATGACTAATAATAAAAACATAAAAAAAAATAAATAAAAAAGAAAAACTTACTAATCTAAATAATTGTGACAACTATTTCGCTCAGTGTGCTCAATTCGAGAGAGCATCAATACTAACAAGACAAAATAAAATGTGACTGTGTTAGAATGCCCAGCCCTGCTCTAAAACCAATAAACAAGGACTTGACTCGGCGTGAATTGCTTGACAGATGTAAAGGAAACAACACACAAAATAACAATGAAAGTTACAATGACTTGCTCTGGCACTTTGCTCCGAAACATCTCCAAAGTTGTTTCAAAACCATTGAATTATCTAATTACCTTGTTCAATTTTCAATTTTCAATTTGCATCAATTCTGAAAATTATCAGTGTGATGGAAGTCAAAATTGGACCTGCAGCAAGAAAATATGCCACTGAGAGAGACCAATCGAGACTACGCGCAGAGAATTGTCCGCAGACTGCCTTAAAAGAGAATTGAATAGCTAGCTTCAGCAGCCAGCACGAGCTTTTCGAAGAAAAGGGAGGTAATTTGTATTGACCTGGAATAGCAGATTAGCTCAAGGTATGATAATTATCAATTTATAACAATTAAATCAATGCGCGTAAAATCAACCTTTAAACGCGTTTTTCTCAAAACAAAATTTTTCCAATTTGCTGCAGCTTTAACTCGAAAATAAATTATCCGATCTATTCGATTCTTGTTTTAGCATATATTGTACTCAGTGATGCTAACTGGTGGGGAATTCCCCGATTTGCGGGGAATTTCAAGTCCATCGGGGAATCGGCTCAAATATGCGGGGAATTCCATAATTTATCTAGCTTTCAATGATTTATAGCGGGGAATTTCATATTTTTCTAAAATTTGTGGGGAATTTGATTCTTTATTAAATTTTCCGATACAATTTTCTTCCTACAATAAAATTTGGTTCACATTTGCAAAATATTCTTCTTACTAAATTTATTACAGTTTTCACCCCTAAAAAAAGGGTTATTTACTTTTCCAACACTAAAAATAATTTTTCGTTGTATAACACTGTATGGAAATTGACATCTATCAGTTTCACTGTTCAAATAGTTAATGTTTGTTATTTATTTGATATTTTATAACTTTTATTTAGATTATGCCTAAGGAACAGAAACATAGAACGTACTAAGGTGACGATGTTGATAAAGCACGTCCTTGGAGAAGAAAATAAAGAATATGTAATTAAATGTATGAAAAGCAATCAGTTCTCAATTCTTCTAGACGAAAGTACGTACGAAAGTTTTTTTTTTGCGGGGAATTTGCTTAAAAATCGGGGAATTTCGAGAACTACTGCGGGGAAATCCTAAAAATGGGTTGGCAACCCTGATTGTACTTGTTTCTGTGTACAATGACCCTACAGTTTTTCGATTGTATGGGAAATATTATTTTGTCATGCCAAAAACTATCAGATTTGACCATCATAAACTTTTCTGGATTTTTTTGATTTCAGGCACTGTGAAGACCGCAATCACTGCAGCAGTGGGAGAACTTCTGTTTGGAGACTCAGGAGATGGCAGAAAACTTTCTAAAAATAAAAACATTTTCGGTGAAAAAATTCACTGTATATTCACTACTTATGCTCGAATATATCTACAAAATTTTAAAACAAAAAACATGCAATATTTTTTTTTTTAATTCCCAAAAATCACCCTGATTTTAGGGCGTCACAATATTAGTCGCCCTTAAAGGAGATCATGTAGAGAGATAAGCTACATATTTTATCCCAAATTTTTATTGTTTTCGTTTTTGAGTGTTTTCGGGCACATCTGGGATTTCCCGAAATTATAGAATTATAGATTATAGGTTATAGATTATAGATTATATATTATAGATTATAGATTATAGATTATAGATTATAGATTATAGATTATAGATTATAGATTATAGATTATAGATTATAGATTATAGATTATAGATTATAGATTATAGATTATAGATTATAGATTATAGATTATAGATTATAGATTATAGATTATAGATTATAGATTATAGATTATATATTATAGATTATAGATTATAGATTATAGATTATAGATTATAGATTATAGATTATAGATTATAGATTATAGATTATAGATTATAGATTATAGATTATAGATTATAGATTATAGATTATAGATTATAGATTATAGATTATAGATTATAGATTATAGATTATAGATTATAGATTATAGATTATAGATTATAGATTATAGATTATAGATTATAGATTATAGATTATAGATTATAGATTATAGATTATAGATTATAGATTATAGATTATAGATTATAGATTATAGATTATAGATTATAGATTATAGATTATAGATTATAGATTATAGATTATAGATTAGAGATAACAGATTATAGATTATAGATTATAGATTATAGATTATAGATTATAGATTATAGATTATAGATTATAGATTATAGATTATAGATTATAGATTATAGATTATAGATTATAGATTATAGATTATAGATTATAGATTATAGATTATAGATTATAGATTATAGATTATAGATTATAGATTATAGATTTTAGATTAAAGATTATAGATTATAGATTATAGATTAGAGATAACAGATTATAGATTATAGATTATAGATTATAGATTATAGATTATAGATTATAGATTATAGATTATAGATTATAGATTATAGATTATAGATTATAGATTATAGATTATAGATTATAGATTATAGATTATAGATTATAGATTATAGATTATAGATTATAGATTATAGATTATAGATTATAGATTATAGATTATAGATTATAGATTATAGATAATAGATTATAGATTATAGATTATAGATTATATATTATAGATTATAGATTATAGATTATAGATTATAGATTATAGATTATAGATTATAGATTATAGATTATAGATTATAGATTATAGATTATAGATTATAGATTATAGATTAGAGATAACAGATTATAGATTATAGATTATAGATTATAGATTATAGATTATAGATTATAGATTATAGATTATAGATTATAGATTATAGATTATAGATTATAGATTATAGATTATAGATTATAGATTATAGATTATAGATTATAGATTATAGATTATAGATTATAGATTATAGATTATAGATTATAGATTATAGATTATAGATTATAGATTATAGATTATAGATTATAGATTATAGATTAAAGATTATAGATTATAGATTATAGATTATAGATTATAGATTATAGATTATAGATTATAGATTATAGATTATAGATTATAGATTAGAGATAACAGATTATAGATTATAGATTATAGATTATAGATTAAAGATTATAGATTATAGATTATAGATTATAGATTATAGATTATAGATTATAGATTATAGATTATAGATTATAGATTATAGATTATAGATTATAGATTATAGATTATAGATTATAGATTATAGATTAGAGATAACAGATTATAGATTATAGATTATAGATTATAGATTATAGATTATAGATTATAGATTATAGATTATAGATTATAGATTATAGATTATAGATTATAGATTATAGATTATAGATTATAGATTATAGATTATAGATTATAGATTATAGATTATAGATTATAGATTATAGATTATAGATTATAGATTATAGATTATAGATTATAGATTATAGATTATAGATTATAGATTTTAGATTAAAGATTATAGATTATAGATTAGAGATAAGAGATTACAGAAAACAAAAAATTAAAAATTTGTTTAAAATACATACATACCTAGTAAAGTATTGAAAGAAATTTTAAAATTTCTTAAACACAAATATTTCTTATCAAAATAAATGGAAGATTTTCGAAAAACAAAACCTCCTTGGAGGTCTTAATTAAATCAAAAATTAAGAATAAAAATACTCTCTAAAAAACACCGTTTATGTTATTTTATACATTATAAAATTTTAATTTTAAAAACTTTTGACCTATAATTTTCAGCTCATCTTCCACTCATTGACTTGTGACTATAAGAAATATGAATTTTATGGAACTTATAGCCACTGCGTTATGACGAAATTTTGCCAATAACATTTCAGTGCAAATAAAAAAAGTCAAAAGTGCTGACCTGGAAATTCGTTCAGCAAAAATGGTCATTATACTTTGTTGCAAAAATGCAGTTGCACTGTATTGTTTTTGATAATTAAGATATTTAATAAAGCTTAATATTTTTTCAAGGGAAAGTGTACAATTTTTCCTCGTAAAAAACAAAAATAATTTTCACACTTTAAGCTTGTGAGGAATTGTAGCTATTTTCCACATCACTTTACATGCACGTCACGTTTTTCAGCAGCGCAGCATAGCGAAAATAATTATGCAAATTTTACTTTTTATATATGTGGAAAATATTTCAGATTTCCATGCTTAATTTCGCATAAACATTCCAAAGTAGGCGTCAGAATATAATAATTTTCGTATTTTATAAATGAACTGATTCTCTACAAATTAATGGGACCAACAAAAATTCTTGCATATTAACATGTTGTCTATGACACATGTATGTGTATGTGTATTTGACATATTATGTGTGGCTTTGTGAATGCTATAAAAAATTATTATAAAAGTTTAATGCTGATGTGTGAATATTGCAAAGATGAATGGGTCTATGAATAATTTTAGCGTAATATTGAGCTAAATTTTTTTCACATGATATTAAAAGCAGTTAATTTTTCGAATATTCTAGGCTCATCTGCATAATTTGAACATATCTTTAATTTGCCATAAATTTTGGTTTGTGATTAGAAATATATAATATTAAGTATCTAGCTAAATTTATTATATAAATTTTTTTATGTGCTTATACATATACGGAGAAAAATATTTTACTCCACTCAAACAATTGTTTTGCTTATATGGTCAACAGTTAATTTTTGATCAATCACGGTATGAGCAAAAGAGTATGTTATCAGCAAGAGGTGTAGGTTTGCAGAGGCATATTATTTAATAATTGTTTGCTTTGCAGTTTTGAAAGATTTTTATTTCATAAATAATCTCTGTATGTCTACACTGAAAGAAAAAACATTAGCTTAAAATTAAACACAATGTGTACAAAAAATGTGTTCATAATTTTTATTTTTTTCCATATGTTTTTTCAAAAGTTTTAAACACATTTGCTCTTACTTTGACGAAATTTGTTTCAAGCTATTTTTTAAACACAAAATTGTTCAAAATAATAACAATTGTCGTCAATTTTAAAACATTTTTTTTTTCTGGGTACTTTATTATTTAATAAAAATTTAAGTGACATCCAAATAATTGTTCATTTAATTCAAAAAAAACTCCAGCAGTTTCGACTATGTCGTAACACAAGATGTGGAACTATTCAATTCGCTTTTGATGACGTCTTTTTTATAAAAATATTTAGCAAGCATGGATAAATAAAGCACCTACGGAATTTTTTTCGGTACCTAGTACGCTGTAGAGCTGAAAAATTTGTTCAATGCTAGCAAGTTCAACAACCCATGTGGAGAGTTGAAATGTCAAAATTTCGCTATCGATTATATGCCCGGATATTTAATTGGCTGCGTAATTTTGACATTTCAATAAGAGTACACTACGACCTCGCTTAAGAGCACAGTACGATAATCGCAACACACAAAAATTTACATTGTCCGCTCAGTAAACGTAAATTTAATGAAAAAAAATTGCAAAATTATCGCAACTTGCATTTTCGTAAACTTGCATAATCTTTTACTTTATTTCCGTTCAGATCTTCTTTGCATCTATCTAGTTGCATTGAGGAAGTTTTTACTGTAGTTGCTTTTTTCTCCACACAAAAATTTTGACTCTACACTGTTCTGGAGTTATATGCCGCGGAATTTTCGTTTCTACAGCATACTAAGCTTTAAACAAAAAACCATGCGCAAAGATAACAGAACATCAAATGATGGTTTTATATATTTTTGTAACTGGCAGTGCCCTCTTGCTTTAATCAGCAACACTCAGTACATACATACATATATTCTATTATATACAAGAACCAATGCAGTCGATAAATAGGTAGCAACCTTAAACAAGAACCATGCGCAAGGCATACGGAAACATCAAATGTTGGCTTTATATTTCATGTAATTGTGTAAAATTTATATAAGTTAGAGAGTTCAAACATGAATTTTTCTTCCAGTGAGGAGCAAGCAGACCAACAAGTGCTTACATCAACATTGTACGATTAGTACTTTAGGCACACCAAAGGCTCAAAGTGTGACCTAAAAACTCTAATCCTTATCCTTATTCTATTAATTGCCTTAATCATTGTTCTACTTTTTGCTCCAATTTCCCAATTGCCCAAATTCTGATCTTAAACTTGTTTGAATCCCTTTCCTTATTTCCCTTTCCCAACCTTTGTCCTAAATCTTCAGATTTTTAGACTTAGATTTCTTTGGAAAGTCTGAGTCTTTGGACAGACTAGTATAAAAATATAAAAATAAAATAAATTAACAAAATAAACAAAAAGATTTAGGCTAGGTTAGGTAAGATTAATTTGGCTGAGCCGATAGACGACTCGTACAGTTAGGCCAATGCAGGCCCGTTATACCACATAATCTCTTTTGAACTAATGAGAGATTTCCCTCCTCGGCAAACCAGTTCGAACGGATGATGAACTTGAGGATATGCTTGATTTCCAGGCATGAGACTTCGGTAAGTCCATTTAGGAAGGGATGTCTCAGAGTTACCATTCTCCTTTTTGTTAGTGTCGGGCGTTCGCAGAGGTTGTGGTTAACATTTTCTACTTCTTCTTCACTTTTGCAGCATCTGCAAAAATCATTAGATATTCGGTCCTAATCGAAGAGCATGCATTCTGATTAGACAGTGACCCGTGAGGATTCCAACTATTTCAGAAAAGAATTCTTAGCCAGCTTAGCTCAAGCAGTGAGTTGGTGCGCTTTGATTCGTAGCAAGGCCACGTTAGCTCTTTTCCTAAAAAGATCTTTTCCTGCACCGGAGTTTATAGGAGGCCATGTGTATATCAATAAAGTCCTCATTTAAAATTATGTTAGAGGTTGTACCCTTCATCGCCGATGTCTCTATGTCCGTGTATCCATATGAGGTGGATCCTGAATAACCTAGCCATCTCGTTAAAAGATCTGCGGCACTCAGTGAGAGTTTTGGAGTTGTCAATATGTGAGTTTAGCACCTTAAGGGCAGCTTAACAATCTGAGAAGATATAAATACTCTTGTTCCTAAGGTCTTTTTGACTTATAATCTAAGCGGTTTCGTGAATAGTCATCATCTCCACTTGGTAGAAACTATAATAATTTGAAAGTCTAAAGGAGGCTTCGATTTCAAGATCCTGGGAGTACATACCTCCCTCTAATGGTTCTTGAAGCTAGGATCCATCGGTAAAGATTTTAATGCCGGTAATCTGTTTTCTCGGGGACAGATGAGCTCAGAATTATTGTCTGACCACAGCTATTATCTATCCAATTTCCAGATTCTCTTAGTCTGAGGGCTACTATGTAAACACATTCTCTGGCAAAGATATCAAGAGGAGGAAGGTGAAGCATGACATTCAGAGCACTAGTTGGGGTTGTGGCTAAGTAAGCTACAAAAAAAACTATTTTTCTATTTAAAAAAAAACTATTTTTTAATTCCTTTAGATAAATAAAAATCAAAAAGTACAGGAGACGAAAAATCATTATATAAAGAGAAAGCTCTTTAAATTGGTACATTGCACGCATAATTAGACCCACGAAATTTAATAACGCTTTGAATAAACTCTTTCAATACAGCTTTGTCCTTAGTTTCTCTATATTGTTATATTAGTTGCTCCTTTCTTGTCCTTATCCTTTTCCCAATCTTGTCGTAAGTATTGTTTTGATGTGTCCTAATCTTTGTCCCAATCCTTATCGTAGTTCTTTTCTCCATCCTTGTCCTAATTCTGAGCTATAATCTTTGTGCAAATCTATGTGCTACTCCTTATCTAATTGCAGGTCCTTATCTTTGTCCAAATCTTAACACTTGTCCTTATTTTTTAATTTTTTTTTTTTTATTTTTGTTTTGTGCATTTAGGTTACTTTAAGAAGTGCCCTGAGAGGCCTCATGGTGCTATTAATTGTTTTTTTATTTTTGTCATGTTATAAAATTTACCATCATGGAGTTATAATTAAATGCAAAGTTTTTTCATTGTTATTGCATTTTACTGCATTAAACAATTGTCATTGTGATATCATGGCTCCACAAATTTTTATTTCATTTTCCTTATGAGCGGGTATGGGCACCACTACATTTAAGGCTTCTGTGTTGTTTCTGTGTTTGTCTTTTGTCTTTGATTTGTTGTAGCATTTTGTGTTGCTACATAAGCCTTTGTTCTCAATTCTTACTCTCAACGCTCCCAGACCTCTTTCTGCCCATAGCTGTTTATGAGGATAGAGAAAATACAATTTTCATAGGAAATCGTAGCACTTCTACTTAAAGAGTAATAATTCCATGCAACAATAATGCATTCTTGTGGCATAAGCTGCTTTGAATACAGAAGCTACCTGACGACGACATTATTTATTTTTAGAAGTAGAAATCTTTCATTTCTGTTCCTTAACATCTACTGTGCCGCATTTATTTACCCAGTAATAATTTCATGCAACGGCGTTGCACGATTGAGAGCCCAAATCTATTCTAGTTTCTCTATTGTGACTGACGATTTTCTCTCTGAGTGCAATTAGTGTTGCCATGTTTTTTCTAACAGTAAGGTATGTTCAAAGCCATTTTCTTAGTTTTTATTATGTTCTGACGTTTCTTTTTTATCTGTGTTGTATTGACACAATTGAAAATACCAATACATTGACCCATGGTAGAATTATAAGGTAGAGCCGAGTCGCTCAGTGCCCTCACGCGTCAACGAAGAGTGGATAGTGAAAAGGTTGGGTAGTTGTCAAAATGACGAAGTTGGTGGAAATGTCAAATGAAAAAAGAAATAGCATGTTTTCAATTTGTAAATAGTGCGGACACGTGTGTGAAGTTTGTGTTAATTTGAGTGGAAATATTGTAAGAACATTGTAAATAAATGTATAAAATGCCGCGGAAGTGTTAAATTTGAAAAAAACTTGTAAAAAGTTTAACCTAAAATCAACTGCGAAACATGAACATAAAGAAACTCGATATGAACAGCTGATTTTGACAACTAGCCCATACATTGACTTGAAATAGAAAAAACTTATAAAAATACAAAATAAAAGCAACCCTGAATCGTCAGTCGCAATCGTTTAATTTGGGGAGTATCTCTGCGTTTGACGACCAGAGAAGATCGTTGGTCGGAACGATTTTTGATTCTGTTTGGGCTCTGATGCATTCCCGATTTTGAAGCGGCTCTGTGACGTCATTAATTTTTTCTCTATTTTTGGTATGAGGACTAAGGATCAGCAACTACTGGCGTGTACTATTTTAACCTTAGCACCTAAACATAGCGCGTTATGAGTCCTCGCAACAAATTTCAAATTTGGTTGCATAGGAGCTTACACCGCATGCTCATGACGTCTTTATTTCTTTTTATTTTTTTTTTTGTTTCATTATCATATCATTACATTTATCATAGTGCCCTTTTTTTTTGTTCATCCGTGTAATTTGTTATTTATGTTCAAAGCACGATTTAAGCATAACTCGTTTTGGAGATGTTTAGAATCTCATTTGAACAGAAATTTGCAATCACATTACGTGTAAAGATATATATCCGCCCATCGTAAAAGTCAAGTAGAAAATTTCTGATTTAAATTTTATTTACATGCTCAGTTTATAAAACTCATTTTCGTTTAATTTACTCGGAATTCTAATCAAATCATAGTTGATGGATCTACAGCAAGCTGGGTTTTTTTTTTTTTTGCATTCCTTGGACAAGCATTTCAAAAATAGAACCATCCTAAATAACAGTCAAACTTAAGCTTCAGCATTATTCACCCTTAAATGACAAAAACGTGCTCTTTTTTCCAATCAAAGCTGTTGCATAAATTAAAATTAAACCTACAACACAAAATTCCAACCCAAGGCATATCTACGTTACAGACCTTCATCTTAAATTCAATGAAAAAAAAAACAACCTTTTATTTTGCTGTTAGTTTGTTTTGTCTCTTCATTCAATTTACAGCATAAATTGTTTGACGTCGCAGCCATTTATCTCAATTTTTGTCATAAAAAGTCGCAACATACATTTTAATTTTTGCTCTCTTATTTATTTTTCATTTTTTATTTATTTATTTTTTTATTTTATTTTTTTTTTTTTTTTTGTTTATTTACGGTGTCAACAAATATGAAAACTGTTTATAAATATTAATAATCACACAAAAATAAGAAAGAGCACAAGGGAAAAAAATAAGAGATTATCTGATAGTAAGCTGGGCTGATTTCGCCCTAACCGTGAGACAACCGTGACCTAGATTAAAATTATACAGTAAAATTCTCATCCGTTCTGGAAGCCCAAGAAAAAGCAGAAGAAAAAAAGAATAAGAATACGATTTTACGAAAGAAATAGAAGAAGTAGTAGTAGAAAATGTGGTGTTTGAACTTAGATAACTTAACTTGTGTCAGCATTAGTTGTAATCAGTGTTGCCAGAAAATTTTTGAGGATGTAGCTAAAAATACTACAAAAAGTAGCTAAAAAGAGCTAAACAATATTTTTTGAAGCTAAAAAAAGAAGCTAGTTTTTAAAAACAACTTAGTTGCTATATTTTATTCATTCAGTTTAAATTTTTTTTAAACTTTGTGTACATAAATACCAACAACAAAAGGAATATATTTTCATATGCTAAGGTACATTTTGATCAGTAAAATACACTTTCAATATACTAATAATTTTTTTAAAACGGTTATGTGTTAATTAAAAAAAAATGAATTACAAGAAAATGTCCAAAAAGTCTAGTTTTAAATGAATACATATATGTATGAATGAATATTTATATGCAGACACAGTTTTGTAAGTGTATACCATCACTTCAGCTCTCAAATTCCATACTATCATAACTATTATTATCTGAACTATCAGAATCTTCATCTTTGTAAATATCTTCCCGTTTCAAAAATTTTACGAGATCGTCATTTATAATGTAGTCAGTGCAACATTTGTTTATTTTTTAAGATATATCTAACCCCTTCATTCTGTATCACGAAATAGGCTTACTAACGTTAAGCAAAACACGATAAGCAATATGTAGGTTTATATATAGAAGAAAGTTGTGCTGATCGTTTCTTTTTTGTCGTTCATGCCTTGTTTCGTGATACGAATGATGTGCTTAACATACTGTGGAATTTGACATTAACAATTTAATTGAATTTCTTTGTTTTGTTTTTATAAGACTCATTATTGAAAACGTTCTCTTTTTCAGCGTTGCTTAACGGTAAAAGTAAAAAATAAAAAATGAATTTAGTAAGATCAGAGAAAGGGTTTTCGTTTAAAACACCCTTCCATTCTCTTACTTCTATCCAAAATTAATAGAAGACGATACTTTAGTCCATGGATAAGTGTGAAGTTTTCTCCATTGGATTTCATCGTATGTATAAGTTAGAGATGTCACAAAATTACGAAAATATTGCATTTTTTAACCAAAAAAAAGTAGTAGCTAAAAATAGCTAAACTCGAAGAATAAGAAGCTAAAAAAGTAGCTAGGAGCTAAAACACTATTTTTGGAGCTAAATGAGAAAAAAAGAAGCTAAATCTAGCTACAAATTAGCTAAAATGGCTACACTGGTTGTAATTTTTATCACAAATTTTTTTCATATTTCTATGATTACTTTTGTTAGCCTAAAATAGCACAAGTGTCCGACATTAATATTTATTGTACTGAAGGGCACTTTACACGTTCTTTTTTTAAATTTCTTTAAAAATATCAATATATGAAAAAGTTTTCAATCAAGAGAAATTTATTTGCATCTTAAATTCGCATAAAATAAATTAATTTTAATAGAAAGTTTCAATAATTTGCATAAATTATATAGTTTCATACATTTGACTGTAGCGGACTTGGTCGAGTGCGTTAAAGTGCGTGAATCACTCAGTGCACATTTTCGAGCCGCGAGGTCCATGCTTTATTTAATAACACGCACAATACAATGTGAGCATAAGAAGTTCTGTCAGAGTTCAGTTATCTTTTATATTAACATTTGATTGACAAAATGGTTTATTGATTCACCAATACTCTCACACTCTCTCTCACTAATAATTATAATACATAAAATATTTTATGCATAAAATAAAATATGCTACTGACTAAATTTGTGTTGTTAAGCAGCTTAAGCCTGATAATAAGAGCTTAAGTCTGATAAAAACTAATGTTGTCATAACTTGTTCAAATCTAGGGATATATTCATCTTATTATTGCTTAAACGATTATTGCAAAAACCAATACAATGACTTTAATTTTGAAATTGTTTCAATGACACATGGAAAATTCAAAGCTTATGTTATATAGTTGATGTTTGGACATAAAACTAGCAAGGGATGTATTATCTTCAGCTTGGCAAAGTGTTTCTTGACACTCATGCGTAAGAAATAATATCCGTAGTTATAAAGGTCTTGTTATTTTGATGACGTCAGCTTGTATGGCTGATAGGCGTGTGAAACTCCAAACACGTTGTAAGTTTTAAGGTATAATATACGTTTAACAACCATTACATATAAGAAGTTATAATTTTTTTTTAAATTCATACATTCATTCAAATTCGTACATAAAAAATACTTTATAAAAATATTTGTTTTTTTAAATACAGTTCTGGCTTTTATATAGAGGGCGCTGAAAATGGCACTGAAAAAAAGACATCCAAAACGGTTCGATGGATATGGCCTTTCCCATGTATCGGAAACAAAGAAATCAAATGACTTTTTAAAGCATAGACCATATATTAAGCATCCCCCCTACGCAAGACTCCCGGGGGTTTTTTTTTAAGTGAATATTCTTTATCCCCGTTGTGATTTGAAACTCGATGAAACGAAAACATCTAACGAAAAAGGAAATTTTAACAAGAGTACTAACAGTGGACACTAAAATTATCCCAGTGGCACTTAATTTTACAGATCAATAGCTACTGCAACGTTTAAAATGCGTTTGAAATTTGTTTGTGTACACAAACCAATTGGTACCAGACCAAAAAAGTACTAAGCCTATACGATAAGCAAACCATGCTTAGCTATGTTCACAAACCAGCATTTGTAACGGATAAATTTTGAGTCCAAAACTTAAAAGGCGCTGCAAACACATTAAGCGCATCTCCTCTATGTGCGTTGCTTCGTACTCTCCCAACTCCTGTCAATTGTTTTCGTAGTTTCCAAGATAACAATAGCATAATTTCGTTGTTTAATTTTATTAATAAAATATTTTAAAGGGCCCAATCACGATCGCCGACGGAAGCCCGTCGGGAGACATTTTGCTGAATCTCACTAAAAATACAATCGAGGTTTCCGTTGGAAATTCGAAATTTTCTGTCGAAAAAAATACAATCCCTTTTTACGACGGAAAAGTTTTTCTGTCAAATTCACTCACTTAAATGTTGAATGTGAGATTGTAAAAAAATAAAAAATGAAACTTTTTGAACAAAAAAAATAAAAACAATAAGCATATAAGGGCAGCACGGAAAATAAATTTATTTACTTTGTTTAATTTGGGCGAGTTGTGCTTCAATTAATTCTTTTTCCAGTGCAAACTTCTTCAAACTAAGTTTTTCCATAAAACTATTGTGCATTTTTTTTTTCTTGCAAGTTTTCCTCTAGTGCTTCGGCTATACGTCGCGTATAAGATTCAATGCCTCCAAAATATACATAACACGATGTAACAGTGAAAATAAACTCGGCTCGAGACATAGAAGACGTTGTAGGTCTGGTTGAACATATGATAACTGCATACTTAGTTTTTTTAATATACCCTCAAAATCGGGATTTGTGATCAAAAAAACCGATTTTAGGTAGGTGCATGTATAGTTTGTTATGTAACTCCGTTATATCTAGCTCAATTTTAAAAATTTAAATATTGATAAAAAGAAGAAAAATATACCTTTAATATAATATACAGACCGTTTTTTTTAAAAGAATTGACAAAGTTACAGGTAAAATCATTTGAAAATTTCTCATTTCTTTTTAATTTTTTCAACGTCAACAACGTTAACAAATTTTGTTTTGTGGCACTATTAGTTTTAGCATGATTCTGAAAGCCTGTTAAATTTTGCGTTCAACAAGCTATCATTTACTTCAATTGGCTGAAATACAAAAGCACTATCGAATTTTTAGTATTCGTAATAAAATACAAAAAATTTTTTTTTGTCTAAAAATGTTTTTTTACGTTTTTCGTTTATATATATTATCATAAAGCTAGTGTATTGCCCGGATGTGGCGGAACAGTTTGCAGCTTTTAACCACAAACACGCTCCGAATGAATAGCGTTTGCTTATTGAGGGATCTTGCAAGAGCATGATTTATTTAAAAACTTTTTGTGTGATTCTTGATATGTTAAATTCTGATATATGTAGGTTTGAAAGCTGTGCTATTACACAACAAAAATGAGTTTCCATCGGTTCCTTGAAATGAAAAAACGGTCTGTTTATTACATTAAAGGTATATTTTTCTTCTTTTTATCAATGTTTAAATTTTTAAAATTGAGCTAGATATAACGGAGTTACATAACAAACTATACATGCACCTACCAAAAATCGGTTTTTTGACCACAAATCCCGATTTTGAGGGTATATTAAAAAAACTAAGTATGCAGTTATCTTATGTTCAACCAGACCTACTACCTCTTCTATGTCTCGAGGCAAGTTTTTTGATTTTTTTTCATTTTGTAACACCGTGTAATTGGTCTTCAAGTAATTCATTCGTGGATATTCGCTTTCGTTTCCTAGCTCGCCTCCAAGCAAGAGGCTCACTTGCAGCAACTATATTTTCGTCTTTAAAATTAAGGAATGTTGATACAAAATCTTCCAATGTTTTGAAACATCTTACCATCACTTTCAGCATTCTCCTCGTTTGAAACAGCGTGGTGCGCAGATGTTGAAGGTGTTGTGGAGCCACTTCCTCCATTTCCAAAACTTCTCCTCTTTTTAATCCCTTTCCTAGTTTGGAAAGGTGTGTTTTATGTGTGTCTTAATTTTTGTCCTAATCCATATCCGAATTCATGTCATAGTCCTTTTTCGGTGGTGGTGGTGTTGTTGTTGTTGTTGTTGGTGTTGTTGCTTTTTTTTATTTGTTCTGACAATCAGCTGTGTTTTGTTTTGAAAAATAAACTACCACGGGTGTTTTTTATTTTCATGGGATTCTGATATCAACACAAAAATAAATAAGTTTTCTTCGATTATTACAAATATAATCTGATAGTTTTACTACAAATATGTTCTTTTTAATGTTTCACGGCTAATTTGCGTTTCAATATTCACTTAAGAAAGCAAAACTTATGCATTTATTTCTTCAAAAAGTCCCATATGCCCTATTTCTTAGAACACTCCATTGTGAATACTTTTCACTCACTTCGAAAATATGACAACGAACATCGAAATTGAGAGGAGCAATGTTGTCGTGTTATTTTACTTTATCCCTTCCTGACAGGATAAAAAACTCTCGATTGAAATTTTTATCACGACGGGCGGAAAGCTTTCCGACGAGCGGAAAATCCGACAGTATCGCGATTGTATCATCAGAACAAAAACCGAAAGAAGATAAAGAAAGTCGCAAAAAGTTCAACGGAACGTGTGCGTGAATTTCGTGCACGCCGAAAGGCATAATTAAATGTGTAATGTGTAAAATGTGTAATAATACATCCACTCTACAAAAGATCATCGTAAGTACTTTCATATTTTCTTGTCAATAAACTTCGTCCTTAATGCGCATATTTCTTATTCTCTCTTCAGATGACTTCCAAGTTGATTTTCCAAATGTGCAAGGTGATGCCTCAATTACACATTATATTGAAAATATCGATTGTGAGTACCCGAATATATTTGTAAACTCAAAATTTACTTTTCCAATGAATTGGTCGTGATATTTCATCGCATATTAAAAAAATATGTGTGTGGCTGCCACGCACGGTAAAATTGAAACCTTCAGAAAACTAAACTGTGAGAGAATGAGACGAATGCTGTATTAAGAGTGAGATAATTATAGGGTTTACTGATACCTCGTGCTGATTATAGGGTTTATTGAAAGGTGCTGACTGCTGCTTTTCATTCTTGTTACTAATTTACCTTTAAAGTTCTTTTTTATGCTGTCGGATAATAGCCGGATTGACTGAATTTATTCAAATTTAAGAGTAAACAGACTGAAATCGTATAGATAAAGATTGCACCCACAGCATAAAAAAAGGCTTATAAGGGTAAATTAGTGACAAGAATGAAAATTTTTAGAGGTTTTTAGAGATTTTTCCAAACCATTCTAGCTAGCTGATTGCTATCGTTAGGGTTGCTACCGAAATATAAGGGGAATCATCATGACATAGACCAAAGTTTATGTTGAGGGGGGGGGGGACCCGGTCAACTTTTTTTTCCTCCATAGAGAGTGAGGCGCCTAAATGTACATATATTCTTAATTCTATAAAGAACACATTAAACAAAAAAAAAAGCAAATTTTTTCGAAAAATTTACATGTTTGTTATACCTTAATGTTAAAAATGTTTTCTCAACTCGAAAAAACGAAGTTTGCACTGACAACACGAAGTTAATTCCACGACCTTTGTAATGTGACTTGAAAATAAACGATTTGTAGCCAAAACAATTACTTATTTCCTACATTTTAAGTCTCTACATTGCAAGGTTCCTACATTTGGCGACTTGATTTTTGCTGCCTATGACTCGCTCAAACTTGTTGTTTGCGTGCCTCGACTTACAAGGAGTTAAAAAATTGAAGAGAATTGAAACAGCAAATGAATCCAATCATGCAGATCTCTAGTCTATAGTTGTCATGGCAAAAATCCATAAATTGGCCTTCAGCAGTTCGAAGGCCAATCCAACATATTCTTCAAATTAAGTCCCCTGCGACTATATCCTATTTCCAAACCTGAAAAAATGGGTCGATGCCAAAATATTTGGGTCAAATGAAAAGGAAATCACTGAAACCAACGCTTATTTTGGGGAACTTGATAAAATCTATTATTTGGAAGGAATAGAAAAATTGGATAAACCCTGAACTAAATTTATCGTTCTAAAAGGAGACTACTTTAAAAAAATCCTTTTATTCAAAAAATCACTGACTTATCAAATTGCCATCGTATTGTGCTAACAAGGAGGGCCAAGGTTGTGAATAAACTTTTTTATGTGAAACAGTACTAAAGTATTTTGGAGACATGCAAATAAAATGCATTGCAGTAGAAGTTTTTTGTCTGTTATTAAAAAAAAGAGTTGATTTCGAAGGGACAGCGCTAGTTTTTTATAAAATATATATTAGTTTTGTATAAAGCAGTCAAGAGTTATAATATGATAATCACCTTACTTTGATTACAATCTCTAGTTCATGATAAGATCAATAGCTGTTAAATATTTTTTTTTTTAATGACTAATTCTGAGTTTAATTGCTTAAAAAGATTAATTCATATTTTCAATGCGAATTACTACAACAAAAAGCCAACAACAGCCATTATAGTTTATTGCCACACAATGTATACAATTTAACAATTTTATCATTAAAACAATTTTGTTATTGCTTCTAAAACGGCCAACAAACTAATAGCGACGGATAAGTGTTGCAGCTTAATGGGGTAAAAACACAACAGCGTTAAAAACAACAGTAAATAATTTGCTTGCAATAACGTAACATCTCCATCTTTCAGCGTTTTAATTCAACACAATTTGTGTGATAAAAATAAATTAAGTGATGAATGAAAAAAAAAACCAAAACACCATCTGAGTAACACATCAAAATTGTTTGATTTTGATTTTATTAGCGATAAAATTTAATTGAGTCAATTCAGTCCATTTTTTATTATTTTTAGCACCAAACTTGTGGCAATTAAAGAAATTAAATCATATATCAATGATGGGTCATAAAAAAAAATATCAATGAACATACAGAGGAAATGTTTCACATAGTAAACTGACAACAGCACAAAAAGAGCTCTCTTTTTAGAAATAGAACTTTAAAGAGATAAAATTTCATTTATTATATGTTAGAATTATTTTAAATTATTTTGATGTGAATTTCCAAATTTTTTTAGTTACAAAAAATGGTGCTGGTGAAATATTTATTTTTTATGTTTTTTTTTAAGATTTAAATAGGCATTCCTTGCAATGTTGAAGAAATAAAAATGTTTGTTTGTGTATTAAAACTCACACATTGCAATTCTAAAGCATACTTTACGAAATATTCAAGCTTTTTGTTAAAATGTTTTTACCCTATGTAACAATTGCAAGAATTTTATCGCCCACTTGAATGTAAAATAAACTTACTTAAATGTTAAATATGTGCACTCGGTCGTACAACATGTGCCTTGCATGTGTGGAAGCAATGCTTCAAATTTGCATCGTTACACAAATGCAGATTTGTGTGACGACGGTGATGCAGTAACCATGTGCGCGTTCGTGAGGGTGTATTCATAAGTTATGGAAATATTCGATTTATAGATACATTAAAATTTAAAACTAAAAATGCATTTTTTTTTACTTATCACACAGAACTTTTATCTGAAAAAAAGTGGTGGATAGTGCCATAGTCTACAGCCAGAAACAAAAACTCGCGTAGATGCAACCAAGTTTTCGATGGTTTTTGGTCTAATGAGCTTGAAAATCATATTCATAAACATTTCTACAACTGGATACCCGAGATATATTTTTATCATAAGAATTTTTTAATTTTCGTTAAAAAACGGAAATCTTTAAAAGTCACAAAAAATATAAATAAGAAAGACTGTCTTTTTTAAAAATAAATTAAATTTTTATTTTTTTATGAAAATAAATTAAAATAATTAGAAAAACTACTTACGAATTATATGAGTTAGGCTAGGAGTGGGCACAGTTCTTGCACGTGCTGCGACTGCGTGTAAGCAGCGGGCAAACAGCGTGCGAAATCAATTGCACGATGAATTTGGGGGTGAATCGGATTGCGGAATGGAAAATCCTCTCTGTAATCCTCTCACAATACGCAATCACAAGAGCGCACTTGAGATTGCGTTAGAGCAGAAAAATATGTATTAATCTCACGTACAGAACGATCAAAGCAGAACAATCAGTGTTCAAGCGAATGTCAAGCAGATAATATCTGCGCTGGCCTGTTCCTTGAATAGATGACGAAAAATTGTACACTGTACAAAATTTCATGCATGCCAAATGTTTGATGCTTCTGCATCAAACTGTCTAATTTTTTTATTGCAGTAGTTTTTTGTTTTCAAAATACGACTATTTATAAATCATCGACCCTAAAGTCAGATTTAATTTTTTTTTTATTTTTTGTTAAAATCATTCAAAATCTATAACAATTTCTTTGTTTCAAAAAAACAAATCAAAAATTGTATGACAGTTTTTGTTTTTTTTATTTTCATTTATCATTTTCCCATGAACCCATCGCCGTCCCATTATAAAATTTTGTGCACTTTTAGCCGAGATATACAAACCAAAATTTAAAATGGATTGTTTTCAGCTTTTTACATGTCCTTTTGCTTATCTGTATTTCACTTTATCCATCTGTCAGTGTGTTTAATTTTATAATCCGTCCACTACACATTTATTTCACTTCGCAGTATAAATAAGAGCAAGAAAAAAAATCTCAAATATCTATAAGATTTCTGCAAAAACCACTTTAACACTACTTTGTTTTCAGAAACCGTAAGAGCGAGAGCATGCTGTTGTGAAAAGTTAGTGTTGCATATCCAACATATAAAGAGGATTGCTTATTAAAAGGGATTTTTTTTTTTAATTACTACCAGCAGCTATAAAATCGCTTTGCAAAAACAACTTCTTGGCATATTTATAATTGTTTCGCAAGAGCATGCAACCATTATAATTCTACATCTGCCTCCTAACATAGTTTTAACTAATATTTTGTTAGAACTGAATCACATAATAAATTTATACTTTTATTTAGCGCGTAACTACTTAAAAGCAAGTCTTGGACACAATACGTTATCGAGATATAAACATGATTAAATTCAAAATATTAAATAGTTAAATTATAAAACGCCCTTTTTTATATAAATGGCATGCAACATTGATTATGAACTGCTTTGAGTGCAATGAGCACAATTCTATATAATAATCTATATTACGCTCTTCTTACGCTCTATTTCATTATATTTGTGCATGTCCCTCGTTTCCTTTACCATCGAATTTTTGTAGCAATGCTGTCGCCCGTGAAGCAAGCAGCGGGCAACCAAAATACACGTACGGGCAAAATACCCATACGTGTAACTTTGCCCACCCCTAAGTTAGGCGACTGAATATTAATATATGAACTTACTTTGAAAAATTGTTGAAGACTCCGTTGTTGTTCTATAAAGAACTAAATGTAGGATAAAAAAGAAATTTTTAAAATTTTCTAGTATGACTAATAACACGATGCAACATTAAAAATAAATTTTGCACTAGATATACATAGTGGGCATCGTAGGTACAATAGAACATATCATAACTACATGTTTAGATTTTCGAATTAACCCTCAAAAGCTTTATAGGGCCTCAAAAGATCGTTTTTTATTTGGCTAAGTGGGAAGGTAGTGTCTATCTAGTGCAAACATGCCCACGTAGTGGCCCGTATGGCCCGCGTGGTCCTTCATACAGATTTTTTTCTATCTTAATTGTATCTTTGCGATGAGCCAAAACCAAAGAACGCCTGCGAAAAACAACAACACAAACCGCACTCGTTCAGTGTTCAGCACATTTTCCAGCGAACTTTACAAAAACAAATGCATGCAAAGCCAAAGAAAAAACGCACACTCGATGATGTCGATGATGTCGATGGTGTCGATGATGTCGATGCTTATTGTCCTGTTTCTTGTGTGTCGAGTAATTTTTCATGCAAGCATTGTTATTGTAATTGAAATTAAGTCTTGTCGTATTGCATTGGCAGTGTACTTTATTACATCTGATTTTATTGCATTGTAATTGGTTTTTGTTTTGTTTGATTTTTTTGTCAAAAACAACGATGAGCAACATTTTGTGTTTGTTTTTCAGTTTTTTTAAGCATTGGCCCGCGCTTAAAATTTTTTGGGCCCCACTGATCTAGTGGAATAAATGTAGGATGTTCTAAACGCGGCGAAAACCTGTACAAAGATGTGAATTTGAAACTGAGACAAGAATTATGCTTTAACATCAACAATTCAAGTTAATAAGTGATCCTCTCCAAAAATGTGATCCACCACCAACTCCAACTTTTAAGTCGTAACTCGTGATGAATTTTCAATTTCAGTTGATGACAAATGAGGAACGAAATTCTGAAATATTAACCCTCTACTGCACAGGAAGCCAGATATGGCTTTTCATTTTGAAGTTCAAATTTCCAACGGATATTAGCAATTACGAAAAAGAACAGTTATTAAAATACATTAGTAGACACTTGTGATTATGTGGAGAATATTGTTGTCACTTTATTTTGCACAGCTGCAAATAGAATGTCAGTTTAGTTTATCAGTGCGTGTTGTTAGCTTGTAGCTGGAAGGAAACCGAACTTTGTGCGTACAAGGAAGGCGACTTACCTTTTTTGGGAACGGCCAGAGGCGATATCAACAGTAAAATATTAGTTTAAAATTAATAAAAGCACCATATATGAAAATTATTTTCAACGTTAAAAAAGCTAGAAATGCATACGAATGCATTTGCATACATGGCAAATTTGTTTTTTTTTTTAGAAAATGGACCCACTTTTCTGAAAAAAGTTTTCTTTAAGTAAAAAAATTGTTCTAGCTGGATCATAATGCGTGCAGTAGAGGGTTAAAGTGTAACATTAACATCATGGCTTGGCCGCAATTCGAACCTGAGGCGAACTACACTCAACGGAATTTTTCGCTTACCGACACTAAAACATTCACCAACTACACTTCGTTTGCGAGTTGTATTTACCGCAAACGAATATTCAGTTGTCATTAACTGAAAAATATATCTTATATATACACTGGCGGCCACTAGATTAACCTCACTTAAATAACTGGTGCAACATTTTTGCTGTGTAAATATTATTTGAATTTCCTTGTGATCTTTTTTCTTATTAACTTTTAAATTATTAGTCATACCTAAACTGAAGCAGACTCTCAAATAACGGTATTAATCTCACATTCAGTTATTTTCTCAGATGAAAAAAAGTTCAATTTGGATGGACACGATTGTTTTCAATATTATTATCATGGTTTGAAAAAGTCTGATAAGTTTCTTTCCCGACGGCATTCATGTATTGGCTCAGTCGTAGTATTGCAGTGATTTCCTATCACTCTGCTATAGATTTGGTTGTGATTGAGGGCCGACAACTCATCTAACTACATTGAAATGCTACAAACACAAATGGTGCATTTTAAAGAAATGTTCCAAGGTGAAAGATGGGGATTTCAACGGGACAACGCAGCCATTCACACGTCAAGATGTGTGAAGAAGTGTTTCGCGGACAACAACATAAATTGCCTTCGTTCTCCCCGATCTAAATATTATGGAAAATGTGTGGGGCTGGCTATCCCACCGGCATTGTATAGGTATACCGCATTTCCGGTCATTATTATTTATTATATTAATTATCTTTCTCCGTATGTCCGTCCGTCTTCTTATAGATTACACTCATCGCACCTCTCCGTAGACGTATGAAACGAATTACCTAAGGCTTATATAGTAACAATTTGTCCAAAAGTAACTCTGAACTATAAGCGTTGTGTTTATACAACGAAGATAAGAACAAAAAAAGTTTTCAGTTGGGATGAACAAATTTTTCAATTGCTGCAATTTAAAAATCACTCGCGTTTCCGAGGCCGCCCAAAAATTTTCGAACAAATTTTAAAAATTATTCCTTTTATCTGTCTAGAATAACAAAAAAATATATTCCTCAAATATTTCAAATCTAGTCCACCAATAATTTAAAAGCTTCCCACAAAAAAAAGAAATCCAGTGGAGTCACATCGGGTGATCTTGGAGGCTATCTAATTGAACCATTTCTTCCAATCCAGCCAGCTGGATAGTTTCTGTCCAAAAATTCCTTAAGGTTTCGATGAAAGAGAAAAAAAAACGAAGAATATAAACAGAGAGTCCTATTTTCAACGCGGGAATAGTTGACGGTTAACTCTTATGTTTGATGGCGATTTACCCTTGTGGCAAGGGGAAAGAAAAAACTTGAACGTACCATCAATCCTTGGACAATTCGTTTTATATTCGTTCGTTATTCCATTATTTTTAATTTTATTTCGGCGTCATCAATGAAAAATTGACCGTCAACTCTTGAGTCAACTCTGGTCAGACGAAAGACTTTCTGTGTATATTTGCTGAGCACAGAACGAAAATACAAAGAAAGTTCCATATAAACGATCTTCACAAAGTGAAAAGAAAGAAAGCTCGCCACTTGACGCCAAAATAGACTCTTTTTTATTTTCAGTTTGCCACTCACATTGTGCTCTCTTCTGGGCGAGAGAACTAGTGGCGAATTCATGAGGAAAGTAAAAATGATGCCAAGATTTTTATGAAATAAATATGTTTTTCAAATTGATTTTGTATCGAATTTTATTTCAATACAATTAAAATTTGGAATGAAGTAGAATCCTTCTGGAAAGTTTATTGGTACTACACTAAGGGAAATAACGCATATTAACATTATTCACGCCTGAGTATAAATTTTATTTATATATTTACGTGGATAAATCAAATATTTTCCTTACAACTCGTTTTTTCTCGTATTTAAATTTTATATATACCATATTTTTTATACACCACGCATGCGATGGGTGGTCGCTGCATGAAATGATGTAGGGTTGAGTGACAACTTGATATTTTCTGGTTGTCATTTACCTGCATATTTTGCTTTTTATAAATTTTAATTCTTATTGAATTAAAGTATGTTTTTTAAATTCAGTATTTTTATATAAATTTTCTTTAAATGCGATAGTTTTATTTTCAAATATAAAATATTTGAAAGATATTTTACAAATATTCGTGCACAATTTTAATATATTTTTTATTAATTCTGTTGAAATATTTAAATATTTTATTTAATTAAGATATTCAAATATTTAAATAAATTTTAAATATTTACGTAGTCGATTTATGCAAATGCGTTATTGGTGCAAACATGACTCGCTTTTTGGATGAATTAAAAAAGTTTTTGGATAAATTTAATATTTTTTTCCCTTAGTGTAATCTAGAAGCCTATGAAACCTAAACATAAACAACAGCTCACTATGCATGCATGCCAATTAATTGTTTCAATATAATATCTACGAAATTAATCAAAATAATCCTTGATGCACTGCAATAACAATTTAATAACAGTTATAATTTCATTCATTGTATTACCCTTAAGTACCTACTTAGTTCTCAATTTAATGTTTCTTATACTCTAATTAGTCTCGCATAGCACAGCAGCGCATGGTACATAGATTATCAGCTAGCACATAGCAAAAAAGTGCTGATTATGCAAAACATAGTCGCCAGTCGACTTTTATTTCAACAATGTTACAGACAGCTGTTTCGGCAAAACGTCAAACGCATAGAAGATACGAAGATATCAAAATGAAACAGATCTTCCATGTTTATCTATGTATTCAGCGTTGAATTTCTGTTTTTATCTGAGCATTGCCATGCGTTGCCATGTTGTGCATAGTCAGATACACGCAAATCGCATTGAACAGATCGCCAAGTGACACTTGTTAAGCCATGCTCTGCTGTGTCATGCGAGGTTAACTAGACCATTACTTTGTCAAACGTTAAAAAAAAAAAACCAGGTCGAATTCAATTCAATTTTTATATAGTCAAATTTCGACCACAGGCGATACCAGTATTATAAAATACATAACCTTACAGAGCAGATACGGAGTCTGTGTATGTTTGCGGTACATATAATATAAATAGTTATCTGAAAAAAAAAAATTTCCTTAAAACATGCTCACCAGAATAGAGAATAAGTAAATGTCTTATAATTTTGTTACGTTTTTATCTTTATTAATAAAGTCAGTAAAAAGTTTTATTTCTTCAAACGTTTCGAGTTTTCATACTAAGTCACACCCATCACATAAATAGGTCACACCCGTTACATTTTATAAAGAGTTTTCTTTATATATTGTAGACAGACGGTACTTAATACAATCAAAAACACTAAACAATCTACTGCACCAAAATGTTTGTGTGTGCTCTACAAAATATTTTACAGAATATATTCTGAAAGTTATAATTCTTTAAGCCATTCTGAGCGGAAATTGTGTTCCTTCAGTGTCTACCTATTATTAAATGTTACTAAACTTTACAACCGTGGAAATCGCAGCCATTTTGATGTCACGAAGTCGGCAGCCTCTCAAAGATCAACAATGCAATATTCATGCAACGGCGTTGCATTGAATATTTATATGGTGAGTATATAAGCTACGATAAATGTTTAAATAAAAAAATGAAGAATTTATACTTGGCCTTACGACAAAAATAAAAAAAAAGTTCTGACGTCGTCAGGTCGTGAAGGTAGCAGCTTATGTAACAAAAATGTAATATCGTTGCATGGAATTATTAGTCACGAATTTTGTTCTAAATTTTGTTATTACACCTCACAACTGAAATACAAAATACATTCTTATCGTCATGATTTCAGGGTGGCAACCCCATAATGCAGTAAGAATGCTACAACAATGAAAAAACGTTGTATGGAATTTTAACTCTCTGAGTACTGACGTAATGGTAAATTTTAAGTAACGAAAATGAAGGTGAGGTTTCCAGGCACATTATAAAAATAAAAAAAAATTTACTTCGTTATGAGGCCCCTCAGGGAACCCCCATATGTGACGCATATGCATCACTTTTGCTAGAATAATTGCATGGAGCTGAGGTTTAGTTAATGCACCAAGGAAAAGCGCAACCAATGTATATAGAAGCAAATAAAAAAAAGCAAAAACAACAACACCAACAACAACAAAAACAACAACAACAACAACAACAACAACAACAACAACATAAATAAATAAATAACTGGCCATTTTTCAGCCCTTGAGAGGACTTTGACCTAGCTTCTTATGATCAATTGTGTTGTGCGTGTTATTAAGTTTGTACACAATTGACCGAGAACCGGACCTACATGCTTAACGCCGACTCCGAACGGCGATGAACGGAATGTTCTCGTTCTCAAGAAGCTTTACATGGCATTTTGATTACTCTCTGAGGTTTGTCATTGTCTGCAGAGAGGTGGCGGCCGTACAGAAAAATTATTTTAATTCAAATAATTTTCTGTCGCTGCTGGGGTTCGAACCTGGGCCACGCACTTTAACCAACTACGCCACGGACGCCACAACAACGACCACAATAACTAAAACAACAAAAAAAATATATTTAGTTATGATTTCAACAGTTGTTTTTCGTAACAACCAAAACTGCTCATAAACAACAAAATAATACAATGAAACCGAACTATGAAAACGGAAAAGGACTATGACAGAAATTAGGATATGGGTTGGGATGAAAATTAATACCGACCTAAAGCACAGTTTTCCAAGCTAGGAAAGGAATTCGGTATATTTAATTAACTCGAAAATTTGGTCAGGGATTAAAACAAGAACTTAAACATGAAATAGTAATTCGAACCCGGGACCTCCGGGTCTACGCTACCTACTCGACTACAAAGGCAGCCTTAGTTTGTCAAAGTCATTTTTTTAGAAATATTGCATAGTGACTCTATTCCAAAAAATACTGTTGGACTGTGCTAGTTTGTACCGCACTATACCGAAAGCGTTTAAATTCCTGAAATATAATTCCACAATTAATGATAAATTATACAACAAAAATAATAATTTAAGTAAACATACCAAGCTTTTAAATCGAACTAAAATAAGTTCTGCTAGAGTGGGGCTTTTAGTTCCTATAAGAATTCACCGCTAAAATTTTAAAAAATTTGAATTTGTTTGAAAAAAACAAAAATTTCATTCACATTGTTGAGGCTCGAACTCACTACCTAGCGTATAATAAGACGATCGCCTTACGCTTTGAGCTACAGAATTCACAGGAAAATATATTCTAAATGAGGTAATAAATTCACTTCAGTTGTGAATTTTTGAAATTTGAAAATGTCAATGAGCTTTTCAATTTTTTTTTTTTATTTTTATGTGTATGTATGTATGTCACAAATAATTTCGCATTTTAGCCAAACAAATAAACGCAAAGACAAACAAATTAGATAGTATTGTGTTGTCATTCAGTTCTGAGCTACATTTTAATTTTCAAAACTCTAGCTCATCGGGAAGTTGGTTAAAAATGGATTCCAAGATTTGTACGGGACAGACAAATGAAGTGAAGCTAATAAAAACGTTTTAATTAAAATACATATAAATAATCTAAATATTCCTGAACTTATCAAGCCGCCCTCGTGTTGCGTCGAATGCAAATAAAGTGATTTGCCGTCTGCTGAATTCTTAAATGCAAAACGCAGCTGCAGCAGCACCTTCAGCTGAAACAATTTTTATATTCTTGCCGACTCTATTTGCAGCACTCTGCCATTCCAATTCCCACCCCCAACACCCACCCTTTTCCTACCTACACCAAAACTTTAATAGCAGTTGTTGGCACCTGTTGAAAGGCTTGTTTATGGAAATTCTATGAAAAACATGCAGCTAAGAGCTACACGTTTTGTGCTGCTGCCGCCGCAGGTAACTACAACAAATCTCTGATTAACAGAAATGCAACAAAGAAAAAGAAACCAAAACAAACAGAAAAAAAAACTCATCACTCGCAATTAAAGCTTTTAAAAGCTTTTTTAAACACTATTAAACCAATTACATTCATGCTACTGTTTCTTTGTGTCTGCAATGTTAAGAATAATTTATATTTGTTTTTGAATAAATCGCAGACAAAACATAAAAACAAAAAAAAATAAAGAAACCACAAAATGAGACTGAAGACAATTTTCAAGTTGATATCTTAAACGTTTGCCGTTATAGCCAATAATGTGAACATAACCAATTAAAGGTGATTGGCCCCACCTTCGCACTGTCTTGGCTGCCGTGCAACAAGTTAAGCCTGTCTAATTAATTAACGCTCACCTTTTATCGACGGTACTTTTGATTGAATTTATTTTATCACACATTTAATTTAAGCTCCATTAAATTATAGATAAACACAAGCGTCGCACACTAGCGCATTGGCCAAGTTTGTAAAATTGGTTGATGGACGCCAGAAGCCATCACATAGTTCATTCAATGACAGCACAGAACACATGTTCCAATTGTCGTGAATATTTTGAAAATAAAAGCTTTATAATTAGCTTTCAAAAGTGTTTTTTTTTTTCTTTTTTACACCCTCTGTTATGTTGTTGTTCTAACGTACTTCACGCCAACTAATCATTTAGAATATTTGTTTGTTTTAATTCCTATTCAATTGGCTTCGATATAAAGTGTGAAATATCGTAAATCTATTGCATGAATTTATTTATAGCATTTGAAACAAAGCGATACACCTTATGGCCAAAAGAGATATTAATATAAAAACCACAAAAAAAAAAAAACAAAAAAGATATTAAATGAATTTTTATAGTTAATAGTTTGCGTTTACGTTGTTTGCGTGTGTGGTTTGTGGTTTTCTTTTCGTGTTTATAATTGAATATTTTTATGATACATAGCTACAAGACTAACGAAAAAAAAAACATTTTTGACAGAATACATTTTATATCGATTTGTTTACAGTGACTCATCTTTTTTTTTTTATTTCCGAAATTTCTGAAAAAATTTACAAGCAGAAATAAAAAAAGGATACTGAATCGTGGACACACGCATAGGTTTTGACGTGGCAGTATATCTTTATCCTTTTCCTCATACTTGTCCATATACTCCTCATACTTTCTCTTGTTCCCAAAATTTATTTGATCCCTAATCTTATTTTAATATTTGCCCTAATAATAATAAGTCTTAATTTTAATTTTAATAAGGGACTAATAAAGTCCCTAATTAATGAATTTATAGCTTTTTTAGTGAAGCAACAACTAAACCGTCTCAGATGAAACTCAAAACTTTAAACGCGTTTTTCCCGAAAATACTTTTTGCAAAACATTTGACGTGAAACCTCAAGTTCTAATTAAGACCGATTAACTTAAAATTTGTTGTGGGCCTTTTTTATATAACCCTCTATGATTCAGACTAGAATTTTAAAAAATTATGTATATTTTGCAAATTTTTAATATTTTTTTAAAAATTCAAAACTTTGAAAAAAGACCAAAAAATTAGTTTTTTTCAAACTATCACCATTTTGCAAAAAAAAAATTGTTTCTATTCTCTTGGCCGGAATACAGCTGATTTCTTACTATTTCAGAATCTTTTTTTTTCAGATGACTAGAAGGGTTGAAATCGTGTCAAGATGGAGGCATATTTTTTATCCTACCAGCCTATAATTTTTTCAATTTTTTGAAATATTAATAAAAAAATAATGAAAAAGTGGATACTAAAAATACTTTTAGCTTTTTCGACGCACAGGTTTCCAAAAAAGTTGAAAAATGCATTTTTTTAAAATTCATCGGCGTTGCATTGAATTGTTACTCGCTGAGTATAAAAGCTATGACTAAAAAAATTATACGAACATAAAGGACAATTCTTTGAGTTCATTATAAAAACAAAACAAAAACTTTAAATGTCATCGGGACGCGGTGGAAGCTGCTTAAGCAACGCAACTGAAAATTTGTTACATGGAATTATTACTCGCTGAGTATTAGTGCTAGGATTAAAAATATGATACACCAATAAAGGCCTGGCCTAAGTCCTTACAACAAAACTAGAAAAAAAATTTCTGTCGACATGGGGACAAAGAGAGAGCCGCTCAGAAATCGACAATGCAACATTCATGCAGCGGCGTTGCATTAAATTTTTACTCGGTGAATATGTAAGCTACGATAAATGTTTAAAAAGGAAAATGAAGGATTCCTACTTGGTCTTACGACAAAAATAAAAAAAAATTCTGGTGTGACCAGGCTGTGAATATAGCAGCATATGTAACAGAAATGTAATATCGTTGCATGGAATTATTACTCACTCTGGATACGTGCTGCGGTAAATTTTGTTTTACGACAGCACAGATGTGTTATTACGACTCCCAACTAAATTACAAAAAAATATTCCTTCTGTCATGATTTTAGGTTGGCAACCACATAATGCAGTAAAAGTGCTACAACCATGAAAAAACATTGCATGTAATTTTAATTCCGTGACTACTGGCGTAGCGGTAAGTTTTAAGGAACAAAAATGAAGGTGAGGACTTCGGGCACATGATAAAAATTACAAAAAAAATTGGCGGAGTTGTGAGGTCTCTCAGAGAACCGCCTTATGTGACGCATATGCATCACTTTTGCTGGGTTAATTGCATGCAGATAAGGCAAAGTTAACGCACCAAGGAAAAGCACAACCAATGGAGAAGCAAATAAAAGAAAAAGCAAAACCAACACCAACAACAACACCAACACCATCACCATTACCTCTACCAACAACAACAACACCAACACCAACGCCAACACCAACACCAACACCAACACCAACACCAACATCACCACCAACACCAACAACAACACCAACACCAACACCAACAACAACAACAACATCAACATCAACTATAACATCAACATTAACATCAACATCAACATCAACATCAACATCAACATCAACATCAACATCAGCATCAGCATCAACATCAACATCAACATCATCAACATCAACATCAACATCAACATCAACATCAACATCAACATCAACATCAACATCAACATCAACATCAACATCAACATCAACATCAACATCAACATCAACATCAACATCAACATCAACATCAACATCAACATCAACATCAACATCAACATCAACATCAACATCAACATCAACATCAACATTAACATTAACATCAACATCAACATCAACATCAACATCATTATCAACATCAACATCAACATCAACATCAACATCAACATCAACATCAACATCAACATCAACATCAACATCAACATCAACATCAACATCAACATCAACATCAACATCAACATCAACATCAACATCAACATCAACATCAACATCAACATCAACATCAACATCAACATCAACATCAACATCAACATCAACATCAACATCAACATCAACATCAACATCAACATCAACATCAACATCAACATCAACATCAACATCAACATCAACATCAACATCAACATCAAAATCAACATCATCAACATCATCAACATCATCAACATCATCAACATCATCAACATCATCAACATCATCAACATCATCAACATCAACATCAACATCAACATCAACATCAACATCAACATCAACATCAACATCAACATCAACATCAACATCAACATCAACATCAACATCAACATCAACATCAACATCAACATCAACATCAACATCAACATCAACATCAACATCAACATCAACATCAACATCAACATCAACATCAACATCAACATCAACATCAACATCAACATCAACATCAACATCAACATCAACATCAACATCAACATCAACATCAACATCAACATCAACATCAACATCAACATCAACATCAACATCAACATCAACATCAACGTCGAAACCTACGAGTGTGTCCACGACACAGCCAACTTTTCTTTTTATTCAATTTTCAAAAACGCCCAAATTTTTATGCTATAGACTAGTATACTGCCTTAATCTATATCCAAATTCCTGACTTTATCGTTGTTTAAACCACTTTGCTCATCCTTGTCCCATTCTTTTCCTTAGTGTGTTCAAATCTTTGTTTTCATTCTTGTCTCACTTCATGACTTTATGCTTGTCCCAATCCTGGTCGTAGTTCTTTTTCCAATCCTTGTCTGAGTTCTTATCCTAATTCTTAACCAATTCCATGCTAAAAATTTATTCTAAGTCCTTGTTGTACTACCTATCTTATTCATGGTCCCATGATCTTTGTCCAACTCCTTGCCCTTATCCTTTTTATTATCTTTGTTCAAATCCTTTTTCACGTGCTTTTCCTAATATTTGTCTTTATTTCAATTTTAATGTCCTATTTTGTCCTAAGTTGTTTCATTTTTTGCTGTTGCTTTTGATGCATTTCGGCTACTTTAAGACGTTCCCGGAGAGGCCTCACGTCGAAATTAATTTTTATTTTTTTTTTTTATTTTATCATATGTCCGAAAACCGAAACATATGTTCCATAAAATTGATCGACAATGGTCATTGAGTTATAATTCAATGCAACGTTTTTGATTGTTGACTTTGACTGCAATGAGCGGTTGTCATCGCGATATCGTGGCTGGAAAAACAACTTTTTTTTCATTTTCGCTATGAGGTCAAATAACCATTTGTTATTGTCGTAACACTTTTCTTTAAAACTTTTCGTAACACTTCTTCTTAGTAAATAAAAATTCCATGCAACAATATTGCATTCTTGTCGCATAAGCTGCTCTAGAACCTCTACAACCTGAAGAGATCATAATTTATTTTTGTCGTAAGATCAAGTATAAATCTCTAATTTCTGTTTTATAACATGTACCGTACTGCATATACTCAACGAGTAATAATTCCATGCAACGCCAATGCATTTTGGAAAAGTGGTTTTTTTAACTTTTTTGGAAACCTGCGCGATAAAATGAAGCGTTGTCACATCAAAAACAAATTGACTTTTTCAATCCTTGAAAAAACTTTGAGAGTTTCTTATGATTATGGTTGAATAAATCAGCAAGTTACCATAAATGTCAAAGCGAAGTTGACAGCTCATACAAAATCTGAAAGTGAAAATTGATAAGTTCCATATTAGACATGCCGATATTGTGCCGATTTGTTTTACCGATTTTCTTATTTTTTCTTTGTTTGCACTGTTTCGTCGTCCATTGCTTGTAGACATGACTATTTTGGCCGAGCGATTTATTTTGCTGTTTTTGTTTTATACTTAAAATGCAGTAAAGTTAAAATGCAATTTTGTAAAGTAATTTCTTACAAAATGCCATAAAATGATGAAATTTCGTGGAAAAGTTAAATAAAATGGTAAACAACGATTTTAGTTCAAAAGCAAATGTTCAAAGCAAAAGCAAACGTCAAAAGATCGTCGCAAAATCGCTGGTACTGCCGATTTTTTCAATGTCCGCTTTCGTTTCCCTTCCCGCTACACCGACCAAAAAATTTGTGAGAGAAATCGGCACAATATCGCCATGTCTAATATGGGACTAACATGTAAAGCCGATGAGGTTGTTGTTGTTGCTTTTCATTGATTTTGACAATTGTGGGTACTAAGAAGAGAGTACGATCAGCCCAGAGACAAATTTGTTTATGCAACCATGCTTATGATCATGTTGAATGTGTTATTTAGTATTTGTACACAATGCACCGAGAACCGGACCTTAATGAACCAGGAGTTATGCCCACTACACGCAAAGAAAACAAACCGTTTATCGCCAGTTTGCCGCAAACGAACTTCGTTTGTCGTACTTGAAATTGTTATTTGCAAACGTTTCAACAGTTGTCATAATAAAAGTCAGTTGCGAGAAACGCGTCATTAAGTTGCAGGAAATTAATTTCGTTTGTCATAAGCGCGAGTGATTTTTAAATTGCAGCAATTGAAAAATGTGTTTTTCCCAACTGATCACTTCATTTCTTTTTCCCTTCGTTGTATAAACAAAACGCTTATATTTCAGAGTTACTTTTTGGGCGAATTGTTACTATATAAGTAACAATACGCGGACGGAAATAGCAATAGAGATGCGATGAGTGCAATCCATAAGAAAACGGACGGACATAGGGAGAAAAACAATTAATTTAATAAATAATAATGATCGAAATAGCTTGCGGTATATAGATACATATAAGATATATTTTTAAGTTGTTGACAAGTGAATATTCGTTTGCGGCCAATACAACTCGAAAACGAAGTGTAGTTGGTGAATTTTTCAGTTGCGGTAAACGAAAAATTTCTTTGCGTGTAGGAACGTCAATGTTCGAATTCTCAAGAGGCATGACATGGCATTTATTTACTATCTGAGTTTTGACATTGTCTGCAGAGAGATAGCGGCAGATCAGAAAAATTAATTCTTATTGAATAAATTGTCTGTGTCAAGTGGAATTCGAATCGAAGACCTGCTGAGTTGGAGAAATTCTTTTAAACGATCCACGCACGTTCAAGCGTTTGGTTACGGTCGCTATTTAATCTACAAAAAATCTTGGAAAAGACCCTTAAAAAGCAATAATGTTGATTCATTGACTAATCTGCAATTCCAGCGTTATAAATTTCAAACTTTGTGGGAATATTTAACATACCACGTTTCTGTTTAAAAAACCAAAGAATTAATTAAAAATTGGCGCATAGTTCGAAGCAATGATAACTTCAATAAGATAAGCATGTAAAAAGGAAAACAAAACTCTTATAAATAATTTATAAAAACAAACAAAAAAAAAAAAACTTTGAAAAGTCATTCATAATAAAAAGTGTTAAATACACACTCGTAAAAACAGCTGCAAAATATAAACAAACACATGTAAGTGTATCTTATATAGTTTTTACTGTTTTAAATGGATTTTTTTTTAAAGGAAAATTTATCGTAACGTATGTATAACAGTTTAAAGCAGTTTCACAAATATAATCGAAGCCATGATGAAGATAATAACATATAAAAAATAAATACACAGAAATATTTGTGCTACCATAGTTAAGCACAAATATGTTATCGTGGTGACGTCATCCTCTTTATTTTTTACTTGGAACAAAATACTATTATTTCGTATAAATATCTTTAAATTTTGCTCGATTACCCGAAAGATATGTCTCCGTCCTATCTTCGGAATGAACTTTTAAGAACCCACTCCTTAATTAAAAAATAACAAAAAAAAAATATTTTTTCTAACTATCTGTTAAATTGGGAGAGAAAAGATAAGTAAATTTGTTAAACTAAAATTCTGCTTCTGAAAATTGGGTTTTTTAGTTTCGATGGTACTGAAAATATGAGCGATATTATTGTAAATGAATTTTTAACATCAAAACCTCTTAAATTAACCCCTAAGCTTTTAAATTTTTCTAAAAATTTTATTTAATTTTCATTTCAGTCATATTCACTTTCTTCTTTTTTTTAACGTTTGATATTTTTAGCATAATTGTCAATATAGCCTCAGGCTTTATTAATTTTCTTTTTTAATATTTTTTTATTTTAATGAAATATTCGTAATGTTTACTTTCGTATGCTGCTTAACAGCAATAAAAAAAAAATTATAGATATGCAATTTCATGACTTGAACGAAACTTAAATTTAAAATATTATTTTCTCCCTACTCATCGAAGGGTTCGAATAAAAGCGAGCCATTTTTTTTTTTAGTACTTAGCACAAATCGTATCAAAGACTACTTTTGAATGAATTGCATAAAAATAACTTATTAAACATTAAGTCCATCTATTAATTATCTTTAATCAATTTCATTTCTAGTTGAACAGAAAATACTTGGAAACTTTAAGTGTAACGGAAGCAGAAATTTATTTTAAGCCGAACATTGTTGATTGCAATCCCTAATTTCATTACAAAAAATTTTCATAACAACTTGACAGATACTTCAAAGTCATTAAAGTGCGATGTAGATAAATATCTACACGTGTAATTCATGTTCGCAAATGTAGGTATGTATGTGAAGCTGTTTGTTTGAATTAGTCGAGTGCAGCAGCAGCAGCAGCAGCAGCAGTAAGCATGAAGAAAACAAACAAAAAACTCGTTGTTGTTGTTCTCCACATGATAGCAATGTGTTGCGCCCATTGTTATTCTAAGTATTTTTTATTCTCCAACATTCTTTATAAATTTTTATATATTATTTAATTTTCACGCTCTGTAGCTGCAGTTCTATTCAAACAGAGTAATTTTTATTATTTGCCTCCGAACAAGATTATTTTTGTAATTTGTTCATGTAGAAGTGTTTTTCACTCGGAGTGTGTGTGTGTATATGTGTGTGTGGATGTGTGCTGTCTTATGCTTGTGCTTCTGAATTGTTTTTGTTTTTATTATTTCACGTGTGTTTGCTTTGATATGATTTGTGAAGACCAAGTTTAAGGCTGCAGTTGCATTTATTTTCAACCAATGAATGAAAGGCGGAAAACATTGCAGAAGTTCATTCAAAAGAAAATATGAAAAAGTTCTGGAAACTTCATTCTTGTTAATTGCTACACTCTGCTTAAGTGAACAAAGATTACAACTTTAAAACTTGTTCAAAGTTGCTTATAAAATGCAAAACAATTTGGAAAATGATTCTACGTCTTACCAAATATAATTTTTTTTGTAAATTCTGGAATCTTCATTGAAGTACTCTCATTCGGAAATTTTTAAACATATCATAAAATAATATAACATAACATAACATAACATAACATAACATAACATAAAATAATATACATAACATACAGTAATATAATATAACATCAGATTACATAAAAATTATAGGATAACTAATGTTAGATAACATATGTTACTTTGCATAATATAACATAACATAAAACAACATAACATAGCATAACAAAACATTAAAACATAACACTACATAACATAGCATAAGAACATAACATAGCCTAAAAAACAACATAACATAACATAACATAACATAACATAACATAAAATAACATTACATAACAAAACATAACATAAAATGACATGACATAAAATAACATAACATAAAACAACGTAACATAACATAATATAACACAACATAACATAACATAACATAACATAAAATAACATAATATAACATAATATAACATGACATAACATAACATAACATAACATAACATTAAATAACATAACATAAAAAAAAAAAAAAATAAATAACTGGCCATTTCAGCCCTTGAAAGGACTTTGACCTAGCTTCTTATGATCAATTGTGTTGTGCGTGTTGTTAAGTTTGTACACAATTGACCTAGAAACGGACCTACAGGCTTAACGTCGACTCCGAACGGCGATGAACGGAATGTTCTTATTCTCAAGAAGCTTTTCATGGCATTTTTATTACTCTCTGAGGTTTGCCATTGTCTGCAAAGAGGTGGCGGCCGTACAGAAAAATTATTTTAATTCAAATAATTTTCTGTCGCTGCTGGGGTTCGAACCTGTGTCTCCAAAGTTCGTTGACATAGCGGCCACGCACTTTAACCAACTACGCTACGGACGCCACTATGACATAATATTATTTATATTTATTTTATAAATATTATAGAAATTATAGGTTAGCCCAACAATACATAAGATAACATAACACAACATAACATAATATAATTTAATATAATATTACATTATATAACAAAACAAAGCATAACAAAACCTTATAACATCATACAATATAAGCATAGCATAAGATAACACAACATAGCATGACATAAAGCAACATAACATAACATAACACAACACAACAAAACATAACATAACATAACACAACATAACATAACATAACACAACACAACACAACATAACATAACATAATATAACAAAACATAACAAAACATAACACAACATAACATAACATAATATAACAAAACATAACATAACACAACACAACACAACACAACATAACATAACATAACATAACATAACATAACATAACATAACATAGTATAACATAATTTAACATAACATACCATAACATAACATAACATAAGATAACAAAACATTACAAATATAATCTATATAGTTATTCCTGTAAAGCAGTAGTGTTCACACGCATACTACTTCAACTTTCAACTTTTGTGCTTGTTGAAAATTGCTACTTGCTAATAATAGCTCTCTCACTCTCCGCACTGACAAAAATTGTTGTGCAGGTATTAAGCAAGTACTATGTTTTAATTATCATTGTCATCCTCATTATTTCTATCAGTATCATTATCATTACCACTATCATTATCATTTCCACTATTTTTATCATTATTATTATTATAATTCTGCAAATAACGCATTTTCATATGCCTCAAACATTTCGTGCAGTGCAAAACACACAACCAAGCGGCGCAAACCTTCTTGGTTGAAGTTTCAGCGCCAACTGACTAAGAGAACTTCGTACATTCGATCGTGTACGTGTTTCGATTCTCGAGTAAAGCTTTCAAGTCTCACCACTCAGCGAGGTGCTGAAATTTCAAGCAAGAAAGTTCGCAAATCTTGGTCGTGTATTTTGCACTGCACGAAATGTTTGAGAGATATGAAAATGCGTTATTTGCAGAATAATGATGGTGACATTTATAATGACATAATGATAATGATACTGATAAAGATAATGGCGATGGCAATGATAATTATAACACAATTCTTGCTTAATACCTGCACAACAATTTTTGTCAGTGCAGAGAGTGAGAGAGCTATTTACACAAGTACAAAAATTGAAAATTGAAGTAGTATGCGTGTGAACACCACTGCTGTAAAGACTAAACGAAGTTATGCGTAAGCAAATAAAAGCAAGAGAGCAAAAGTACGAACTTGTGCGGCATTAGATGGAGTCACCCAAGTTTTGCGTAAGCTTTCCTTTCGTTCAGTTTCTTAATTTTCGTTTACTTTGTTGAACTTAAGAGAGAGCGCTCAACTCCGTAGTTTGCTAAGCAGAATAGGGTTGAAACCTGTATTTTAAATAATTTTAATTTTCTTTTCATTATATCTTTCACCAATATATTTCCTTTCTTATTTCCTTTTTTATATTTTACTTTGGTAACATTTCTTCAAAACACGTATTGAAGCTTAACAATAGACCTTGAGTAAATAAATTAAATAGTTTAATAAAACGAAGAGATATCAAATTGACGGAAATATCAAGGTGGAGTGCAAGGGTATGCGCCTTCGCTGAGTCATTTGGGGTAAAGTACATTAATATGGGTAGAATCCCGTGAGAAAAACACCTAATTTTTCTTTGTTCCATCTGTCAGTCAGCAAAAATTCGTTATTTATCATGTAAATGTGAGAATATTGCTACTAGTAGAAGTATGCCAGTGGAAATGGTTGAAGCAGCCGAATCTATTAGAACTCCAAATCAATAGAATATTTAATTGAGTTAACTTCTCGAGATATTTTCAAGAGAAAGATTGAGTTCAAGAGAAAGAAAAAGCGGTTTAAATTTTTCCATAAAAAAGCAAGGATTTATTCATAAGTTCTTACCAAGGAGGAGGTTGTAAATAAAGTGGACGGGAAATCGTCCAGCTCCAGACTGGAACATGTAATTTTTTTAGTTTCTTCTGTTTAGTACATAAAAATTAAGGAAGCATAAGAAAATATAAAGTGTGGTGAGAAGCGAAAGCGCCCTCTTACATTTCAAAAGCAATTTAACTGTTTATGCAGCTGAGAGGCATCTTGACATAAACAACTGCTTCATTTTTCAAGATTTTCTCTTTCTTTTACTGGTTCAGTTTTCCTTGGCTGGCTTACTTATTCAAATTTTAAGGAGAGGGTCCCAAACTAAGAGTTGCCTTACATAAGTTTTTAATAATAATTACATAAGTTTCAAGAACCATACCGAATTCAAAACAAATTCAGTAGGTAAGTATATCCGATTTTCGAGGGTTATCACTAGTATAAAAACAAAAAATATTTTCCAAAACTTTCCTTTCTAAACGTCTTTTATTTTCGGCTGCAGCATGATAATCAATTATATCGCCATTTTTGACAACTTTATTGATATTAATAGCCAACTCTACCTTCCTGA
This sequence comes from Pherbina coryleti, assembly GCA_943735915.1. Classification (NCBI taxonomy): domain Eukaryota; kingdom Metazoa; phylum Arthropoda; class Insecta; order Diptera; family Sciomyzidae; genus Pherbina; species Pherbina coryleti. Next base: position 13,666,065 of record OX030949.1, read on the forward strand.
CAATTTTTACCTAATTTAAGCCAATTGAATTTTACTGGAAAATATGCTTTCAACCGTCATTTACATATAAAATGATATTCAAATTATACCCAGAATAATGTGCATTTTCTGTTTTTTTTTTTTGGAATATCAATAATAACCTCAATAATGGTAACACCAACATTAAGAACTAAAACACATAATTATAATAGGATTCGTTAGTAGCAACCACATTTACGTTTTAGACAACTAATTGCTGACCATTAATCATAATTTATGCCGTCCTACATAAATCGAAAAGGAAACGAACTGAACCTAACTGAACTAAACATTTAAAACCGAATTATTTGTATAAAGGTAGGTAAATATGGGCATGCAAATGCATTAGTTTATGTCATTATGAGCGTGTGTTTGTGCTCTTGTTAAAATTTATGACTAGAACTAAGCATTGTCAAAAAATAACGTGACATCAAATTTTAGCGCACGAACAGCTTTTAGAGGATCTAGCCACGGAATATCGTTGACTGCTTGTTTGAATATTAATAGCAGAAAGCTTTCATTACAGCAAAGCTGCATGAGCTCACAAATGTGTGTGTGTGTATGTGTGTGTGTGTGTGTGTGAACGTGTGTGTGTGTGGATATTTTGCCGAAATCTACACTTGTAGCAACACACCGGAAACCATTAAGACTCTGATGATGCTTGGCGCACCTGATGCTCACTTTGTCAACGTTATCATTGGGAGTCTGGATATGGCTGCATAGATGTGTTTCAATGCATGTACGAGCGTGTTTGTGTGTGTGTATATGTGTTTACGTGTGTGTTTTATGTTTGTTTGCTTAGCTCGAAGTGAAAATGATGAACATTATAATTATGTGTAGTTTTATGTGTTGTGTGGTTTTGTACTTGTGTGCTTGTTGTTGTTACTCACTCTTAATGCTCATCTTAGTACTAACGCGTGTGTGTGTGTGTGGGTCTTTTAGTGTTAACCACTAAGCGAAATGCTTTTCATAATTTAAGCATTTTTATGCAGCCTCCAGCATTTCCTCTGCTCTTGTTCTTTATCACAAACACTCGTAAATCTGCCTAAATCCTGACTCTGCCACACTATTTGTCATCATTAATAATTTCGTTATCTACTGAGCGAGGATCGCATTTTGTGATAGTGCAGCGCATGTTGTTGATGGATGCGGGCTGTTTTTCATATTAATACACATAAGAATTAAACTAATTCGTAACATGGACCATAAGTGCATAGCTACTCCTCATATCTGCAGAGGGATTTGAAGAAAGATAACTTAACATTGGGAGTAAATTTTATTGAGAGTGCTTTTCATTAGACGCTTGTTATTTAATGGGCTACGAAATAATTGCATAAACCAAAGGCTGAGAAAGGTTATCAAAAGAAGAATAATGTTAATTTAGGAAATCCAACTACAGCAGCATAAAAATTAATTGATATCTAATCTTCCCTTTCATTTTACAGTGGTTATGTCTGACCTTTCCTGGTTAAAACAAGGATTAAGACATTTTATAAGATAGGACAATGAATAGAACAAGGATTAGGCAAGGATTGATACAAGGATAAGGAAGTGGATATGGACAAGGATTTACTAACAAGGATAAATACAAGTCCTAGGACAAGAATAAGGACAAGAATTAAGATACAAGTACCAATAAAATGATGAAAACAATGGTTACACAAGGATTCCGATAAGCAAAAGAAAAATAATTTGGACTTGAATTAAGACAAAGACAAGGACAATAACAAGGACACGACAAGTATCCTTGACAAAGATAAGGACAAGGAAAAGGACTAGGACAAGTGTGGAGATTGAAACACGTCTTTTTATAGTTAATTCAAAGTTAGATTTATTTTTAAGCACTTAGTTATAGTAAATACGCATTTATACATAGCTTTCAATAGTTTTTAAGTAGTTTAATTCATTGTTAATACAAAATATAAAATACGACTTTAATGAAGCTTGTCTGCTTCTTACGGCGTCTGTGTTTCAACTCAACTTAACTATTTTCTGTTCTTTTTGTCGCGTCTAGCTTTCTGTCGTCCGTTTAGCAATTTCGTCCAGTCCGGGTTGTCTTGTCCTTATTGTTTACTCCCTTTTCAGATCCTACACAAGTATTAGAGAAATTATTCAAACAAGGATTTGGACTTAGATTAGAACCAGGAAATAGATGCATCTCAGTTTCTCTTTATTTTCTAATTTTTTGCGTTAAAAGTGTTCATTTTGTTATATTTAAATAAAAAAACACGATGAAAAGTGATTTTAAATGCTTTACTTAACCCTAGAACTGCATCGCTATTTTTTTTTTTACCTATTCCTGTATCGCGGGGTGAAAAAACACCCCAACTTTCAAGGGCCCGTATCTCGGACACAGTGTGACTTTGATGGTTCCATGGGGGCTCATTTTTTTCGTCTTTTGACCTAGAATCACGTGAACTAAATTGTTTGGCCAAAAGTTTGGAGGGTCCGAGAATATTGACCAAGAAGGGCAAAAAACGTGAAAAACTAGGAAAAATTTTATTTTTCGTTAAAACTACGATATCTCAGTGAGTTTTTGACTAAATCTAGTAATTCCAACGGGGTTCTAAAGGGGAGATACTATAATTAAGGGGTATTATAGTGGTTTTGGCCAATTTTCCAAAAATGCTATTTATTTTGAGAAATCGAAGTGCGCAAATAGCAAGAATTTGAAAAAACGATTTTTGCCGCACAGATCTTTACAATGAATAAGAATTTCGTTCAAATTGGAAAAAAATATATTTATTTGAAACTATAAAGTACTACGCCTCAAAATCACTTCATTAAAAAAATTTCATCATTCAAAGTTAACTTGTATCACTGAAAACTTTAATTTCGTACTGCGTCTAATCTAATGAACGAGTAAGAATTGTAATATTTTTATATCTGTTTAAATACTTGTTAGCAGGTGCCGTTTTTTTTAAAGAGAGTGCACATTTTTGGTTGTTGTTGGTAAGTACACTCAATGAGCATTTATTCCCAAGTAGTTGTTGTTATTTTTTTTAACCAAATAAATATGTTCAAAAAAATTGTGCTTTTAAACGAATATGTGCCACTCAGAGCGTAAGACTGATGCAAATTAGGAGGGAGAAGACCTTATAAATTTATTTTTACCATATCTTTCATATCTTTACCGTATCTTTTTACCATATGAGCAAATCCCGAAAATAGTCCACCAAGTGTGAGAAACTAAAGAAGCTTCTTTTTCAAGAGCATTATTTTTTATTCCCAGCAGTTATTTTGGAGTCAATTGAAAAAGTGAACTAGTTCATTTCTAGCGCAGTTCGCAGTACCTCTGAAAAAGTACAAAAGGTGTTCAGTGTAGAACAGTTATCTTTGCTATCATTTTCAAAAGTATTGCTGACAAAAATAAATGCGTTCTGGCAACTTTTTAAAATTTGCTGCGCACAAGAAAAAATAATAAAAAAAAAATGTTTATAGACAAAATGTTTTCTGGATTGTGGATGGAAAATATGGTACAAATGAGATCTTTAGGACCTTTCCATTGCACTAAATTCTTACACTTTTGATATGTTCACTTTAAAACTAGTTATAAAAGAACCACTTTCAGGCTACTGCGAAAGCAACCAGTTTAAAAATATTCCTAATGCAACTAGTTCAAATATAGGGAAAAAGGAGTGTTTCTGGGGACAATTGTCTTTTCCTATGACATCAACCCGCAAAAAGCGTCAGTTCGTTCAATGTTAAAGGGTATTGTAGTGGAACTAGTACTGGCCCTTTTTGGAACTAGTTCAGAACTATTTCAAATTTGGTCCACTTTTCTGCTGGGTACATTTAAGTTCTCAATAAATTTTTTTTGTCTTGAGTTTTAATGTAATGAAAAAAGAAGACATTCACAGTCAATATTCGAGTTAAGTTTTTATTTATTTTTTTCAGGTAGTTTGCTGATCTAAGAAAGCTGTTGATATATATAAGAGCTTTACGCATAAAAGTTTTTCTATTTCCCTTTGCACTTCTTTCTACGCAAATTGGCGCCATAATAAGTTTGACAAAATTTGGGCATAAATTTTATGTATTTTGCAAAATTAATATGATTAACTATACAAAATAATTATATTTTAACTATATAAAATATTAGGATTTTATTTAAATAAAATTGTTAAATAAAATTAAAAACAAAAATTGAAACCTGTTACAAAGTAAGTTTTTGCACATTTTCCAGTATATAACTGCTGATTTAAAACATAAATAACACTGAGTTACAAAATGACACTTTATAAAAGGTGCAAAGTTCCCGAATGCATTTTAGCTGCTGATTTCAAATATGGACTCCGTTTTTCTCCATCAGCTCGAGTTTTTGAGTTATAGACAAAAACATGAAAATCAGTTCTTTTTCTGATAATTTTGCTATATATATTACACTGATTTACCGATTTGTATTACGATGATGAATTTCAATGAAGAAATATTAGACCTTTCAATTTTTGCACACAAATTTACAATATCTTTTACAGTTTTGAAGATATAGACGTTCAAAGTGCAAAAAATGTCAAAATTTTACGTAGGCTGCGCTTTTGAAACCCTGCATCTTTAATATTTTTCAACGGATTTGCAAAAACTTTTTTTTACTTGATAGAAAATCTTTCGAATTTTAATAAACATTATAGTTTTTTTTTACCATCTAACATTTTTTCAAATAAATTAAAAAAAAAAATTTTTTTAAAATTAATTTTATTAAAATTCAAGTACTTGAATTAATTTTATTCAATTCAAGTTGATAAGGTTTTTTGATAAGCAATTGATAAAAAAGGACCATGTTTTGCTTACATAAGTAGAAAAATGCCGGGAATAAGTTTAGAAAAGCTTAAAGCTGGTGTAATGGATGGTCCGCAGATAAGGCAGCTAATGAAAGACCCTAATTTTAAAACCTCGATGACTAAACTTGAGCGAAAGGCATGGGTGTCACTTTTAGGCAATTGCAAAGCAAGTAATTTTGAGCAACTAGTGACCAACATGCTAGACAGTTTTAGAGATCTTGGATGTAATATAAGCATCAATATTCACTATCTACACAGCCATTTATCCCACTTCCCTGAGAATTTAGGAAACACTAGTAATGAACAAGGTGAGCGTTTCCATCAGGACATGAAAATAATGGAAGACCGCTACCAAGGAAGATGGGACAAACATATGATGGCAGACTATTGTTGGAGTCTTAAGCGAGATGGTCCTGATGCCTTTCATTCCAGAGAGTCACTGAAGAGAAGTTTTTCAATTCGTAAATGATGCTAACCTTATCAAAAAAAACCTTATCAACTGAACTCGATATTTAATAAAATTAATTTTAAAAAATTTTTCTTTTTTTTAATTTCTTTGAAAAAATGTTAGATAATAAAAAAAAACTAAAATGTTTATTAAAATTCGAAAGATTTTCTATCAAGTAAAAAAAAGTTTTTGCAAATCCGTTGAAAAATATTAAGGATGCAGGGTTTCAAAACCGCAGCCTACGTAAAATTGTGACATTTTTTGCACTTTGAACGTCTATATCTTCAAAACTGTCAAAGATATTGTCATTTTATGTGCAAAAACTGAAAGGTCTAATATTTCTTCATTGAAATTCATCATCGTAATACAAATCGGTAAATCAGTGTAATAGATATAGCAAAATTATCAGAAAAAGAACTGATTTTCATGTTTTTTGCCTATAACTCAAAAACTCGAGCTGATGGAGAAAAACCATATTTGAACTCAAGAAACCAAACTAGTCTATAATCAGCTGAAAAATCTCCGGCACCAAAATGTCTGTCGGGCTGTGTACTTTTCAGTTCATATCAACTGGGCAAACAAAGTGACATCCGAACGGTAGGCGACATTTCCAAATAGAATTAACGTGGAAATAACTTTTGTATATTACTTTTGTAGATGGTAAGCTAAATATTTTAAAAAAAGTGCGGAAAGATCCAAAAATTAGCGAAATAATTAAAAAAACTTGATAACGAATAAAAAGCGTATTTATCACAAAAAATTAAAGGAAAAAATAAAAACGACCACCAGTTAGCTAAAAAATATATGGAGCCGCCACGCACGGTAGAAGTGAAACTTGAACCCACAAAAGGAAGAGATTTTTAAGTGATGAATTGATTTACTCTTAAATATAGTCTTACTAAAAAATATTATCATTTCATATAATTGCAAGATTAGATTAAATCTGTTTTAATATGTGGAGTTTCGAAAAGTTAAATATTATTATACCATACCAACATACCATACTAACATCCTATACCGTCATACTGTATCATAAAACTATATATCATAAAAACTATACATCGTACCATACCATAATACCGTACCATCAACTAATCATACTATATCCATCATACCATACCATCATATTAAAATAATCATACCATACCATTAACTTTTATTGCTTGCAAAAACCTTTTTTCAAAAATTTTAAATAGAAAAACTTCCTTCAAACTGATGTGGAGATTAAAACACACAGACTGTTATTGTTTCTTTCTTTAATTTTATTTATAAATACATTTGCTTAATTTCATTGTTTATTTCGTTGTATTCACATTGTTTATTTTATAGTTAACTAGCCTTTTCCCGGCGCGCGTTGCTGCACCCTGCAACTATATGAGAAAATAATAGGTGTATTCAAAACTTTTCTTAGACTCATAGTTTGACACCACTGTCATTTTCCACTGCCCGTTACAGTTTCCCAGTAGCAGCAGATCACCAAATAGTAACTCCATTTTGAGTTTGTATGTAAGTACTGCTACTTTTACTTTCAAAGCTATTCGATAATACAAATTTTAATTTTATGGGCGGAGCCACACCCACTTATATAATGCCCATCCCAGTTTTCTAGTAGACGGACATTACCCAGTCTTAGTACAGTTGCCGACAGTGAGCATACAAACTAAATTAGCAAAATGTAGCCAAATCGACGAAAACCGTAAGAAATATAGCATTTTTATTGATTTGTGGGCGGTAAAAAGGGATGTGAAAGAAATTTAAACCATCTCGTACTTGAAAAAAATGTACTGCCAAACTTTCAGCTCTATCGGCTCAGTAATTTTAAAGTTTCCAGCCACCACACAGACAGCGTTTTGCTTTTTGTATATATAGAATATTGGCTATAACTTTAGATTGGTAAGAGATACTAAGATAATTTTTTCTATAAATTAATTTTTTAGCTTGTTTATTTTTTCAAAAATATAAAAACACAATATTGGAAAAAAAATTTTGTTCGAAAAAATCAAGGGGTAGGTAGGCCTTGTTTTTTTAATCACACAAATGGTTTTTAGTTTTTGTGTAAAATTTAAATATTTTTTGCCTATAAATATTATATTTTTTAAATAGAGTAGAAAAATTTCCGACTTCGAATTTAAATTATTTTTACAACAAAAATAAATTTTGAGCCTTTTTTTGAGGACAACTCCAAAATTTCAGACCTTTTTTGAAAAAAATATTTAAAATATATAAACTCAACTAACGGTATTTTTGCAATAAGGTTTTTATTGCACTTTGATGAAGCTTAAAGACAAAAAAAAAATTTAACAAAGTGTATAAAAAAGCAGCGGAGATATTTGAATCGAAAGTCACAAAATTAAATTTCTGTTTGAGTTTTTCTCATTTTTGAGCACGATGTTGCATTATATATATCGTTGTAGTAAAATTTTTCATAGTTTTCAAGATATATTCATGTTTTTGATGTCAAAATAACGGAAATTTTTTAATTTTACTAAATTTAAGAAATATTTTATATTTTGTAAATATTTGCATATGTAACAACTAAAAATATGCGATTTTGTAAACATTTGTAGTACAGCACCATCTGGTGTCCAAGGAGGTTCAAAGAAGATACTTTCAAAAATCTCATCGTACCTGAGAACTAATATATACCAATTTTTATACTAATCCCATGAGCGGTTTGGGAGTTTTAGGTGGTTTTGCAAAAAATTTGTACTGCAGCGCCCTCTAGTGTTCAAAGTAGGTCAATAAATATTGCAGCAAAACACTCAACCCACATGAAAACCACTGTATACCACTTTACATTCTAATCGCATAAGCGGTTTGTGAGTTTTAGGCAGTTTTATAAAAAAATTGTACTACAGCGGCCTCTGGTGTTCAAGGTGGATAGAAATTGATAGCACACAAGCACGCACCGTACGAAAAAACTTCTATACACAAATTTTCATGCTAATTGTATGATTAGTTTATGAGTCTATTGCATAGTTACGTACGACATTTAGTTCCAAAGCAATTCGATATCATAAATTTGGCCTGTGTGGCCAAATTCCCCTTGTCTAATGTTCGCTCAAATATATTATAACTACCTCTTGGGCCCATAAAGTCTACATATCAAGTTCCACTATCAAAACATGTACAACTCAGGAATAATAATGATTTCTAAAAAGTGGGCGTATATAAAGTTAGACCACGCCCAGTTTTAGTATAGTTGCCGACAGTAACCATATGAACTTATTTACCAAATTTTAGTCTAATACGACTAAAACCGTCTTAAATATAGCATTTTTATTGATTTTTTTGGCGGTAAAGGGGGTATGGAAAAAAAAGGGGATGCCTATATTTTTCGCGCAAATGCAAACAAAAGTGAGACTTGCCAAATTATTCCAATATTTCATTTATTTCCAATTGCCCTTGCAAATATTTCCCCATATACACCATATGTGCGCACCTGTATTTTTTCACAGCTGTATTGTTGATAACTTTCACTAAAATGCCTATAATTCATGACCCAATACACATACTAAGACGGTTTATACAAAAAAAACCTTCGTATTGACGTCACCTTTTATGTGAAATTTCCAGAAATAAAATCGGTCCACGCATTACAGAGAATATCAATTTCATACACAATGCAACTTATTTTTATATATATAGATTTTTCTGATATTTATAAATAGCAGTCCCTTAATACTTAATGTTGGACTAGTTCTTTTTTCCTTAACAAAACATTTTCAGCATATAATTTGGAAAAAAATGCGTCCGAATGAAACGCCCGACACATATTAAAAAGGAATTACATATAAAAAATACTTTCAAGGCCATCGATTAAATAAAAACTCTCAGATTTAGGGGGGCAGTTTCCCCCTGTCCCCCCCTGGCTACGACCTTGGTGCCACTGTATTTTTCAACTTTAATCATTGGAAAAATGTATGTACATGTTACAGCTATTTCATTACGAAAACTTAAGGGCTTACATACTTGGCTTAAAAGTGCTTTACAGGTATTAAGTGTTGATGCAGCCAGTTCAGACGGTGAATTATAAGCTTTTGTACTTCAATTTTTATCTGCTGCAGCAGGGCTGAAATAATTAAGAACAAAAAAACAATGTGTTAAAAATGTACATATATTTAAGCAACGAAAGCTAAATAATTAAAAATTTTTAAAATTATTGATACACTCAAATAAAGCTATCAATGTGTGAGAGCCACAAATAAAGCGGTCAGTCAATATGTGAGAGCCACACTGTGAATGCGTCCGTTCGAACATTTAAATATTCAGAATTTCTGCTGTTGTTGATTTAACTACCTCTCTCATTGCTTCTAGTAGCATTTTTAAGTAGCAAAAAGCAACACAACAACAACAACGATACCCTTATTTTATCGCATATCCAATATTTATTTACCTTTGCAAATAAATATTTTATATTTTATCTCACATTTTTGCTGTGCAACGATTCATACATTTATTGCACATGTAAAAAAAAACAGAAAATAAAGGAAAAACAAAGCTAGTTAAAAATTTATTTATTCAGGTTTTCATTTCCGCTCTCAGTTGCGCCTTCTTAAGCATGAGTGCCTGCATTAAAAATTATTTTCCTTTTATTCCTTTTTTTTTCTTACAAAACCAAACAGAAATTATGCTTTTTTTACACTTTTAAGCGTGAGTTTATTCGATTTTACTTTCCGCTTGGAACTATAGCGAGACCGGAGGAAGTTGGCGCTTATATTTGGATTGCTTTGCATTTTCCGATTATTGTGTTTTGCATCTTTTGCTCTTTTAATTATCCTGAAAGCTTTACTTTATGATCATTTTGACCTTGCTTTATTACAGTCTACAGGCGAACTGCTGGTTGTATACAGAAGAGTTCATTTTTGATGTTAAAAATGGAGCGGCAAGCCAATAGTCATAAAAAGTTATCTAAAAGAATTAATGAACTCACTTTCGAAAGCTTTGAAATTGATACATAGATAATATTTATATCAAATTATAAAGTGGATTAAAATCTTAAAAAGAAGTCTTAAAAAAAAAATGTGTTTTTATGCTTTATTACCTGGGATATTAACTAAACAACCATCATACTTTTATTATTGCCACTCATAGAGTAAATTTTTATGTTGAGTGTTATTAAATGAAATGAAATTTTTGTAAACTTTTAAGTCCCAAATATTTTTTAATAAACTGAATATTTTCTATTTTTATTACGGCATAATTTTTTAAAAGCAGTCAAGCAATGATTTTCAAGTGTCAGGAGTCAAGCGTAGGGTTTGCCTGCTTCGACAAAGTCAAGCAGCATGAATTTTTTTATTATTTTTCCGTTATTTTTATCATCAATAGCAGGAAGCTTTGTCTAGCTAAAGAGGGAGCAGGAAAACTCAATTTTCAATTTGAAGCAGCAAATTTATGATTTTATGAATGGGGAAAAAAATAGTTAAGTTTCAATAATAATGCCTTTTAACACTTGAAAAAAAAATCATAAAAAAGAAGATTCTTGTTTAAGATAAAAAATAAATTTAAAATTTATCAGGATATTTTATCACTTGTCATAACATTTTTTAATGCCCATAAAAACTTAATTTAACACATTTAATGAAAGTAATTAAAAAAAGAGAAAAATATTTAAGTAGACCCAAATGAGATATAAAAAAGAGGTTATAAATGTTTTTTACTCATTTCGAAATGAAAAGGATTCAGAAGCTGTAGGCTTAAACATTATAAATATATTAAATATTATACGAGGGTTGCTTATTATAATTCTGACCTTGGCAACACTTACTATCTGACGTTTCCATTGGAAACCTGAAATTGTTGAACATACCCTTCTTCAGAACAATTTGTCATTTGAACGCGATTTGTGTTGCTTAGAGGAATTTAAAAAAATCATCTCTGCCAAAAAGTAAGGAATTTGCTCGTGAACATTTTTGTGCATTTATGTTTCATAACTTTCGACGTGAATTATCAAGACCATAATGCATCGATGAACTTAATTCTTTATATGGCGATAACCCACCATCCTACAGCACTATCAACAATTTGTAAAACGAATTCATTCGTGGCAGATATTCGCTCCAGGAGGAATTCCGTGAAGGTCGTCAAAATTGGTTGCTGTGCCATAAAAAATGGTTGGTGTGTGTGAAAACTGATACAGCCAGATCGTCAAATGGCATATTGTGAGATTGATGCATCTATAGTTGTTAGTATGACTAGCATCAATAAGTTCTTGCATAATCATTTGACAAAAAAAACAAAAAGATTACAGACCCGATTTTGCACCCAATGACTTTTTTATACATGGAAATAAAAAAAATAAAAAAAAAAAATTAAATTGACAGATAGTCTGATGTCGCTAAGAGCACCCTTTACCTTGGCGATCCAAATTTTTAATGTCTCGTTCAAAATAAAAGGGGCGTTAAAAATTAAAAAAAAAATTTTTTTTTTTTTTAGATAATATATCAATCTCCCTGCAAACATTTTCTGAGCGCCTCAAAAAAATTACTCTAAAAAGAGTATTTTTATGCGTGTTTTATGAGTACGCAATAAAAAGACTCATAAAGAAGTCTTTGATAGGATTGTAAAAGGATTGCTCAGAAATCAGACTCTAAATAGAGTATTTTTTATGCGTGTTTCATAAGTACGCAATAAAAAGACCCATAAAGAAGTCTCTTATATGATTGTACAATGACTTTAAATTTTTCTACTATTACTTTTTATTTGAAATGTTTTAAAAAGGATATTGTTGTAATTTTTTTTTTATTTTTCAACCACCAAATATTTTAAATACATTGTAATCTAAAAATATATTTCAGCCTTAACAAATCATAATTACTTCTATGAGTTCTGAAAGAGTTCTCAGTATGAGTCTTGAAAGATTACATTCCATGATTCTTAAATATGACAATCAAAAGTGTCTTTATTTTGGGTCCAAAAGACATTTATATGAGTTCTAAAAAAGTTTTTATTTAAAGTCCTTATTATGAATCTTAAAAAAGTGCTTAAAATTAGTCTTGAAATAGTCTTAATTTTGAGTCCAAAAAGACTCATTTCAATGAGTTATAAAAGGGTCTTTATTATGAGTCTTTAAGGAGTCTTTATTATGAGTCTTAAAAGAGTATTAAATATGAGTCTTAAATGAGTCTTAATCTTGAGTCCAAAAACACTAATTTATATGACTTCTAAAAAAGTCTTTATTAAAAAAATAAAAAAAAAATAAATAACTGGCCATTTCAGCCCTTGAAAGGACTTTGACCTAGCTTCTTATGATCAATTGTGTTGTGCGTGTTATTAAGTTTGTACACAATTGACCGAGAACCGGACCTACATGTTTAACGCCGACTCCGAACGGCGATGAACGTAATGTTCTTATTCTCAAGAAGCTTTACATGGCATTTTGATTACTCTCTGAGGTTTGCCATTGTCTGCAGAGAGGTGGCGGCCGTACAGAAAAATTATTTTAATTCAAATAATTTTCTGTCGCTGCTGGGGTTCGAACCTGGGTGTCCAGGTTCTTTGACATAGCGGCCACGCACTTTAACCAACTACGCCACGGACGCCAAAAGAGTCTTTATTATGAGTCTTAATAGAGTATTAAATATGAGTCTTAAAAGAGTCTTATTTTGAGTCTTAAATGAGGCTTAAAGCAGTCATTATTATGAATCATATTTTGAGGCCTACAACCTACGAAAATGTACTCATAAAAAAGTCTTTTTTGAGCGCATTATGACGATAGAAACTTATTTATATGAGTCTTAAAAGACTCTTTTAATAGTCATAATGTTTGCTGGGCTTTGTTAAAATATTATAGTTGTCGTTGCTGTTGTTTTTGTATGTCATGTCAAAGAAGACTAAGAAAAATAGAATGTATACCACTGTTTGTTATGAAAAAACTTTTGTGCATCATCTAAAAATAAAAAGCAAAACGGAAATATGTTAAGAACTCATGCCGTTATCGTTGGTACGAGAATTAAGAGGGTCGTTAAAAAAAATAACGGAACTAAAGCATCCCAATATCAAAATTAAAAAAAACGTCCATTCGTTTTGAAGATACCACTCATACTTAAGATAGGTCAAACTTCGCTAGTTTTGAGATAACACTTAATATAGGTCCAAATCCGTTAGTTTTAAAGCTACCCTCATGGCTCTAGTATTGACGAAAGGACTGGTATTTTAAGTATGTAATGCAAAAATTATTTAAATGAAACAATTTTTTCGATAAGTTTTTATGAATAGGTAAATAGGTGAAACACCTGAAATCCTTGGTTAACCACTTAACAAAAAAAAAAAATACTTTTGATATTAAATAGGGTAGACTAGGTACGGTTGAAACATTTTAGGGTTTATTGTCCATTGCATCGTGATTAGTTAAGCGAGCGATAGCGGAAATTATTAAATAAAAGACCATATATTAGTCTACTAATGGGCAATGTTATTTGAGTTAACTGTATTGTATTTTGTGTGTAAAATCAAATTTTAAAAAAGTTAATTTGTTTCAACAGTGCTCATGTCAAGGTCGGTTGAAACAGTGCATGGTGTCAATTAAAACAAATACAAATAATACAAAATATAATAAATCAACATGTTTTATTCATCGTTAAATTACATTTTAGGACTCTAATGGCACAATTAAACATCACAAATCTATATATATAAAAATAAGTTGTATTGTGTATGTAATTTATGTTTCTGCAATGCGAAAACCGATTTTGTTTCTGGAAGCTGACGTCAATACGAAGGTTTTTATGTATAAACGGTCTTTGTATGTGTATTGGTTTATGAAGTATAGGCATTTTAGTGAACTTATACAACAATACAGGTGTGAACAAATATAGGTGCGTACATATGGTGTATATGGGGAAATATTTGCAAGGGAAATTGGAAATAAATGGAATATTGGAACAATTTGGCAAGTCTCACTTTAGTTTGCATTTGCGCGAAAAATATAGGCACAGTAAAAATTTTACATACCCCCCTCTTACCGCCCACAAATCAATAAAAAAGCTATATTTAAGACGGTTTTGGTCGTATTAGACTAAAATTTGGTAAATAAGTTCGTATGCTTACTGTCGGCAACTATACTAAAAATGGGCATGGTCTTACTATATATACAGGCCCACTTTTTAGAAATCATTATTATTCCTGAGTGGCGTCCGTGGCGTAGTTGGTTAAAGTGCGTGGCCGCTATATCAAAGAACCTTGGAGACCCAGGTTCGAACCCCAGCAGCGACAGAAAATTATTTGAATTGAAATAATTTTTCTGTACGGCCGCCACCTCTCTGCAGACAATGGCAAACCTCAGAGAGTAATAAAAATGCCATGTAAAGCTTCTTGAGAATAATAACATTCCGTTCATCGCCGTTCGGAGTCGGCGTTAAGCCTGTAGGTCCATTTCTCGGTCAATTGTGTACAAACTTAATAACACGCACAACACAATTGATCATAAGAAGCTAGGTCAAAGTCCTTTCAAGGGCTGAAATGGCCAGTTATTTATTTTTTTTTATTTTATTATTATTATTCCTGAGTTGTACATTTTTTGATGGTGAAACATTATATGTAGATGATATGGGCCCAAAGGCAGTTACTATATATTTGAGCGAACATTAGACAAGGGGGAATTTAGCCTCACAGGCCAAATTTATGATATCGAATTGCTTTGGAACTAAATGTCGTATAACAATGAAGGTTTTTCTACTGAAAAACTGGCACGGGCATTCGAAAACGGGGCGTGGTTCCACCCATATAAGCCAAATTTACGATACAAAATAGCTATTGAAGTGAAATTCACAGAACATTGAAACTCAGAATGTAGATAACATTTGGTGATGTCTTTCTACTAGAAAAGGTGACATGCATTGGACAAGGGGGTGTGTCTCCACCCATACAAGCCAAGTTTATGACACAGAAAAGTTACGGAAGTAAAAGACAAAGAACATAGAAGTAAGAATGAAGTTACTACTTGGTAATATCCTGCTACTGGGAAATAAAAAATGCAAAAAATGTACAATAGAGAACGCTATTATAGACTCCAAAACTACTGAGCTCAAATTTGCGCAGTGGGGTCATTCATAAATTACGTTACCAATTTAGTAGAGAGAGAGAGGTTTTAAATGTAATACGATAAGTAACGAATGTGGGGAGGGGGTCTGAGATTAGTAATGTGACAAAACATAACAAAAAATCGAACAAAATTGAAATTAATACAACCCAACATTTGAAACGATTTTCATCCTTACATCTTCATGTTTGACCGTCTAAATTGACTGTTAGCTATTGGCAAGTGTAGTAAGGGCATAATTTTTCTTTACTTCCTTTTCGACAGTTATTTTTTCTATTTTCGAATATTTTTTAATCAATTAATTTTTTTATTTCATATACTACGTTACTTTATGGGGGTGAAGGGGAGTGTTTTTGAAATGCACTACGAAGAGTACCGGAGAGGGGTAAAGAATTGAAAATCGGTCACGTAATTTATGAACGACCCCTATGTTTCGACTATGAGATGGTTAAGAATAATATCGCTGAAGGCATTGCAACATTTTCCGGTACTTATCTAGATAAGGTGCAGCAAGGCGCACCGGGAAAAAGCTAGTATTTTTCTATTAATATTCAAGTCGTTCACGATACTTATAATCTAAAATTATTTTTAATCAGCCTTCAAAGGTTGTTTCGACTTGTCGCCCCCTTCAGTATAGATAGAGATAGTATAGATATATTAGCATTATTTTCCACCGTCCCCTGTTTCAACCGTACACAGTCTACCCTACCTTTGTACCAATTATTTGCTACTTATGCAACATTAGAAAAAATTAAATTAAAAGCATTTATTTTTTTAATAATTAAATAACACATCTTGCAAAACGATTCAGAGGTTACCAAGATGCGGGGTTTGTTTTGCTACAAAATCATTGTCTCCTTTTAAATAATTGTATAGATTATTATCTGAAACAAATTCTGAGTAAAAACTACTAATATTAAAAATTCTTTATGAAAACAGAAAAAACAAAACAAAAAACTGCGTCGAAAAGTGATTCCATGAAATTAGTTTACATTTCTTCAGGTTGATGATGAATCAACTTCAGCAATGATTGAAAGGTTGAAAGTGATTAATTAGAACGTGCTGAAATTAAACAGATTAAGAACCTACTTAAACTCGAGCAAATCTTTACAAATTGGAGCATAATTTTTCAGACAGAAAAGAGCGCAAGCCCATTAGTCTTACAACTCGCTACCGGCTAATTAATTAAATCGAGAGTGATGAAAATTGGCTGGGTGAAAAATCTTCGGTACTTATTACCCAAAAGTAATTAACACAAGTAATTAAGTTAACGCAACTCCGGTATAAAACAGGAACGAAATTAATCATTTTGCCGATTAAATGCTATGCAAACAGAGTCAGTTATGAAGGAGAAAAAAACAAAAAACGAAAGAAACAAACAGCTAAGAGCTACATAAAAGATGAGTTAACATGAGTTGAGACAAGAAACAAAATGAAACGAAGCCAATTACACTGACATCAAGAATTTTTTTTAACAAAAAAAAACAACCAGAATAACAGGAGGTAGGCAGAAGTCAGTAGTGAACATAAAATTCACAAAATATTGATTGGTAGGTGCACCTGAAGTTTGGATGGGGTAGGAGGGCGAGTGATCGAATGACATGCGCTTTAATGTAATGGGCCTCATTTATCTGGCATAAAGTGCACAAAAACCAGCAAGAACAACACACATACAAACATACTCAAACTTATATACACACAAATACATATACACACATATATACACAAACAATACAAGCCAAAAAATCCTCGGATTACATGACGGATTTCTTTTTAAGACACTCAAAACAGCCTGCGCTGCACGCGCTGACATGTGGGCTAAAATAATTGTAGGCAAAGGCATTAAATGAGCTTCGGCAGATGAAGAAGGATTCCGTTAAGCAAGCAGTTAATAATGTTTATACCGTTTGCTGTGTTCCTTTGTGTATAAATTAAAAGGAAAGCCTTGCTTCTTTGTGCACTTCACTGACTTCACTCAAGGATACCAATTGTTGGCATTACCAACTGTGGCAATCTTACCAAGACATGATTTATGACGTCACAATGCTCAAGCAAGTTGTGGAAATGTATTTTTAAGAGATCCCATTATGATTGAGAAGATCTTAACTGTTATTTTTGTACACTTAAAACACATTCTTTAAGCTTGTTCTGAAGATTTAAAAATATACTTTGAAAAGCAAATACATCTACTCAGAGCTCAGTCCAAACTTCTTTAGTCTAGCAATAATCAAACTCTTGAGCTTATTACCAAGATACTTGGCATCTCTGCCACTTTTTTTTTTTTGTTTTTTTGTTTTTAACATCCTGCACACACACTTTAGCTCATTTCCGTTGACGTGAACGTTTTTGTGTGTGTTTAATATTGTTGGAAAGTGTTGTGTGCGAGTGTGTGTGTGTTTGTGCTTGCTTGGGTTGTTGGTTTAATATTTTTTTTCCGTTTGTTTTTTGTTCTTTTCTTTGTTTTTGTTTATTATTATCTTTTGTGACATTGTTATTTCCATTTCCGTTCAATACAGAGCCTTTATGCTGCTGTTGTCTTCGTGATTGTCTCTATGTGTGGGTGTGTGTGTGTATTTGTGTGTGTGTATATAAGTATGAGTGTGGCTGTCGTGCGTTGGCACAAAATTTATCGCTACCATAACAAACACCTCTAGCGCTTGGCTGTTATTGTTCTTAAAGTTTTTTCTTTTTTTTTATTTTTCTTTTTGTTTTTATTTTTTATTTTGCTGTTTGCTGTTTGTTTTGCATTGTCGAGAATGACGCTTTTGTTGGTATTATGAGTTGTTTTTTGTTTGTTTTTTATTCCTTGCATGCATGCTTAAAATATGTGTTGCGTGTCTGTTTGTTTTAGCTGCAGGCTACTTCAATGAGACCCTCACTCACACTCTAGCACTCTGACAAAAAAGACAAACAAGCAGTCAAACAAACACATTCATATTGTTAATCCTTTGTCAGCATTATTTTCCGTATTGTGCATAATTTTTGGATTTAAGCAAAGTTTTAATGGCTCCGCGTGTTGTTCTGAACATAAAATATCACTCATACGCCCCGAAAATTTGAAAAGTACAATTCAAACAACTCTTTGTTGGTACAACTGTATCCCTTTTTGCTTTCACCCTTTCAACGTTAATTTGCTTTGTATAGTTTGCTGCTTTAGCATGGCCCATTAAAAAACAAAAAAAAAGACCACCTCGATAATGGTGAACCAAATTTTTGAACACACACAAAACCGAGAAAATTAGGGCAGTACCGCATACTTTTGATTTTTTTTTTTTTTTTCCACCCACTTGATTAAGAGGTTGCTTATTTTTTATGAATTTTATTTCAACAGATTGTCTATAGAAAAAAATTGTATTGAGGTTGGTCAACCTCAAGCTGACTGCCTTTTTGTATCCTTTGTAATGAGCTCATTTTTAAGTTTTAAACAAAAATAAAATGAGATGTCTGGGAATTTCTAATAAGAAATTTAACAAAAGGACTTGTCAGCTCAATAAAAGATATATATGTATATAAAAATAACAAAAACAAATTGATTGTTTAATTTTTCAGGTTTTTATTTAATTAAAAAATAGTCGAAGTTCACGAAATGCATTTGTTCTTTTAATAGTTTTCATAAGAATTCCTAAAGCTTGGAGCAAACTTTGAGAAATTTTTGTTTAAAGCACTAGACCAACCACTCTTTTATTAGTAAAATTCTTCAAAAAAAAAATATTTTCAATATTTTTACTTAATCACATTTGATAAAAAATGCTTCGAAATAAATTGTTTTTTTTATTTTTATTAAAGATTTTTTTTCAACAGACTATTTTAAAGATTTTACTAGCAAAATTAGTTGACTACAAAAATATAAAGTGTATGTATGAGTGAAAGCTAAATAGCAAGGATACAAGCAAAAGAATGTTGTGAATAAGTTGAAAAACTCAATTTAAATTTTATCTCTTCAGCTGCGCACAAAAAAGTCAACTACAAGTTAACTACTCACAAAATCGACTGCTTTGGGGGGTAATTTTCATACTTTTGGGGTTATTTACAACCACTTTTTTACACATACCGGCCGGTATCTGAATAATGTTGCCTTTAAGATTGTTGCCTTTTATTGGTATATCCGCATAAACACAGTCTTTGGATAGCAGCACAAAAAAAAAGATTTCGGTGGTGTCAAATCATTTTTTTTTAGCATTGAACAAAGGATTTTAGGTGTTATACCTATTTAGTCAAGACTGCTTTGGTCGGATATGGCGTCATATATTAGTGTGCAAGAAAAGGCAACCAAGTGAAAAAACACAGGTGCGTCACTGGACACACGAGAGAAGCGAAGCATTTCATAGATTTGATAATTGAATGGCTTTTTTTCGATTAAAATTATTTTTAAATTTAAAACTTTAAAATAACAAAGTTTTACGTTTTTGTATGGGAACACCGTAAGGAGTGGTCGTAGAGGATAGGTCCTCAAGGGAAAAAATGTTTCTTTTGCAAAAATAATAGGGGTTGATCACACATATTAACCCTCTCCGGCCCTCCCTTAAAGCCCACCTGCTCAGTTGTAGGGAATAAATAGACAAAAATCATTAAATTTGTTTGTAGCATAACGACATCTAGTAGTAAGTAGAAGCAACATTTTTGTTTTTTAGAACTCTTGTTTGTATAGCCAATACACAATCTATAGTGGTTATTGTGCCAACAACGGCTGACATTTTAGTTTAAAACTGTTAATTTTAATGCGATATACAAATCTTGATTTTCTTCGTGAAAGCCGCACAGAAACTGAATCGACAAACCACGGTTGTATTTTCATTGCTTACAAAGTGCTTCTAAGCATGTTTTAATTTTTTGTTGGGTAGTACTATTTTATTGCTTTCGCAATTGCGGTAAAACTAATTCTTATGTAATAACTAGCCTTTTCCCGGCGCGCGTTGCTGCACCCTGCAACTATATGGGAACATAATAGGTGTATTTAAAACTTTTCTTAGACTCATAGTTTGACACCACTGTAATTTTTCATTGCCCGTTACAGTTTCCCAGTAGCAGGAGATCACCAAATAGTAACTCCATTTTGAGTTTGTATGTAAGTACTGCTACTTTTACTTTCAAAGCTATTCGATAATACAAATTTTAATTGTATGGGCGGAGCCACACCCACTTATATCCCAGTTTTCTAGTAGATGGACATTACCTAGTTTTAGTACAGTTGCCTACAGTGAGCATACAAACTAAATTATAAAAATGTAGCCAAATCGACGAAAACCGTAGGAAATATAGCATTTTTATCGATTTTTGGGCGGTAAAAGGGGGTGTGACAGAAATTTAAACCATTTCGTACTTGAAATAAATGTACTGCCAAACTTTCAGCTCTATCGGCTCAATAATTTTGAAGTTTCCAGCCATCGCACAGACAGCGCTTTGCTTTTTGTATATATATTTTGGATAAAGATTATTGGCTATAACTTTTGATTGGTAAAAGATACTAACATAATTTTTTCTAAAAAATTGATTTTTTAGCTTGTTTATTTTTTCAAAAATATAAAAACACAATATTGGAAAAAAAATTTTGTTCGAAAAAATCGTAGGTAGGCCTTGTTTTTTTAATCACAGAAATGGTTTTTAATTTTTGCGTAAAATTGAAACAATTTTTGCCAATAAAAGTTATAGCTTTTAAATAGAGTGAACAATTTGCGAATTTGAATTTAAATTATTTTTACAACAAAAACAAATTTTGAGCCTTTTTTTGAGGAAAACTACAAAATTTCAGACCTTTTTTGAAAAAAATATTTAAAATATATATATACTCAATTAACGGTATTTTTGCAATTAGGTTTTTATAGTACTTTGATAAAGCTTTAAGACAAAAAAAAAATTTAACACAATATATAAAAAAGCAGCGGAGATATTTGAATCGAAAGTCACAAAATTAAATTTCTGATTGTGTTTTTCTCATTTTTAAGCACGATGTTGCATTAAATATATCGTTGTAGGAAAATTTTTCATAGTTTTCAAGATATGTTCATGTTTTTGATGTCAAAATAACGAAAATTTTTTTAATTTTACTAAATTTAAGAAATATTTTATATTTTGTAAATATTTGCATATGTTACCTAAGAAAACAACTAAAAATATGCGATTTTGTAAAAAATTTGTACTACAGCACCATCTGGTGTCCAAGGTGGTTCAAAGAAGATACTGTCAAAAGCTCATCGTACCTGAGAACTACTATATACCAATTTTTATTCTAATCGCATGGGCGGTTTGGGAGTTTTAGGTAGTTTTACAAAAAATTTGTACTACAGCGCCCTCTGGTGATCAAGATAGGTCAAAACAGATTACAGCAAAACAATGAACGTACATGAAAACCACTGTATACCACTTTTCATTCTAATCGCATAAGCGGTTTGTGAGTTTTAGGCAGTTTTGTAAAAAATTTGTACTACAGCGCCCTCTGATGTTCAAGTTGGATAAAAATTGATAGCCCACAAAGACGCACCGTACCAAAAAACTTCTATATACAAATTTTCATGCTAATCGGATGAGTAGTTTAGGAGTGTATTGCATAGTTGCATACGACATTTAGTTCCAAAGCAATTCGATATCATAAATTTGGCCTGTGTGGCCAAATTCCCCCTTGTCTAATGTTCGCTCAAATATATAGTAATGGCCTCTTGGGCCCATAGCATATACACATCAAGTTTCACTATCAAAACATGTACAACTCAGGAATAATAATGATGTATAAAAAGTGGGCGTGTATATAGTTAGACCACGCCCAGTTTTAGTATAGTTGCCGACAGTAACCATACGAACTTGTTTACCAAATTATAGTCTAATACGACCAAACCCGTTTTAAATATACAATTTTTATTGATTTGCAGGCGGTAAAAGGGGGTATGGAAAAAAAGGGTTATGGAAAATTTTTACTATGCCTTTATTTTTCGCGCAAATGCAAACTAAAGTGAGACTTGCCAAATTATTCCAATATTCCAATTATTTCCAATTACCCTTGCAAATACCGTGCGCACCTGTATTTTTTTACAGCTGTATTGTTGATAAGTTCACTAAAATGCCTATAATTCATGAACCAATACACATACAAAGACCATTTACATATACAAAAAAACCTTCGTATTGACGTCACCTTTTATGGGAAACCCAGAAACAAAATCGGTTCACGCATTACAGAGAACATCAATTTCATACACAATGCAACTTATTTTTATATATATAGATTTACAGATATATTGTTATTGTGACTTCTTTTGTGATGGGCATTTAATTATTTGAGCAATATATCAAGATATCAAGATTTTTAAACATTTTTTATGCAGATCGGAAAAACTTTTTCAGGCCTATAATTGGTGAAAATTTTTTTTTTAGAATCATTACCTAGCCAACATATTTACGAAAAACATGATTTTTCGAGGTTTTTGCGAGAAGGTTTCGCTCACTGGAGGCTTTCGTTATTGCAAAAATATTTTGGGAATCGTTATAAATAACATAAAAAATAAATAAATAACTGGCCATTTCAGCCCTTGAAAGGACTTTGGCCTAGCTTCTTATGATCAATTGTGTTGTGCGTGTTATTAAGTTTGTACACAATTGACCGAGAACCGGACCTACATGCTTAACGCCGACTCCGAACGGCGATGAACGGAATGTTCTCGTTCTCAAGAAGCTTTACATGGCATTTTGATTACTCTCTGAGGTTTTGCCATTGTCTGCAGAGAGGTGGCGGCCGTACAGAAAAATTATTTTAATTCAAATAATTTTCTGTCGCTGCTGGGGTTCGAACCTGGGTCTCCAAAGTTCGTTGACATAGCGGCCACGCACTTTAACCAACTACGCCACGGACGCCACTTAAATAACATCAAGGCTCATTTTAAGAGGGGTACAATTGCAACATTTTTTCCCCCATACAAGTCGAGGCACCTTAGTACACATCAATAAATGTAAATTTTTAATCATGCCTGTCTTTACCATGGCATTTCTTTTGTTCCTGAAGTTGGACAATACAAAATATTTAATTAATTTATAATTAATAGAAAAATATGCTCTTTCAAGATACTATGTAGTATTGACGTTGGGTATTTTACCAAGTAAGTAAGTAAGAATTTTTGTTAAAATAAAGAACTGCTGTGTTTTGATTCGTTATTATTGGGAGCACTTGCTATTTGACAGATACGTATCAAATACGTTTGAGAGGATTTACTTTGTCTTTCAGTATTTTTGAACCGAATTGAAAAGAATTAATAAAAACATATAAATTGTTAAAATTTTGTTAAAAAATTTATTAAAAATTTTAAAACAAGGCAATTTATACTTTTTAATTAAAAATCTCCATTACTTCAAACAAATGCATATACTTTTGTTTCAAAAATAAAATTTCCTTGCAATTAAAGAAATATCAGAATTTTAAAATAAAAAATCGTGTTTTTTGATTAAAAAAAAAATCAACTTTCTTCTGAGTTTACACCATGCGTGATGAGGTAAGGATAGAAGGGGAGAACGAAGCAGGCGAGAAGTCAAAACACGAATTTTTCGTGTTGCGTCGCTCTTCGCTCGCTGTGCTTGTGTATAGGAGAAGGCCCCATTGTATTTTTTGACGAAAAGTAAGCATTTTTGTTCATACGTTTTTGCAATAATTATGGTTTTATTAAAGTAAGAGCATTGATAGTTTTGCATCGTTTTAATTGAAGTTTTTAGAATATAGCTGTATGATTTCTTTTTATTCAAATTTATTATCATACTTACTACTGTGAACCGTTTCATACCTATAAGGGTGATTGGGGACCGTTGAAACAATGTTAGCTGAAGTGCTAAGTTTCAGTATATAATTAATGCTGTTGAATTTTAAAAACTTTAATATTTCTAACACAAACATTAAAAAAAAATAGTCGTCACCAACATCTCATTATTATTTAATTTAAGTTGTACTTAATAAAAACCTTTGAAGGATGATAAAAAATAATGTTAAATTATAAGTATCGTGAACGACTTGAATATTAATAAAAAATATTTGTGATGTTCAAATGTGCCATTACGAATTATAAAATGTTATTAAAGGATGAATAAAGTATGTTAATTTATTATATTTTGTATTATTTAAATGTGTTTCAATTGACCCCAGGCACTGTTTCGGGTTATGGGTATGGTTGAAACAAATTAAATTTTTTTTTGTAAAATTTTATTAAACTATGAGTAAAACATGTTCATTTATTATATTTTGTATTATTTGCATTTGTTTATTGTTTGTAAACAAATTACATTTTTTTTTTTAATTTTATTTTACACATAAAATACAATGCAGTGATCTCAAATAACATTGCCCATTAGTAGACAGATATATGGTTTTTTATTTGATATATTTCCGCTATCGCTCGCTTAACTAAAACCGATGCAAAGGACGATAAACCCTAAAATGTTTCAACCGTACCCAGCCTACCCTATAGAAACTTTACCACTTCACAACCGAGGTCATGCTAGTTAAAAAATACATATGTGAGTAACAAGTTCAGAATACTCAGGCAGAAGTTGACAAAATGCATTCCAAAATGAAAAGTTTTAAAATTTCATAAACTCATATATTATTCGACATGGATTATTTAAAGTTGTAAAGTGAGATAAATTTTATTATGCTTAAGTAACGTCTGCTTTTTATGAATACATTCAATTAATACTTAAACCGAAAGTAATGGAGTTTATCTCTCCTCTTGTGCTGAAAATATTTGATATCAAAGACAAAACCACAGCTTATTTTACAAATGAAATCAATATGATAGCGTTTCAACACAAAGCTAAGTTAAGTAATCAAGCCAAGGCTTTAAAGATATCAAACATTCAGAAGATAGATAAACAAATACACTGAATAAAATCTTTTTGTAACTTTAGAAATGAATCTAAACTGTTTTTCTTATAAGTTTAAAACAGAAGTTTGAGAAACATTGAAATGGCAGTTTGCAAGAAGTTTTAAAACACTGCAAGTTTATCATTTGCAACTTACAATGTAGTTAGAAACCTGTATTCAAGTCGAACTCCACTGAATACAAAATTTCCAGATCTTTAACATGGACAAGTATAGATTTTGTTTAAGTGCACAATACATCTGGTAGAAGCAAACAATAAAGTCCAAAGTCATGCATTATAATAAACAAACATATACACATGTACACATGCACACACACACATGCACACATGTACATACTACATACACATTCGCTCACTCACACGAACTTGAAACTTTTAACTTCATTCTTAAGACATAAACATTGATTTAAGCTCGACTGAACGTAATGGTTGTTTTGCTTGCAAGTGTGTCCTTTTGGTGGAGGCATGCTTTCTGCACGTATACACTTGTATGCTTCTATATGCATACTTGCATATATTTGTGTGGTTCTAAGTGCGTGCATAGCATATTCGACTTTGATTTATATGCTTTATTAGCAAAAACTTCAATTAACTATTGGCTGAGACCCTCTCCTGATTCCCCAGCAGCAGTTGAATAATGTTGCAACCCACTTTTACATGCTGACTTCTTTACTCTTCTTTATCTTAAAACACATGTTTCATTTTAACACATGCGTTCAACATTAACTCAAAGGCATAAAAGATAAGCCAAGACATAAACAACATTTCATTAACAAAATACAATAGATTCAGCAGATAAGCAGACGAAAAAGGTGTTTCCCTGTCAGTCTAAGCTTAGTTTGGCCATTGTTGTTGGCCATCAAAATTCAATAGCAAGAGTAATTAACTTAATTGTATGAAGACACGTTGTTATGTTGTTAAATTAGTCTGATCAAAATAATAGAAATTTATAGCATTTGCTTATAGATACAAATGAGTTTGATGAAGATTAAGTTTAACAGGGTCCTTTTTTTTCATCGTAACTCCAACATTTGATTAATTTAAGCTTACAATAACTTAAAATCAAAAGATTGTTGGTAAACATTAAAAATTTAATCAAAAATCTCACTGTTGCTCAAAATTTTTAGAGAGCACACTCTACATACCTTGTTTTTTCTAATTCCTGACAACACATGTGTTATTTTTAGACAAACAAAATAAATAAAAAAACCAAACAAACTAAAAAAACATGATACAGATAATTATTATTATTCCCTGAAGCTATGCTGGGCTATGCAAAACCAGAACTTAAGCGGCATTTTAATAAAAAAAAAAAAAACCTATAAAACAAAATGTCAAAACAGCTTCTCTACTGAGACGATTTTGAGCAAAAAGAAAAATAATTATTAAGAAACAGATAGCTAAATATTTTTAATTTAATTTTTTTTTTTTTTTTCAAATGACAAACAAACAAACGCTGTTTTTCTAAGAAATGCAATTAAAAATATGATGATAAGAAAATTATTTTTGTGCCTCCTTCTTCAACAACGCTCAGAGGAATAATTATGAAATAGAGTGGGGAGAAAGTAAAATACAAACACAACGAGCAAAAAAATTATCCAAGTGATGACGTTTATATTAAAAACAAAAAAAAATAAAATATTATAACACTCATTTGAAAACTTTTTATATTTCCATAAGGATAAATTTCCTAAGCATTTTATACGGATATCTTAGAGAATATAAATAGAACGTCAACAGTTTAGTACTCCATAGCTGCTAGAGGCTGAAATTTAACTTCCTTTTTGTTTTTTGTCAGTAGTGTCCGAAACAGCATAATTAATTCAATATTTTATTGAATTATTAATTCAAACAACACAACATTAATATTGTTGTTGCACGCTACAATCTGCTTCTGAAATAATAAGAAATCTCTGCAAAAAATGCTTTTATAAAATAATAAAAAAATCTACAAATATAACCCTCCGTTGGGCACTTGTTTGGAGCGTCACTTTCGTGTCTCATGAATCCAGCCAAACGCTAATGAGTGTCCTTCCAGACGCTCACCATTGTATTTTTGATAAAATGCCAAAAAACCCAATAAAAACGCATTAAACACACACACAACACTGAATACGCATTAAAACGGAGTTTGTGGGGTGAAACGTTTTATTTTGAAAACACGGCTGGCATCATACAACCACTCGATGGATTTCATATTTTTTAAGAACATTAAACCAATACGACTGATATACAAGTGCGGTCAAAAAAATAGCAGTGCCAGCATTAAGACAAACAAATTAAAAAAGTAAAGCGTTTATTAGAAAAATTTGTGCATCAGCCATTCCATTTTGAACCTATCACTCATACGGGTTGACTACCTCCGATGTTGCTCAAACTTTCAGAATTGAATCTTCTCATGAGTTAAAAACACTAATTTGAGTAAAAAAATTTTTACATTTTTTTCAAGTTTTTACGTAACATTCAAATTTTGCCAAAATGAGAGAAAATGTGAAGTTGCCTTACTCTTGAAAAATCATATATTCAACAAAACTAACTCGATTTTCACGTTTGAAGTAATTTCGAAAAGACAATAAATAGTTGTTTTTATAAAAATATAAAAACACAAAATTATTTTTTTAAGTTTCTTAACTTCAAGGTCAAATTTTGCAAGTCATAAAAATAGGATTTTTCCCCACTTTAAAAATTGAAAAAAAAATATTTTCAAAAAGTTCATTTTATTACCTTTCCATCTGGCAAGAATCATGAGGGTGTTATTTTTCTTTCTATTTTAATAATTTATTTAATATTTTTTAAACGACCACCTATCATACTACTTCCATACAACCATACTATGTACATTAGACTGTACCTCAAAAAAAAAAGTGCGCCGTATACCAGCGAATATGACGCATTTTTGCAAGACAATTACGAAAAAAAATTTTTTTTACCGAACATAGGGGTCGCGCATTGACATATTTCTTCATATCTCTGATGTTTACAGTTGGATTTTTAAGTTTGGTATATCAATGTTTTTGTCTCAAGAAGGCCAATATGACATCTATAGAAGCCATTGACCTCAGGTGCACCGTTCTGCCACTTACCCTCCAGATCTCAGTTCCTACCATCCTAATGCACCACCCTAATATCAAAAAAATAGAGCTCTTAAAATATCATTAATCTTTTGCTCAAAAAGTATATCGATATTTCCAGCAGAACTATTTTTAAAAAATTTTTGAATATTTTTTGCCGAACGTAGGGGTCTCTTTTTTCATTTTCATCATATCATCGGTATTAAAAGTCTGATCATATTGAATGACATATCGATGTTTTTATCTGAAAGAGACCAATTATTTTTTCTCCAAAATAAAAAAAAACTAGTAAGAAATTATTGTCGACTGTGCCGAAGTTAAAATACCCCCACGGCCGAACCAAAGTATATTCAAAGCCTAAGCAATCAATAAAGTGATATTTGTAAAAAAATGTTCATTATAGTTTTAACAGAAAATATTCGCTTTTGTTTTTTGATAAAGTCACTTTGTATGGGAGGTAGGCGTGGTTTTCATCCGATTTAGCTCATTTTCAAACTTGACCTTTTTTGTTTAGATAAAATCTTAAATATAGAATTTCGTGAAGATAGCTTGAACATTACGGCTGTAATCGTGATCACAGACAGACGGACATGGCTACATCGACTCGAGTGGTGA
Source organism: Pherbina coryleti (assembly GCA_943735915.1). Lineage (NCBI taxonomy): Eukaryota > Metazoa > Arthropoda > Insecta > Diptera > Sciomyzidae > Pherbina > Pherbina coryleti. The sequence continues at coordinate 13,694,886 of OX030949.1, forward strand.
TGCTGATCAAGAATATGTATATTTTTCTATACCTACCATGCCTCCTTATGGGCGTTACAAACGGAGTGACAAAATTAATATACCCCCATTTACGTTTTTTAAACGTGAGGGTATAAATATCTGGAGGGTAAAAACTAGAACGGTGCACCTGAGGTCAATGACTTCTATAGATGTCATATTGGTCTCCTTGAGGCAAAAACATTGATATACCAAACTTAAAATCCGACTGTAAACACCAGAGATATGAAGAAATATGTCAATGCGCGACCCCTACGTTCGGTCAAAAAATTCGGTTTTTTTCGTAATTGTCTTGCAAAATGCGTCTTATTCGCTGGTATACGGCGCACTTTATTTTTGAGGTACAGTCTAATGTACATAGTATGGTTGTATGGAAGTAGTATGGTAGATGGTCGTCTAAAAAATAATAAATAAATTATTAAAATAGAAAGAAAAATAACACCCTCATGATTCTTGGCAGATGGAAAGGAAATAAAATAAACTTTTTGAAAATATTTTTTTTCAATTTTTAAAGTGGGGAAAAATCCTATTTTTATGCCTTGCAAAATTTGACCTTGAAGTAAAGAAACTTAAAAAAATAATTTCTTTTTATATTTTTATAAAAACAACTATTTATTGTCTTTTCGAAAATACCTCAAACGTGAAAATCGAGTTAGTTTTGTTGAATATATGATTTTTCAAGAGTAAGGCAATTTCACTTTTTCTCCCATTTTGACGAAATTTAAATGTTACGTAAAAATTTGAAAAAAAATGTAAACATTTTTTTACTCAAATTAGTGTTTTTAATTCATGAGAAAATTCAATTCTGAAAGTTTGAGCAAAATCGGAGGTGGTCAACCCGTAACTTACGTTTTTTTTTGATGCGTTTAATTTGGATGGCCGGCATGTTTTTATTTTCAAAAAATGCTTAATTTAATTAAAAATACAGTACTTAAAAGAAATATTTAAATAGATTTAGGTTTTCCAGGTAATTATTTGTTTTTTTAATACTACTCAAAAATAAGGCGGTTAAAATAATAGCAGTTCATGGTCATTTTAATCAAGATTTCTGATAATAAAAAACAAAAAAAAAAGTTAGAGTGAAGTAAGAAAGATGAAAAGATAATAAAATTAATTGTTTTAATATTTGGTGGAGAATTATCTTTGGGATATAACCGCAGCACAACGAAGATGCATCGAATTTACGAGATTTTCGCATTTCTCAACAGGTATTGCGTACTATGCACGTTGAACCACTGACCACAGATTGTCATTATTTGTTGGTTTCGCATCCCAGACTGCCTTTTTGATGTCACGCCATAAATTCTCAATTGGATTTAGATCTGAAGATTGCGCTGGCCACTCCATGATTTTAACCTTTTTGACCCGAAATCACTGTTTTGCCAGTTTGCTGGTATGTTTCAGGTCGTGGTCCTGTTGAAAGACCCACCTGCATTTCCTCTCTAGCATAAGCATTATTGAATTTAGTATTTTAACGTATTTTTTGCTGTCCATTATACAATTTATACTACGTCCATTATACAATTTGGTCCTACGCCTTAATATGAAAAGCAGCCCCATATCATCAGACTAGAGCCACCATGTTTGACGGTGTGTATGGTGTTCCGGGGGTCGTATTCTGTGTTTGGTTCCTTTTCCACCAAAAAGTACAATCTTACTTTCGTCGGACCACAGAATGTTTCTTCACTTTTCAAGAGGCCATTCAAGATGTTCGTGTGAGAATCGTAATCTTTCTTTATCGTAATGCTTTTTTGTTTTTAAGGGAACTTGGGCTTCGAGCGTTCAAATTGTTCTCTCGTAACTTTTTCCTAACAGTTTCTACACTTGCTTCTATTTTTAACTCTTTATTTAACTCTGTAGCAGAAACCAACGGATTGTTTTGGCTATATCGTAACAAACGAGTAATGCTCCGAGATGACATAGCAGGTTTGCGGCCACGAGTTTCCATTCTCTTTTCATAATTTAGTGCATTTGATATCATTTTAGCTGAACACCCAACAATATTTTCCATTTCTTTATAGGTTTTACCTTGTGAATAGAGAGATGTAATGATTTCACGTTTGTCCACCGTGCAATGCTTTCCACGTCCCACTATTAGAAAAAAAAACTTATAAAAAAAGGTGTACTTTTTTTTAAAATGAATAAACTTATTTTTCTTGAAAATATATTTCTTGAAAAAACTTTTTACAGAACACACGAGCTTAACGTTCCGAGCACTGCTATTATTCTGACTGTTTGAATTCAGAGGTTGGTGAACTGAACTGATCTCAATAACAAAGAACCGTTATTTCATTTAATGATTTTGTGACTCAATTATTTTGAGCACTTTTCAAGAGAAAAATAATCAATTGTTTGCTCGTCTAATTTTAATTTTTATGAAATAGTGTTAACCACTGCTATTATTTTGACCGCAGTTGTACAGGGTGAATCGGAAAGCGAGGTCAATCTGAAAGCTGGTGATTCCTTGGGTCAAGGCAAGAAAAAAATCGTATGGTAGGGGTGTTCTTTTCTTACCCCCCCCCCCCCTATTTTTTATAAGTAAAAGTATGTAAAAAAGTCAAATTTTAAGGTTATATTACTTTTTAACATAATAACTTTAAAAGTATAATAGCTACGTAAGATCAAACAAGTTTTAAAAAGTTAATTTAACAGTTTGAGTAAAACATAAAACCAATTAAAGTTTTCTTGTTCGTTAAAGAAATTAGAGTGGATCAAACTACAAAAATATTTTTTTTTCACAAAAATTATTAGTTCGAGTGCGATTTTCTCGAAAGTTTATCTAATACAAAATTATTTTATAACGTCGTTTTATACTCTCAAATGTTCTCTAAAATTATTTACCTCCGATCAACAGATCATCTGATTTAAGAGTTTTAAATTGTGCTCAAAGTACCTATGTAAAGCAAAAAAGCTCATATTGATATGTAAACAGAAGAAAGCAAGGTTTTCTCTCACTGTGATGTTTTTGTTGTACGATCAGCAGATTTTTTTTCTTGTCTTGAATTTGTGTTGAGTAGTTTGCATAAAACACGATAAATTCACTCAATCAAAAAAACTTTTGGAAAAAAATGTTTACAATTGTTTTGGAAGAGCAACACAAAGTACAAATGAACGCTTCGCTGTATCATGAAAAACTGTGCGGCAAAGAACGCAACACGTGACGTTATGACACTTGGTTATACATAAGCACGCAGTCAAAATTAAACAAGTGAAAGGGTTCACCCCACCCCACCCTAATTATATCAAAAGTACAATAAAGAAAGGTCTGAGTGCCTTTGGCACTCATTCACCAAACGGAAAGTTAAACTTAAATAAAAATTTAACAGTTATCAACAATTCTTTTTATTTCATTTCTTGCTTCTATATATTTTTACCTAATTTTATAAATATGCACAAAAGTGCATTTTTAGAATGAAACAACAATAAATTTTACGCCGCATATGAAATAAATTCAGCTATTTCACAATTTCAAGTGCTGCCATTATTTATGTATTTTTGTGTATCGTCAATTGGTTCTCAATATATCAAATATTTACTGTCATATAAATATTGTTTCAAGTATTGTACGTATGTAGCACTTGAAACAATTACGATTAGATATTTTATGATTGAATATAAACACAATTCAACACACAAAATTTAATAAACTTGAGAGTGCATTTTTTTTTATATCTTAATTAAAAGCAAACACTCAAAGTCGTTTTATCTGAGTAATTTAATTATAACTAACAATATTTGCTATTTTATATAATACAATATTTGCAAATTGACACCAGTTGTATGAAGAATGTCTTTATTCTTCGTCCATTTTTTGTTCACTTTTACAATTACAACTGACAATAATTACAAAATGCACTACTTACTTAATTATCTGGCGCTTACAACCGTTGGTCGGTTTTGGCCTGGAATAAGAACTTGCGTCAGCCACGTCTCTTTTGCCCTTGCTGGCGCCAGTTGGACAAAATGCTCTAAGCTAGAAAAAATTTTCGTTACAAAAAATGTTACCCGAAGTGCATAGAACCGATATATACTCTATGATTTGACTTCTGAATTTGGAAAAATGGCTTACAGTTCTAGATTTGAATACAAACGTGAGTATGCCTAAAGGCATTGTTATGAAGTAAAGTGTTAAGGGTTTTTTATATACTTTCTCATATAACTGCTGTTCAACTATTGCAGATTTTTTGACGTGACGAAGTTACGTTGTACTGCTCTAGTTTCCAAAAAAGTTGAAAAATGAATTTTTTAAAAATTCATCTGCGTTTCATTGAATTGTTACTCGCTGGGTATAAGAGCTATTATTAAAAAAATAGTATGACCATAAAGGTTAATTCTTTGACTATATTAAAAAAACAAAAAAAAATTTAATACGGCATAGGGACGTAGTGGAAACTGCGTAAGCAACGCAACTGAAAATTTGTTACATGGAATTATTACTGGCAGAGTATTATTGCTAGTATTAAAAATACGACACGCCTATAAAGGCCTACTGGAAGCCCTCACAACAAAATTAGACAGAAAATTTCTGACATCATGGGGACGCTGAGAGAGCCGCTCAAAGATCGATAACGCAACATTCATGCAGCGGCGTTGCATTGAATTTTTACTCAATGAGTATATAACCTACGATAAAAGTTTAAAAAGGAGAATAAAGTTTTTATACATGGCTTTACGACAAAAAAAAAAAAAAAATTCCGGCGTCGTCAGGTCGTGAATATAGCAGCTGATGTAACAGAAATGTAATATCGTTGCATGGAATTATTACACACTCAGTAGGAGTGCTACAGTAAATTTTGTTTTACGACAGCAGGGATGTGTTATTACACCCTACAACTAAAATACAAAAAATATTCTTATCGTCATGATTTCAGGATGCCAACCACATAATGCAGTAAAAATGCTACAGCCATGAAAAAACGTTGCATGGATTTTTAACTCTGTGACTACTAGTGCAACGGTAAATTTTAAGGAACGAAAACAAAGGTGAGGTCTTTGGGCATATGACAAAAATAAAAAAAAATTTGACGGCGTGTCAAAAACCCTCAGGGAACCGCCTAATGTGACGCATATGCTGTATTAATTGAAATTAGAGCAAAACCAATGGGGAAGCAAAAAAAAAGCTAAACGAAAAGCGAAACCTTTTCAACATCTCCTACAGGACAGGAGTATTTCCATCTTGTTGGAAGGTGGCAAATGTTCAGCCGGTACCTAAGAAGGGCGATGCCACGAACCCTGAGAACTACCGACCCATTGCGATATGCTCTACACTCTCCAAAGTCATGGAGAGTGTAATAAACTTCCACCTTATGAATTATCTGGAGCGCAACGAATTGCTCAGCGACCGTCAATATGGCTTCCGTAGAGCCCGCTCTACTGGTGATCTTATGGCGTTCCTCACTGAAAAATGGAACCATTGTGTTCACTTCTTTGGTGAGAGCAGAGTTGTTTCTCTAGATATTTCTAAGGCGTTTGACCGAGTGTGGCATAAAGCTCTCGTGTCAAAACTAATTGCATATGGTGTTGGTGGTAACTTTGCTCGATGGATCACGTGCTTTCTTAAGGATAGATCGATCCGTGTCATGGTCGATGGCATTTCGTCCAATGAACACGCCATCGGTGCTGGAGTACCTCAGGGTTCAGTCCTGTCGCCAACCTTGTTTCTGGTTTTTATCAACGACCTTCTGTCGTTGACTCACAACCCAATTCATTCGTTTGCGGATGACAGCAGCATTTGTCATTCATATTCTTTCAAAAAACGCCCGAACTCTTTGGAGATTGAGAGAAAGAGGCAAAACATGAATGACACACTTCTTAATGACCTAAGAAAAATCTCCGAGTGGGGCCTTGCTAATAGAGTAGAGTTTAATGCTAGCAAGACCCAATGCTGCCTGTTAAGTCACAAGCGAATGAATTGCCCCTTAGCCCCCCTCAGTATGAACGGTGTGGATCTCGTGGAGTCAGAAGCTCTTGACGTTCTGGGCATATCGATCCAATCCGATCTTCGCTGGAATGATCACATTTTCGATGTGTCGAAAGAAGCGGCCAAGTGCCTAGGTTTTTTTAAAACGGTGTAAGAAATACTTCACTCCAACTGACCTACGTGTGATCTATACCTCATATATTAGGCCGAAAATGGAATACAATTCGCACATTTGGGCAGGAGCTTCAAGATCTTATTTGGAGCTTCTGGACCGAATTCAACGACGTGCGATATATTTGATAGGGGATGAAAACATTTCATCTTCTCTCTACTCTCTTGGGCATCGACGCAATGTTGGTTGCCTAAGCCTTTTGTACAGGTACTACCATGGGAAGTGTTCAAGGGAGATTCATGACCTGACGCCATCAGCTCGTGTGTTTCCCAGGTCCACTCGGGCAGCTCACCAAGCCCATCCCTATACCATTGCCTTGATGTCCAATAGAACCTCGCATTACCGAGATAATTCTTTCTTCAGTCGTACAGTTAAATTGTGGAACAATCTCCCTGCGGACGTGTTCCCCGGCAGTTTTGCGCTGTGTCAATTTAAAACAAATCTTCACCGACACTACTCCATCTTTCCACCCTCCAACTAACTATCACCCTTCTTCCGAATCAACACAATGCTTTCGCATTTATAGGGGGCATCCCCTGAGCGTTGGTTTAGTCTAAAAAAAAAAAAAAAAAAAACATCAACATCAACATCAACATCAACATCAACATCAACATCAACATCAACATCAACATCAACATCAACATCAACATCAACATCAACATCAACATCAACATCAACATCAACATCAACATCAACATCAACATCAACATCAACATCAACATCAACATCAACATCAACATCAACATCAACATCAACATCAACATCAACATCAACATCAACATCAACATCAACATCAACATCAACATCAACATCAACATCAACATCAACATCAACATCAACATCAACATCAACATCAACATCAACATCAACATCAACATCAACATCAACATCAACATCAACATCAACATCAACATCAACATCAACATCAACATCAACATCAACATCAACATCAACATCAACATCAACATCAACATCAACATCAACATCAACATCAACATCAACATCAACATCAACATCAACATCAACATCAACATCAACATCAACATCAACATCAACATCAACATCAACATCAACATCAACATCAACATCAACATCAACATCAACATCAACATCAACATCAACATCAACATCAACATCAACACCAACACCAACATCAACACCAACACCAACACCAACATCAACATCAACATCAACATCAACATCAAAATCAACATCAACATCAAAATCAACATCAACATCAACATCAACATCAACATCAACATCAACATCAACATCAACATCAACATCAACATCAACATCAACATCAACATCAACATCAACATCAACATCAACATCAACATCAACATCAACATCAACATCAACATCAACATCAACATCAACATCAACATCAACATCAACATCAACATCAACATCAACATCAACATCAACATCAACATCAACATCAACATCAACATCAACATCAACATCAACATCAACATCAACATCAACATCAACATCAACATCAACATCAACATCAACATCAACATCAACATCAACATCAACATCAACATCAACATCAACATCAACATCAACATCAACATCAACATCAACATCAACATCAAAATCAACATCAACATCAAAATCAAGATCAACATCAACATCAACATCAACATCAATATCAACATCAACATTACCATTAACACCAACATCAATATCAATATCAACATCAACATAACCATTAACATCAACATCAACATCAAGATCAACGTCAACATCAACATCAACATCAACATCAACATCAACATCAACATCAACATCAACATCAACATCAACATCAACATCAACATCAACATCAACATCAACATCAACATCAACATCAACATCAACATCAACATCAACATCAACATCAACATCAACATCAACATCAACATCAACATCAACATCAACATCAACATCAACATAAACATCAACATCAACATCAACATCAACATCAACATCAACATCAACATCAACATCAACATCAACATCAAAATCAACATCAACATCAAAATCAAGATCAACATCAACATCAACATCAATATCAACATCAACATAACCATTAACACCAACATCAATATCAATATCAACATCAACATAACCATTAACATCAACATCAACATCAAGATCAACGTCAACATCAACATCAACATCAACATCAACATCAACATCAACATCAACATCAACATCAACATCAACATCAACATCAACATCAACATCAACATCAACATCAACATCAACATCAACATCAACATCAACATCAACATCAACATCAACATCAACATCAACATCAACATCAACATCAACATCAACATCAACATCAACATCAACATCAACATCAACATCAACATCAACATCAACATCAACATCAACATCAACATCAACATCAACATCAACATCAACATCAACATCAACATCAACATCAACATCAACATCAACATCAACATCAACATCAACATCAACATCAACATCAACATCAACATCAACATCAACATCAACATCAACATCAACATCAACATCAACATCAACATCAACATCAACATCAACATCAACATCAACATCAACATCAACATCAACATCAACATCAACATAAACATCAACATCAACATCAACATCAACATCAACATCAACATCAACATCAACATCAACATCAACATCAACATCAAAATCAACATCAACATCAAAATCAAGATCAACATCAACATCAATATCAATATCAACATCAACATCAACATCAACATCAACATCAACATCAACATCAACATCAACATCAACATCAACATCAACATCAACATCAACATCAACATCAACATCAACATCAACATCAACATCAACATCAACATCAACATCAACATCAACATCAACATCAACATCAACATCAACATCAACATCAACATCAACATCAACATCAACATCAACATCAACATCAACATCAACATCAACATCAACATCAACATCAACATCAACATCAACATCAACATCAACATCAACATCAACATCAACATCAACATCAACATCAACATCAACATCAACATCAACATCAACATCAACATCAACATCAACATCAACATCAACATCAACATCAACATCAACATCAACATCAACATCAACATCAACATCAACATCAACATCAACATCAACATCAACATCAACATCAACATCAACATCAACATCAACATCAACATCAACATCAACATCAACATCAACATCAACATCAACATCAACATCAACATAAACATCAACATCAACATCAACATCAACATCAACATCAACATCAACATCAACATCAACATCAACATCAACATCAACATCAACATCAACATCAACATCAACATCAACATCAACATCAACATCAACATCAAAATCAACATCAACATCAAAATCAAGATCAACATCAACATCAATATCAATATCAATATCAACATCAACATCAACATCAACATCAACATCAACATCAACATCAACATCAACATCAACATCAACATCATCATCAACATCAACATCAACATCAACATCAACATCAACATCAACATCAACATCAACATCAACATCAACATCAACATCAACATCAACATCAACATCAACATCAACATCAACATCAACATCAACATCAACATCAACATCAACATCAACATCAACATCAACATCAACATCAACATCAACATCAACATCAACATCAACATCAACATCAACATCAACATCAACATCAACATCAACATCAACATCAACATCAACATCAACATCAACATCAACATCAACATCAACATCAACATCAACATCAACATCAACATCAACATCAACATCAACATTAACAACAACAGCAAGAAACTTTGTCACGTCAAAACCTACGGGTGTGTCCACGGCACAGCCAACTCTTTTTTTTATCTAATTTTCTCCATTTCTAACTTGCTTATTTTTTATAATTCGAATCTTATTCATCAACTTTTATGATAACATTTGTCATCATGCACCGACATACAGTCAGATTTCCCGATAGATAGACGGGCATTGCTAAATAGACTCACATGGTGATAATTATCAAGAATATACATACATATATGCAATATATTTCTAAGCAGGCCACGTCTCTTTATGTGCATTACATATATTGTGGCAAAGTAACTATACTCCTTGCGCAGTACGTCTCGGGGCCAAAAATTTGAATTTGAAAACTAAAATCCAATAATCGGGTACTTCAATCCACAAATGAATATTGCGTATTTGGTTTTGAGGATTTTGTTCTTTTTTTAAATTGTATTTGGTATTTGGTGTTTGGTATTTGGTATTTGGTATTTTTATATTTGGTGTTTTATATTTGGTATTTGGTAATTGGTATTTAGTATTTTTTATTTGGCATTTGGTATTTGGTATTTGGTATTTGGTATTTGGTATTTTGTATTTGGTATTTAGTATTTGGTATTAGATATTTTGTATTTAGTATTTGGTATTTGGTATTTGGTATTCGCTATTTGGTATTTTGTATTTGGTATTTGGTATTTGGCATTTGATATTTGGTGTTTGGTATTTGGTATTTGGTATTTGGTATTTGGTTTTTGGTATTTGGTATTTGGTATTTGGTATTTGGTATTTGGTATTTGGTATTTGGTATTTAGTATTTTTTGTTTAGCATTTTTTATTTGGTATTTGGTATTTGGTATTTGGTATTTGGTACTTGGTATTTGGTATTTGGTATTTGGTACTTGGTATTTTGTATTTGATATTTGTTATTTCGTATTTGGTATTTCATATTTGTTTTCAGATTTCCTTTGAAGAAATGTGAGCTCAATGCTGCATTCCTTGGTTTGATTGAATATCTCTCTATTCTAAGTTTTTTTTTTTTGTTCTTTTTGTTTTGGCAGATTCAGTGTATTTTTATCATATGTAGGTTACAAAACATCAAATTCTAAGAAGATTTACGCCATCATGATTTACTATGATGAGCATGTGGTCTTGTATTTCATGTGTCTATTTTGCTTAACTAACAACTCCCCACACTAGGTACTATATCTCTAGGCAACAGTTGTCACAAATCCTTAGATGATCCTCAACGTTTTTGCTATTATATCTTTGCTTTATTTATAACTCTGCTTTATTTATAACTTTTCTTTGAATGTTTGTTTGTATTTTTAAAGCAAACGTGTCTTCAAAGTCATCCAACCAGAAACTTCAATTAGCAGACTTTAAAGAGTATAATTATTTTAGTTCCTTGCGTACTTTCTTAACTGTGAGCAACTGAAGCACTTCATATTTTTATTTTTTAAAAAATCATTTAGTTAATTTTCATTGTAATTGCTTACACTCCCACTGCCACGTCAAATCTTTAGATTTAAAGCTGTTAACAGGTCTTGACATTATTAACTTAGATGATTTAACTAGATACTATCAACAGGTTAGAAACATCAAGACACAATTAACCAGCTTGACTTGCTGCCATTGCAACAATTAATTAGGGTGAATATTAATTTAAGCTCTGTGCCAGCTGAGTTAACCTATTCAGCCCGCAGTACAGGTAGCTAGAAGTGTAGCCCTTTACAGCGAGCTGAGTGTGTGTATGTAATTCAATAGCTTTATATTTATATATGTATAAAGCTAAATATTATCAAGGTACTTATTGAATTTAGTTCCAACATTGATGATTGCCGCCTCATTAGATTGCCTAGAAAACTGATTGAGTTATCGTACGCTTGAGATAGTCATGAACTCACTTGTAAACGTGACTAAATTTTATGACTTTGGTTAAATTAAATAATTAAATTATTAGTGAAGTAATTAATTTGCGAATGCCTGTCACGATTAATACTTTAAGACTTTTATGAAGTGTGAAAATTCAATAAAATTTATTGCTGACATGATACTCGTATAACAAGCAGTAGCCTCAACTAGAGAGAAGTTCTTTAGCAGAAATTGTGTCAAATTATAACTTCTGTTAAATTTTTATGTATTATTTATTAGCATACTTTGTGCTTAAGCCAAAATAATATTTGTATTTTTTTTCAACACAATGTTTAACATCCGTTCATTCATGGTAGGCATCAACTGGTTACAAACTTTGACTCTGACTGTAGAATATATATTTCAATGTTAACAAAGAAACACTTTTTGCTTTGATGTCAACAAGGAATCTGTCTTGATATCTTGGACAATAAATCGCTGTTGTCAACAATAAGGTTTAAGATTGTGATGAATGAGCATTATTTACTAAAGATCCAGCTACTTTGATGCCTGAAACATCAGACAATTGAAAGTGGCGGCCTTTTGCCTTGCTTATCGTGACCGTCTTTTAATATGCGGCAGAAACTTGAATGTTGAGCATTGTCGATGAAAAGACTCTTTAAGCGACTCTTACTTAAGACTCTAGAGCAAAATGTTGCCTTAAATTTGCGATAAGACCCTTTATGACGCATCAGCAGCTCTATCAGATAGGTCATGTACTTATGTTGAGTGAATAGAAAAAGATACTCGAGTCTTTAAACATATTAAATATCTAAAAATCTTTGATTCCTTTGGAATTTGCAAGCAATGTTTATTTAATATAATAAAAAAAAAAAATAAATATAATGTACACTAGAGGCTCGAGTTGCGTCGTTTTAAGTTGCGTCGTTTTCGAGTTGCGTCGATATTTTTATTTTTAATGTACGATACATTATATTTAACAAAAATTAAATTGTTTTTCTCGTAAACTGAAGAGGCTGTGTTTCTACTTTTCTTTTTATGAAATTTGAAGAATATTTATGTTTGTTCTTATTTTATAATTATTTTAATAAATACATACAGCTGTAGTCATAAAAATATTTTAAAATAGCTTTAAAACGTTCAATAGTTAAAAAGCTTTATAATGTAAAAAAGTCTTTTAAAATTTTGTTATTCATAAAAATGTTGTAACTGCTTTGCAGTTAAAATAGGAACACTTTCGATTTGAAGTGGTAATAGCATGTTCAAACCGAGCAGTTAATTATGTTAAATCGATTTAATGAAGTTAAATCGAAGAACAAGTTCTGAAATGAAGTTTTGATGAAGTTAAATGCGTACAATTGTTGTTGGAAATTTAACGTGTTAAATGATTTAACACGTTTCGAAACTCGTTAAATCACTGGTTTGTGTTCTTGCTAACGTCAGAAAAGCTTTTTTTGCTTTTTAAACGCAGCCAAATCTGACAAGAGCTATTTATTTTAATGTTTTGAATGTAAACAAATAAATTCTTTGACAAATTTTTCTTAATTCTTCGACAAATTTTTGAATTTATTTGAAGTTTTTGTTATTTTTTTTTTATTTTTTTTTATATTTTTGAATAAACAATTTTTTATTTCTTTCAAAATATAAACAAATAAACTGACATTTTGAAACAAGTTAAGGCAGTATGAACGATGATGTTAAAAAAAAAGCTTTTTTCGAATAACACGTTAAATGAAGTCGGTTTGAACATGCTATAAGAGTGTCAATAATGGTTTGTGTACTAGATAAATTCAATGACTTTTTATTTATTTATCACAATTTCGACAACATGTTGATATTTAGACATCAAAAGTTTTTCTAAGCTTTCTGCACTGGAAAAATTTTCATTTTATTATATTTTTTGTAAATATTTTGATATGTTTGACAAATTTTCTTATTTTAATTTTTTTTTTTTTTTTAATTTTTTTATGTGTTTTGAATTTTTTTTTTTTGACATATTTTTCAAATGCTTGAAATATTTTGAATTATTATTTACAATATTTGTGCTCAAGTGAGAGCAGATAATTTTAAAAATGTTTTATGAGGGGTTAATAGCACGTTTAGCCATTTTTAAAAATTCTCTCATTCATAAAAAAAAATATTTTCAAACATTTTTTGACATTTTCTTTGTTTTTGATATATTTTAAAATATATTGATATATTTTTGACGAAATTTGTGCACAGATGAGAACAAAAGAATAATTAAAAATGCTATATCGAGGGTTTATTTAAGGTTTCAACCATTTTTAAAATTCTCTCATTAATGTTAATGTTTTATTCAGTTATAATTATAGAGGTGAACTCGCTAGATGAAAGCATACTGCCGCGAATGTTGGCAACTCATATAAAATCTCGAAGCTATGAGAAAGATCTTAGGAAGCAAGAAATGGCGAAATGTAACAAAGTAAAACAGTTGAAGCTGTCTTGTTGCTTTAATTAAAATTTGTTAAAAATGGTTATTTTTTCGTGTTTTTACTTCCAGCCAAATAGCATTGAAAATTAAATACAAAAACTATTAACTGCAAGCAGGGTGGTGTTCCCTAAGCAACAACAAAAGTACAGCATTAAGTACATATTCGCCGCACAGCTGATTTTGACAATACCGACAGTAATGTAGAAGAGAGCACAATCAGCGCTGCATCTACCTCTTTTATTACACTATGGTTTTTATAACTCATAATAAGCTGAGATCTTTTCTTTCACTTTTATTATGATGAAATGACATATGTTGTATATAAAACTCATTTAAAGTTGCATCGTTTTCGAGTTGGGTCGCGTTTTTTGGAACGCATTAACGACGCAACTCGAGGCTCTTGTGTATATGAACGAAAAAAATAATTTCAAGCTCTCAAAAAGTTTTGTGCTCAAAAGTTTTTTTTTTAATTTATTAAAATCTAATTCGATGTTCACATTAATTTTGTCTACAATTGGAAGTTTTTAGAAAAAATTCAATCCATGATACATATACCTTTGTAAATGAAGGATTTCACTAGATTTCAGAATCTAGTAATACCTGCATGTACAATATTGGGCATAAGGGCGCATCAAATAACAATTTTTTTCGAATTTCACATTCTAAGGGGTCTCAAAAGTTGCATGAGGTTGTCAAGATCACCAAAAAAACATTTTAGGAAAAAAAAAGGATATCTTCCTCTCCCGCAAGGACAAAGTTATTACTTGAGAAAAATGTAAAAAATAATGATCTTTGCTTTTTGTAAAAAAAGACTACATATGTCTTAAAGCAAAGTAAGTATAGACTCAAACTATATCTGGGCAAATACGATAACACTCCCAATATTTTTGTTCACAGTGTTCTGTGTTAAGGATATTCGAAGCAAAAGTTATAACCAAAACAACACCCCGTCTAATAGTTTTTTTTTTAACATACTGCCTTAACCTTATTCATGTCACGCTATTTGAATAACGTAAACTGTCACGGTGTGACTTAGAGACAGTAATACAAAAACCATAATTATTTTATTGAAAAAAAGAAAGTTTAATACAAAATATCGTTCTATCGTTAATACTCTATTAATTTCTTTTATTAAAAAGAAAAATAAAGTTATTTATAAATAATGTGGAAATTGTTATTAAACTATTAATTTGTACATTTAAGGCAAACTACACTTTTCTGTGAATGCTCGTTAGTCATGGGTTTCGGACTATTACCACGGAATTGCTTAGAAAATCGTCCTTTTTTATAAGAGGAACAGTTAAGTTGACGCCTCTTCCTTGATTATACTGTCGATGCATTCTAAGCTGGGTTTCATGATGAGTTTTCCATTATCACGTCTTTTGCAGATACCAGTGTCTTAGAGTCACTACGTGACAGATCATGTTATTTTTTAATATTTTGTGTAATAGTAAAATATTATAACAGAAACAGAATGACCAATAATAAAATACATTTTACTTATTTTTTTTTTAAAACAAGTTTTAAATCATTTATATTGGTTTGATATTGAATAGTGACCCAAAGACACAGCCTGACATGAATAGGGTTAACTAGTTTGAAAATGTCAGTTTATTTCTTTGTATTTTGAACGAAATAAAAAAATTTTTTAAAATTATAAAAAAAAACTAAAACAATTCCAAAAAAAATTTGTTTACATTAAGAACTTCAAATTAAAAAGCTCCTTTTATATTCAACGGGTGCGTCCAAAAGGCAAAAAAAAAGCTTTTCTGACTTTAGCAAGAACACACACCAGGGATTTAACGAATTTCAAAACGAGTTAAATCATTTAACACGTTTAATTTCTAACAATTGTACACTGAAAAAAACATAAGTTTAAAATTGAACACAATGTGTTCATAATTTGCCTTTTTTTCATATCTTTTTCAAAAGTTTTAAACACATTTGCTCTTATAGCATGTTCACACCGACTTCATTTAACGCGTTACTCGAAAAAAAGCTTTTTTTTAACATGATCGTTCATACTGCCTTAACTAGTTTCAAAATGTCAGTTTATTTGTTTATATTTTGAAAGAAATCAAAAAATTGTTTATTAAAAAATATAAAAAAATAAAAAATTAATAAAAAAATTCAAATAATTTCAAAAATTTGTCAAAGAATTATTTGTTTACATTAAAAACTTCGGGCGCGTTCAAAAGGCAAAAAAATCTTTTCTGACGTTAGCAAGAACACACAGCAGGGATTTAACGAGTTTTGAAACGTGTTAAATTTCTAACAACAATTGTACGCATATAACTTCGTTAGAACTTCATTTGAGAACTCGTTTTTCGATTCAACTTTTCGATTTAACATCAAATTGATTAAACATGATTAAATGTTCGGTTTGAACATGCTTACGGTTTGAACACCTGAAGCCAGTTAAAAGTAACCCTTGTTAACTCAAAAGGAGTTATTCGATTTAGCTATTCATCATGAATACACTCGCCTCAGGCCGAATGAATGATGGGCCGAAGGAAAGATTGACATTAATCCACAATAACATTCGGAAATTTTATTGAATGGTGAACCACACTTTTGGTAAAATGGTAACGTGAATAAACAAAATTGGCGCATTGGCACCATTACATCCAGAAAAACTCACCGTTTGGTTCAAGAATTATGATGGTGTGAACGTTACAGTCAACATTGAGCGGTACAGAGACATGATTACTAACTATTTTGTGCCTCAATTGGAAGGAGTTTAACATATGTTGCACTCATGTGGTCTTAGCAGGATGGCGCCACATGCTTAACAGCGCGCATTTTGAGTTCAATTAATTTACTGAAAGAAACATCTGAGGAACGATTAATTTCACGAAATGGAATGGACCTGTGAACTGGCCACCTCGTTCGTGCGATTTGAGGCCATTCGACTATTTTCTTTTGAAATATATTGAGTCGAATGTCCACGCCAATATCACATTCAAACATTAATTACATTTTTTTTTTCTCATTAGAGTTGAATATAAAAAATATATGTTTTTTATTAATTGAAGATAATCAGCTTTTGACAGTGACAAATTCTGTTAGTTAGGTTTCAAGTTTTAAGTTCAAAGTCGTTATGAAACCAACACTGATCAATATTTATCAAATTTTTACATGAATTTTCAACTTAGTTAAAACCATTTAAAACCCGTGTTTTTATATAAAACATAATTCATCTTATTTGTTTTGTTTTTTTTTTTAAGTTTAACTTCTTCCGCGTTTCGCGTTCTATTGTTAGATGAAAACCTTATGGTCCCACATCACCATCATGCTAATATTAACTGTATATCTGTAGCTATGAGTATGACGTGTTGCGCTTGCAAGTCATCAATTGAATCCAACGTAAGAATTAAAAAGATTACAAAAAATTTTTGGCGCCTGACACCACGTACACAACCGCTTAATGCACAGAAAATATAGCAGCAATGAAAAATGTTCCATGGAATTATAACTCGGTGACTATTATCTCTACGGTAAATTTTATAGAACGACAATAAAGCTGAGTTGTTCGGTCTCATAATAAAAATAAAAAAAAATTAATGTCGTCATGAGCTCTTTCAGGAAAACCCTTAAAGTGACCTAAATGCACCAAATACAATAGCAAAAGCAAAAATAAATGATAAAATAAAAAAATTAAATTAAAATTAACATAGGGACAAGTATAAGGAGAAGTATAAGGACAAAGATTTGGATATAGATTAGGACAAGGATATGAAAAAGGATAAGGGCAAGCATTAAGACCAAGAAAAAGATGAGAAGTTCAACAAAGATTAGGACAAAAATTAGGGAGCATGGAATTGGATAAGAATTAGGACAACATTTTAGATAAAGAATCTAAGATGGACTACGAAAAGGATTTGGACTAGGGTATATACAAGGATTTGGATACACCTTAAACAATATTTAGGACAAAATTCGAAAAAGGATAAGGCCAAGAAACGAGAAAAAGATTAGAAAACGGATTTGAATACATTAAGGTTCAGACAAAGATTGGGAAAAGAAATCAGATAAGAATTAGAAAACAGATTCGAACAAGGATAAGGTCACGAATTTTCGCGTTATAACAAACATTTTCTCATGAAAATGGGGTTATTGTTTTTCAAAATATTCCCTTTGATGATCAATACACTTTTACATTCGTTCAAACAATTTGTCATAGCAGTTTTTCCATTCCTCTTGAGACACCTCTAAAACATGGTTTTTGAACGCTTCAACTGCGTCTGCGGCGCTTGTAAATCGTTGAACACGCAGTTTACCTTTGATATTGGGGAACAAGAGGTAGTCATGGGGTGCCAAATCAGGACTGTATGGAGGATGAATCATCAAATCGACGTTTTGACTGCTCAAAAATGCACATGTTTGACGAGATGTGTGAGAGCTCGCATTGTCATGATGGAGAATGATTCATCTTTGGCGGTTGGTTTTGCGAATTTCTCCGAAGACTTCCGGCAAACAAATGGTCGTGTGCCATTCAAAATTGACCGTCCTACGTTGCTCAAGCGGAACAATGGCCACATGACCCATTCGATGGAAGAAACAGGCGACCATTTGCTTCGCAGTGCCTCCTGCGCGAAAAACTTTTATTGGATTTGCCTCGTCTTGGAATACCCACACGGTCGATTGCTGCTTTGTTTCCGGCTCATACGCATATCGGTGATTCCATGTCAAATCGGACGCTTTTTTCCAAAAATGGATATTGATGACGCCGATTTTTTCAAATTTTGCACGTCGATAGTACTTTTTGTATTTTTTGTAGAAAGAGCAGGTAAATAAAAAACATATTCCTGAGATCAATGGATATTATATAACAGTTTTACATATTCAGAATGTAAAAATTCGATTTCGAATTTTTTCGGTCTACCATGCCCTTTCGTATCACTGTGCGTCGCCAAGCAAGCAAGCACGCAAAATTATTCTCTCTCAGGAGTACAGGTTATGCAGCAGTGCATTATACTCGTAGTTTAATATTTACTAAATTACTAAATTGGTAGCATTATATTAATTAAGTATATTTTAAGCATCAGGAAAAGTGTCGGAGATATATTACAAGCTGGAAAACTATAAAATACTGTGAGAAGTAAAAAAAATACTAAAAATTCTATTTTTAATTAAAAATTAAAGTATTTTGTATGATAATTTTCTCAAGACAGTTTTTGAAAAATTCCTTTAAAATAGAAAGCATTGATTCCAACATAAAATTTTGAGACTGCATTAAAAATGAATGCTTCAATAGGAAAATGATTTCAAAACGCCAAAAAAATAGTGGTGCTGACCATGAACAATGTGAATGAAATTTTTAGTAGCCAAAAAAATTCAAATTTTTTATGAATGTGTTAGCTAAAGAGTAAACGAAAAGGAAGACCAACTCAAGATCTTTGAAATAAGTCCTTATAATTCTTTTGTAGGACTAACGGTTTTGCAGATGTAGTGATTTGACTACAAGTCCGATTCACAATTTTCGATAATTTTTTTTAATTTTCCACTGTGTATAACTTTAAAAAAAAAATTTATAAAAAAAAACATGCAAGTATTTTTATTTTTTAAAATACTATCGACGTGCAAAGTACCAAATTCCTACAAATATGTGAGTTTCGAAAAGCGTCGGATTTGACATGGAATCACCAATATATCCATGATTCGTCACCTGTCACGATTTTATACACGTCTTTTGAAGCATGATTGAACTTTTTAATCGTTTCCTTACACCAATCGACGCGAGATTTTTTTGAGCGATATTTTATGGGGTATCCAACGAAAGCAAATTTTTTTACAGAAATTTTTTTTACAGAAAAGTGTTCATGCAAAATCGAATGAATTGAAGTGGAACTAATGTTCAAAGATGTCTCTATATCACGATATGTCACATGATGATCATGCATTATAAGTCCACGTACTGCATAGATGTTTTGTGGCTCAACAACCGTTTTTGGACGACCTTCACGGAATTCGTCGGCGACCGCACTACGCATTCACTATACCAACGATATACTGTGGTTTTTGATAGTGCTTTATCGTCATACAAAGAACTGAGTTTATCGACACATTCTTGTTGAGATAATCCACGCTGAAAGTTGTGAAAAATAATCGAACGAAAAGCGTCTCTTTTAATTTCTATATTTTTAACAAATTGATTTTCTTAACTCACTGTAAACAAAACAAATAGCACTTGTACATCAAAACGTTGTGAGTACATTTATGCAAACAACTGTCAACTGTCAACTGAAATATAAATAGTACCCCTCGTAATGACAAATATAGAATGAGGATAAGTTTGGGAACAAAGAAAAGAATACGGGCATAAATAAGGACAAGGTTAAAGGTAGTTTGTCACGTGAAAACCTATGGGTGTATCCGCGATATAGCCAACTTGTTTTTCTTTTCAATTTTCTTCTTAAATTTTTATGAACTAAAACTACGGTACACATAAAGAGCGACGATTTTTGCCCTTGTAAACTTTAACCTGTGGCGTCCGTGGCGTAGTTGGTTAAAGTGCGTGGCCGCTATGTCAACGAACTTGGAGACCCAGTTTCGAACCCCAGCACCGACAGAAAATTATTTTAATTAAAATAATTTTTCTGTACGGCCGCCACCTCTCTGCAGACAATGGCAAACCTCAGAGAGTATTCAAAATGCCATGTAAAGCTTCTTGAGAACAATTACATTCCGTTCATCGCCGTTCGGAGTCGGCGTTAAATATGTAGGTCCGGTTCTCAGTCAATTGTGTAAAAGCTTAATAACACGCACAACACAATTGATCATAAGAAGCTAGGTCAAAGTCCTTTCAAGGGCTGAAATGGCCAGTTATTTATGTTATAAACTTTGACCTATTTTTCGATGACTTCCGAATTTCCTTCCTATTTCAGCTTAAATTTTGACTTCCTTATGTTTTCAAAGTGAACATTTGGACGAAAGTTGCATTTCAATATATAAAAAATTCAAGTGATTGAAATTAAGAAAAAAAAAAACATAACGAAATCATTTTTTAAAATAAGCTCTCGCCACCATTAAAGCTTAGCTAACTTAATGTTAGAGCTTTCGATTGAAAGATGCTCAACCATTTTCAGCACTAATGAGAAAATGATTAAAAAAAAGGAACAGCATAAAAAAGAAATTTAAACAACTAAGACGATTGTGGAGAAAATTTAACAAGAAAAAATCTGTCAGCTAGAAAGGACAGACATTGAGTTCAATCGAATTTAAATAATTGATGTACAGTGGCTCACAGCTTATTTTAACCAGCACCTAGCAAACAACTTAAACATCTAGAATAACTGAACTTGAAAAAATATTTGAAAAAAGATATAAAAATTATAAAAATTATATAAAAATAAATTATTTGTGATAGAAGGGCAGGTTTTTTTATTATGATATTCTGCAAAGTTATAGATAAAATAATGAACATTTTGTTTGTAGAAGAAATTAAATTCATATCGCCCAGAGTTTCCGAGATATAATTTTTTTTAATTTTAGGTGGTTTTAGACCTCTCCCCTATGGGAATTTTAGGAGGCAATAATGTTTCCCATTCCCCATTTAAACCACGTTAAATTTGCAAGAATTTTGGTGAAGGTTTTAAATAAAACTTTTACTTAGTTTAGGAGTTAGAGGAAATTAACAACGGCCCCATAGTATAAAATGTGACCTTAAAAAAATCGGTCATATCGACTAACACAGAAAAATCCCTTGGACGATATGTTCTATAGGCCAATGGCTATCAGAAACCATTGGAGTTTTTTCAGTTATTTCAAATGGCCCTCGAATTGTCGCTCAGTGCAATTATTGGTCAGATTGCGGATTACAATGCTCTATTTTTCAGTGTAACGGTTTTTTCTTTTTCTATATTTTATTCATTATATTCGCAATAAGTTAAAGTTCATTTTTTTTTGTGAGTTTTGTGTGACCACGTACGACAATTGAGCAGCGAAAACTTGTACTCTGTCATTTTAAAAATGCCCATTTGCACAGAAAAATTGGTGAGATGATTGAGTCAATGCATCATTTATCGAATTGTCCGTGGAAATAGAACGCATGATAGGGGGTGATAAGCTCCCAATAAATCCCAATAAAAATTCAACAGACAAGCGATACATTGTCCAGTAAATCTGAGAAAAACCAAAATTGTCGTCTCAAAAAGTGGTAAGTAAGGTGGAGGAAGAGTTAGGCAAGTCATGCCTCCCCAAAAACTGTTCAGCATGTGTTTAGGTAGCATGACTTTAATGGTAGAATAGCACGCAAGAAGCCTTTTATAAGCATCAAAAATCATAAGTGCCGTTTAAAATTTGCCAAAGAACATTTGAATAAGATTCTAGCTTTTGGAATACAGTCATATAGTTACTGATGAGTACAAATATAACATTATTGGCTCAGATGGAGCCTAATGTGTGGAATAAGCCAAATACAGAGCTGCAAGCAAGAAATTTTAAGGAAGAACAGTTAAACACGGCGCACAATGGTTCCAAATCGAAAAAAGACGGCCAAAACCTCAAGCAGTTGTCTAATCTGCATGAAAATGATGATTGAAAGGTTTTTGGGGTCGTTGATCACTAATCTGAAGTGAAAAATTTTAAATTCAAAATGGCAGCCTAAAAATGGCGGCCGTGAACACACTAAGTTTTACAACAACTATATTATGCATTTTAAATTTGGTGCCCACAAAGTTTTTGGGGTCGCTGATCATGAATCTTAAGCCAAAAATTCGAAATTCAAAATGGCGCTTTAAAATGGCAGCCATGAACATTCTAATTTTTATAATAACTATATTATGCCGTATATTTCTGTTGCTCCAAAAGTTTTCGGAGTCGCTGATCACGAATCTGAAGTCAGAAATTCTAAATTCAAAATGGCGGCTTAAAAATGGCGGCCATGAACATGCCAATTTTTATAATAACTATATTATGCAGTACATTTTTGCTGCCCCGAAAGTTTTAGGAGTCACTGAATACAAATCTGAAGTCAAAAATTTAAAATTCAAAATGGCGGCTTAAAAATTAAGCCATTCTTTATTCTGTTCTACAAAACAGATGCTTGTTCTTTTGCTTTTGTTGCACCTCTCAAAATATTCATTAAACATTTTTTTATATAAATCAATAAGAATCTTTTTTTATGTCACAGTTATTTGCACATTTTAATTTTTCTGCCACAAAATTAACGATTTTCGGTTTTATAGATTTGTTCTGTATATTATCAATATCTGCACACATCATATGCACAGAAATTAAAGTGAAAACAAATGCCTACTGAGCTAGCTGCGATAATACAACAAGTGAGGTAGGCATGTAAATTTTCATATTTTAATAATAATATAAACACAAAGTTACACTCATTAACTAAGTATGTTTAATACCAATACAAAAAAATAAAGACAAAAATAATGCTTTAAAAAAAAATTTTTTTAGTTTCCGACACCATTTTGGTTTTTCTTAAAATGTTCCTACAGTGGCACTTTATGACAAAAAATTTTTTTTATTAGTATAATTAGATATCCCGTATAGGAACTAATACCTTTCTAAAGGGGAAAATAGGGGAAAACACTTTCGGTTTTTCCATTTTATCTGAGTCAAATATTTAAAAAAAGGTTCATTTTCTTTGTATTTTCTTAAAAAAAGTGTATGCATATTTTTTAAAGTTTTACTTAAGTTTAAGATTACTTAAGTTTTGTTCCAATACATGTAAATATAAAACATTATAAATAACTTATACAAATAAAACAACAAGAGCTAGAATTTGACTTAAAATATTACTATTTTTATTTGTAGAATTTTTGTCAGACTTTGAAGTCCTCAAAAATCCTTAAAAAAAAATTGAGAACGCAGTTTCTTTCCTTTGTCTATCTTAAATAGATATCTGAAGTAAAAAATTTTTTTTAAATTTCTTTAAAAATTATGTTTTGGCCGTCTTTTTTCGATTTGGAACCATTGTGCGGCGGTGGCAGAGTTATATGATGCGAGCCCGGATATCGACAGCCGGCTTTGAAAACTTGCAGTTTATTGAGATGACAATGAACAAGTCTTATTATTTTGAAATTTGAACACAAATTCGCTTGAAAGCGCAAAGAATCAGGGTATTCATGATGTCTTCAGTTTCATTCGAAAACATAAAATATTCAACCAATTTGAAATGAAAATAGCATTGGTGGAAGAACGGACAAAAATTACTCTAGAAGTGATCCCAAACGCTGCTTGAATCCAAGCCAAAAAGGCCCAAATTCGTTGTAGACCAGAAGGATGGTCGTACTAAATATTAAATTATTTTTTTTTTTGCCTATAAACTTACTTTAAAAATTAAATTTGTTATCTGATTAAAATAAGCTGTGGCATTGATTTTGGTTACTTTTTCCGTTTTTAATTGTCATAAAATGTAGAAAAAAAAATATTAAAAAATAAGTTAAGGGAAGGGTAAGGTTTCTTTCGTCTAAAAAAGACCTTTTTAATGAATTTTTTTAGAAAAAATTATTACAGTATGTTTATTTTACATATAATTATATAAAAGTAAATTAGAAGAATATTTAAACAAATTTTTGTTAAAAAATAGAGCGAAATAACGGATTAATTGTAGATCTCTGCAGGCGCCTCGAAAAAAAGTTTTAGAGCGGTGACCAGCCTACAGCACCACTGGATCATCTGAAACCAAAAAATCAAAATGCTTTCTTTTGTTTATTACTTTATCTCTCCAGTCACGTCGAGTTTTTTTTAATTTTTAAATTTTTCAATTTTTGGCACCATTTTGAAGCCCAAATGGCGATTTTTGACGAAAAAACTCTACCTATTTGTTATTGTAAAATTGTTAGTAATTAAAAAAT
Organism: Pherbina coryleti; assembly: GCA_943735915.1. Classification (NCBI taxonomy): domain Eukaryota; kingdom Metazoa; phylum Arthropoda; class Insecta; order Diptera; family Sciomyzidae; genus Pherbina; species Pherbina coryleti. The sequence goes on from OX030949.1 coordinate 13,719,956, forward strand.
AGTAATTTAAAAAGTAAAGTAAGTAAAAAAACTCGACGTAACTTGAGAGCTACTTATGTATGTATATGTAGAATATGTGTACAAAATTTCAAAATGATCGGTTTAGTAGTTTTTTCTGTAGGCTGTTCACCGACTTTAAAAATTACATGTTTGGGAAAATCGATTTAAAGTTTCGTACACTAATCAACACTTAGTTGGAGGTACGGTCATTCAACCTACTGTAACTTCGTTAGTTTAGCTCCGAATGACCTTAAAATTCAATACAATATTCTTTCGATGTTGTACTCTCAGAAACAAAAATAAAAACAAAATGAAAAAAATTTGTCAAGCCTTACCCCCCCATTCCCCCCCCCCTTAAGTCATATCTGTTATACTTAAAGATTTGACTAACAACCTGCATGTATATAAATTTGATATCCTTTTTAGTTTAGTTGTTATAGCTGCTTAAAGTTTTTGTTTGGTGCTGATTGAAATAAGCTGGGAGCCACTGTATGTTATCGTTTGTTTATTTTTAATTTTTTAGTTTTTTTATGTGTTTTGTTTGTTCAATATTCTTTTAACTGTCAAAACAAAAATTGAAAAATAATGCTTAATAAGTCAACAGCTTATGAAGTGTTAAAAGCACGCATAACGTGTTAATTGATTAAGCTTTTATCGGTAAAGCTGCGCGCATTTCGCACATGAATTTTTAATTTTGTTTTTGTTTTTTAATCTTTTTTTTGTTGCAATTTTTGTATGTAGCTTACAAATTTAATCAAGTGACTTTTAAATTAGCATTTAAAGTACTTAGCAGTGATAAGAAATCTAAGCGGAGCAAGCGAAGAGAGAGACAAAACAAAACGAAAAATGCTTCGTTTCTTATGTGTGCCTTGCTTTTGCCAAACGCCAGACTTTAATGCTAGACAATGTTAAGAACAGTTAATTTAATTTCACACCTTTTCAAACAGCTGCTCCAATAGTTGCTAGTTTTCTTGTTATTGTTGTTGTTGTTGTTTTTGTTGTTGTTGTTATTTTTATTGTTGCTGTTGTTGTTATTTTTCCTGCCACCACAGACTGCTGCAGTTTGATTTTCAATTTACAGCAAAAAACCACTTCGCCACATCAAACTCTCACTTGCACGAACAAACGAACGCACACACACACGCACGCCCACACGTACGCACACAAACGTAAGTTATTTTCACAAATTGTTAATCCTTAAAATGCCACACGGCAAATGCGCGTCTAGGGCATCCGTTTCCGCTGCCGCTGTTGCTGCTGCCACTTCCACACGCTCCGCTGCTCGCTCTTTCACGTTGTTATTGTGGCTGGGCGAGTATCCGAGAATCCCTGTAAATCCCTTGTCAACACTTGTTTTTTTATTTTTTCTCGTTTTTTTATTACTCTTTTTTTTCTTTGTTAACCGCCGTATCTTTGGGAAAAAAATTAATTTCCGTTATTTTTTTGAATTTTTCAAACTTATAAATATTTCATGCCACTCAGAGTTTAGCAGCAAATCCGAAAATTTTTAATTTTTCTTTTTTTTCCAAAATGCAATTACACAATTCTTTTTTTTTTTTTCTCTGCATTTATTTTAAGCATTAAAACTAGCACAATTTTTTTTTTCATAACAATTTTTCCTTACTTAAATATTTCCAATATTATATTTTTTTAAAATTTTTTTATTTCAACTAAGTATTTTAAATAAATTAACCGTTACGGCGCAACATCACACTTTCTAAACAGACGTCTCCGCTGCGACATGTGTTTGTTCTCGCGCGCACGTTAAGAATTCAACTGGAATCACTTGCGAGCCGCCAGTTAACGAGCAGCTAACAGTAACAGCAGCCTAGCTGCCTGGCGCTGTTATCATCGTACACGTCTCGGCTCTCATGCTATCTGCTCGTTCGTTTGCTGCTCTACGCTCACGCATTCATCGCGCTGCAAAGCCGTCTAAAGCACTGTTACATGGAACAGATAACAAATATGTACTTGCAGGTTGTACCTTACGCTGTTATCATTGCAACAGCAGCAGCAGCAGTACCTGTTCCAGCGTGTAACGGCACTTATTTTTCAACCATCTGCACAAATTGTCACTGTGTCTGTAACAGATTCTCCCACTAGCTCTCTAGCTGGCATGTCTTATATTCAGCAAACAGCGCGCTGTTGTTACTCTCGTTGCTCTCTGTCGTTCTTTTGCAGCCATAAAATTTATCGCATGCGAGTGGCGTGCGCCTAGTGGGTGGTATTTGTGCAAATTGACGGAAATGAAACAGTGTTCGCAGATTTTCCACCTTATGTTATGGGTGGAAAATCTTTTAAACTAAACAAAAGTCATGTTTAAACTGTTATTATTTTAACAGCACAGCTCTATTTGTGTTAATAAGGCTTCAATGTTAACTACTTTGCTGGAAAATTTGAGTGAAGTTTTTTAGCAACATCTCTGTATAAGGACTGTTATTATGCATAACATTTAAAAATATTCACATTTAAGCAACTGTTATTAAAATTGAGTAGAATGTTAAGAACTCTGATATGATATATTTTATGTTTAAACAGCTCTGTTGTTATATACCTAACTTTCTTAGGAGTAACATGAGCAATTTTATAATTTAGTTATGTTGTTATCTGCCTAACATTCTTAGGGATTACATGAGCACTTTTATAATTTAATTTGTTCGCTGTAGTGTTTTTTCAGCAGCTAATATTTTTCATGTTATTCAGTTTAAACGATGCTGTAAAATTGGCTTTAACAGAGTTCTGCTGCTTTGAATAAAAATTCGATTTTTATACAATGCTACAGATTTGTATAAAAATGCTCATAGTTTTAATAAGAAAATATTCATATTTATTTTCAAAACCTTCTGAGCTTTTATTAAAGTCTTAATGCATTAATTTTAATAAAAAATATGATATGGATATGATAGCGAAAGCCCTTAAAAATAAACTCACACGAGCTGAGTTCTCACAAACACATTGTTTGTAAAATTTAAGCTACAAAACAAAACAACAACAAAAACAACAACAACAACAACAACAGCAAAAAAATAGCAGTTGATTAAAAGATAAAGGCAAATATTAAGATGTTTTTCATTGAAACAATTATGTTCACAAAAGGCTACAAAACTTGCATTCTTTTAACAGACAGACTTTTCAAAATTTAATATTTTTTCATATAAATTATGTCTTATTTTAAAGTAAGCATGAATATAAAAATTTCTTTTAAAATTAATCAAATTTTTAATTGATTGATCTGATAACTTTCAAATTTTTTTTTTTTTCTTTAACATTTATTTTAAGTTTTTGTTCCGAAACCTTTGACTATACGACATTGTGCTATTGGTGTGATAACAGCACATTTAAGTAGACTTCTCCTGAAGCGAGATTTATTCAAAATTGACTGATTTTCAGAAAAGTCAACCTTGTTTTTTATATAAAACAATTGCTTGATTAAATTCAAACTATTTACTTATGTCGTATAATAAGTTATTTTTTCCTGGCGGTTGTGAGCTGGGGTTGAATCCCAGCTGAAACAACAGTAATTTTTTTTCAGTTAAAAATAATTTTTATAATCGGTCGTTACCTCTCTGCAGACAATGGCAAATCACAGAAAGTAAATAATGTCATGTTAAGATTGGGTCGCCACAACAAAATTAGACAAAAAAATTCTGAAGTCATGGGGACACAGACAGAGCCTCTCAAATATTGACAATTAAACATTTCTGAAGTGCCGTCCGTGGCGTAGTTGGTTAAAGCGCGTTGCCTCTATGTCAACGAACATTTTTCTGTACGGCCGCCACCTCTCTGCAGACAATGGCAAAACTCAGACAGTAATCAAAATGCCATGTAAAACTTCTTGAGAACGAGAACACTCCGTTCATCGCCGTTCGGAGTCGGCGTTAAGCCTGAAGGTTCGGTTCTCGGTCAATTGTGTATAAACTAAATAACACGCACAACACAATTGATCATAAGAAGCTAGGTCAAAGTCCTTTCAAGGGCTCAAAAAACCAGTTAGTTAGTTAAACATTCCTGCAAATGCGTTGCGTTGAATTTTTACTCGGTGAGTATATAAGATAAGATAAGATAAGATAAGATAAGATAAGATGAGTAAAGATAAAAATATAAGAAATATTTCTGATTTCAACAGGTCGCAAATATAGCAGTAACAGATGTAACAGAAATGTAATATCGTTGCATGGAATTATTACCCACTCAGGAGATGTGCTGGGGTAAATTTTGTTTTTCGACAGCATAGATGTGTTATTACACCCTACAACTAAAATACAAAAAATATTCTTATCGTCATGATTTCAGGATGGCAACCACATAATGCAGTAAAAATGCTACAACCAAGAAAAAACGTTGCACGGAATTTTTACTCTGTAACTACCGTCGTGACGGTAAATTTTAAGTTACGAAAATGGAGATGAGGACTTCGGGCACATAATAAAAATAAAAAAAATTGACGTCGTCATGAGGCTCTTCAGGGAACCGCCTAATGAGTATATTCATCACTTTAAAAAAAAAATAAATAACTGGCCATTTCAGCCCTTGAAAGAAGCTAGGTCAATTCTTATGATCATCAATTGTGTTGTGCGTGTTATTAAATTTGTACACAATTGACCGAGTACCGGACCTACATGTTTAACGCCGACTCCGAACGGCGATGAACGGAATGTTCTTGTTCTGAAGAAACTTTACATGGCATTTTCAATACTGTCTGAGGTTTGCCATTGTCTGCAGAGAGGTGACGGCCGTACAGAAAAATTATTTTGATTCAAATAATTTTCTGTCGCTGCTGGGGTTCGAACCTGGGTCTCCAAGTTCGTTGACATAGCGGCCACGCACTTTAAACAACACCAACACCAACACCAACACCAACACCAACACCAACACCAACACCAACACCAACACCAACACCAACACCAACACCAACACCAACACCAACACCAACACCAACACCAACACCAACACCAACACCAACACCAACACCAACACCAACAACAACATCAACATCAACATCAACATCAACATCAACATCAACATCAACATCAACATCAACATCAACATCAACATCAACATCAACATCAACATCAACATCAACTTCAACATCAACATCAACATCAACATCAACATCAACATCAACATCAACATCAACATCAACATCAATCAACATCAACATCAACATCAAAATCAACATCAACATCAACATCATCATCAACATCAACATCAACATCAACATCAACATCAACATCAACATCAACATCAACATCAACATCAACATCAACATCAACATCAACATCAACATCAACATCAACATCAACATCAACATCAACATCAACATCAACATCATTATCAACATCAACATCAACATCAACATGAACATCAACATCAACTTCAACATCAACATCAACATCAACATCAACATCAACATCAACATCAACATCAACATCAACATCAACATCAACATCAACATCAACATCAACATCAACATCAACATCAACATCAACATCAATCAACATCAACATCAACATCAATATCAACATCAACATCAACATCAACGTCAACATCAACATCAACATCAACATCAACATCCACATTAACATCAACATTAACATCAACATCAACATCAACATCAACATCAACATCAACATCAACATCAACATCAACATCAACATCAACATCAACATCAACATCAACATCAACATCAACATCAACATCAACATCAACATCAACATCAACATCAACGTCAACATCAACATCAACATCAACATCAACATCAAGATCCACATTAACATCAACATTAACATCAACATCAACCATTCACCAAAAACAAAGTTAATACCTTTCAGCAAGCTTCGTATTCACACGAAATGGCTCCTTGTTACTTTTCCTATTCCCACAACTCAAGTTTTAACTTCGGGGAAAGCGTTCTGCGACGATTGCGCAGATAAAGATGAGTGCCAGCCCATGAAAAGTGTGTTCAAAGTGTTTTAAATGGGTTCTAATTGGAGGATGCGCTAGAAAATATTTATTGTTTGCAATGGAGATTACTTTAAAGGTTAGCTTTTTATTGAAAAATTCCGGGTAGTTTTTGGTCAAAAGGTGTTTCAATGAACTTAAGCTAGCGCAATTTTTTTTCCTAGGGTAAGAATTCCCTTAAATGCATAGATTTCTAAAAAATACAGTGTCCACCCACAAAATAAAACAACCATTGGCAGAATGAGGAAATCATCTCAACTAAAGCACAACATAGCATAGCTGCTCTATCGCAATCAATTATGTGAGGGATTTCCTGTGATTTGCAACAACTCAGTTAGATAATTCCTTAAGCTCTTTCTGGGGAAAAACTACTGTTATAATGTTGATTCTATTAACATGCACATCCTTAGCTAAGGATTGCAAAACGATTGATTTCTTGGAATTCGTTGTTCAAGTAAGACTGACTGTATAACTGCTGTTTTGTAAATAAATAAAATTAAGTTTATTTGTATGTTTATTTTTATAAGAAACTACTGGTGAATGATGATGATGATGATGATGATGATGATGATGATGATGTTGATGTTGATGATGATGATGACAATAATGATGTGGCTGAAACCAAGTCCAAATATTTGTTTTGTTAATAATTCAGTTAATAAGATTCGTAAATGTTTTGTTGTTTTTTTTTTTATATATATTTATGTGAAACGGAAACTTCGAGGACTTCATGGCGCTTCATGGCGCTTGGTGACTTTCATCGGGTCATTTTCATTTTGAAATTTTGTTGACAAGATAAAAACACAAACTTAGGAAGAAAACTTGTTTACAAGTTATGCGGAGCAAAGATGTTAGGTTCCGTTGGTGACAGCTGATTTTTGTTTTATTATTTTTTCAATAAAGATGATTTTTTTTATTTTAAGTTACTTGTGGTGTAGTTTGAAGTATGAAGAGATAAGAGATTTCCCTGAGTAATAAAAAAATTAAAGGCCAACGTTTGGTAAGTTTTGAAAAAGTAGAAATTAAACTAAATTAAGATTGAAAATTTAACTTAAACACCATGCAGATGAATGCATATGAAAATGTAACAGCAACAACAACAGCAACAACAACAACAACAACAACAACACACATGACAGCAAAATCTGTGCTGTCAAAAGATGATAAACACTGACTGACGTGTCTTCAGCGGAACTCAAGCAACTCCTCCCGACTTAGAGCATAACGCTTAACGCTTAGCGGCAAGTGGTTATGTGTTCAGCGGGCACAACGTGCACCTTTTTTCACTGTAGCTTGTCTGCTCAGTGAATGCTCTGTTGATTTTTGCACTGGCACATTGGCTCAAGGCCAAGATGAAAAACAAACTACAGTTGCGCACAAGTGCCAGATAAAGGATGGAACTAATTTTAGAAAAAAAAAATGGCGAATATTGTCAGAGACACCTTTTGCCGCATCACAACACTTGAAGTGTGCTGCTCATATTTTTCATATTCAATTTTTTAGCTGTGATATTTGTTGATAGCACTTTCTCCGTCTGCAGTCATTTTATTTATTTATTTATTTTGTATTTTTTTTTTTTTTTCTTGACAGCTCTTCCACTGCTTTGCGGTGCCACATTAAGTGGCTTTTAGCTGCAGAGAACACACATGAGCACATGTGTAAAGTTTTTTTTCTGTGGTTATGGTCTTGCGAGTACAAGCATCAACAATATTTCCAGCGCTAGCGTGGCAGAATTTATCCATTCAAATCTGCAGCAAATTTAAAAATGTACATTAAAAAGAAAAATTTTATTGAACATTTATTTGGAAATGACCAAAATAAACAGTAAATACAACGATTGTGTGTGTATGTGTATTTATGAATGGCTATGACCACACAGTCAAACAAGCAAGCAGACTCATACACACACACACACTCCCAGACACACACTGAGCTATAGTCAAATCTATTCAATTAGAATTTATTGAATTCATGCGTGCTGACTGGCTCGTTGTCTGTCTGTTAAGAGTTTTTTTAATATTTTGGCAAAAATTTTTTTTTTCAACATACTTCGATTTGCATTTTCATTGCGTACTTCCTACGGATTTTCGATAGCGTTTAAGCGTGCCATATTGAAATTTTTGAATTTTTTTTTTTTTTTTTTTTTTTTGATAATTTTCAATTGTCGATTCAAGAGTTAATGCTTCGCTGGGCTTTGCATAAATATTTAAAATAATATAAATAGATGAATTTATTTCTATTTCGGAATTGTGTATTTATATGGTATATATTTCATAAAAAAAGACCGAAAACTTTGCACGTGTCTCAAGAGGCATGATTAATTTATGAGACCGGTATAAGAAATTAATTCATATTCTATCGATTCAAAAGCATATTTTCGATTTAACATTGTATATTTTTGTGTTTTTCAATCCAACAACACACATCTCGAACAAGATATTGTTGTTTATACTAAAAGCTGCACGACACCTTCTATTCACAGTACTTCACCAGAGTACAGTATAATTCAGTGTAGCCTCGACATCGAATAAAAGTTTATTTTATGAGGTGAGGCCAAAAAAGATACAGTAGTTTCGACTATGTCGTAACACAAGACGTAGAATTATTCAATTCGCTTTTGATGACATCTTTTTTAAAAAATATTTAGCAAAATATTTATTCCATACACCTGAGAAGTACCAGAGAGGGTTAATATGTATCACCGACCCCCATTACTTTTGCAAAAGGAACATTTTTGCCTTTGACACCTATTCCCTCCGACCACTCAGTAAGGGGGCTCCCATACAAATTTTATTGTGTTTGTGCCGGAAAGGGTTAATATGTATCACCGACCCCATTATTTTTGCAAAAGGAACATTTTTTCCTTTGACACCTATTCCCTCCGACCACTCCTTAGGCGGGCTCCCATACAAATTTTATGGTTTTTGTATATTTATTCCATACACCTGGGCATATGACCTTTTAAAGAGTGCCGGAAAGGGTTAGTATGTATGAACGAACCCCATTACTTTTGCAAAAGGAACATTTTTGCCTTTGACACCTATTCCCTCCGACCACTCCTTAGGGGGGCTCCCATTCAAATTTTAATGTGTTTGTGCCGGAAAGGGTTAATATGTATCACCAACCCCCATTATTTTTGCAAAAGGAACATTTTTGCCTTTGACATCTATTCCCTCCGACTACTCCTTAGGCGGGCTCCCATACAAATTTTATGGTTTTTGTATATTTATTCCATACACCTGGGCATATAACCTTTTAAAGAGTGCCGGAAAGGGTTAATATGTATCAACGAACCCCATTACTTTTGCAAAAGGAACATTTTTGCCTTTGACACCTATTCCCTCCGACCACTCAGTAAGGGGGCTCCCATACAAATTTTATTCTGTTTGTGCCGCAAAGGGTTAATATGTATCAACGAACCCCATTACTTTTGCAAAAGGAAAATTTTTGCCTTTGACACCTATTCCCTCCGACCACTCCTTAGGGGGGCTCCCATACAAATTTTGTGGTTTTTGTTTATTTATTCCATACACCTGAGCATATGACCTTTAAGAGAGTGCCGGAATGGGTTAATATGTATCGACGAACCCCAGTTACTTTTGCTAAAGGAACATTTTTCTCCTGGCGACCTTTTCTCTCCGACCACTCCTAAGGGGGCTCCCATAAAAATTTTATGATTTTTTTGTATTTACTCCCTACACCTAAAAAGTGGGGCTTTAAGGGAGGGAGGGAAAGGGTTAATATGTATCATAAAACTATGTGATATGTAGAATTTTGTATCAAAAACATAAATATATAAAAGAAATAAATGCAATATAGAAATATACTCTGTTTACTCTTTTGTTGCTCTCAAAAGTTTCCAATTCTTTTTTCAATTTGTCCCAAATCTAGTTCTTAGTGTGTCCAAATCCTTATTCTATCCTTAGTCTCATATATTTTTTTATTATTTTCCCAATCTTGTCACAAATACATAGTCATTTTTTCAATAATTGTCTCAATTCTTGTCCCATCAACGCCTATTTTATACATATTTAATCACAACTGTAATGGTATGAGAAGGAAACTAAACTTAACTATTTGTTGAAGCTTAAGCATGTCGCCTTAAAGTAGTAATTTTTGCAGAAACGTGGTAGAATAACACTTAACTACCACACAATTGGGCAGTACATCGAAGAGATTGAACAACTGTTGAGTTGAGTTATGTTGTCATAACTTTTACTCATCCAAGCGTACCATTTGAAAATAATTTTTCTCTAATTAAAGAAAATCGGAAGAATATTAATCATCATTTCCCCTGTGTAAATACTTTCAGTGTTAGTTGAATATCAAAAATATCAGGGTTTTACTTACATATTTATTATATTTGTTTAATTATAAGATAAAATAATATTGTGCCATATTAGGTATATAAGTATAATTAATAAATGAATTATTCGAGGGTCCTATGTTGCTCTTGGAGCAGATAAATCATGACTCAGTCTTTTAGAAATACCCTTAAAATTTTTTTATTTTTTATAATAAAGACATTTTCTATTTTGAAAAAAAAAAACATAGGTTCTATATATCTATTTTATCCGATAGTTTTCCAAAACGACACTTAAACTTAAATTCTAAAAATCTCCTTGAAGATTCTCATTAATTCTTTTTCTATAAAGAAAATTTTAAAACTTCAGTTGCTTTAAAAAAAAAAGAAAAAAAAACACAACCTGACTTAAGTTCATTTTCTGCCCAAGCACCAACTTCCTCAACTTTCTGATCTCACTCAATTACAAGCCTCAACTTCACTAACCTAAGTTTTTTAAAAAATTTCAAAAGTTTCTCACTCTTGTCTGTCTGTCGAATGTCTGTAACCCTTTTTAATTCGAAACTCCATCGAAGGCGAATTGCTGTAATTGCAAATTTTTTATTTCTCTTTTAAAAGGCGCATCTTCCTTCAGAAAATGAGCCAGTTTCTACCGGAGGATGCAGATACGCCGGCGAAAGAGTCTTAACAACACTTTGTTGTACGTAAATGCCACCATGATTGTCTCTTTGACATTATGAAAAAACCCTTTTTATCGATTATATAATATTAACCCTATAATTTTACTTATGGGCTTGTAAGTCCCGTTATTATCTTGTTTTTGACGTAGCCTAATGTAGCAAGCTAACAGCTATTTCCTCTATTGTAAGCTGAGCACGTGTTCATTTAGTAGCCCTTCTTTGTAGAGTGAAATTGTCAAAATCAAGATCAAGATCGTATCGCGGAGTATTTACAAAATGTGTTTAAAACAGGGCTGGGCATTCTAACACAGTCACATTTTATTTTGTCTTGTTAGTATTGGTGCTCTCTCGAATTGAGCACACTGAGCGAAATACTTGTCACAATTATCTAGATTAGTAAGTTTTTCTTTTATGTTTTTATTTTTAGTCATCGTATTGTTCATTATTTCTTCTATGAAATTAATTAATACAAGTCATATGAATGAATAATGTAAAGAATCTTAGCCGATAATATGAATGAATTATATGAAACCTTAATATATACGAATAATTATTTTAATATTATAAAAGCTTAATATATATGAATAATTAAAATTAATAACAAAAAATATGTAAGTAAATAATAAGGAATTAAATAAAATAAGTAAGCAAGTAATCAAAATATTAAGTATTAAAATATTAATAAGGAATAAGAATGAACAAAACAAAAAGTCTTAATAGCTAATATTTATTAATTATATGAAACCTTAATATATACTAATATAAAATTCTACAAACTAAAAAAATATGTGCATAAGTATTATGATTCTACAATAAGTTGACGAGTGTACATATAATTTGCAGCGCAAAACGACATAGATCCTTACTGCATCACCGTCAGCGAACGACTGAATTATATTCTCTTCTGTTGTGAGCTTTATGTACATGTGAAAAGTTACGCTCACAGAGAGCTCAGTGAGCTATGGAGCGCCCTGCGCTGGTTTAAAAACCTTAAATTAATTGTTTTATTGGAAAACCGAATGAACAATATGAATAAATAAAGGTAAGAGTGTTATTAAAAAAAAAAAAATTAAAGAAAAATGTTTAGTTTGTTCAACAACTACCCAATGTTGCATATAGATAACATTCTATAACAAACCATGATACAACCATGATACAAAGGACTTTGAAATTATTGTTAGCTTATATTTGAGTCAAGACTAACACATATTTGGGCTCAAAAAATTTTAAGCTCATTTTAGTTCGGATATGAAACGGTTAAAGCAAAATGAGACTTGCAGTTTTACTTCCATAAGAAATGCGTAAGAATATCAGAAGTTTTCACACACTCACTCACATTCGCGCACATAATTGATTAAATTGATTGAATCGACGTATGGAAGTACTCATCAAATCCTTAGTCGATTAACACCTTCATCTGCACGCAAGCACCGCCGCATCGACATCGACGTAAATCCAACAAATCCCGCTTAAATGCCGTTTACTTTTAATGACTTAGCCGCAGCTTGTATACGAAATGAACACATTAAGGTAGCTCATATGCTGTGCGTATATTTTTGTGTTATTATTTTTTATGGGAATGCGAATTAACTCCTCCTAACCCACCCATATCCTATGATGTAACGCATAAAAATTCTGCAAACGTACTAGGAACACACTGTGTGATGAAAATATGCATACGTTTGAAATATATGTGTGTTTGATGTGATACGCATAAAATTACGCAAAAATTCTGTGTTATTGTGGTTTTTTTTTTTTCTTACTTTTATATTTAAGCCCCCCGCGAAGCCGTTGAAATTCAACCGCATTTATAAAAAAAAACAACAAGCTGTTGTACCCGGTGTTATTCGGGTCTTTGTTTTCATATATGTAAGAAATCTGAATAACGTAAAGAGCAGAAGCTGCTTAAAAGCTAAGTTAAGTTCAAAAAAGGTGCTTCGCTTATACAATTACGAAGAACTCCAATAAGTACACGTTCTCATTGAACAGTATCGCTCTTTTAAAAGATTATTAAGAGCTGCTTGAAAGCTTACTGGGTTTTGATTAGATGATTCGCTTATACTTTAAAGAAGCATTTAAGCGAAGTAAAAACAAATTGGAAGACAAAATGAAAATTTTGGAAATTCTTTAATAATTTTTTGTTTGTTTTTTTTTAATATTTGCGCATAAAGTACTGAAAAAAATAAAAAATATATATAAATTTATTTACATACAAATATATCTGACTTGACTATACTGGGATTTGAACACAGACTTCGTCTCACTCTCCTACAACACGATATAATACGATGTCTTGTAAAGGGTGTTTTTTTTAGAGGTATAGAACTTCGAATTGAAATAAAACACAAGAAAATCGTTTTATTGTCCATCAATTTGGCTTTATTGGAAGGATATTTTTATGCTATTATTGTTTAAATATGATTTCGGGCATGTAGCCGCCGCGGCTGGCTCGAATAAAGCCAATTCTACAGGTCCAATTTTCAACCACTTTTTCGAGCATATGGGGCCGTATGTCGGCAATAACGCCACGAATGTTGGCCTCCAAGTCCCCTAACGTTTCTGGTTTGTTGGCGTAGACGAGCGACTTCACATATCCCCAAAGAAAATAATCCAATGGTGTCAAATCACACGATCTTGGTGGCCAATTAACAGGTCCATTCCGCGAAATTATGCGCTCATCGAATGTTTCCTTCAATAAATCGATTGTGACGTGCGCTGTGTGGCATGTAGCGCCGTCTTGTTGAAACCACAACTCATCCACATTCATGTCATCTAATTCGGGAACAAAATAGTCGGTTATCATGACTCTATACCGGTTTCCATTAACGGTAACTGACTCTCCAGCATTATTTTGAAAGAAGTATGGCCCAATGACTCCACCAGCCCATAGAGCACACCAAACAGTCAGTTTTTGTGGATGTAATGGCGTCTCAAGGATCTCATGTGGATTTTCTTCACTCCAAATGAGGCAATTTTGCTTGTTGACGTAGCCATTCAACCAAAAATGAGCCTCATCACTGAACAAAATTTTGCGATGAAAATCAGCATCGAGATCAATCTCATTTTCGGCCCATACACCAAAATCACGACGCATTGCATGGTCTCGCGGCTTTAATTCTTGCACAAGCTGGATCTTGTAAGGTCGCAAGCCAAGATCTTTCGGTGGCGAATCGATTCATTCGGGTCCTCTTCAATATTTTGCTCTACAGCGGCAATTGTTTCTTCGGTGCGCACTGTTCGACGTCTCTGCGGATGCGTATTATCACATAGAGTAAACGTAGTGCGAAAACGACCCATGGTTAACCGAATTAATTGCTCTGATGGACGATTATGTCGACCATAAAATGGACGGAGCTTGCGGTAAACTTCGCGAACTGAACCATTATTTTCGAAATAAATTTGCACGATTTGCAAGCGTTGTTCTTTTGTCAACCTGTTCATGATGAAATGGCAAACCAAACTGAACATAAATGACATTAGAGTTGCCAGATTTGACCACAAAATGCCAGTTTTATCTCTATTCGAAAAACAAACCCCTAAAAAAAACACCATTTCAGTCCATACTAGAAATCTCTTTAGGGTGCTTCGAAAGTAGCATCTCGCGTAGAAAGCAATGCAAGCTCAATTACAAAATGTTAAACTGGCGTTCAGAAGTACTTTTTTTTTTAATTGAAGTACAATTGAGAGAGATTAATGCTTTCGCTCACAATTTCAGAGAGGTGTCTTAACTCAGCAGCGAGTTGAACCGTGGTAGAATTATAAGGTAGAGTCGACTCGGAGAGGAATAAAGTAGAAAACAGAGAAAAGTGGGCTAGTTGTCAAAATCAGTTGTTCATCTCGAGTTTCTTTATGTTTATATTTCGCAGTTGATTTTAGGTTAAACTTTTTACAAGCTTTTTTGAAATTTTAACACTTCCTCAGTATTTTAAAGATTTATTTACGATTTTTTTACAATATTTTCACTTAAATTAACACAAATTTAACACACGTCTCCGCACTGTTTGCAACTTGAAAACATTACATTTTTATTTCATTTGAGGTCTCTACACACTTCGCAATTTTAGCAATTAGCCACCTTTTTTTATTCTCCACTTTTCGTTGACACGTGAGGGCACTAAGCGAGTTGGCTTTTGTCTTATAAATCTACCATGGTGTGAACCAAGAATGATAGAAACCAGATTACGCGTTCAGCAAATGAGAAAGAGAGCATGACGTCACAAGCGATATTGTCAGACTTTAGAATAATTTAACTCCCACACCCACGCCTAAATATTTTTTTTTTTTATTTTTATAATATGTATATGGACCTCCTTAACCCATTAACCCAAATTTTGTCAGTCTCGAATAGTTTGGGATATACAAATTTTAAAAGTTTAAAAAATTCATATTTTTCGTATTCGAAAATATTCATATTTTTATACAGAAGATTAGATATTTACTTTTTGGAAAGAATTTATTTTCAATTTCGTCAATTTGCCTAAGAGATCGCAGATTTCCATACGTTTTTTTCAAGCAAAAGTACTGTGTGACGTCATGCACTCAGTTGAGCAAGAGAGCATTAGATAACGGGACTGCGGAACGCGTAATCTCATTTCTCTCATTCGTGCTATCAATCCATACTAAAAATAACCTCTTTAAAGTGCTTCGAAAGTACTTCTCGCTTAGCAAACTCAATCAACAGAATGTTAAACTTCACAAGAAGCGTTCACTAGAACTTTTGAAGTACTATCGAGAGAGATTAATGCTTCTCACACTGCTCCTGAAGCAACTTCAAGTTGACCTAAAATGGCAACGTAAACTGAATGTCTCCAAGTGTTTGTAATGTTTTTCTGACGAAATATCACTTTGAATTAAAATCCCAGCTGATTTCGTTTTGAAAATATCTCAATTTTTGCATTTTTACGTGATTGAACCACCTTGTACATTAGACAGCGCAATATATTCAAGTATAAAAGTGTTTATATATGTTTGTATGTATGTATATATATATATAATATACCTGCGTGTGTGTGTGTGTGTGTAAAATATTGAGAATTGGGATATTGTTTCCACACCATGAAATAAATATCGCGGCGCGTTTCTTTTTTTAAAGTGGTATCCCCTGTAGGCCTATTCCACTATCCCGTCCCGTACATAAATTACGTAATCACTTTTATACTTAAATTGGGTCAAATTGGACAGCCTCTAAGAAATATACATCTATCATTTATTACAAATGTTGCGAAGTAAATGTCACTGCAGTCTTTTTTAAGCGACTTGAGTATGATGAATCTTCAATAAGATTAATTTTCAATCTCTCCCAAAACTTGTTAAATTCCCTGTGAATCGACTCTCCAGCCTGCTCCGACTACAATCCCAAACCATCCCAGTCTAGTTTTATAATAGCATACTTCAAATGATCTAATATAACATGTATTTTTATCGTCTGCGAGACACCAGTACTCTCAATGGCTTTGCGAAAAGTTATCAAATTTTTATCTAAATCGGTTAAATCGGTTTTTTTGGTTTTAAAACAAGAATCTACAATTTTATTCATTGTCTGAAAAGCACACTCAAAAGGCTTCAAGGCATAAGGTCCAACCGTTTCATAAATATCGGGGTCATTAAGTTTTCCAGATTCCTTTAAAAGTTGTCTGCATGCATTGCCTTCAAAGATCTCTCCTTGATCATTTTTAGCCATTAATTTTACTTTGTGTCCCAAATCAATGTTTTTTCCCCGCCCAACAAGAGGTACGATACCACTCCAAAACAAATGATTGACAAAGCCCTGCAAAAGATGAAGTTCGGGAAGTTGTGGTCGGAGCAGGCTGGAGAGTCGATTCACAGGGAATTAAACAAGTTTTGGGAGAGATTTAAAATTAATCTTATCGAAGATTCTTCATACTCAAGTCGCTTAAAATATGCTGCAGTGACATTTACTTCGCAACATTTGTAATAAATGATAGATGTATATAGCCCTAGTCAAAATTATTTACATTTTCAGAAGAAATAGATTAAAGAAAGCGCTCGCCTTTTTTGTTGTTTGCATAATTCGCAAAGAAATTTTTGGTTGTTGTATTCTTTAAAAAACCTAACGAAAAATATCATTAAAAAAATTAGCAAAATATAACTATTCTCTGGCCTATACAGTTTTCGCACAATGTTTTGTGGACTGATGAGTCTTCCTGTAAATTCGAGGAGTCTTTTGGAAAACATTCATGTATCTTCCTTAAATCCTAAAAAGTAAGGTCGTGCAGAACTTATGTTTGTAAATAATTGTGTTTATTAACTCCAAGAAAGGCTGTGTAAATACTTATGACGCCAGAGAGTAGTTATCAATTATTAGTTTATTTTGTGATATATATCGTTAGGTTTGCTAAAACTTTTGTTTTTATTTAACATACTGCATAGAATGCAACAACAAAAAAATATCTTTGGAAAATTTTTCCAACAACAAATAAAGTGAGCTCTTTCTTTAAAACATTTAAAAATATTAGCGATGTGTAAATAGTTTTGACTATGGCAGAATTTCTTAGAGGCTGTCCAATTTGACCCAATTTAAGTATAAAAGTGATTACGTAATTTATGGACGGGACGGGATAGTGGAATAGGTATACAAGGGATACCACTTAAAAAAAAAAAACGCGCCGCGATATTTATCTCCGTAGATAGTGGGGAAACAATATCCCAATTCTCAATATTTTACACGCACACACAAACACACACGTAGGCATAATATACATATATAGAAACATACATCCATACATATATAAACACTTTTATACTTGAATATATTGCGCTGTCTAATGTACAAGGTGGTTCAATCACGTGAAAATGCAAAAATTGAGATACTTTTAAAACGAAATCAGCTAGGATTTTAATTCAACGTGATATTTCATCAGAAAAACATTACAAACACTTGGAGACATTCAGTTTACGTTGCCATTTTAGGTCAACTTGAAGTTGCTTCAGGAGCAGTGTGTTCTGTTCACAAGTTCAGAAAGCTATCTCAGCTCAACATCGAGTTAAAAGTATTTACGAGGCTCATAAGGTTCTCTACTCCAAAGGCATCGATAAACTGCTTTTAACGAAGCAAACAACATAAGCTCGTTCACCGAAATTTTCAGAAATACTTTCAAAGAACTAAGCGGGAAGTTCATTCACTGCATATGCATATGCGTCCGTCTTCTCGCTGAACGCAATGCAAAAGAATTATGTGAAAGCTTACAGATGAAAGTTCATTTACTGCATTTGCATATACGTCCGTTTACTTGCTACGCAAGCAAAGTCGAAAATATTTCAACTTTTCTTGCGTAATTTGCGTTTTTTGACAGCTCGTTACTTATAACAAACAGAGAGAAGAAATAAAAGAAACGAGTCAGAAACTCATTACTTTTAAGGATGGCTCTTTTAAATAAATCTTAAAAATTAAAAATGTCTATAATTTTTCCATCGTAAATTTCTCAAAAGAACTTTTGATACTCAGGATTTAAGATTTTTTTAATAGTAAATGAAGATATTTTAAGTCTTTTTGTGTAAATACGATAAAAAATTCCCCATTAAGAACATACCAAATATTTTACAAGTTTGTAGCCCTGCTTAGTCTGAATGTAAAACGCAATCATTGAACTCTGCCATAATTTTCTTGCGAAAATTCTGCCAGCGAGTAGACGGACGCATATTCATATGCAGTGAATGAACTTCCCGCTTTATTTAGGAATAATATTACTTCCGCTCACAAGTTCAGAGAAATTTCTCGTCACATCTTCGCCTTCAAAGCGAAAGCTTTACTCCAAAGACCTCTATAGCAGTGGTGGTCACTACATGGTTCTCCATAGCCCGCGGGCATGGTGTGTTGTTGAGCTTTTCACACGAAGTATCAATCAGCTTACTGTGTATGTACACTGCGTAAAATTTGGTTTTTTCTGCTGTGCTTTAAATTTCAAGTTAGTGTGCTTTAAGCGTTCATGTGGTATGGGAGTCGCTTACTGTTTAATGGATATTTATATTTTGCAATGTTTCAGTAAAAACATTAATACATTCAATTCAATAATTTTATTAAAGTCCAAATTCCAACACTCCACCAAATGTTGTGAGAACTTTTGTGAGTAAAGCTGTGCACTCAGAAAGCTCTCTTTTTTGTTGTTTGAACCGTGCGTTGATCACCACTGCTCTATAGTAGTTGTTTTTCCAAATACTTTTAGCGATGTAAGCAACTTACTTGCTCACAAAATTTCAAAACTTGCCATTAAAAGTACTTTCAAAGTATAAACGAGGGAGAGAATTGTATTGTATTCAACTATATTCGAACTGTATTCTCAAGTTTCTTAGAAAGTATATCGCTGTGAAACCCTCTTAGAATCTTATTAAAATGTGATATGTTGGAATTTCAATTTTTGGTTGAAAGTATCGTGGAATTAATAAGGTAGTCCCGCTGATGAAAATCCTCTCGCGCTGTAAGTCAAAACTGTCAAAATCGATACAAATAATTTTCCGTTTCTTTTTGCCGTTGTTTAGCTGTCTTTTAATTTAACTGAGAAATTAAACATAGCAGTTGGTTTTTTTTTATCCCATGAGCCAAGCAATTTTTTTAATTTAAGAAAAATAATTAAAAAAAAAATGCAGGGCATTCACTATGAGATGTATTTGGTCTTGAATAGTTAATTTGTGATATGTACCAAATGATTTACGTTCATAAATACAAAATACATTGAAACACAAAACCCTATCAAATATATTACAAAAAATTCCCATTGTATGTAGGTGGTTACAGTAAATTTTATTGTATGCAAAAAAAAAAAAAAATTCATTGCAAAATACTTTTCTAACAAGAAAATCTCCTTAACAACTTCAAATTCAATAAGCACATGATACAAAAAAAAGAGGTAGATGCAGACCTGCCTGTGCTCTCTAATAATACTGCTATAACTGTCAAAATCCATACAAAAAAAGTTGTTTGCTTACATTTAATTTCTATGAACTTTTTCATAGCTTTGAGATATTATATGCGTTGTCAACTTCGTGTTGGCAGTACGCTGTCATCTAGCAAATCTACCTGTATTTATTGTATCATGAATAAAAACATATCAAAAATACATGAATTTACTACGAATACAATGGCTGTCTAGAAAAGTTACTGTATAGTTTTTGAAAAATATCACACAAATACATCACATATATAGTGAATACCCCAATTATTTTTTTGGGTTTTTCGGATTTTGTGGCAATCGCAAGAAACTGGAAATGCAAGGGTAAAATTCCGTAATATTTTTGCCAAATTTTAACAAAATCCGTTGTATAGCGATCAATCAAACAAACAAACAAACAAAAAATCAGTTTAGTAAATATGTATGTATCTATACGAATAGATAAATGCAGGTTAGGCAAGAGGTAGGTATGTATGTAAGTCAATCCTTAAGCACCCAAAGGTATGCAATAAATTATTTTCAATGCTGTTGTTGTTGTGTTTTTTTTTTTTTCTTAGCAACCACTGCTAAAGCTTTTCATTGGAATCTCACGCGATTCATGTTGGCTGACTTCTCTCCACCTTTTTTCAACATACAACGTTGTGGCTAATAAATCAAAGCTTTCTATTTTGGATGTTTTTTTTTTGCGCTATTCAAAACAATCGATTATTTTGAAATAATTCAGGGTGGAAGTTGTAATGCTTCTCAATATTTTTTCCCCTTTTTGCTATTTTTTTTTTTCAATCGCTGTGGCTTTGACCTTGACGTTGTGCTGTGTCTCAAGGTCAATGTTATTTATTATTTGCTCATAACAATCACAAGCAGCTACACAGCAACTATAACAACAACAATGACAACTAGAATAGAGCCAAATCGACTCACAACTAGCGATACATCGATATCATGTCTAGAAATGACTTCCTTCTAGCGCTGTAGAGCGTGAGTATGTCACCCCAATCGTTGCATCTGTGCTGCCAAAAGAGCACATCAATCATTATTTTGCTATTTTTCTAATTTATGTTGTTTTTCTTTTTTATTTGTATGTGTCTATCTTTTTGTTTTTATTTCCATTTTCATTTTGTTTGTTTAATTGTTTATGACATCTGTTTGCGATTTTTTTTTTTTTAATTTTTTTTTTTTTTTTTTTTTTGCAATCATAAATATGTGGACGAGTTTTTGATGTTCATTCTCATATACTGAGTATTTTCAATACAGATGTGTATGTACATTGCACATATAATGGGGACGCAATCGAACACTCAAGTTCAGGGCAGAAAATATTGAAAATATTTTGTATGTTTTTTCGTGGTGATTATGTGTGTATCATCAAAATGTTCAATACTTTAAAAAATCATGCAAAGAATGTTTATTTATTCAGCAGTTATACAAAATGTTTCGTCTTTTTTCTCAATATGCAAATTATTGTTTTTTTAAATCGAAATATTTCATATTCTACGGTTTGTTTTAGTTCAAATTATTTAAAAATAAATTGTTCAAAATATTTTAGTATATTTGGTAATTTAACAATATGTACAAGTTGGTGAATAGGTGATATTGATAAATTATATAATTAAAAATTTCTGTTTTAAAAATTAAATTAATTAATTGCCAAGTTAATCCAAGTAAATTGCTCAGTAGGAATCTGAAAGTACTTTTAGTAGTTAACATGGCTTATATTTTGATGCTTTTAAAAACAAAAAAATGTTATTCTAAAAAATAAATACCTTAAATACCAGAACCAAAACATAGTTATCCTCTCCAAAAATATCATCAAGTAACCTTAAAACTGGTGATGGAGTGTCTTGACAAACTCAACACGCTTAGACTACAAAACTGGGTGTTGATCCTATGAGTACCGGGATACAAAACCATAGAAGGAAACGACATTGCTGACGAATTGGCAAAGATAGGAGCATCAACTCTCCTTGTTGGTCCGGAACCATTCTATGGGAAAGGCAAAGGAATCCTCTCTCTGTCAATAAAAAGAGAGGCAGAATTACAAAATGAGAAATACTGGAGAAACTTACCAGGGTTAAAGCACTCTAAACTACCCTTAGGGGCATACGACCTAAAGAGATTCAAAGGATGCATGAAGCTAACTAAGAATTAACATCATCATGATCATAAATTATCAAAGGATTGCTAACAGGTTATTGTAGGTTGAACTATTACCTTACAAAACTGGGAATTCTTAGTGATGACACATGTAGGTTTTGCATGGAGGACGCAGAATCTGCGATGCACGTCCTGGGACAGTGTCCTGCACTTGGTCAAACCCGACAGAAATATCTGGGTTATGATATAATACCAGATAACTCATTAAAATCAAGAGATATAGGACATATACTAGGCATTTATCTCAGAGATTTGACTTAAAGAGGTTTTTTAAGTCCATGAAGGGGCACAATACATAGATAATAATAATAATAATGACTCTGAAAAAATCACAACACCTCAAAAACATAATGAAAATACCTTTTAAACCATAACAACACCCTATAAACTAAGCTAAGTACATATTTTTTTTTTTGACGTGACGAAGTTACGTTTTACCGCGCAGGTTTCCAAAAAAGTTGAAAAATGCATTTTTTCAAAATTCATCGGCGTTGCATTAGATTGTTAATCGCTGAGTATAAGAGCTATGACTAAAATAATGGTACGACCGTAAAGGTTCAATTTTTGACTTCATTACAAAAATTAAACAAAAATTCAAAACGTTATCGGGACGCGGTGCTTAAGCAACGCAACTGAAAATTTGTAACATGGAATATTACTTGCCGAGTATTAGTGCTAGGATTAAAAATATGATACACCAACAAAGGCCTATTCTAAACCCTCACAACAAAATTAGACAAAAAACTCCTGACGTCATGGGGACGCAGTGAGAGCCTCTCAAAGATTGACAATGCAACATTCATGCAACGGCGTTGCATTGAATTTTTACTCGGTGAATGTATAAGCTACGAAAAATATTTAAAAAGGAAAATGTTGGATTTATACCTGGTCTTACGACAATAATAAAAAAAAAATTCTGACGCCAACAGGACGTGAATACATCATCTTATGTAACAGAAATATAATATCGTTGCATGGAATTATTACTCACTAAGGAGACGTGCTGTGGTGAATTTTGTTTTACGACAGCATAGATGTGTTATTACGCCTCACAACTAAAAGACAAAAAATTCTAACCATCATGATTTCAGCGTGGCAACCACATAATGCAGTAAAAATGACACAACCATGAAAAAACGTTGCATGGAATTTTTACTTTGTGACAACTGGCGTAACGGTCAATTTTAAGGAACGAAAATGAAGGTGAGGAATTCCGGCACATGGTAAAAATAACGAAAAAATTTACGGCGCCATGAGGCCCCCCAGGGAACCGCCTAATGTGACGCATATGCATCACTTTTGCTGGATAAATTGCATGCAGCTAAAGCTTAGTTAATGCACCAAGGAAAAGCACAACCAATGGAGAAGCAAATAAAAGAAAATGCAAAACCAACACCAACAACAACACCAACACCATCACCATTACCTCTACCAACAACAACAACACCAACACCAACGCCAACACCAACACCAACACCAACACTAACACCAACACCAACACCAACACCAACACCAACACCAACACCAACACCAACACCAACACCAACACCAACACCAACACCAACACCAACACCAACACCAACACCAACACCACCACCAACACCAACACCAACACCAACACCAACACCAACACCAACACCAACACCAACACCAACACCAACACCAACACCAACATCAACATCAACATCAACATCAACAACAACATCAACATCAACATCAACATCAACATCAACATCATCAACATCAACATCAACATCAACATCAACATCAACATCAACATCAACATCAACATCAACATCAACATCAACATCAACATCAACATCAACATCAACATCAACATCAACATCAACATCAACATCAACATCAACATCAACATCAACATCAACATCAACATCAACATCAACATCAACATCAACATCAACATCAACATCAACATCAACATCAACATCAACATCAACATCAACATCAACATCAACATCAACATCAACATCAACATCAACATCAACATCAACATCAACATCAACATCAACATCAACATCAACATCAACATCAACATCAACATCAACATCAACATCAACATCAACATCAACATCAACATCAACATCAACATCAACATCAACATCAACATCAACATCAACATCAACATCAACATCAACATCAACATCAACATCAACATCAACATCAACATCAACATCAACATCAACATCAACATCAACATCAACATCAACATCAACATCAACATCAACATCAACATCAACATCAACATCAACATCAACATCAACATCAACATCAACATCAACATCAACACCAACATCAACATCAACATCAACATCAACATCAACATCAACATCAACATCAACATCAACATCAACATCAACATCAACATCAACATCAACATCAACATCAACATCAACATCAACATCAACATCAACATCAACATCAACATCAACATCAACATCAACATCAACATCAACATCAACATCAACATCAACATCAACATTAACATTAACATCAACATCAACATCAACATCAACATCAACATTAACATTAACATCAACATCAACATCAACACCTCATCAACAACACCTCAACAACAACACACCTCAAACAACAACAACAACAACAACAACAACAACAACAACAACAACATTAACAACGATAACAACAAAAACAACAACAACAACAATAATCAAGTTAGTTATTGTTTCAAAAATTTTTTCGTTGCAACCAACATTGCTCACAAGCAAAAAAATAACATAATGAAACCGGACTATGAAGCCGGAAAAGGACTATAATATGAATTAAGATATGAACTAGGACAAAAGTTAATACACACCTCAAACACACCTTTCCAAACTAGGAAAGGGATTCCGGTGTATTTGATTAAGTCAAGAATTTGGTCATGGATTAAAACAAGAGTTTGAACATGAGTATAAAGAAATACCGTCACGTCAAAACCTACGGATGTGTCCACGACACAGTTAATTTTTTTTTTAAATTTTTTAAGTTAAAAAGTAGGAATTCTGGTATTCCGACTTTTAACAATTTTTTACATATGCTTAGTACGTAATGCTTACATATGCTTATGCTTAGCAATTGAAAAAATATATAAAGTGGGTTTATCGCAATGGAGAAGTCAATTTTTCAAAAATTTTGTACAATTGTTAGTTCTTTATTTTTTTAAAAATAGTTACCAACAAAAATCCTTAATGTTTTTTTACAGGTAGTACGTCTTCTGAGTGAGTAATAATTCCATGCAACGACATTACATTTCTGTTAAATAAGCTGCTATCTTCACGATCTGACAACGTCAGAATTGTTTTTTTTTTCTTATTTTTGTCTTTAGGTCAAGTAGGTATAAATACTTCATTTCATTTTTAAACATTTATCGTAGTTTATATGTATATGCACCGACTAAAAATTCAATGCAATGCGGTAGGATGAATGTTGTATTGTTGATCTTTGAGAGGCTCTTTCTGCGTCCCCATGACGTCAGAAATTTTTTGTCTAATTTTGTTGTGAGGGCTTAGTGCAGGCTTTATTGGTGTATCATATTTTTAATCCTAGCATAAATACTCAGCAAGTAATAAATCCATATAACAAATTTTCAGTTCCGTTGCTTAAGCAGCGTTACTTAAGCAAAACCGGTGAGGTTTTCAATTTTTTGACATAGAATACGTCATTCTCGGAGTTAAGTAGGGCGGTTGATAGTGATCAGGCGGCGGTTTTTATGTCACAATTTGAACCTTTGGTGTTCCTAAAGTACTGATCGTACAAATTTGATGTAAGCACTTGTTGGCCTGCTTGATCCTCACTGGGAGAAAAATTTATGTTTGAACTATCTAACTTATATAAATTTTACACAATTACATGAAATATAAACCCAACATATGATGTTTTTGTTTGCTGTGCGCATGGTTTAAGTTTGCTACCTATTTATCGACGGTTTCCGGTTTTTTCAACGGTGAAGACACCGACATCTAGCGTAGCGTAGATAATTAGCGTAGGGTTATAATTAAAAACAAAGCATAATTTTGGGGGTTGTTGTTCTAAACGGCTGTTGTTTTTAACAAAATGTTGTTTTTAACAGAAAAATTAATTTTGAGGGGCATTCTTTTTTAACAGAATCGAGCACTACCGATTTCCGTTTAGAAAAAGCGTCAGCGGAGGCGCGGCTGCGGCATGGATTTATAATTGTTATTGAATTGTGAGAGAGGAGGGTTTCATTTTGGCGGGGGCAGGGCGGGTCTGCGGCATGGTTTTATAATTGTTATTTTAAATGCAAGCTAAAAGTTTTAAGCCATTGAATCCGAAATCCACCACATAAAACCACCCAACAAACAAGTTGAAAAAATTGTACCAACTTTTTCTACGTTTTAGTATCAATAAGAAGTGTATAACTCGATTGTTTCTAATTTAAGTATTATATAATTCTACGTCTTGTGTTACGACATCGACCATGTCTGCTGGTCTTTTTTTTATAAAGAAATTAAAGAATTAATCTTTAGGGTCGTAGCATCTTTTTAGTCATAGCTCAGCGATTAACAATTCAATGCAACGCCGATGAATTTTGAAAAAATGCCTTTTTCAACTTTTTTCAGGTTTCCGTGCGGTAAAACGTAACTTCGGGACGTCAAAAAGGATTGTTTTGAATTCTAACCATACGGAAAAGTAAACCGAAGGCAGTAATATAAAAATATTACTTTATTTTACGAAATTTTATAACTCAAATTAACTAGATAAAAAATTCCATCAATTTTATTGTTTTGATTAATTAATTTTTGAGGTTTCCGCTTGCTTAATTTTCATGGAAAATATCCAATTTTATTGTTTTACATTTCATTATAAGTAGGATGGGAATATTTTTGTAATCAAAATCCCCCTCCTGCCAGGAAAATACTGGCTATGGCCCTGGTGTATTGTGTATTGTTTTAACTGCAACAATTCTCAGAAGGTTTTATTTGTGCGTAACCATCAAACAACAAAACACTTTGTTCTTAACGGATTACATAACAACAAAGAAGAAATTATTGAATTCCAAATTTTTCCACTACAGATACCGAAATTAATAGAGTTACCAGATTTAATTGCATTCTCAAAGTGTGACAGAATTGTGATCATTACTTTAAAAATATTTCCACGTAATTTTGTGACAACGATAACAACAGCGCTTCCGAATGAGCCATGTCAAAAAGATACTTTCCACAATAAGCAAATAATCCTTGCAGCACTCAAGCGTCTCAAATGAGCAACAAAAACATCAAGCTGCAATACAATTAAAAGAAAAAAAAAACAAAACTTGATAGCATGACAAAATTTGCAAAAGCCAATGATGGCAACATTAAAACCAAACCAAAACCAATACTAAAGAGAAAGAAAAACTTAATTTAAATGAACCGCTGCTACCCATGCAATTGAAACCCTTATCAACTGATGTCAACTCGTTGTTTTGATGTGTATGTGTGTGTGTGTCTGTGTGTGTGTACTCAGTGGCTGCCATAGTGCTGCGGTTGCACCAAATCAACAAACCATATCAGATTAAAAACAGCGCCGTAATGAAAAAGCTGCAAGGAAACCAGATAATGGCAAAACCGAAAATGGCAGGAATGGTAAATAAAAAATTAAGAGAACAAAAACGGAAAATCGTTTAGTTTAAAGCTTTTGTTGTAGTTGTAGCTGTAATTGTGCCAGCATTGCTTATCTCAAGATGACAATTGGAGAGAGCAGAAAATTAAAATGATTTTTTTCATTTTTTTTTTTCTTGACAGTGGACGTCTGTGTTATTAGAAAAGAAAAAGAAAATTGTCATCATAGCAATAAGTTTTACGTTGTCCTAGTTTTAATTTAAATATCAAGCAAACCATAAAAAAGTAAACACACACAAGTAAGCACACACTCACACAAACCCACTCTCAGATACACCTGATAAGAGTAGCTGTGAAAAAGTGAAATACATCAAACCAGCAGCTGCAGCACAAAAGTCGCAAAAACGAAGCGATGTGAAAAAAAAAAACACATAAATTTTACCCGATTGCTGCAAGCTAACAACGAACACTGGGGTAGAAATGATAAATAGATTTCTTTTTTTAGATATTAGTGTCCAGGGAAGAAGAATAAATATAGCCAAGTAGACCCTTTTTGTGATATGTTTTTCACTGTTCTTACATGAGCCTCTCGAATTCCACTTTGGATCAAAAAATTTTATTCAACAAGAATTTATTAAACCGATTATAAAGATAAGGTTTAAGAATTACCTAATTTTTTAACTTCAAATTAACCTTTTAATAGGGTGCTCTTAAACTTGCCATTTCAGCCCTTGAAAGGACTTTGACCGAACTTCGTTCGAACGGCTAATGTGCATGTTCTCAAGAAGGTTTACATGGCATTATTTACTCTCTGATTATTTACTCTCTTTGCCATTGTCTGCAGAGAGATGACGACCGAACAAAAAAATTAATTCAATTGGAAAAACTTTCTGTGTCAGATGAAATTGAACCAGGGCTCTCTGACGTATGGGTCACGCACTCTACCCACTACGCCACGGCCGCCACATCTCAAGTTTTCTTATAAAGGGTGATTATTTAGATTTTTGGTTTTTGAAGTTATTGTTTTTGAAGGTTCACGCGTGATTTATAATATGTATCAAAGTCAAAAATGCTCAGTTCGTCTTGCCATTTCACCATGAATAGACCAACGCCCGAACAATATTTGCAAATTATTAAAATTAACTCTAATAGAACGAATATTGGTTCTGTGTGAAAAATGTGAAAATATCGAAAAATTTTCTTCACTGATGTTTTAATGGGTACGTGAATAAGCAGAACTGCTGAATTTCGTCCGAAAAACAGCCAGCGACAGTTGAAGAGCCGCCACTGCACCAAAAGCCCACTGCTTGATGCGGTTTATGGGTCAGCGGAATTATTGGAGCAAACTTCTTGAGAGGTGATGATGTCCGCAAAGTTAAGGTCAATAGAGCAAGGTACCGTTCTATTATTAAAGGCTTTTTTTTTGCAGAAAATGGAAGAATCGGACTTGGTTGACATGTGGTTTCAACATTACTTTCCGCACGCTATACCATCAACCAATTGAGAGCCGATTTTGGTGAGCAATTAATCTCTCGTTTTGGCGCAGTCCATTGGCCGGCAAGATCGTGTGATTGAACATCATTAGAGTATTTTATGTGGGGTTACGTCAAGTCTCTTGGCTACAAGGACAAGCCAACTACGTTTGTTGCCTTGGAAGACAACATTAAACATGTCATTGGTGAGATACCGACCGAAATGTTGGAAAAAGTGCGACAAATTTGAACTTTCAAAATGGACCATCTAAATCGTGACCGCGAGCAACATTTGCATGAAATAATCTTTAAAAGCAAATGGCACACGCATAGAAATTTTTCGTTCACCAAAACTGAAAAATTAGACAACTACAGTTCGTTTGCGAGTTGTATTTACCACAAACGACTATTCAGTTGTCAGCTTAAAAATATATTTTTTTTATATATATACCGCAAGCTATTTTGGTCATTATTACTTATTATATTAATTGCCCTTCCCCCTATGTCCGTCCGTTTTCTTAGGGATTGTACTCATCGCACCTCTGTTGCTATCTCCGTCCGCGTATTAAGCAAATTATCAATTTGCTTATATAGAACAGTTTGTCCATAAAGTAATTCTGAACTATAAGTGTTGTGTATATTCAACGAAAGGAAAAACAAAGGAAGTTTTCAGTTAGGAAAAACAATTTTTCAATTGCTGCAATTTAAAAATCATTGGCGTATATGACAAACGAAATGAATTACCTGCAACTATATGACGCGTTTCTCGCAACTGAACTATTATTATAACAACTATTGAAACGTTTGCAAATAACGATCCCAAGCACGACAAACAAAGTTCGTTTGCAGCAAATTGGCAATTAATGTTTTTTTTTTCTTTGCATGCAAGCTCTAATTTATCGATCCAAATAAATATTTCATTCACTTTTCACTGCAAATTTTCTTTGTTTTCCTTAATTTTCAAAAACCCAGCGCTTAAAAAATCACCCGATATAATGTTATTTATTATAACAAAATATGATTAAACAGTAAAGGTAAAAGTTATGGATGCGAACTTAAGCTAGTTTCAACCAATTTTTTATACGTTTGAGTTACTTGAAAAGGGGTCAATTTTCAAAAAAAAAAAAACAAAAATAAATAAAGTTTCGTTTGGAGAATGGTTTGGCCCAAAATATAATGCGTTTCTCTATAAAAGTTTTACTCTTGAAGTTATGCCCAAAGATATATTATACCGACGAGAAAACTAAGCAACTATCTCCGGATGAACCACATGAACCAAGAAATTTGACACATTGTGTTAGAATCTCTGAGCTTGAGGTCTGTCTTAGCGAGGCCTAGGTGAGTTTCTGCTGGGTATTTACACAATGAATTTAAAATTAATGGTTAAAACAGAAGGATGGAGTATATCAAGAGAAAAACATTTTTTTCTTGTTCATATCAACATCTATTGCCTTGACGACCTAAGGTGGCATCTAGACCTTAGGTTTGGCCCTTCAAGGAATAAAAGCTCCCTTGAAGACTTTTTTTTTTTTGTCTTGACACCAGATTTTCTCAAAGATTTATGGAGTTTGAATAAACAGTACGAGGGTTACTACATATATTTCGGGAATAAATATAATGACGGCATTTAATTTCATTGAAAATAGCTTTATCGTATTCTCCTTTATGATTAATATATTTTTACAAGCCTTGGAATCATTTGTCATCAAATTTATCCCATTCCGCTTGAGACATTTCCAAAACAAAGTTTTTTTAAAGCATCAATGACTTCTTCTGGCGTCGAAAATCGTTGCCAAATTCAAATCAGGACTGTACAGTGGATGTTCCATAGTTTTTTTGGTAGAAACAGGCGACCATCTGTTTAGGTTTATCTTAATAGACGCACACAGTCGACTGCTCTTTACTTTCAGGCTCATACGCATAGATCCATGGTTTGTCACCGGTCAAGATTTTATATAGGTACGTTTTTTGAAGCACCGCGATTGTATTTCGCGATTGCACTTCTTTGCATTAATCGACACGAGTCTTTTTTGAGCGATGTCAAATTTTATGGAATCCAACGTGAACAAATCATTTTCGCAACTACGTATTAATTCGGGTGTCCTAAGTTTTCGAAATTCATAGTTGCTCAACTTTTGTTTGAAAGTTTATAGGGTAAAATGTATTTGAAATTTTTTTTCAGTTTTTTTGCAAGAGGTTTAGAGGTTGCGCGAATCGGATTTTTTTCTAAAATTCAGGTTTTTCGTAGAATCTTTGAATTTCAAGCATAAGTTGGTCAATAATATTGTTTAAGTTGATGGAGAAGCATTTTTGTTGCAAAGTTTGTTTTTTAATTACTCGATCTGCTCATTATCAAGGTAGATTTACTCCTTGCATGCTTTCTCCCAGCTGTTTGAAAGGCCAGGTATACACGTTGCATATTTTTAGAAATTTCATAATCGATGCACCTACCAACGACTTTACGACTCAGTCAACGATTACAAAGGCTTAAAGGGTATAACTTCAGCACGGCAAGAGTTAAATCAAGATTTTTTTTTTTAAATTGTGTAAAGTTTTACCATAGTTTTAAAAAAAAACTTTTGATTTATGTATATTAATGTAAAGTTTGGTAAAGTTTTTGCCTTTTGAAATGATGACTCAAGGACTTAGAAAATGTCTGATATTAACCAATTTGTGCCTTAAATTCAAAAATTCTCCGAAAAACCTGATTTGAAGAAAAAATCCGACTAGCGCGACCTTTAAACCTCTTAAAAAAAAAAAACAAAATTGTTTTGGGACAGCCTAGTGTTCATGTAAAATGATATATATGCTGGTGAAAGTAATGCCCAGTGATGTCTCAAACTCACAGCATTGATATTTTGTGTCACAATAACAAATTTTTGACGCCCCTCAAGAAATTCGTCAGTAAGCGAAGTAAGGCCCCGCTTGAATTCTGGTGTATCATCAATAAACAAAGGTTTTTGATGGTGCCTCATTTCTAAAACAAGAATTGAATTTATCGATGTACTTTTGTTCAGAAAATTTACGTCGAAAGTTGTAAACAATAATCGCACGAAAATGTTCACGTGTTAACTCAATTTTGTTGCTGAAATACAGTTTTAAAAGCACTGTAAACAACACAATAAGCGCACGTACACCAAAACATTGTGAATACGTTTAGTTAAAAAATGTCAAATTTACCAATGAAAACGTCTATTTGACATTATCGTTGCCAGATGGCGAAATATAAGTAGTAGCAATCATGTCCACAGGCGGAGCAAGGGGTGGCAATTTCCTGGAAAAATTTTATATATTTTTATTTCCTATGTGTATATGCTACATTTTCATGTAATATTGTAATATTTACATATTGGGTGCAAAATGCATACCTACAGCCCTCCCCCCTTTGAAAAATTCCTGCGGACGCCTATCAGCAGTAGTATTCGTTTTATTCCAATTATGTACATATATACAATTACACATTATTCTTAACATTTAAATTAAGGGGACTTTCTTATGAATAATTGACCAAAATTGAATTTTTTTTACATATTTCGATTTCTTTTAAATTTAAAAATGATCTCCTAAAATTTTATAAAAAAATTATCAATAGAAAAAAAATTATAGTTGTATTTGTAACGACGTCGCACAGTGTGTAATTCAAATAATCTAGCGGAACTTAATTAAAAAAATCCAAACCTCCAGAAAGGAAATTTTTTGCGTTGAAAACTATGTCAATACTCTACGCATTTTTGCCTCATTAAAATTTTTTTTCGTTACATCACCAGTGGCGAGAAATTAGCGTTGAAAGTGACACAAAAAATAAATTAACCCTTTCAGTGCCAAATTAGCCCTGGCAATGCCAAACATTCCAAACTTCGTTCAGGGCTAGTTTTTGACTAAAATAAGCTAAATATGAGCTTTGAAAGCCGTATTGCTTTCCTAATAGATACTACAAAAAATTTTAGAAATATTCAAAAAAATTTTAAAAACTTCTAGCGCTATAAATATCACATATTTTTTCTAACTAAAAATGTAAATAAGATCTCTGACATTCGTAGAAATATATTAAATTACATTTAGCTTTAGAAAATTCTCGGAAATATTTAAAAATATAACTTTTTAATTTGCTCTTTTTTGAAGTCGCGTGGCCGCGTTGTCGCGCACATGAATTCACTTGGAATAACCTTGAAAAACATGGTATAAAAATTAATTTTCATATTGTTGATTTTCTCTTCTTTTTCATGACATTTCAATCTATTATTAAAAATGTATTGTTAAAAAGCGGGGTGTCCCAATCTAGAAACAGAGGCACAAAGCAAACTGTTGCCGTATGGCAACAAATATGCCGAAAGGGTTAAAAAATTTTTAAAAATTTAATTTTGTTAATACGCTATTTTTATCAGTGATATACAAAATATCTACCATTTTAAATTAAAAAAAAAATTGTGCGTATAATATATCTTAAATACAAGGTGGCGCAAAAGTAATCCTCCTATCAGAAAATGCTATAAATTTTGCGATTGGCCACTAATGTCAGTTCTGTTTTGACATTTGTGTAGTAAACACATGCGAAATACACGTTAATAAACAATGTTACGCTACACTGCTCCAGAACGCGGAATATTGCTGACTATTTATTTGACCAATAATCGGTCGGTGACTTTGGCACAACGTGAATTTCGCCGCAGATTTCCTGGCCGTCCAACGCCTACTGGTGAAACACTGCGATGTTTAGCCGCTCGCCTCACTGGCACAACACGAGATGCTGCCAGGCGTGGCAGACCCCGGAGTAGCCGTTCTGCAGAGAAGATTGCTGCTGTAGCCGAGGATGTCATGGAAGCGCCGTCGACATCGACCAGACGACGTGCCACGCAAATGGGTATCAATCGACGGTCTTTATAGCGAATTTTGGTACAAGATTTGAAGATGTTTCCGTACAAAGTCCAGACGGTGCATCAGCTGTTAGCTGCTGACCGCCAATCGCGTCTAACATACGCTCAAGCCATCCTTAATCACCACCAAGAGGAAGATGATTTTTCATCAAAAATAATCATGAGTGATGAGGCCCATTTCCATCTTAGCGGGTACGTAAATAAGCAAAATTTACGCTTCTGGGGCACTGAAAATCCGCGTGTAACCCACGAAGAGCCATTACACCCGCTCAAAGTCACTGTATGGTATGCTGTTTTCGCTGGAGGAGTCATCGGACCTTTTTTCTTCGAAGACGTCGCGGGCCAAACGGTTACTGTGAATGGTGAGCGCAACAGAGCAATGATCAACGAGTTCTTTTTGTCGCAACTTGATGAATTGGGATTGGAAAACATTTGGTTCCAACAGGACGGTGCAACGGCACACACTGCACGTGCCACAACCGATATGCTGAAGAATGCATTTCCCGGGCGCCTAATCTCCCGATTTGGCGATTTGCACTGGCCAGCAAGATCGCCTGATTTGACCGCTCCAGGCTTCTTTTTGTGGGGCTATTTGAAGTCGCGGGTTTATGTCAACAAGCCTCAGACTCTTGCAGCTCTTAAAGACAATATCCGTCAAGAATGTGAGGACCTATCGCCGGAAGTTTTGGCCGAAATGATGGAAAATGCCATAAAAAGGGCTCAAATGATAATCAACTGTGGCGATAATCAACCATTTACATGACATCATATTCTCGACTTGATGAAAAAAAAATATAGAAAAAATATAAAAAAGACCAAATAAAAATAATCCACAAGAAGAATCAAAGTTTTTCATTTTTTTTTTAAATTACAGCCAAAAAACATCGGAAGGTTATTTTTGCGCCACCTTGTATTAAATCGCTGACGGTAAGAATAAAGCTAATATGAGTTTGATTAATATTAAAATAATCAATTTAGAGAATATGTAAAAAAGTAAATTTTTGTTTGTTAATATTCTAAGTTTGAAGTAACTTTTTTACGATGTGCCCTCTTGTACCCCTTTTAAAATTTAGCTTAATCGCTCTTCAACTTTTTAACTTATATAATCAGTTAAGTGTAGCTCCACGTTTTTCCAGCGCACAAAAAACTTTTTTAGAAAAAGCAAAATGTTATAATTTTTTTTTTTATTTAGGCAAAATGAAAAGGCAAGTTTTTTTTTATGTATGGTATAGATGCATATTTTAAAAAATATCTGTACACATATGACCAAGCTTTAATACAGTTGACGTTGAATACATACCCAGAGGGTAACAACTATTTGTAAGTAAGTATTGTGTTAAAGTTAACGCTAAATGGAAAAAAGTCATTATACATATTTTGGCGAAGTTCTTAGAAACTAATAAGATCTTGTCGATATGCCAAAACAGACAAGCGGTAGCACAAACGACGGAAATACCACGCGTAGATTTTTTAAAAATACTGCATTGTGTGCAAATATTACTGGACTCAAAGAAGATCTTATACATTGTTTTCGAATGTTACTCGAAGCACTTTCCAGTCTAAGATAGATGCAGACAGTTTTCCACCTATGCACGCGAAACAAATGAAATATATCTTCAACATTACTACTGGTAATATTTGCCTGCAAGCAATCATAAAATACTATGCCATTCTAAAGCTATAATAAATGCTTGCATTTTGTCTCTAAGGGACAGTTATAAGAAGAAGCTCAGGAAGCAAGCAACAAAGAATACAGGCGAATTCGTGAAAATTTCAGCCGAAAAACTTGCCGAAAAGATTGCAATAGAGACATTCTCAACAGGTTTTTACTATCATCAGATCCACTTCAATCTAGTCACAATATATCCAAGCCAATAAATCGAAGAAGATATCCACTCACGAATGAGACTTTATTATTACTGAAGACTCCTGAACTGCACCAATCCAGTTTCGACGATGACGACGATTACGAAGATTATGACGACAACTAATTATGAAAATGTTGAAATAAAAACAAAAAATTCAACATATAATTTAAACTTTCTATTTCATTACCAAATAAATAAAATTGTTGTAGGTAGGCATTGCAGGTAAAATATCTGTGAAGACAACTTTAACTGGGTTATTTCCACAAATAATTTAACCTATTACTAATTAATTTGCATTGATTCATTTGAGAATATAACAAGAGGTTTATTTTGTTCTTCGTTTATATGGTAGGTGGGCGTGATAATGCTCCGACCACGCCCATTCGGGCGTTTCTTTTCTTCTTAAGAATTGTATTGCGGCTTAGGAAATTACCAAAACAAAGTTTCAAGTCATCATCTTAACATTTAGACTTAAGTTCCGCTAGATCATTCAAATTACACACTGTGCATCGGCGCATGAATAGTTTGTGGTAAAAAAAAAAAATAAAAAAACTTTAAACGCCTTTTTTTCAAAATTGCCAGTTTCAAATTGGTAGGACATTTTTCTCCGAATCTACCCGACCGAATTAATAATCCAATAACTTTTTAATTATTTATAGGAAAAACTAGACAAAAAGCCTCTAAAACTTCAAAAAATTACCCCCTCTTTTTTCTATATAGTGGTGAATCGCCCAAAAAAAAAGACGATTTTTTTATTTTTTTTTTTTAGAATTATTTATATAAAAGCGTCAATTTATAATTAAGTATTTATTTTAGTTTAGTTAAGTTTAGTTTATTTAAAATAAAGTCTTTAGATACAGATATCCTTATAGACTAAAATTCTACAAAAATGCATACCAAAAATAAACAATGTTAATTATAAGTAATTAAAAAGATATACAATTATGTTAAGAAAATATTATTAATTACATTTTTAATAATATATTTAGGACTATATAGATCAAATTCTTGCACAATACACAACTCATTAAAAAGAGTCAAAGCTCTCGTAATTGGCTCATTTAAAGCATAATTTGTTTTACAAGTTTTTTGATAAAACAGTTTAGAGTTTCGTAAATGCCTTAATAAAATATTAAAAGAAATAAGCTAAGAAAAAAGGCTTATTGTCTAGTTTTGAGTTTTAATTTTCAATACACTAAGAGAACAAATATTAAATTTATAACGCATTATAACGCATTATATATAAATTAATAACGCATTTGCATAACCGGTGCAAGACATTCGTGAGAAAATATCCAGTTATCACTTATACCTTACATAACTGTATCATGCGATCACCCATCGCACTCACAAAGCATATTGGCTAAACATCTACGCTATATAATATTCTTTATATATACGCTATATCTTATATATACGCTAAGAACTATAAGAAACCGAAAGCAAGAATCTTAATTCTAAAAACTTCATTTATAACTGCAGGAACAGAGTGCGATGTTGTTGCTGCTTGTGTGCTATTTCAGCTATATGGAATAGGTGTGTAGGTGTGTGGTATAAATAAAATTGAAATACGGAAAAAAAACGAGTTGTAAGGAAAATATTTGATTTATCCACGTAATACACAAATACACAAGCGTGAATAATGTTAATATGCGTTATTTCCCTTAGTGTACTTAAGCTTATATTTAATAATACCCAAAAGAAATATTGTTAATAAATGTAATAGTTTCTTTAAAAAAAATCTTAAAAATGACATATCCCCTTAATAAAAATTAATTGTTTGTAATGGGCTTTGGCAGTAAGCCTAACAAAAAAAATAAATTAAACTCTCAAGAAGACCCATCAACTGCACACTAAAAAAGAAATGTTTTATAAAAAATTTTTAACAAAAAAAAAAAAAAACAAACCGACCTCAAAATCACTACAAAGTAAAAAATAATTTTAAATAACTTTTCCCATTCATTTCTTGGTCATATTTTAAAAGCTATTTATATGTATTATCATATTGGAAATCTTATCATTTCAATTTTTTTTCTATTTTGTTTTATTATCACTAATATATTAATTGCTTTATGAACATAAAAGCTTTAAAGTCGGCGCTTATCTTACTATGTTGAAATCATTTTATTTTAATTTTTCTGATTTGTTTTATCATAAAAATATTATTAACTTTATGAATATAAAAGCTTCTTAGCGATTTTTTTCTTTCAGTTGACAATTTTTGAGTACGCTGAATGTAGCCAATGTGTTCCATGCTCCATGCATTATTTGTGCAGCTGTTACACACTATGTCATATTCAATATGAGCTTTACAAGCTCACCCAAACCAGTTTAGTGAGAAATTTAATGTGTAGAAAGCTTTTAAAATTACTACAGTGTCACCAAGGCACCAAATAGTGCACGGATGGTAAAAGATCATGATTGTGTATCAAAGATGAGCGCCGACTTCAAAGCTTTTATGTTCATAAAGCAATTAATATATTGATGATAATAAAAAAAATAGAAAAAATTAAAATGATAAGATTTCCAATATGATAATACATATAAATAGCTTTTAAAATATGACCAAGAAATGAATGGGAAAAGTTATTTAAAATTATTTTTTACTTTGTAGTGATTTTGAGGTCGGTTTTTTTTTTTTTGTTAAAAAGTTTTTATTTCTTCCTTTTTAGAGAATATGAAATATTTTATGTAATAGTTATTCTTGGGGAAAATTTCAAACATGAAACTTTGCTCTTAAAAAATTTGTTTTGTTAATTCCTGAAAAATTGTTGGGTATTTTTCATTTCTGCTTCTTTTAAATTTTTAGTGCCACGCCCTTTATCTAAACCCGCCCACTGTATTTACCGTACCTTATAATGGTTCTACCTAGCCATGTGCCAAATTTCAGTTTCCAAGTATCAATATTAACCGTAATATAGTACTTTTCTTAAAGTGCCACACCCTGTGTGCAATCCCGCTCACTTTTTTAATGATTCTACCTACCCACCTACCTGCGTACCAAATATTAGTACGCTAGTGTCAATATTAACTAAGATATAGTATATTTATAATTTTGACACGCCCCTTTGTTGAATAATGCCCACTTTTTTGGCTGTAATTTGTAGTAACTGTACCTACCCATGTACTAAATTTCAGCACCCTAGTGTCAATATTATTCGATATATAGTATGTTTCTAATATTGCCACACCCATTTGTCGAATAACGCCCACTTTCTTTACAGTAATTTTTAAAAATTGTGTCTACCACTGTACTAAATTTCAGCACCCTAGTGTCAATACTATTTGAGATACAGTGTTTTTGTAATATGACCACACCCCTTTGTCATATAACGCCCACTTTAGTGACCGTAATTTTTAGTAATTGTGCCTAACCCAGTATTTTTACTGTAAATTTCAGTACCCTAGTATCAATATTAGCTGAAATACAGTGTTTTTCTTATATTGACACGCCCCTTTGTCGAATATGGCCCACTTTTTTAAAAAAGGACCTTCGCGTTCATGGTATCTGTTGACAAAAAATTACGGAAATCGGGCAAGAACTGTAGGAGTTATCGATGTACATACATTTAAAAAAAAAAAAAGCGGACAAACCAACGAACTTGAGAACCTCCTCCATTTGAAGTCGGTTAAAAATTAACGGCAATTGTTATTAATTTGATGAGAATTGTGTTTAAACAAAAAAAGCTTACAACAAATTTCGTCAAAGTAAGAGTCAATGTGTTTAAACTTTTGGAAAACATGTGAAAAAAAAGCATTGTTTAACACATTGTGTTCAATTTTAAGCTAATATTTTTTTTCAGTGTAACATTAATAAAATTTTTTATTAAAATCGAAATATATTTGAACATATTCCCTTTATCAAGATTTATAACTATAAATTATTTAAGATTTTTAATCTAAACACCGATTCGTAAGAAAATTTTCTTACAAAAATTTAAAATGTTTAAGGTCATTTAAAAAAAATTGGTGGGTTTTACTTAACCTGAAATCATGTTTTGCTCTACATAACGATTTTTCATGTGTTTAAAAAATAAAAAAAAAATAAAAATAACACTCACAGCACGATTTTATTTTAAGTCAATGTTAGTTTTCCAAAAACAATAAAACTTTTGAGTCGAATCCAATTCAACTACCCCAAAAATTATTGGTTACAAAATTTAAACCCCAAAAACTTAC
Source organism: Pherbina coryleti (assembly GCA_943735915.1). Lineage (NCBI taxonomy): Eukaryota > Metazoa > Arthropoda > Insecta > Diptera > Sciomyzidae > Pherbina > Pherbina coryleti. The sequence continues at coordinate 13,759,938 of OX030949.1, forward strand.
CGTAGTACTAGCTCAACCTTATCAAGATCAGAACTGTTGCTATCTCTCACCCCACTGTGCTTGTGCTCTCACCTGCATACAACACTCTTTTATGCTCTCACTCTTGCTTACACACATAAATACACACATACACCCACACACACATAGCATTTTACAGCAATTAGTGAAAGCAAGTATTAAGTTTTTTTTTTTTTTTTCTTTCCCTTTTTCCTTAATTCGTTTTCTCATTCATGAATACCTAGATTATCCTGAAATTGCTTTTGCTCTGCCGCAATTTAGTTCTTAGTTGAATAGAAAAACGTCAGAGCAGTAAAAATTACTTCATAAAAAAAATATTTTTTTTCACTTCTCTCTCTTTTCTCTCGCTCTTTTCTCCCACCTCTTCATTTAAGCATAAAATCTGTCTATATGCAAGAATTTTTATTGAAAAAAAACTCAATCAATTTAATTAAGTTCATACAGCATTTTTTAACATCAAACTGTTAATTGAACATTTTTAACGAAATATAATTCATTTAATTAAAGGCGAAAACATACATAGAAAAAGGACTCCATTCGTTGTTGGCCCAATGACATAGCGAAACGTTTTTGACTTAGTGGTCATTTACTATTAAGTAGCTAATTCCATCAAAAATCCACTCAAAAGTCTCCGAACATTTTTTTTATGGAATCATAAGAATAATTTTCAGCTTCCGTTTCGGCTTCGAACGGCACGGACTCAAGTTTGATTCTAAAAAAAAATTGAGTTTATTATTATTTTATAACTCTTCACTCGAAGGATGCCAAACAAAAGCTTTATTCATAAAAACTTGCTAAAAATATGCTGTATAACTCTCAACCGTCAAGAGCTGATTGCCACACACATACACACTCTCTGTATCCCTCACTTACACTTGAGAAACGCTTCCTTGTGGTCGTTCTTGGCACTTAGCAAGAATCTGGTTTATTTTATTCAACTATTTGTGACCATAAAAAAAAACATAATGTTTTATCTTTTGTTGGTTGCTAAAAGAGCTCTCGCTCTTTCACTTTTTCTCTTTCTCTCTCTCTCTCTCTATCTGTCTTTTTCTCTTTAGTTCTTCTGGCAATGGCTTAAAAGCTTGACCTTGACCGACCCTTGTCAAACTCCAAAAGAACCCCAATTAATTTCAAATATTTGATTTCATTTGTTATGATAAAATGGCCAACAGATGTCATTGTGTTGGTTTTGTAAAGCAATAAAGTGTGTTTGCGCGCATGTATATGTACGTGTGCGTGTGTGTATGTATGTGTGTGTTTGCGTTTGTTTGTTCATGACAATTGAGGTAAGAACAGATCTTATCAGTGTTCAGCGCACAGACAAGCGTCGACACAGGCCTAAAAAAAAATTCTGTCACTTAATATATATATAAGAAGCTACCCTTCAGGAATTGCGACCAGTACAAGAGTTACTCTTTCACTGCTTCCTTTGTCACTAATACTAGTGACACATTATACCGCTCACAGTGCATTCTTCTATTGACATTTTGTTTAAGCTTATGTTCAAGAAAGTACCAGTCACCGTTTGAACTAGTGAATGGACATATCCAACGGAACCCCAATTGAGTACATTTGCTGTTATTAATCTCTAGTACTATTATGTTACATTTAAATTTTTCTTATTTTATACGTATTTGAAATATCTTACACTCATTAAAATAGTATTTCACCTTTTTTTTTCTTTAATTTTCATTCACCAAATGAAAATATAATTGAATCGAAGCGCAAATATACGCACGCTACGCCAACATTACACTTCCAAATTAAGCATCTCTGAATCGTTTTTCTATGGCTGTACTCACACGACAATCAAATGTTTAAAGATTAATGGGATTTTTTTTACTCTTATACTCTTATAATACTCTTAAATACTCTTAAATACTTATATAGTATTTGACAGAAGTCCGCTAACACATGATTGTTTGATTGAACCGCCGAAGCAGGCTTTTATGCTACCTACTGTTTGCGTTTTGTCTACTATTATATGTTATGCCTTTTCTAGTTATAGAAGCACTTTTATGTTGAGTCTACTACCTTTTTATTAATAATTTACTAATAAGCAGCAGCCGAGTAAAAGTTTGCAACGCTTTGACTGAATGATTCAGGCCTAGAGTGTGATCAAAACTTTGATTGAATGCCCCCAGTCGAACGATGATCGTTTGATCGCGGTCAAAATATTTTTGTTGTTGCTTTCAATGCGAAACTGTCAAAAAACACTGATAGTCAGAGCGGAGAAACAATTTTTGGGCTATCAAAATATGTTCATTTTTGAACGCTGTACACGACAGCAATCCATCGTGTGATTGGCGCAAATCGATGAAGTATTCAAAGTTAATTTTCTCTCTCGCAGAGAGTTCATTTTTTCTTAGTTGGGCAAACAACAACAAATTTGAGTTCATTCAGTCATTTGATCAGGAGGTTTCGGACTATCCTACATGTAGGATCATCTTGACAGATCGTATGAACATGTATGTAATCAAAAAGAGATGATTTTTTTCTGTTTGTCCGTCCTACATGTAGTAAGTGTTCACGCACGTTCATCTGACTTCATAAATGTTCTCATTCTAAAAAACACGTCGTGGAGTGAACATATAAAGTAGGGTATACATTATCGCTCGTGGCGTCCGTGGCGTAATTGGTTAAAGTGCGTGGCCGCTATGTCAACGAACTTTGGAGACCCAGGTTCGAACCCCAGCAGCGACAGAAAATTATTTGAATTAAAATAATTTTTCTGTACGGCCGCCACCTCTCTGCAGACAATGGCAAACCTCAGAGAGTAATCAAAATGTCATGTAAAGCTTCTTGAGAACGAGAACATTCCGTTCATCGCCGTTCGGAGTCGGCGTTAAGCATGTAGGTCCGGTTCTAGGTCACGCACAACACAATTGATCATAAGAAGCTAGGTCAAAGTCCTTTCAAGGGCTGAAATGGCCAGTTATTTATTTATTTCTTTTACACATTATCGCTCATGAATGTCAATTAAAAGAGAATCTGAGCATGAATCATAGTATGTACACTAAGGGAACGCCTAAGTATATATTTCATTTAAATATTTACGTGGATAAGCCAAATATTTTCCTTACAACTTGTTTTTTTCCCGAATTTTAATTTTATTTATGCCACACACTGACACACATATTCCATACAGCTGCCAAGCAGCAGCAGCATCGCACTCTGTTCCTGTGCGATGCTGCTGCAGTTTCTTTGCACCAACAGTTTGAGGTTTCTTATAGTTCTTATTTAGTTAATGTTGCAAGGGTAATATAGCATGCATATTTGGTAAATATGATTTGTGAGTGCGGTGGTGACTGCGATGCATGATGAATTCATGTAAGGTGGAGTGACAACTCGGTATTTTCTCAAGAATGTCACTCCACAATACATGATTTCATCATGTATCGCACTCACCACCTGACTCACAAATCATATTTTCACAAAAAAAAAAATAAAATATACCACTAAATGGCGTTTGATATGGACGCAGCTCACGAGAAATATTCAAATAAATTGTTTTTCAATTTCAATATTTTTATATAAATTTTCCTTAAATGCGATAGTTTTTTTTAAAATGCGAAAGATATTTAAATATATTCGTGCATAATTTTAATATATTTTTTATTAATTCTGTTTAAATATTTAAATATTTCATTTAATTAAAAAGGTATTCAAATCAATTTTAAATATTTACGTAGTCGATTTATGCAAATGCGTTTTTGGTGCAAAAATTACTCGCTTTTTGGATAAATTAAAAAAGTTTTTGGATAAATTTAATATTTTTTTCCCTTAGTGTACACTTGAATGTTGAATTATAATTCTTGACTGAACGGTCACAAAAATTTTTGTGAGCACGTCCGTCACGGGTTAAATCTTGCTCGTTGTTTGACAATGTGTACTAAAATTTTTTCAGTTCAACATTTGTTCAAAATTCTTATTGTGTCCACATCGCTCGTGGTTCGGTTTTTAAAAAATGGTTGCAGAAAAGGCGTTTTTAGAAGATTTAGATACAGCACGATATTCGCAAACGAATGAAATTTAATGAAGACGGCATGAATGATAATCTGGTCATGCAGCAGAATGAGAGAGAAATTTAACGAACTGGAGTGAACCTCATGAGCGATAATGTGTACCCCACTTAAAGAAAAAAGTAAACAAAGCGCAAAGTTGAAAATGTTTAAATGGCAGCTATTTCGCATACTGTGCTTTGGAAAGAGTTCTCTCTTCCTCTTCTTCCAAAACTTCTTCAATTCTTAAAGCAGCAAGAAATTGTGTTGCCATTGCACGATGCTATCGTATCTTCTTGAACGTTGAAAAATAATGAAGTCCATCCGACATGTAGGGTAGTTTGAAAACTCGAACTGATCATGATACAATTATATTTACAAGGTAGAAGTACAAAAAAATAGAAAAGAAAATTGGAAATAAATAAAGAAAATAGAAAATAAAATATAAAGGCAAATGACAGTCGGTGCAAGACCCATTTGAGAAAATATGCAGTTGTCACTCCGAACTTGTATAATTGTATCATGGAACAGACTTTCCCGTTATTCTGTCGTCCTACATGTCCATCTTTCTTGTAGGATAGTCCAAAACCCTCTATTGTCGTGTGAGCACAGCCTTTCTCATTACGAAGCAGCATCTTCGTAGAAAATCCGAATGTATACTCTTTGTTAACAATGTCTTCCATTCCAATGTCATTTCTACAGCCGCTTTCTATAGTTAATAGTTATGTTGTCTCTGGTGCAAGAATGGTGAAAAAAGGACAATTTGTCCCGAATTTACTTCAGGGTAGCTACTTTGTGTTTTCTTTATACGCACACACACACACACCCTCACCTTACTGTTGTTTACTTAAATTGATGAAAGCAAAGTTAAAACAAACATAAAACACCGCAAAAGTTTTAAAAAACTAAGCAGTAAAACTTCAACAAGGTCTTTTTGAAAAGTTTTTTTTTTCTTTATTTATTTTATATTTTTTTCTTGTAGTTTTTCAAAAGAATAAAGTCATCAATAATATTGAAGACTTCAACAAAAGCGTTATTCATGCTCCTTTTAAAACATTCTGTTTGTGTAAGTTTGAAAAATATAAATAAAAAAAAAAACAAAAAATAAAAAAATTCCATCTAGTAAACTTTTCACAAAGATTTTATTGAAATCTACAGGAAAGAAACAATATCTGCACGAAAAGATTGCCATAAAAGACGTTGTGAGGAGAAAAACCAATATTAAGCCAAAAAAATATGTCAATTCAGTTAATTAAAAATGGCCAATAAGAAACTTTGACCGTAACGAAATTGTTGAAGCAAGTGATTTACTTAAAAAAATCAAGACATTGTAAATTCTATTTCCAATTACGCCCTGAACTTATTTCTTTCGTTTGACATTGAAGAATATTTTAAAGGTACTGCCTATTTCACTTTAGAAAAAAAAAAGGAAATAGATTTAAATAGATTTTTTTCGATAATTATGATCTATAATATGTCAGGAATACGTAACTGAAAATGTATTGAAATATTTTCAATAACAAAGATAATAACTAGATATAAACATATGTGTACTTGCGCCGCACCGCAATGCAACGAATGGGTACGAAAATAAAATAATTTACTCTCTGAGGTTTGCCATTGTCTGCAAAGAGGTGACGACCAAACATAAAAATTAATACAGTTGAAAAAACTTTCTGTGTCAGATGGAAATTGAACCACTCTACCCACTGCGCCACGGCCACCGAAAATGTCCCATTTTTTTGATTTATTTTTTTTTAATTTGTGATTTTTTTTTAGTTTTTTTGTTTTTCTAACTAAAATATCTCTACTTTAAATTCCAGCAGAATTTTTTCATCTCGGCCTTCTTGTTTCCGAGATAAAATGTGGACTTTAAAGGTATGTTTATTTTTAGAGTCAACTTCAATGCTCTCTAGCGGCACCAAAAAAAAATATTTAAAAAACATAGGCAGTCATTTTTAATCAGTTTACTCGGCAGCACTAACCCCTTCCACGTCGTCTGTTATTTCTAATCCTATTTCTTTATTGAACATAGGTAACCTCTCCATAAGGGAATCTGAGGTTGTAAGTTCCCTATCGAACATTAAATCAACTTCTACGGCTGGTCATGATGGTATTGCTCCAATTTTACAAAAAAGATGTGCGGCAGTAATTTCTTGCCCACTGACTATTATATTCAATAAGTCGCTTTCTAGTGGTACATTTCTGGATGAATGGAAAGTCTCATGCATTGTTCCTATCCACAAATCAGGTCCAAAGCAAGATATATGCAATTACAGACCAATAAGTAAAATTTTGTGTGTGCCCAAAGTTTTTGAAAAAATTGTTTACGATAAATTATCGTTTTATGTAAAGAATATTATTTCTACGAATCAACATGGCTTTATATCTGGGAGATCAACTGCCACAAATTTAAATATTTTTTGTTCTTTTATAGTTAATAATTTCTTTAACAGTTTACAGACTGATGTTATCTTCACTGACTTCGCTAAGGCGTTTGATAAAGTCAATCACGAAACGCTTCTCCATAAGCTTTCTGCGCTAGGATTTCATTCTAGTCTTTTTTCATGGTTAAAATCTTATCTACTTAATCGATGGCAATACGTTAAAATTAATGAATTTTTGTCTTCCGCCTTTCAGGTCACATCTGGTGTACCACAAGGGAGTCATCTTGGCCCACTTTTATTTCTTCTCTTCATTAATGACCTACCTGTTGTCGTTAAGCACTCAAGATGCCTTCTTTTTGCCGATGACTTGAAACTTTTTCGGTCAATCAATTCTGACTATGATTTTAGACTTCTTCAATATGACCTCAACTCGGTTGCAAATTGGTGCCATATTAATAATCTTCCTCTAAATATTTCAAAATGCCAGTGTCTCTCTTTTTCTAGATCTTCCTCCCCTATCTATTGGAACTATTCCATCAATTCTATTTCACTTGAAAGAGTGTCCTGCAAAAAGGACTTGGGAGTTTTATTGGACCCAAAACTAAAAAAAATAAAAAAATAAATAACTGGCCATTTCAGCCCTTGAAAGGACTTTGACCTAGCTTCTTATGATCAATTGTGTTGTGCGTGTTATTAAGTTTGTATACAATTGACCGAGAAATGGACCTACATGCTTAACGCCGACTCCGAACGGCGATGAACGGAATGTTCTTATTCTCAAGAAGCTTTACATGGCATTTTGATTACTCTCTGAGGTTTGCCATTGTCTGCAGAGAGGTGGCGGCCGTACAGAAAAATTATTTTAATTCAAATAATTTTCTGTCTGGCTGGGGTTCGAACCTGGGTCTCCAAGGTTCTTTGACATAGCGGCCACGCACTTTAACCAACTACGCCACGGACGCCACGGACCATTGGACCCAAAACTATCTTTCAGAAATCATAATGAACTAATTATTGCTAAAGCATATTCAATGTTAGGTTTTTTAAAAAGAAATTCTAAAGATTTCTCTGATCCTTATACTCTTAAGACACTCTATTCTGCTTTAGTGCGTCCGCATCTCGAATATTGCTCAACGATTTGGAACCCTTGTTACCAACTTCACTCCAATAGATTAGAATCGGTCCAACGTAACTTTACTAGATTCTTGTGGCATAAATTAAATTGGAACCTACCCTCTGTGCCTCAATACAGTACCCGGTGTGCCTTAGTTTGCCTCACGCCTCTTTCTGTACGTCGTAAAATATTCTCTGTGATGCTTATTTGGGATCTTATTCATCACAACATCCAATGTCCTGAACTGCTTTCTCAGTTTGATTTCTATACTCCATCTCGGTATCTTCGCAGCCAATTTCATTTCCGCGAGTTGTTCCATAGTTCAAATTATTCTCGCAATATGCCTGTGGCACGCAGTATTCGGGATACCAAAGAATTGCTTAACGTAATAGACCTTTTTATTGATATTTCTAGAATTACTTTTAAAAATAACCTAGTACTAAGCATTATGACGCGTGAGCCTTGATCTTCTTCATATTTCTTTTTTCATTATTTGAGTTCAAAATTTATGCATATTTTTAAATAATTTTTTTGCTTTCTTATTAACCGTAAATAATTATATTTTTAATCTTAATATTTTTGAATACGTAAATAAATACGTTTACAATGTAAATAGTTAATTTAATTAGCTTTATATTTTTTGTTTAAATAAGCTATTTTTTATCTTAAGTAGTCTGTAAGAGTCACACTCTGTTTGATGAAATGAAATAAATAAATAAATAAGCACTGCCGCCCGAAGTGAAAACCTAAAGCCATGAAGTAACAGTGGTTTTAGTAAATTTTTTTTTTAAGTGGTTTTGTTTTTGAATCCTAGAACTATTTTTAGTTTCAAAATTTTAAATTTCATAATTTGTGTTTTTTATGTTTATTAATGAATTAATTAAAGAATTCAACTCCGAGTAACAATTATATAAGGGAAGGTGGGGTATTTTGGGACACGGGGTATCGTGGGACAGCGCGATACTTTTTTTTTCCTAGTGTTGGTTGATGCTGCAAACAGATGTCGCTTGACTCGTCTCATACTATATTCATTTTCTGTCGAGCACTCGAGCTGTGCGGACGTGCTGTTGTCTCGCTGCGATAACGTTAAGAAATTGCACACTCTGAAAATTTTGTTTTTTCACTCTGTGTTCATTAAATTTTCTCTACATTTTTGACGAATCAATACAGGTAGATATGTTTATAACATTCGTTAAACCACTAGCCTTCGATACACAAAAGATAATATGCATTAAATTATATTGGGTCTAATGCATAAAAATGATATGTTTCTCAGAGATCATTCGAGTGAGATCAATCTCAAGAAGTGAGCCATAAGAACATTCTCAGTCTCAAAATTGTATGCATAAAAAGGAGATCAAGTTCATGACAAACAACTCAACATAAGTGAGATCGATCTTAAAGCTTCAATTGAACTTTAGTTTATTTAAAGCAAGCTAAAGCAATTCATCGTAAACATTGCTTCTTAAAATATAAAAAAAAAATGTCCGAAAGCGAATCTGGAAGTGAACAAAACTGTAGTTCATCAAATAATAAAAATGATAAGCTAGCATACTTTTTAATTGATGAGTTAAAAGAAACTCAAATTTTACTTCAAAAATCTAATTTGCCGGTGCACAAATTAAAAAAAAAAAGAAGCACTTAAAAATTTAGCTAAGCAATAGAAAAGTCGTTATGGTGAATCACTTAACGAAAAACAAATTACAAAAAAAATTGCAAACATGAAATGCCGCGTAAAGCAGAAGTCGGACATTACAAAAACCGGCAACAAAAAAATCATTCTAATAGACTGGGAAAAACAGTTTCTGGAAATTATAAGTGCTGGTGATAACCCCAGTATTTGTAAAATAGCAGGTGAAGTATAGTTTGTGAATAAATAATTAAAAAAAAAAATGTTTTTACAACTTCCATGCATAAAGTTTGAGCGTAAACATAATACCGAAACAGTTTCCCTTAACCTTCATTTCACCCTCATTTCCTAACCATACAATAATGTATTTTATATATTAGCTGTTTTTTTAAAGGTAGTTTTAAAAAACGACCGCTTATTGTATAAACAGTGGCATCAAATTCGCTGAAATAATAAACAAAATAAATAATAATTGGAATTGGATTGAAAATTTAAAAAGAACTAGCAACATCATGTATTATGTAAGCGAGTATGAAGTGACTTTTCATGCAATAAGCGGTTGTTTTTTAAAACTAGCTTAGAAAAAAACACAGCTATTATATTATATGTGACCCGGTCTACGAAAAGGGACCTTCGGTGTGAAAATATCATTTTTCACTTTTTTGGCGATTCGGATAGACTAATGTGTGCTCTTTCTAATGGCGCAAAGCAGAAGTTTCCAACTCGTAAAGAAGTTTGTCAGGAATTTTCCAAAAAAAGAGCACGCCATTCAGTGTGCGACAATTAAACGTTTACAAACAGCTGTTTTCTCGAAAACTTGTTTTTACACCGAAGGTCCCTTTTCGTAGACCGGGTCACATATACATAAATTTCTTCAATGTGCAGGTCGCCTCTCTTTGGGTTTTGAAGAAAACTCCAACACTGCTTGATTACCATCATCTAGTGCTGACAGTGCAAGCAAGAGACATTTTTCTGTCGAAGAAGTGGAGGAAGGAGAGGAACCTTCTACAAAGAGAGTTCGAAAGGTAAAAAGAAATGCACATCTCATGGTAGAAGAAAAAAAGATAGCATCAAGGCTGATCATACTCTCTTTTTAAGCTACCATAATTTTCAAAATCAGTGCATATAATTTTCTGTCACTTGGCAAGCTGAGTCTCCGCGTAATCATGATACAAGAACAAGGTAGGCTAACATTAGAGTAAAAAGGCAGCTACATGTCAAAGTAGCTGTACTAATTTTAGTTTTTCTTATTGTTGTTGTTGCCTTTATGCTTTGACGTTTAAGGTTCCCACAGCATTGTTGTTGCAAAACTTGTCGTTTGAGCAGCCATTTCAGAGTGAGCTTACCTTATGATTGTATCATGCGCGTAATGTTGTTTTTGCTTTTTTTTCTGACAGTTATGGTGGTCGGCTCTCAGCCGTGCGACTACCTTCATTTATTCTACCATGGCACTCTTACTTTCTTTTTAAAGTTTTTTTATTTAAGAGTTGCGCACCAAGAGAACAAGAACCATGTGAAAAATATGAGACGGATGAAACAAGATATCAATGTATGTCAAAACTGCAAAGACTTGTTTTGCTTAAACAAAACAAAGTACTTTCGCTTAAATTAAAGAAATTTCAAGAAGAGTCAAAAGCCAAAGACCTAAATGAAGCACAATTTAAGAACATTTTGAGCATAAACAATTTTTAATATGTTTAATGAAATCGCTAACTATGAATTTATATTTTGGTTGTATGAAATTGTGGTTTACGTTTTGTCATTTCTGTTTATCATTTGAATAAAGAATTCAAATCTTTTTTATCTATTGAAAATATGAAAATAAATGAATAAAACATTTTGAATCTAAACAACTGTTTTTTTTTTATTGGTAATATTTTAATGAGTAAAAGGGAAATTCAGTAAATATTTAAATATTTTTATAACAAGTTTCTTTCGAAAACCAACATACGAGCAATTGCATCTCTGTTACGTTTTGCAGCTTCTCGAATTCGAAGATTTCCACTATTTCCCAAAATTTCAGACAAAACATTTTGTCCGGGAGGAATATTTTGAGTAAAAGTGAATTCATCGTGTAAATATTTTGATATATTGTGCAAAATGAAGGAACTTGCAATTACGTGAGGAGCTACATCTGTATCAACGCGTATTTTATACTGCATTGACGAAAATCTTTGTTTAAGTTGTCCAAAACATCGTTCTATAATACATCGTTCGGATGTTAAAACGTCGTTGTAGATTTTCTCCGCATTTGAAATAGGATTTTTGAAAGGGGTCATGAGCCAAGGAAAAATTCCATAGCCTTCGTCTACAATTAAAATTGACTCACCATTACTTCTGTTCATAGTTCTAAAAACAGCACTATTTCTTAATATTCGTGAGTCATGAACAGATCCCGGCCATGATACGTTCACACTTGTAAATAATTCATTTGCATCGCAAGTTGCTTCAACATTAATGGAATGATACCCTTTGCGGCAAACGTATTCATCACTATTTTTATGTGGTTTCTTAATTTTAAAGTGAGTACAGTCGATTGCACCAAAGGCAAATGGAAACTTATATTTATTTCTCCAACTAGCTTTAGCAGTTTCAAAATCTTCAGCAGTTTCTAGAAACTTTATCCAATAACCTGCTTGGCTGCAAATAACACTTGAAAGGTCTCGAATTGTTATAGAGACGGTTGTCTGATGAATTCCTATGTCCTCACCAATTCCATTTTGAAATCCAGGATCAGCCAAAAATCTTAAATATACTCTCATTTTTTCAGAATTAGTAAGAGCTCCACCACGCGATTCCAATGTTGGCCCTAGGAAATCTCTCTGCTCTCTGCTCTGCTAACCAATCGATATTTTCTTTATAAAAACGAAACATAAATTTACTGCCAGATTCTTCAAGATGTCTACGCGGCTTATAAATTTTTTTAGGACTATAAACGCGAAAGTATTCTGCCATCTTAGTTGCTTGAAATAAACTGTGAGATCACTTGATAGGAGACTCAACATTTACCGAGATAGTTCTCAGACATGTCAGCTTCATCTCATGCTTATGCATACCATTTTGAGAACTTTTTGAGATCTATCTCAATGAGCGAGATCTTTCTAACGAGTAAATAACTTTTTATGCTTACGACAACGAGTAAATACTCAAAATATCGAGTAAAAAGTAATTTCTCACTTTTATGCATGAGACCCATTGTGTTCATTATGCGCGGCCATTGTGCAAAAGTGAGCGTGTGGGGAATCATGGGACACGTAGTGTTTGACGATTGCCGAGCTAAATTTGTGTGTTTGATGTGTACAAATGATTTTTCGTGCAAAATATCAACAAAACAATAGTTTTATGAAATTTTCTAATAGTTTTTTGCACCGAAAAATTGTTCAGTTACGATGCCGCGTTATTATTAAAAAAGTGATACCTATTGTCAGCGATCAAGTCGGCGAAAATACACAACAACAGCATCCGACAAGCCGCGACGGCACACAACATTCCAAAAATCACTTTGGCGCGATATATTGCGACGTTGAATCGTGCGTCTATTAACGTTGCTATTGCTGATGCTGTTGTAATAAAGAATTTCCTGGAAGAAAAGGCAACGATCGGTGCAAAACCAGTGAGTTGAGCTGACTTCTTTTTTTGCTTTCACCGAATAACAAATAAATTTATTTTTGTAACTCTCGGTGTAAAATAAGCCTTAAGGGCATGTAGAAGTCATGTTGAAGTCATAACACTGACTTTCCCTGACTTTGGTCATATTTCTCATATCATATAGAACGACATCGATTTCTGCATAATTTGCAAACAAAATATGCCGAAGAAGGTGAACCGCCAAAACACCGCCCATTGCACAGTCTGTGACCGAGGTGTGCGCTTAAAATGCGCCAGACCGAACCCGAACACTTACACCTGCGTTGACTGCGAATCGGATTAATTTTCATCGCCATTTTCCAATTTTTTTTTTATTAATTATGAACTGCTCTTTTGTTTTCATTCATAAATAAACGTTTTCCATCAATAACTTTAATTTTTAAATGACCTACGATCTGTCCCACAATTCCCCACCTTTTTTCAAAATCGCAAAAAAAGGTTTTTTGCACCAATTAATATAATTTCTACATTTTGGTGGAATATGATTAAACGAATTTTATCAAAAGGAAGGTTGTGACTCGTGAAACAATTCCAGTCTTTCAAGTTTTCAGAAAAAGTAATTTTTATGTGACTGTTCGGCCGAAATAAAAGTGTGTCCCACAATTCCCCACCTTCCCTTACATTTTTGTAATGTGTAAATAGTAGTCCAAACAAATTATGGGTTTAAATATAAAAATCAAAGCAACAAAAAAAAAAATAAGAATTCAACTAATTAAAATAAATAAATAAATTAATTAACACTTAAGATGTGTTTATAAAGAATTTATATTTACATAAATTTATATTTACATAAATTTCATTGAATTTACTTTACATGATTTTTATTGCTTGTGTAATTAATCATTTTATTATTTCAAAGCAAAATATAAACAAAAATAAAAATGAAATTTGTTGAAGTTTTTAATTATTAGTAAGATTGCGACGATCGATGGTGCGTAAATACAAAAACAAATTATTTAGAAACACATTCGTTCTTGCTGTTCGCAACATCAATGCTGTTAGCAACAATATGTTGGTAACAGCGTGATGATATTGCGAATATATTGTTTTACGCTTTACCAAAAAGAGCTCAACGCGCCTAAAGAAGCTTTCTCTTCAATAAAAAATTGAAATTTTTAAAAATTTATTTTGTTTGCAATGTATTGTTATATAATGTATTAAGAAATAAATACCATAACTACACTGTTCTACAAATATTTTTTTTTTCTTGGTGTTTTTGTACTTGAGCTCCCACCAAAATTTTATATTTTTCCGATCCATATGATAACTTTCAGCGTTTTCAGAATGTTGTCATCATTTCGATTTTTTCCGTAAAGGAACTTTTTAATAAGTAATTTCGATTTTCGTACCATGCCTAACTAAATGTATCAAAACTTTGCTTTTATTCATCAAAATTTGATGTTTTTATTAACGACTAGCCTTTTCCCGGCGCGCGTTGCTGCACCCTGCAACTATATGGGAACATAATATGTGTATTCAAAACTTTTCTTAGACTCATAGTTTGACACCACTGTTATTTTCCACTGCCCGTTACAGTTTCTCAGTAGCAGGAGATCACCAAATAGTAACTCCATTTTGAGTTTATATGTAAGTATTGCTACTTTTACTTTCAAAGCTATTTGATAATACAAATTTTAATTGTATGGGCGGAGCCACAGCCTCTTATATAATGCTCATCCCAGTTTTCTAGTAGATGGACACTACCCAGTTTTAGTACAGTTGCCGACAGTAAGCATACAGACTAAATTACCAAAATGTAGCCCAATCGACGAAAACCGTAGGAAATATAGCATTTTTATTGATTTGTGGGCGGTAAAAGGGGGTGTGACAAAAATTTAAGCCATCTCGTACTTGAAAAAAATGTTCTGCCAAAAATTTCAGCTCTATCGGCTCAGTAATTTTGAAGTTTCCAGCCATCACACAGACAGCGTTTTGCTTTTTGTATATATATTTTGGATAAAGATTATTCACTATAACTTTTGATTGGTAAGAGATACTAAGATAATTTTTTCCAATAAATTAATTTTTTAGCTTGTATATTTTTTCAAAAATATGAAAACACAATATTGGAAAAAACTTATTGTTCGAAAAAATCAAGGGGTAGGCCCTGCTTTTTGAATCACAAAAATGGTTTTTAATTTTTGCGTAAAATTGAAATAACTTTTGCCTATAAATGTTATATTTATTAAATAGAGTTGAAAATTTGCGAATTTGAATTTAAATTATTTTTACAACAAAAACAAATTTTGAGCCTTTTTTTGAGGGAAAACTCCAAAATTTCAGACCTTTTTTGAAAAAAAAATTTTAAATATATATACTCAACTTACGGTATTTTTGCAATAAGGTTTTCATAGTATTTTGATGAAGCTTTAAGACAAAAAAAATTTAACACAATATTTAAAAAAGCAGCGGAGATATTTGAATCGAAAGTCACAAAATTGAATATCTGATTGTTTTTTTCGTAATTTTGTGTACGATGTTGCATTAAATATATCGTTGTAGTAAAATTTTTCATAGTTTTCAAGATATGTTCATGTTTTTGATATCAAAATAACGGAAATTTTTTTAATTTTACTAAATTTAAGAAATATTTTATATTTTGTAAATATTCGCACATGTAACCTAAGAAAACAACTAAAAATATGCGATTTTGTAAAAAAATTGTACTACAGCTCCATCTGGTGTCCAAGGTGGGTCAAAGAAGATAGTGCTGAAAAACTCATCGTACCTGAAAACTACTATATACCAATTTTTATTCTAATCGCATGAGCGGTTTGGGAGTTTTAGGTGGTTTTGTAAAAAATTTGTACTAAAGCGCCCTCTGGTGTTCAAGATAGGTCAAAAACGATAGCAACAGAACACTCAACGTACATGAAACCCACAGTATACCACTTTTCATTATAATCGCAGAAGCAGTTTATGAGTTTTAGGCAGTTTTGTTAAAAATTTGTACTACAGCGCCCTCTGGTGTTCAAGGTAGATCAAAATTGATAGCCCACAAACACGCACCGTACCAAAAAACTTCTATTCACAAATTTTCATGCTAATCGGATGAGTAGTTTAGGAGTCTATTGCGGCCTTACAAACATAAGCTCCTTTTTTATATATATAGATAGATATAGATATAGATGTAGATAGATAGATGGCACTTCGGACATGACAATATGACTGTTTTCGTTATCCGTCGCTCGCTGGTCAGTGTGGTTTACACGTGTATTAGCTCGCCGTGCATTTGACTTCGTAGACCTATGCCCGGCTCGTCCTCTCCTTGGATTTGTAATGAACACTGTACTATACGAAAAATTAACAATTTCAATTCTTTCGATTTTTTTCGTTTTGGGTTCTTCCTAATTTTCTTTCTTCCTACACTACATCCGCATTTCCGAGTATATAAATATTCAGAAGATAGAAAGATAGAAGATAAGAATAAGATGAAAAACACGATTGGTTTTTGTCTAAGAAATATATAATAGGTGCGTTTCTTGTAAAGGGGCGGAAAAGGCTTGGTAAAAACTAAGTATGCCATAACCTAATCGAGGCTTCAAGTAATGTGTGTGCCGAATCTGAGCTAAATTCCTCCAGCCGTTAAGTTTTGTTGCCTATTTAAAGTAGTCTGATACTTTATACTGTGGCAATTTCCATACAAAATTACCAATTTCGATTTTTTCGATTTTTCCGCTGTTCCTTCGAGTTTTTTGTAATTTTTTTTTTTGCTAAACCACATCTGTATTAAGGCAAAGAATACAAAAAAAGAATTATTAAAATCGGCCGAGCCGTTTCTGAGCCTTAGCAGGACTAACGCACACGCATTTCATTTTTATATATAAGATACACCTGCATTTTTGCTAAAATTCTTTAGTTGTGTAATTTTTTACAAAGTATACCCGCTTTTATAAACAGAACGAGCATTTTTTCTATGAAAAATATTTGATTTTCGACATGTGGTATCGCGCGAAAGAATGTCATTCCGACTTGGTGAATTTTTCATTATAATGAAATCGTCAGCGAGTTTTTTGTTTGATATATGGGGTTTTGGGAAGTTTTTTTTTATTTTTTTTTTTTTTATGTGAAAATACCCAAACTCAAAAAAATTAATAACGGTTCTTCAACGTAATCGCATCAATTTTGTGTCTATATTAGTCGTATATTCAGAAAATATTTTCACTGCATTTTATTGAATACTTTCATCTTATATATTAATACGCAAACATCGAATGTTGTCGTACACTTTTTCAATATTTGTTTTAGAATAAGGACAATAAAACGTATATCATTCGAAAGGTACTGCACCATAGATGTGCCGAATTATGTTAGATTTTAAATTGATGACCTTTGACCCGAAATATTAACGTTGAAAGTTTATATTAATTTTAGTTAGGGATCTCAGAACTGGGAAGAGGTAGAATGAAGAATGTGGTATGAGATGAAAGGTCTGGCTGCACAATATGATTGAATATACGATTGGTGACCTTTGACCTCAAATATGAGCTGGAAAATAGCATTTATTAAATAAAAACTAAACTATAAGAGATGGAAAAACATGATATAAGAGAGATATTTAGACATTCATAAGATGTGCAAAAAAAAATTTAATATTTTTCACCACCGTTTGCGGTTACCCTACAATAAGCACTTTTTCATGTAACAAGCGTCAATATATATTGTGATGGTAAAATTGCTTACAAATAGTAAATTTTGAAAAATTTCCGTTACTTTGACATCAAAATTATTGTGATATCTCGAAAACTATAGATGTTTTCAGTACAACGTTTTTCGTATGGAAATTCGTTGGTTGAGAAAAATAACGGTATACGAAAACTTTTTTGCTAATATTATCCACGAATAGTATGTTAAAAAAATTTCCCGTTATTATGACATCAAAAGTATTGCGATATTTCGAAACCTGTAGATTTTTTCCATGCAATGCATTTCTTAAAGCAATGTCATTGCCTCAGAATGAGAAAAAAAACAATTGATATTTCAAATTTTGATTTTGCATGCAAATATCTCAGCCATTTTTCAATCGATTTTCCCTAAATTTTCTTTGTATGAAAGTTTAATAAAATAACTTTTGAGAAATAAGAAAAGATTGACCATTATCTCACTAACTCAATTTCTTGTGTTGTTTTCAAAAAAACTCTAAAATATTAAATTTTTGCTCAAAAATTAGACCAGACATTTTTTTTTTTTTAATTTTATTTTTGTTTTTCCATTTTCTTCTCTCACACTCTTTGATATACCATATCATTAATTTGCAAAATTTACTTCATTTTGACACATAATTTAATTAAGTGTTTCTATCATTGAAAATCATGAGCTACCACCCCCTATGATTTTTTTGATGAAAATTACATTTTTCAAAATGTTGTTTTTGTATTTTTTATAAAGTTCTACAGCTAAAAAAATAATTTCTATGAAAAAATTTTTCAAATATTTCAAACCACTCCAAAGTTATATACACAAATATATGTTTTAATCCATTTCTTTATCAACTTTATATATTATACATATTATTATTATATATCTATATATAAATATGTAGGTGTAAGCAGAACAGTTAAGAAACATTTTCTCCCGTGTTTCTCAAACAATTTTGATAATTTTTTTTAAATTAATAAGAGTAGGTAAAAGGAGTGCACCGAATATATATGGTGGGCAATTCGACCTCAAATCAGACGTTCCATTCCACTGGTTAAATTTGATGAGCGTTGAAATAGATGCGAGGCACTTTTCATCAGCCCAAATTTTCGGTATAACTTTTGAACTATAAGTCACAAATCAATGAAACATGGTAAGAACTTCTTTCCTTGACAAAGGGGCGTAGAAACACTCATACATCTCAAAGTTGTTATGTCAAATAGCTTTGAAAGCATTTCTACTAGAAAGTAGAATAAGGGAAGTAGGGTACTAGGGATTTTTACTAGGGTAAAGTAAAAATCACAGAACATGGAAAATCAGAATTGAGTTACTGTTTTGTGATTTCCTGCTGGTGGTGCGTTTGGTGCTGTATAAGTTCGGTTACGTTTGCATATGAGTGAAGAAAGAAAAAAATGTTTCCAATAAAAACACAAAAAAACAAAAATCAATTTTTAAATGGTCGAATCTCGACCAAAGGTGATACTAGTATTTAGAGTTATGTGATTTTTTTTTTTTTAAATCAACAAGACAAAAAATAAGTAAAAAATCAAGTTTGGTCTGGTAGTTTTTTTCCAATTTCCATGTTTAAAAAAAAAAAAAATAAATAACTGGCCATTTCAGCCCTTGAAAGGACTTTGACCTAGCTTCTTATGATCAATTGTGTTGTGCATGTTATTAAGTTTGTACACAATTGAACGAGAACCGGACCTACATGCTTAACGCCGACTCCGAACGGCGATGAACGGAATGTTCTCGTTCTCAAGAAGCTTTACATGGCATTTTGATTACTCTCTGAGGTTTGCCATTGTCTGCAGAGAGGAAGCGGCCGTACAGAAAAATTATTTTAATTCAAATAATTTTCTGTCGCTGCTGGGGTTCGAACCTGGGTCTCCAGGTTCTTTGACATAGCGGCCACATTTATACGAACAAAAGCCCCTGTGACCAACAAAATCTTGTTGTGGTACCTCTAACTCTTCTTCGATCGAACTCATATCTGAAATTCATTAAATTTTTGAGTAATGGAAACTTTTTAGGGATATCCCCAAATCATATTGAAATTTTCTTAAATAAGAACCACATTATTCTATGTATTTTCAATATACAATTTTCCTTACATTTTTTTTTTTAGAAATTTACAAATCAGCTCTCTCTGAAATAGGTGCATGGTTTTTAATAACAATCTTCGATTTGAATAGAATTGAGTTTTTATAAATCTTTGTTTATTCATGTTACTTTATCAAAATTGTATTTGATTGTGGATTTTGATTAAAAAAAAATAATAAATAAAATTAAATAAAAAAAGAAAAAACATTTTGAAAAGTTAATAAAACTTACCCTAAAAATAACAACAGAAAAAACATGTTATATAAAAAAAATTTTTTCTGCGTTTTTTATCGATATGAACGATATCCACAGATGTTTGCAAAACGTTAATAATACCACGAAAAATTCCTTTAGAACATTCACATTAGCCATTCGGAGTCGTCACAAAGCTAGTAGTGGTTCACATAGGAATATGCAACTGCCAGCAAAAGACTTCGACTTTTTTTACTGTTCAAAATGTAAAAGTGGACTCACTGACTTTTTAACCTTTATTATTCGACTTTTTCCGACTTTTTTCGAATAACTTTTGTACCGCTTTTGTTTGGCAGCTAAGAAGCAAATGATTCCATTCAAAAAGTTGGATTCGCCTTTTAAAACAAATTGGGAAAGGGTTAAGTCATGGCAGTGCTTCATGAAACTTTCTGGGTAGAATTCTGCCGGATACAGATGGGAAAGCGAAAGAAGTTAGGGTAAAAAGATTAGATTTTTAAACCAAAAAAGCATGATGAAAAAATTGTCGTACCGATTTTTTTTTAACACCTTTACATTGTAGAACGAAATTTTTTTATTGGGGCATATAGGTTACAAATTTAGGATAAGGAAAAGATATCGTTTTCAAATTTCGCAGATATATTTTTTAACATTTAAAAAATACAAAAAATTTTTTCAGAATTTTTGAAGCGGTTTTCGACGTTATTTGATTTTTTGAAAAAAATGCCCAAAAATTTACGGTGTGCAGGATGTTACCAGTCCGGAACATCTGAGGAAAAAAAAAACAACCAAATTAATCCTTGTTTAAGTGGCTATCGCCTGAACAGGATATTTTTTTCCGCCAAAAAAAAAACAAAATGGCGGCCATTTGAAAAACAAGTCGTTTTTCAAGGTTACAAAATTGGTCACCATTTTGTTTTTTTCGGCGGAAAAAAATTATCCTAGCTCAGGCGATAGCCACTTAAACAAGGATTAATTTGGTTTTTTTTCCTCAGACGTTGCAGACAGGTGATATCCTGCAAAACGTCAATTTTTTTGGCATTTTTTTTTAAATCAAATTACGTCAAAAACCTCTTCAAAAATTCAGAAAAAAATGTTTTGTATTCTTTCAATGTTAGTAACTATATGTGTTTAATTTGGAAACGATATCTTTTTTCCTTCTATGAAAAAAAATTCCCGAAAAAAAAATGTATTTGTAAAATTTGTAACCTCTACGCCCTTTAATTTTTTTTTTAATAAATTTTAGAGTTTAGTTTGCCATCATACTAGGCTGGACAGTCGCAGTGAAATAACTCCCAATGAAGAAACATCAAATGAAAAAATGAAACTCCTAAAAAATAAAAATTAACGAAATAACTTCCAAGTTAAATGAAATAACTCCCAAGATAAATAAATAACTCCCAAGAAAAATGAAATAACTCCCAACCAAATAATTTGGGACTTATTTCATTCTCAAATTTTTTGGGAGTTATTACATAATTGGGAGTTATTTCATAAAAAAAAAAAAGTATTATATAATTCCCAATAAAAACAAAATAACTCCCAATTTTTTGGGAGTTATTGAAAATGAAATAACTCCCAAAAATGTATGAAAAATTTTTGGGAATTATTTCATTATTAGTTTGGGAATGATTTCATTGGGAGTTATTTCACTGCGCCAGCTTGACAACATGTAATATCTTCTAAGCCCTCTAGTAACGTTAGGATTTTGTTTCGCCTAAAACAAGAAAATTCTTAAGCAAAAGTCGACTATACACTTTTTTTATATATTGGAAAGTCGATTGCCTAAAGTCGAAAATTATCAAGCCAAGGTAAATTTTCAACTAATTTCGACTTCAACTTTCACATTCCTAGGTCCATACAATCGGCCACGGCTGCCACTCAAATAATTTTAAAAAACTGGACTAAATAAGAAATGTACTGTCTTCGTCTTGACCCAAGTCAAAGTACCCTTACGCTCGTGTGTATGTCTGAAGTTATAAAAATTATTTTATTATTTTTATGATGACATCCATGTCTAACCCTGATATAGGATAAACGTGGTTTTCATTCAATTTATCTAAATTTCAGACTCATTTTACGTTTGAAATGTAAAAGCTTGTGTTATGAATATGGGGTTTCGAACTATACTACATGTTGGATGGGCATGTAGGACGGCAGAATAACGGCAGAGTCTGTTCGATCTTTCGAACTATCCTACACGTCGGATGGACTTCATTATATTTCAGTGTTCAAGATGAGAGCATCGTACATTATACCTCTTTTACATTGGTCAAGACTTGAATACAATTCTTTGCTATTCCCTTTTAAATTTACCCTCTCTCACGTTGATGTTCGCGTCTTGCATCAACAAACTCACAGACTTGATTTGAAGTCTTGACCAATGTAAAAGGGATATAATGTACGATGCTCTCATCTTGAAAAATAATAAGAAGAGAAAGGCATTTTAATATTTTCTACTTTGCGCTTCGTTTACCTTTTTCTTTATACAGGGTGTTTCAGGAAGTTCTGGCCAAATATTTCCAGCGTATTCCTTGGCTCATTTCTTGAAGAAAAGTCCACTAGGACCATGTCCGAAAATGCACGGGTGCGAAATGGCAGCGGGTTCAAAATTTTCGGATTGGTGGTCGGAGGGTAATAGGGTAAAATTGCTAACTTCTGAGTAGTGGTCGGATTTGTTTGTTTTTGGGCTTGTTGGAAAGGTCTTTAAAAGACCTTTCCGTATAAAATAAAACAATAATTAGAAAAAGATTAAATAGCCGAGATACAGAGCTTTCCGAAAAAAAATGGAAAAAAAAATGATGATTCCAGCCCAAACGGAGACGTCAAATCTGCGTTGAAATGCGTTTTCTTTCTTGTTGTGAGGATTTTCGTTGGCCCATTCATGCAAATTATGGAAATTAGTTATGTCGTCTCTCGTGAATTGTGCAAAATTGTGATGTTGCAACGTGATGTACGTGGTGTACGTGGTGTACGTGGTGTTCCCGCATCTATGTTTTTACGTTCGATTGTGTGGACCGACGAAGCGCAATTCACGAGAGACGGCATAACTAATTTTCATAATTTCCATGAATGGGCCAACGAAAATCCTCACAACAAGAAAGAAAACGCATTTCAACGCAGATTTGACGTCTCCGTTTGGGCTGGAATCATCGACAACACCTTGATTGGGCCAAAAGTACTTGCGCCCAGGTTAAATTCGCAAAATTATTTGGAGTTCTTGCGAGAAGTCATGCCAGAAATCCTCGAGGAAGTACGCCTTGCGGTACGAAATCATTTTTTCTACCAACAAGATGGTGCTCCAGCGCATTACGGGCTTATTGTGGGGTTATTTTGCTTCCAAAAAAAATTTTTGCATTTCAGTCAAATGGTCATAACTTTGGAACGGTAAGACCTTCGGACTTCGTTTTGGTATTTTTAGAAAGGTAAAAGGTATTACTATCTTTTAAAAGAAAAAAAAACATAAGTTACCTGCCATCTGGCTGAGCAAATTGAGGTTATGTTAATTTTTTTTTTCCTTTTTTTTTTTCGGAAAGCTCTGTATCTCGGCTATTTAATCTTTTTCTAATTATTGTTTTATTTTATACGGAAAGGTCTTTTAAAGACCTTTCCAACAAGCCCAAAAACAAACAAATCCGACCACTGGCTCAGAAGTTAGCAATTTTACCCTATTACCCTCCGACCACCAATCCGAAAATTTTGAACCCGCTGCCATTTCGCAACCGTGCATTTTCGGAGATGGTCCTAGTGGACTTTTCTTCAAGAAATGAGCCAAGGAATACGCTGGAAAAATTTGGCCAGAACTTCCTGAAACACCCTGTATATTCACTCCACGACTTTTTTTTTTAGAATGAGAAAATGTATGAAGTCGGTTGAACGAGTGTTCACACTTACTACATGTAGGACGGACTAACAGAAATAATCAAAACTTTTTGATTTTTATGCTACATGTCGGACGGACTGCAGTATTTACTTTCACACATCCTACATGTCCATCCGACCTGTCAAGTTGATCCTACATGCAGGATAGTCTGAAAGCCGCTAATACATTAATTTTTGTGAAATTAACAAAGATTTTGCTGTTTTGATGACGTCACTTTGTATGTGAAGTAGGCGCGGTTTTCTTAAGATATTAATAAATTTCTAACTTAAAATGTTTATTTATTTGTCATTTAATCAAAATGACAAGTTTTTAGATTCATTTTTGTGGAATTTTTAGAGATTCAGAGACCATTTTTGATGATGTCACTTTGTATGGAAGGTAGGAGTGGTATTCAACCGATATTGCCTTATTTAAGTTTTAGAGTTTGTATTTGATAATCAAATTATTTTCAAAATAAGAAAATGTTTAAATAATTTTTGCTGAATTTTTAGATATTGTACCTTTTTTAGTCATTTCGTAATGTGGTTTTCATCTGAATTGGTTAATTCTCGATTTGGTCTTTAAAAAGAAATTGGCAGTTACAGCTTTGGAAAAGTGGTTTCTTTTTGGAAACTTGGAAGGTGAAACATTACTTTGTTACGTCAAAAAATTTGAAAAATTTAAAATTTAAGTTAAATAGCTAATTGTATAGGAGGACGATCCTCACAAGGCAACGCGTGAGGGTCAAGGGGGCGATCTTCACATGGCAACGTGTCTGACTGCCTCAACCTGGTGAGGCCAGCATTATCCATGTCGAACTCGTCTCAAGTCGACTCAAACCTCTGCGTGGTGTCCTCTAGAAACGGCAAACTGGCAACCGTTAGTTTGACGGCTAATCTGAGCGGCGGGCTCCCCCTGCCTTTAAAGGGTTGTGCGTTGGGTTTGATGCCCACCACGTAAAAACAAATTTCAATGAAACGACAAAGAAATAAGATAAAAATGATCCCCAAATCTGATGACGACTACCGCAAACGAAAAACTGACAATGATTTACGGATATGCACCTGGAACGTCCGAACCCTTAATTGGGATGGTGCCTCTATCCAACTGATAGATATCTTAGAAAGATACAAAGCTGATATCACTGCAATCCAAGAAATGCGATGGAAGGGACAGGGTTGCTCACGGCAAGCATCCTGTGATATCTACTACAGCGGCCATGCGGAGAAGCACGAATTTGGATGCGGATTCGTGGTTGGCAAGCGACTACGACATCATGTTCTGCGATTCACACCTGTGAACGAACGACTTGCCATAATCCGTGTCAAGGCAAGATTTTTCAACATAAGCCTGATTTGTGCGCACGCTCCGACAGAAGATAAGGACGATGAGACCAAAGACAGCTTCTACGAGCGCCTTGAAGAGGCCTATGAGCGCAGCCCCCGCCACGACATAAAAATCGTGCTTGGTGACTTCAACGCCAAGGTGGGAAAAGAAAATATCTTTGGTCCAACAGTCGGAAAGTTCAGCCTCCACGACAATACCTCCGATAACGGAATGAGGCTGATTGACTTTGCCGCAGCGCGAAACATGGTCGTTAGTAGCACTAGATTCAAGCATCTCAATATTCATAAAGCAACTTGGCTGTCTCCTGATCAAAAGACGCGCAACCAAATTGATCACGTTTTGATTGACGGAAGGCACTCTTCTAGTGTTTTAGATGTACGCACGATCCGTGGTGCCAATATAGACTCGGATCATTATCTTGTCGCAGCCAAGATCCGTACACGCCTGTGCGCAACCAAGAATGCGCGCAATCCAGCACAAAGAAAGCTAGACGTCGAAAAGCTGCAATCAAAGCAAACAGCCGAAGACTTCACTACTCGACTCTCACTCCTGCTTCAAGAAAGCACTCCTCCGATCGACGATATATGCGCGCAGTGGAATCACATTTCCCACTCTATGCGTACGGCTGCCGAAGAGGTGATTGGCTATCACCGCCCTCGCCGAAACCAGTGGCACGACCAAGAGTGTCGCGACGCCACTGCAGAAAAAGATGCCACCTACAAAGCCACCCTGCAGTCGGTTGTAACGCGTGCTGCTAAGGAGCGATACAAAGAGAAGAGGAGGGAAGAGAGACGCATTTTCAGGCGAAAGAAAAGGGAAGCGGAAATGCGTGAGTGCGAGAAAATTGAGATGCATGGTGACAGGAATGAGGTCCGAAAATTTTTCGAAAAAATAAGACGCCTGGCCGATGGTTTCAAGACCGGGGCCTCTTCCTGTAAGGATGAAAATGGGAATCTAGTGACAGATATCAACCACGTCACTGTTGACAACATCTCCTTCGAGGTTGTTAAGGACTTCGTCTACCTGGGATCCAGCGTAAACTCTTTCAACGATGCCAGTATTGAGATAAAGCGAAGGATAACTCTTGCCAACAGGTGTTACTTTGGGCTGAGTAGGCAATTGAGAAGCAGAGCCCTCTCTCGACGAACAAAACTCACGCTCTATAAGTCACTAATCATGCCCGTCCTATTATATGCAGCACAAACCTGGACGTTGAGCAGTTCTGATGAAAAGACTTTGGGAGCCTTCGAGAGAAAGATCCTTCGTAAGATCTTCGGTCCAATCTGCGTCAATGGCGAGTACCGAATTCGATGGAACCACGAGCTGTATGAGCTGTACGCTGACATCGACATAGTTAAGCGTATCAAAATCGAGCGGCTCCGCTGGCTAGGTCATGTTGAGCGAATGGAAAACGACGCTCCAGCGAAAAAAATATTCGATTCGGTGCCCGGTGGTGGTCAACGCAGAAGAGGACGCCCACATCTTCGTTGGAAGGATCAGGTGTTGGATAACCTGACTACACTTGGTGTTTCCAACTGGCGCCAGCAAGCGCAGAACAGAAATGGCTGGCGCAATTTCTTATACGAGGCCAAAACCGACTTACGGTTGTAAGCGCCAGATAAGTAAGTAAGTAGCTAATTGTATTAAAATATTGGTCAAATAAAGCCTGCCTACTTAACCTTGAATTATTCTAAATTCATTTCTTTTAAATTTATAAAAGCTAATCATGCCTTTTAAGTGCAATTTAATATGCCTGGCTTTACTTTATACAAGCCTTAAAATACTTATTAAACTGGTTGCTTTTGATGAAAGACAAAACACATAATAGCCAGTTTTCATAGCTCTGCTGCTAAAATTATTTTTCCCATCACTTCTATAAAATGAAAGAACCAAATAAAAAAACAAAAGCCAATAGCATCCCGTAGCTGCAAAAAATTTATCTGCTCGACACGTTACCCGTAAACACTCTGCCGTACTTATTTCAAAATTAAAAATATTTATGGTACATTAGTGCCAATTATGAATTAGTGCTGACTTGCCTTGAAAATTCATTTTGTTGCTCCGATGCTACAGAGCAAATAAAGTCAATTTGTTTGCCCAAGGAAATGATAAACAAAAGCAAAACAAAACCAACAAACTCAGCATGATATGCATAAATCTGCCGATCGAAATAAATGCAAAAGAAACCAAGTAGAAGCAGAAGAAGAATAAGAAGATGGAGGAGAAAGAGAAAGTATGACCACACATGCTATTTACTGTAGCTCTAATGGAATTTGGTGCCCTCACCCGGTCCACTCACATTAATTCAGCTTGTTTTTCGTTTTTGTTTTGTGTCCTTAGAATTTGAATACCAGACGCATCACTTTGGCACATGTACCCAAAGTGCGATATATCCTTTCATAACTAACTGGCAGCACATTGAATTTTTTAGTCATATCAACTATTTGCATGACTGACTTTACTATTACAGAATAAACTCGAAAAAGTATTCAAGCTTAACTGCAGTTAGATTAAATTAGAATCAGAGCTGAACATGGCCTGAATGGCTGGAGCCCCTAGGCTTTAAAAAATAATGTGCCAACTTTATTGGCTACTTAAAAAACTGCCGTAGTCTTTGTATTCATGCAGTGTATAAGCCACCACCACAATGCAAACACAAAGGAGAAGAAGAACAAGCAAACCAATTCTAGAATATTGTCTGGGGGACCATTTATATGATGATGTGAAGGGCGCATGAAAAAAAAAAACATCCAAAATATGTTGTTAAAGAAAGTTCAAGGTTGTGGCAGTCATTCAAGGGGTCAATTTTTGACTGTTCTAATAAACGACAGTGAGGCGTTTACAAAAATGACTGTTGATTTATACTGGGACCATTCGCAGCTTATTAAAATGCTGTGATAAGAAGAATCAGCAACAAGCTCTAAGTCACAGCACAAAATATTACAAAGCGCTAAATAAGATGAGGCAGAAGATGGGTAGAAATTGGAAAATGAAAAAACCTAGAGTATAAAAAAGGTGAAAGTTTCTTCACGCAATGGTTGTTGGATGGGTGTGGGCGTGAAAATTGATAAGGTGCTAATTTAAAAATAATGTCTTAAACTGCCAAGATATGCCAAAGCAAATTGTTGCTTAATTTTAAGTTGTTGTTGCTTTATTGACAGCCACTACCAAGAACGTAGCCAAGAGTTTTCATTTGGCGAGAGGTTTTGATAACAAATATGAATGGGGTCTTACAGACCATGTAAGAGATAAATACTTAGGTGATTCCTATTCATAACAATGCCAATATGATTCGAAACACCCTCTTAGAAGTTTCCATTACTCGAAAAAGTATTGAATCTCAGATATTCAGATATTCGATATAATTCGAGATGCCCAACAACTTTTGTTGGTCAAAGAGAATTATGTGAGAAAAAAAGTGATATTTTTCAAAAAACCAAACATTTGGAAAAAAATGGTGGGAACCTCGTTTTTCAATTAATTTTTCGGTAAAATGAACTTGCAGACATGAAAATTTAAAAAACAAACTACCAAAGTTGTGATATTTCACATTTCAGAAAAAAAACTCATTTTGAGGTGACGTTACGTTTAACCGCGCAAGTTTTCAAAAAAGTTGAGAAAGGCATTTTTTCAAAATTTATCTGCGTTGCATGGAAAACACGCTGAGTATAGGTGCTATGACAAAAAAAATGATACAACAGTAAAGGTGCACTTTGACTTTATGACAAAAATAAAAAATAAAAAAAATAAAAGACTTCGGGTGCTGCTTTATTTCTACATATAGCAGGCTACATATGAGTGCTAATATAAAAACTATTAAACGTCAATAATGGATAGTTTTACTCACTCACAAAAAATAAATAAAAAATTCACCACGTCATAAGGCAGCAAAGAGAGCAACCAAGATTGAAAATGCAGCTTTCATGCAACGGCGTTGCATTGAATTTTTACTCAGTGAGTATATAAGCCACGATAAATGTTTAAAACGGAAAATGAAGGATTTATACTTTGCCTTATGACAAAAATTAAAAAAAAAATTCTGACATCACCAGGTCGTGAATATCAAAGCTTATGTAACAGAAATGTTATATCGTTGCATAGAATTATTACTCATTCAGGAGACGTGATGGTGTAAGTTTTTGTTTTACGATAGCATAGATGTGCTATCACGCCTCACAACTAAATTACAAAAAAAATTGTTATGGTCACAATTTCAGGGTGGCAAGCGCATAATACAGTCAAAATGCTACAACCATGAAAAAACGTTGCATGGAATTTGAACTCTGTGACTACTGGCGTAACGGTAAATTTTAAGGAACGAAACTGAGGATGAGGTCTTCGGGCACATGATAAAAAATAAAAAAAAAATTGACGGTGCCATGAGGCCCCTCAGGGA
Organism: Pherbina coryleti; assembly: GCA_943735915.1. NCBI lineage: Eukaryota > Metazoa > Arthropoda > Insecta > Diptera > Sciomyzidae > Pherbina > Pherbina coryleti. Next base: position 13,789,292 of record OX030949.1, read on the forward strand.
ACCCCCTAATGTGAGGCATATGCATCTCTTATGCTGTATTAATTGCATACTGCTAAAACAAAGGAAAAGCACAAGCAATGGAGAAGCAAATAAAAAAAAGCAAAGGCGATAACACCAACGACAACAACAACAAAAACATTAACATTAATTACCATCAACATCAACAACATCAACAACATCAACATCAACATCAACATCAACATTAACATCAACATCAACATCAACATTAACATCAACATCAACATCAACATCAACAACAACATCAACATTAACATCAACATTAACATCAACATTAACATCAACATCAACATCAACACCAACACCAACACCAAGACCAACACCAAAACCAGCACCAACATCAACATCGACATCAACATCGACATCAACATCCACATCAACATTAACATCAACATCAACATCAACGTCAACATCAACATCAACATCACCATCAACATCAACATCAACATCAACATCAACATCAACATCAACATCAACATCAACATCAACATCAACATCAACATCAACATCAACATCAACATCAACATCAACATCAACATCAACATCAACATCAACATCAACATCAACATCAACATCAACATCAACATCAACATCAACATCAACATCAACATCAACATCAACATCAACATCAACATCAACATCAACATCAACATCAACATCAACATCAACATCAACATCAACATCAACATCAACATCAACATCAATATCAATATCAACATCAACATCAACATCAACATCAACATCAACATCAACATCAACATCAACATCATTATCAACATCAACATCATTATCAACACCTACAACAACAACAACAATAACATCAACATCAACATCAACATCAACATCAACATCAACATCAACATCAACATCAACATCAGCATCAACATCAACATCAACATCAACATCAACATCAACATCAACATCAACATCAACATCAACATCAACATCAACATCAACATCAACATCAACATCAACATCAACATCAACATCAACATCAACATCAACATCAACATCAACATCAACATCAACATCAACATCAACATCAACATCAACATCAACATCAACATCAACATCAACATCAACATCAACATCAACATCAACATCAACATCAACATCAACATCAACATCAACATCAACATCAACATCAACATCAACATCAACATCAACATCAACATCAATATCAACATCAACATCAACATCAACATCAACATCAACATACACATCAACGTCAACATCAACATCAACATCACCATCAACATCAACATCAACATCAATATCAACATCAACATCAACATCAACATCAACATCAACATCAACATCAACATCAACATCAACATCAACATCAACATCAACATCAACATCAACATCAACATCAACATCAACATCAACATCAACATCAACATCAACATCAACATCAACATCAACATCAACATCAACATCAACATCAACATCAACATCAACATCAACATCAACATCAACATCAACATCAACATCAACATCAACATCAACATCAACATCAACATCAACATCAACATCAACATCAACATCAACATCAACATCAACATCAACATCAACATCAACATCAACATCAACATCAACATCAACATCAACATCAACATCAACATCAACATCAACATCAACATCAACATCAACATCAACATCAACATCAACATCAACATCAACATCAACATCAACATCAACATCAACATCAACATCAACATCAACATCAACATCAACATCAACATCAACATCAACATCAACATCAACATCAACATCAACATCAACATCAACATCAACATCAACATCAACATCAACATCAACATCAACATCAACATCAACATCAACATCAACATCAACATCAACATCAACATCAACATCAACATCAACATCAACATTAACATTAACATCAACATCAACATCAACATCAACATTAACATTAACATCTACATCAACATCGACATCGACATCAACATCAACATCAACATCAACAACAACAACAACAACAACATCAACATTTACACCAATAACAACAACAAAAACAACAATGAAGTTTTTGTAAGATTAAGTCAAGAATTTGATCATGGATTAAAGCAAGAGTTTGGACATGAAACAGGAGTATAAAAAAATACCGTCACGTCAAAACCTACGGGTGTGTCCATGACACAGCCAACTCTTGTGTTTTTTTTGTATTGGCTGTGAGCCATTTTGTGTTGTATGATAGATGGATGATATGGAGTGATGAGTATGATATCATAGAAATGGTACAATGGGTATGGCATGATCAATATCATGTGATGGATTGTATAATAACTGCAGTGTAATGGATATAGTATATTGATTAGAGTATGTGATGATATGTGATGGATAGTGTAATGGGTAGAGTATAATGGATACGGTATAATATTTATATTACATAAAAGCATGTTATGGTATTTTTTTTTTTTGTTTTTTATGAGGTGATACGTGTGGAATGAGGGCTATAATATAATGACTGTGGTACGATTGGTATGATGGTATGGCGGATGTTCTGAAATGGATGGATGTTATGGAATTATGGGTATGATATGATGGGTGTAAAAAAATAAGTGTAGTATTATGGTATGATGAATACCATATGTAAGGCCTAGTATAATGGAAATGGTATAATCAGTATCATGTGTAGGATGGAATGATGAATACGGTATGTTGAGTGTGGTATGATGAGTATGATATAGTCGCTTAAGCATATTGGGTAAGGTTAGATGGATGCTATATGTTGCACAATGGGTATAAAGAATAAATACACCTTTCGTGAAAACAAAATCGCTAATACCTCGCTGAGAACAAAGTTACCATAGTTTACATTTAATAATATTGTGATTCATTTATTGCATAATACACGACCCGATATAAGAGAACCAGATACTTTTCTTTGTTGCAACATTTCTTTATTTTTATTTAAATTATATTAACTTCATCTGCGATTTTTTCCACCACACACAAAAATTTCAAAAAATGATATTGATATCAATGTTTTTGCTCAATAAATATGGAAAATAATAGGCGTTTTTAGATAAGAGGCTTTGTATAAAAGATTGAATAATTTAACCATTGAAAAATCTCTACTTTTTCACAACTACAAGTGTCTTACGTGAGAGGCACTTGAGTGTATCAAATCCCCTACCTTCGGACGCCCATTGGCCCGGCGCAGCCACAATCAAAGCGAATCTTGTGTATTTTGATGCGATGCGTAAAATTTAATCTTGTTCGCATAACGATTGCCTGCATTTGTACTTAATTTTCTGTCAATTGTCGTAAGTATTTTATTCAATTTATCCAGCAAAACTTATTGATTCACCAAACAACTCTCATAAAAATAATAAACATAATAATAACAATAATAAAGAGAATTCCAATAGTCATCATATACAAAGTGATGCAAAAATGTTGATTCGATATTGAGTGAATTCAGTGAACAACATAATGATTACTTGATGGGAACTCGGTGAACTCGGTTGAAAGAACTTCGCTAATGTGACGACAAATCGAATTGGATTAAAGACAACATTGAAAGTTTATCGTGTTGTTATGCCTACGCTTAAGGAAAAATATAAGTATTCCGATGTTATTGTTATGGTTATTTTTTATTAATAAGACTCTTTTGGTTTTGTTTTTGTTTTTTTTTTTTTGTTTTTTTGTTTGTTTTGATTATAATAAATATTAAAGACTGATTGAAAAGATTCTAATTTGATTTTCTTTAAGCATATTTCAGAGTAAACATTGTATACATTTTTAAGCTTTTTTAACTAAATAAAAAATAAAAATAACACGCAATTAAAATGATTAATGAAATGCAATTTCTCTTGTTAAAAAATCACAAACAACTTTCAACAAAATGCAAATCATTTCATTAATTCTGAAAAATTTTTATACATATTATTTTTTCTCTTTGATTTTTTTCCACACCATAAACAATTTTAAAACACATACAAACATAGCCAAGAAATAATTAACACATGTACACAAAGGCCAAATCCAGTTTATAATGCGAGTGAGCAGGAGGAGTAGTTTGATTAATTTAATGAGCTGTTTGTGGAATTTTCACCATCCGTACGCACTCCTCTCCACACTAATGTAATTAGATGCTCATCAATAAACGTTTGTTATCCTCCATTCAAGGGCAGATCAATCAATAACTGTGATTAAATAAAATTAAAAATATTCGAATAATAATTGATAACTAAGAAAAAAAAATTAAAATAAAGATGGAGAAATTATTTGGTGTTGTGTGATTTTGGACATTTTCAGGTTCAGCAGATGTTTGGATTTTGCTTTGCAACAAATTTGAAATTTATAGAAATACATCGCTCAAAGTTAAAAAATACAATTTTTATTCTTTTGAGTACGTTTGAAGTATCAATGCATAGGTGCCAAATAATATAAGTGAATACATTAATTTTTATGGAATTTATGAAGGTTTTCCCATTTTAATGACGTCACTGTGTATGGGAAGTAGACGTGGTTTTCATTCGATTTTAACTAATTTTAAGCTTAAAGTATTTTTTATCAAAACTTATGTGTTTAAGTGATTAATTTTTGTGATGTTTTTCTACCATTCTATCACGTTACTTCACATGTCTACGTTACTTCATATGGGAGGTAGGCTTGGCTTTCCTATGGTTTTGATAATTTTTATAAGTAAAGTGCGTATTTAGAATCAATGTTTAGGTGCTGAAGTTCAAGATTTTAGATTAATTATGTGCTATTTTGTGAAATTTTCCCATTTAAAAAAATTACTTTGTATCGGAGGTAAGTGTGATTTTCGTCCGATTTGGCTCATTTTTTAACTAGATCTTTCTTTTAAAAAAAAGAAGCAGTTTTCGGCTTTGACGTGACAACGTATCTTGACTCGTATCTATCTTCGCCTTTATTCTTATTCGTATCTTTTGCTAAAATTCTTCTTTAATCCCTATTGAAGTCCTTGTCCTTGTTCTTCTCCGAATCCATTTCATAGTGCTTGTCCCACTTCCTGTCGCCACCCCTGTTTCAATCGTTTTTTTTTTTTCTAATTCCTGTTTTTGTCCTTACCTTAATTCTTTTCCCAATCCTTGTCTAAGTCCTTGTTTGAATCCTTGACGGAATCCTTGTTTTAGTCCTTTGTCCAACCTTTGTCATAATCTTTGTTCAAGCCCTTGTCCTAATCCTAATATTTTTTCTGGTCTTAATCGTTGTACAACTTCTTATTCTCATCCTTTTATTTTTAATCTTTGTTCTAGTCCTTGTTTGGATTTGAATTCTTGTTCTAATATCTGTTGTGGCTTAGTTTTGCTTTTTATTATGCTTTTGCTTTTTAACATTAACATTTACCTTAGCGCCATGCAATAAATCCGTGAAATAATAAAGCATTTACATACTTTCGAGGAGCAGTTCCCTGCGGGGCCTCATGACGCTATCGAAGTTTCTTTTTATTTTGTTTTTTTTTTTTGTATTGTTATTATGTAACCGAAAACCTCGCATTTATTATCGTTTCATAAAATTTGCCTTAGCGCCAATGGTCATGGAATCATAATTCAATGCAACGTTTTTTCATTATTGTTGCATTTTTAATGCATTAATTAAGTGGTTAACTGCATTTTGTCATGGCGCAAAAACTTTTGTTTTTATTTTCGTTATAAGATCAAAAATCCAATTTTTGCAATCATAAAGTAAAATTAACCACAACACCTCTAATAACTATACAAGTAATAATGCCATGCAACAATTTTGAATTTTTGTGGCATAAACTGCTACCTGGCGGCGGCATATTTTTATTCCACCACGTTTAGTGGCATATTAATTTTGGCACTCCATTTTTACGCCCATAAGGAGGCGTGGTAAGTACAGCAAAGTATAAATATTTTTGATCAGGTGATGATCACCCGTCTGTCTGTGATCACGATTACGCCATAATTTTCAAGATACTTACTATCACAAAATTCGATATTTAAGCTTGTTTCTAAAAAATAAGATCAAGTTCGAAAAGAAGTCAAATCGTATGAAAACCACCCCTACCTCCCTTACTAAGTGCCTTTATCATATAAGTAAAATCTCTTTAAATTCCATAAAAATCAATATATGTACTTGAAATTTTGCATATGAGCTTTGATTTTTAACATGTGCTCTGAGTAAGAAATTCAACCAAATCGGATGAAAACCACGCCTACCTCCCATACAAAGTGACTTTATCAAAAGGTAAAATATCTTTTAATTCCAAAAAAATTAATATATAGACTTGAAATTTGAGCTTGGATATTTAACATGTACTCTTAGTATGCAATTCAAACCAATCGGATGAAAACCACGCCTACCTCCCATACAAAATGACTTTATCAAAAGGTAAAATCTCTTTTTATTCCACAAAAATTAGTACATGGACTTGAGCTCATATGCAAAGATATTTCGTATTTAATATGTACTCTGAGTATGGGTGTGCCACGCCTACCTCCCATACAAAACATTTTATTGGTTGCTTAAGACTTTGAATAAACCTTGGTTTGACCTTGGGAGTATTTAACTTCGACCCATTCAAACATCATTTCTTACCAGTTTTTTTTTTTTATTTTTATCGTTAGGTCAGGTACAAGTCCTGAGTTGAATAATATTTACTGTAACAAATCTACTCGCAGAGTAATAATTCAATGAAACGCCGTTTGGTGATAGCTGTATTTTCAATCTTGAAGTGGCTCTCTCCGCGGACTTAACTCGTTTTTTTGTCAATTTTTGTCGTATGGCATAAGGACCATCCTGTACAGACATATAATAATTTTTATCTTAGCACCCCTATATAACGTGTCATAATTCCATGTAACAAATTTTCAGTTGGGTCGCTTAAGCCACATCCTCCGCGTCCGGATGGCTTCTTTAATTTCGTTATGTCGTTAATCGTTATGTCAAAGAATTAACCTTTATTGTCGTACCATTATTTTTGTCATGGCACCTATAATTATAGAATAAAAATTGCATGCAACACCGTTGCCTTTTGGAAAAATTCTTTTTTTAAAATTTATGGAAACCCGATTGGTAAAACGTAAATTTTATCACGACAGCTTCAAAATTACGTCTGTAGGGCAGAATAGCGTAATGGGACTCACTTAAGCGAGAAATGAAATAAATTCTGAATTTATGATCAAAAGTTTATTGCAAACGCCTAAACATCGAGTTTACTTATCTAGCTATTAACTAAGACCAATTTTAAAGACATTAAAGACATCAACTTTGGAAGTTATAACAGTTTAAAAAAAAACAGATTTCACTCTCATTGCACCAACGTGGGGTAATGGTGGTCACCCTGTGGTTAATCGGAGTCAGAGACAATTTAACAGTAATCGCAAACGTTACCTTCGGATCAGTTCCGTCCAATCCAACTCATCATAATTCACACGAAGTGTCACTTTCAAAATCGTTGCATAATAAGCGTCTGTTTTCCGCATCTTTACCGTCGTCGTCTACATCATCCTGGTAAAAGTGGTTAGTACCAACATCTGACAATGAAGTATCGTTTGATTCCTCAAGTATCTCCTGCTTAGCCTTTTCAGGGTTCTTCTTCTACACTTTAGTCTTCTTTCCCTGGCCTTTACCTTTTGTAAAGTCATCTGACTCTCATTTCCCACAACTGCTATCACAAAAAATTTAAATAAAAAACCTATAAAATACTGACACAGTCTACAGTACACATCAATATTTTGAACATCTTACTAAATACTTATAAAAGTTTTGATCACATATTGTAAAAAAATTCACATTTACCGTTTATTTCACTTTGACCAAAAATTACATCAGCGAGTCACAAAAACAAAACACTTTTGTTTCTCTACAGCGCGGACGGCTAATATGCGCGAGTCGTTTAACACAATGTCTTAGGGCACAGAGTCGGGCACAGAGTATTTACGCGACGCTCGAGTATACAGCTTTCTGTATATGTGGCTGACTCTCATTACCGGCTGACTCCCATTGCCCTATTCTCCCCTAATCGCAACGGAAGCTTAGTCAATTCAAGAGGTAATGCTGATCAAGAATACGAGGATAGTCCCAGAAGTATGCAACCTGACGTATAGATGGCGGTTTTTGTTTTTAAATAGTGACTGTAGTAGAAAGTATCAACCTTATAGAGCTCACTATTTGAAGTTTGACAACGCTTCGTTGTTCAGTATTTGGCAGTCATTAATAGTGAACGGTCTCACTGAATTTGTAAACATGGAAAAAATTGGACATCGTTTCTGAAAAAATACGTTTGTTCAAGGACTCAGTCAAACCAATATGAAAGCGGAGCCAGATTCTGATTCAAGACTCTATGGGAGTCTGCTTCTTCGTTTGCAACAGTAAAATATTGTTTGGTAGAGTTTAATATGTCCCACCTACATTCTCTTCTTCAAATGCCGATATTTTGAACCCTAGGCCATGTCTAACAAGAACAATAGGTGTTGTGGATTCCTTATGAGTTTCTTCAACTATGTAAAGTAGAATTTTGGCATTATTGTTTACTGAGAATTTGTAATTAAAAATTAAAGATGAAAAAATTTACTTTTTTCAGAAAATTTGGCAACGAACAATAGGATGTTATTACCTAGGTTTATGTTTTTGGGGTGACTGATTACGACCCCACTGTCAAAAATGACTTTTGACAGCTGTCAACTGTAAAAACAGCGGTCAAGATTCACGCTATAATTCAAATTCTCGGAAAACACGCTGATTTCATTTTCTGGGGTGACATATTCCCGACTTACGATGGAACTGATATATATTTTGGAAGTTGGGAGCTGCCAATAGACTGTCAAGATGGTGTAAATGTCATAGAAATATGAGTTGCCATCATTTTATAGGTTTTCAGGGTCACTGATCGCGATTTTAGTGGCTAAAATATCTTTTGACAGCTGTCAACTACCAAAATATTTTTTCTACTTCACTTTCTAGGTATTTATAGCCAATTTATACCAATGAACGCATGGTTCCTGCTTTTTCTATAATGCGTGATTTGACAGCTGATTTGACAGTTGATTTGACAGCTGTCAAAACTCATTTCCGATGATGAAATCTTTTTCAGCGACCTTGAAAATCGGTGAAACGACGCCCAACTTGTATTATTACTACATTCTGGGCATTTTGACAGTTTTTTGACAGCTATCAACCGTCGAAAAATTCTTTCCATAACATTACTGGTCTTTAATCTTCCTGCAAGAGTCAATGAACACCTGTTTCCCAATTTTAATTGTATATTTCGTAATATGACAGCTGATTTGGCAGTTGACAGCTGTCAAAACTCATTTCTGACATTGAAATCGGAATTAACGACCCCGAAAACCTAAAGTGCTTTTCCATATCATATTCTTCTCAAAAATGTGCCCCTCAAAGGGTTAAACGAAGCCAAACAAACTGCCAAGACGAATATCGCTGTGGTCGGCCAAATAAGGAGACATTTTCAGGAGATATTTTTCCCAAATTTTTTGTGTTTTCTTTGTTAGGTTTGCCACTTCTGGGACTACCTTCAATTTTTAAAATCTAGTTTGAAATTATAAAAAACTACAATAATAAAACCTGGGATTCATATAAAATCGAGTTGCTATTTTGATGAAATTAAAAATAAACTTTCAAAAAACAATTCAAAGTGAATCGAAAGTCATTCCCCTGAAATATGGTTTTTGAATTTAAAGCTCAGAAGCCATAACCAAGTTCTATAAATAAAATTATCCTAACTCTTAATAGATTATGTTGCTACGCTCTCCGCCATAAACATGATCTCGCTACAGTTTCTTTTGTTTCATGTCAACAAAAAGTTATTTATTTTCTTTTATTTTTATCTGCTTATCTTCTGAGAGACATTACTTTCTTAATAATAAATTTAGATCTTCTTTCAAAAGGAATATTTTTTGCTTGCTTCAATTTTTCGATATTATTGTGTGGTATTTCTATGTCACCTCCTTATCTCCTTCGCTACCACGTAAAACAAATCCAATTAAATTTAACTCTTGTTCGTATAAAATTTCCAAAATTCCCCCAACTGTTGACACTCAGTATCCTGCATCACTGCACTTGTTGTATGTCCTTTAGGATGTATGGTGTACGAATAGAATTTCCCCTGTGAGAACATTCGGATGAATGTTTATGACATATATACGAAATATTATAACATAACGGGTATAGGTTACGAAGAGTTGAATTTGTGAAAAAGGTGGGAAAGGGAATGGATAGGTAGGTTTGTGTGAGTGCTATGGGTAGGAAGAATGCGTGTGTGCATACAATGATTGTGTTTTCCGTTTGCCGGAAAATGTTAAGAAATTCAAACAAAGCAATTTTTTCGGGTTTTGCAAAGCACAACAGAGAACACGTTGACACAAATAAAAGCCCAGCAGGATAAGATTTTGAATTGAAATTCTGATTGATTTGAGTGGGACATAATTTTCAAACTATGGTGTCAAGAGAAAAACTTGAAATTAATTTTGAATTGGGTTGCTGAGGATAGTTTGTGAAATTTAAACTAGTAAATTTTTGTGCTCAGTATCATAATCATTCTATTTGGAGTGTTAAGTAAAATTTATAGTGTTTTTGTTGATTTCTTTCAGATAGGATTAAGATTTCTTACAAAAGATTGAGCTTTCAATAATATATTACGAGGAATAATTCTCCATGCTCATCAATATTTGAGCGAAACTTCTTTAGAGCTAAAGAAATTTGCTCTCGTTTGAAACTGCCTCTCTCTCTCTCTCTCTCTCTCTCTCTCTCTCTCTCTCTCTCTCTCTCTCTCTCTCTCTCTCTCTGAACATGAACCTCTGTTCATGTTCATTTGACATGTCTAAAATCCCCAAAATCCCCAAACTTCTTCGAAAATCCCCAAATTTCTTCGAAAATCCTCAAATTTGAATAATAAAAATTACAAATAGAGATCACTGGTCCAAAACCTCTCAAAACAAAATAAAAATAAACATTAAAATTTACCCAAAATAAACCACATATGCAACTGCTTTCTTTGCCTCTTAATTATGTTTAATTTTCAATCATAAATGAGATTCTGTGAACAAAATCAATAAAATATTTATTCAACTTTTCAAATGATCAACATTAAAAAAAAAATTTAAAGAACTACTAAGGAATGAAGGATTCTATTAAAAAAAGCTGTATTTGAAAAATACAATAATTTTTCACAACTTTTATATTTTTATATATCGATGGCTTCATTCCAGAGTAAGCTAAGTCTAGAAAGTGAATTTTGCAGGAGACGCGTTCAAAGTTTATTTGGAATTTCTTAAAAGCCTTATAAGATATAACATTTTTTTTACATCAATCCGAATTAAAAAAAACAATCTCCTTGAAAACATGCTAAGTTGACCGGAAGGTGTATCTAGAATGACAAATTAAAGCTTATTTAGAAAAGTTCCTTCCGGTACATCTACTATGTTACGACTTATCTTATCTTAATAATAAGAGCGACGGGCGATGTGTGCATATTTTAGAGCTAAAATCAAATAATTAATCTATATTATTTTACTATCAAATCCACTTTCAACAGATATTTCAAATCTGTATTCATATAAATATTTTTATTGTAACCCATTTCTACTAATCTATAAGCTACACCTTTATCTGATATACATTCTAATTAAAATTGTAGAAAATTATTATTCTTATAAAATTATTTGATAACGACGGTATATAAACTGGATACAAAGACAAGAAAGGTCCAACGTGGATTATCGATTACAGAACAGATTCCTCTGAATAGACTAAAATACCGCCAAATTTTTTAAGTTTGAAGAACATAGCTACTACTTCTCAGGTTTGAAAAATTACTCTTAAAATAGTAGGGTATCTAATCCTAGTTTAAAATTATATAAAGAGATATATAAAAATCTAGAATTAAGCCATTAATTTTGTTTTTGAAATCCTTACAAAACAAAAAGAACTCGATTTGTTTTTATTAAAGAGAAAGAAGATAAGTAAAAAATTTAAATTGCTGATGAAGATGATCACTGGGAATAGTTTTGCATTAATTATTAAAAATTTGTAAATTTTGAGTTGTAACTGTTTTGTAGTTAGGGTACGATATCACCACTTCAAATTGATAAGTATTAATTTCCATTACAAACTTTTTATATAAAATTTTGGTTTTTTTAATAAAAACCCATTAAAAAAATTTAAAATAGATTTTTCTTGAAAATCCGACGTTACAAAAAGATATTCAATAACTACACAAATATAATTTTACAGTATGTTGTCAACTGTCTGAAAGACGTCAATTTCATTTAAATTTTTTTTTTTTAATTAATTTTTAAATAATTTTTGAGTTAACTGAATTTTTGCTCTTTCTCCTCTGAAATCCCCAAAAAATCCCCAAAAAATCCCCAAAAAATCCCCAATATAGGCATGGATATCCCGACCAAATCCTTCATCCCCAAACAAAAAAATTCGTCCCCAAAACTGATTTGAAATCCCCAAAATGGGGACAAATCCCCATATCTGGCAGCCATGAACATGAAGAGAAATAATATTCTTATATTAGGCATATATTTTGCTGGATATAAGAATATTTTAAATTAAACCTCATTTTCTTAAATCAAGCACAAAAAACTAAAATTATAAAATACAAATTTATACTGAGTATTTCTTTCTTAAACTGAGTAAAATAAATGATTGCTTGAAACAAGAATAAAATACTTGATTGTAGAACCTGGAAGAAGACTCGAATTAAGAAAATATTTTTTAATTTAAGCAATCGCAGAGAATTATTTAATTTTTAAGCAAATTGTTTACTTAAATCAAGCAAATTGTTCTCTAATTATAATTCTTATAATTCACAACATGTTTTCATGAAAATTGTTTAAGATTGTGTTGATAGACAAACAATGGCATGGTTCGAAGGCTCAGTGTCTTATCTGTTACGTTACTTGCAAACATGTAAGCATCTACAAGATATATCTATACTATTATATAAAAGGGTTCTCTCGGATTTTTATCGTTCAATCACGGGGTAACCGCTAAACCAATTTTAATAATTCTTTCACTATTTAATTGCTATAATAAGCGACCCTGCTACTGTGTACCACGTTTTAATTATTTAAGAATTCATTCATTTTAATCCATACTGCAACACAAAATAACAGCAAACAATAGCTTACGCTCTTCGTTGAGAGAGAGAGGTGAGATTCTACAACTCACCGCGCTGGTCTCTTGAGTGGAGTAGTTTTATGATCGGTTATCCTACATCCTACATCTTTGCTGAAGAATTATTATTATATTGGGTTTTCCAATAAGAGGAGTTATTTTGGTATTCAAAGAAAAATGCCATTTTTTGAGGTGAAAGATCGGATGTTTATTTCATAATAAAGAGGAAGGTATGCCGTTAATAATGAAAAACAATATCAGCCAAATGGTCACCACGACCACGCTTACAGGACAATATCCTTTTCATGAAATTTTCCATAACCAAATCGCTGATCCAACCTCATTTTCGAAAAAGTAAGGTCCAATGACCCCGCCGGACCATAAACCACACCAAACAGTCACACGTTGAGGATGGAGAGGCTTCTCAACAATACCTCTTGGGTTTTCCGAGCCCTAGATGCGACAATTTTGCTTGTTGACATAGCCGCCGAGATGAACTCGCCGCTGTAAATAAACTGTGACTGCAAGATTTTCACCATTTTTGTAGTGAATTTTAATAATTTGAATGCGTTGTTGAAGCTTGTATCGTTCCATTTTTAGTAATGGCGTAGTTTCTACTTCTCAAATGTCAAAAAATAAAAGCTTTAAAAGTGAGCGATTCACAAAAACACCTATTATTGGAAAACCCTGTAGTAAGAAAATTAAGTTTCTCATATCAAACAAAACATTCTAGTATTAAGAAAATTGTTTACTTGAATCAAGGAAATTATTCTAGTTTTCAGTAAATTTTTTACTTAAATCAAGCAAATTGTTCTTAATTCAAGGAAAATCAATTTCTTAAATGAAGCAAATCATTCTAGTATTCAGCAAATTGTTACTTGAATCAAGCAAATTTTTCTCACTTCAAGCAAATATTAGTCTTGAGTATAGAACAAAAATATTCTTGAGTTTCAAGGAAATGTTTCTTAAATTTATAATTTTTTTCTTAATATCATGTGTTTTAAATTTGCTCCATTCTAGCAAAATAATGCTTAAATTGAGAAATTTACGCTTGAGTGTAAACTGATAGCCTATTTGCTTAATTCAAGCATAGAATGCTTGATTTTTTTTCTCTCCGTGAAGACATAGTTGGTTACGTCATGTATCGATTTACCACTGGGATAAAAATTACTCGGCAGCTTACTAAGCTTTGCAAGGGTGCTTAACTTATGCCTTAGTGAAGAATCGCAACGAGAGTCCGCTCTGATATGAACAGCTTCGCTCTCACGATTAATATAAGAGACTCATAAGCTGTCTGAACTTTAAGCTGTGAAACTGTCTGCCGTATCATTTTAGATCAGTGATGGGCACGCCAATCAGCGTTGCCATTGTGACGTTAAATACGTCATTTTGACTTATTTTAAGCTCAAATGACGATTGACGTATTTTGCGGAATATATGACGTATTTAATAGACAATAATTTTCATTATATCAATTTAGTTTAAACGAAGAATGTGAACGTGTAAACATTGAAATATGATAAGGAACACTCCTTGCATAGTATACATGCAAAAATAATAAATACAAGATTATGCCATGCGCATGTCTGCCTACGTCATGATCGACACATTGTCAAAATTAGCTGTTTTTCACTGAACAAAACATAAACAAACAGAACTGTAGCTGAAAAATAAATCGCACAGAACTATTTCGCATTATATTTCGTCTTTTCTTGCACGAACAGAAAATCAGCGAGAAGAACAGAGAAAGTGTCTTTTTCCTATCTACTGCACGAAAGACCTAACGTCTTGCGCAGAACGGGGCAACTTTTTCTGCCTCTGATGGCGTCGATTTGAATCACGATTTTGAATCACAGTTTTCTGGCAACACTGACACCAATACTATTATATTTTCTGATATATTTTGTGCTTGATATAGTGGAGTCTCGCTCTCAGCACTGAAAAAAAAATTGTGTGCAGGTGTCAATAAATATTACGATTCGGTTCGTTTGTTTAATATTTTATTTTAAGCTTAGATTTAATTTTATTTTCATGTTTTTGTTTTCATTTTAAAATTTAAATCAAAATAATTCAACTTAAATTATTAAAAAATGTGTTTTTCAGTAAAAAAACAAATTAATTTTAAATTCAGTTCTAACAAAAACAAGGAACACAAAAAAAAACAAATAAAACTACTTTTTCGATCCAAAAATATAATTTAGAACTCAGTGTTTACTTTATTCAGTAAATTCTTATTTTTTTGCCCATCTATTTTTTTTTTCGGTGCATGACAATCAAGTTCAAAGAATCATGCGGCGTGATTGATTTTAATCTAAAAAATAACTTCTTGTCAGTGTTTATATATGTGAGACACGAGAGAGAGTTCAAAAACGAGTCCCTAGAAGTCTCTAGCACGCGAGCCACTACGCACCCTACACTGCTTTCAATCAGTGGTGGTCACTACATGGTTTCCCATAGCCCGCGAGCATTGTCTGTTGTTGAGTTTACACGAAGTAGCAATCGGCTCGCTGTGTTTGTACACTGCGTAAAAGTTTGTTTTTTCTGCTGTGCTTTCAATTTCAAGTCAGTGTGCTTTGAGTGTTCATACGGTATGGAAGTCGTTCGCTATTTTATTTATGAATGTATGATATTTTGCAAAATATCATGAAAAACATTAATACATTCTCATCTTCTCTTTAAATGTTATGTTATTTATGAATGTATGATATTTTGCAAAATATCAATGAAAAACATTAATACATTCTCATCTTCTCTTTAAATAAAGTTAAATTAGCAAAAAACAAACACAAAAATAAAAAAAAAATTATTATATTCAAAATCCAACACTCGACAAGATTTCCTTACATCAAATGTTGTGAGAGCTTTTAACAACTTCTTGTTTCAGTGTAAAGCTGAGCACTCGGAAAGATGTCTATGTTGTTGTTTGAAGCGTGCATTGATCACCACTGCTTTAGATACAGGCAAATAAAAAAGTATGGCACACACCATCTTATCTCAAACATTTTTAAAAGACATTTTTAATAAAGATTTTTTTTTTTGTTTTTGACCGATAGTAGAGGTCGCACATTAAAGTTTTTCTTTATATCTTCGACATTTACAGTCCGATCTTAAGGAATGATATATCAAGGTTTTTGTTTCGAGGTGTTCAACTTTTTTGCTCTAAAGGGCATTCGGGTTAAGCACCCAATTCTGGTACTTGCCCATCAGATCCCAGTTTCTACCATCTTAATATATTATTCCAAGGTCATAAAATAGAAGCTCACAAAAAATCATTAAATTTTTTTAGAAAAAAGTATATCGATTATCCTAGTATTTATAGAACTATTTTAAATTAATTGTTTTGCCGAACGTTGGGTTTCTTCTTTTAAATTGTTCGTCATATCTTCGACATTTACAGACTACGTTCAGTAAAAAACAAAAAAAAACCAAAAAAATTTTCGAAATTGTATTTTAAAAACACTTCAGATGGTGTGTGGTATAATTTTTTTTTTTTTAATACGTTCTAATGAACAGTCTCGCTCTAAAAAATAATGTAAAAGCTAGAGCTTGCTTCGCTAATTCCTCGGTGTGGCATCAAAAATAGAGATTTTTGAAAATTAGTTTCATTTTTTTTTTTTTATTTTAATATTTTTACATTCATAGAATATTGAAAAAGATTTTTTTGGCTAGACCAATTTATCACATACTTACAGTAATATTGAAAACTCGTAGTTGTATTGAATTGAAATCAAGTCATACCAGAAAGAACCTTGTGCTTCGAATAAACTTGGCCTGAAGCAAGCAATGACTTCACAAACACTTTCCCAGTGTTATCGAAGGAGCAAAATACTTTCACTTACAAATTTGGAGACACTTTTTATATCAGCTTTCCTTCAGAATAATTTGCGAGGCATATACGAGGTGATAATCTCAAAATCTGGATACCCCCTTGATTAAAAATTTCTCGGAATTTATTCAGGAAATTAAAAATAGAAGATTATGTATCAGAATCGATATTGTCCCCTTCAAAGTATTCCCCATCGACTGCTACGCACTTATGTCAGCGCTTGATCCAATACTCGAAACATTTTTTATATTCGGTTTGCGGTATGGCCATCAGAGCCATTTTCGATTTTTCCATGATCTCATCTTGGGTGCTGAAACGCGTTCCGCGGAGCGGTTTCTTGAATTGACCGAATAGGAAAAATTTGCAGGAAGCCAAATGTTCACGGATAACGATGGCATTGTGAGACGGTGCGTTATCGTGGTGCAAGATCTACGAGATGTTTTCCCAAAAATCCAGTCTTTTTTGGTAAATTGCTTCACGCAAACTTCTCATAACGCCCAAATAATACTCTTTGTTGACTGTTCGGCCTTGTTGAAGGAATTCATGATACACAACACACTTATAACCCATGAAAACGACGTGGTTTTTTCGGTCGCGGCTCATTCGGTGCACGCCATTCACTCGCTTGATGTGTGGATTGCGTGTCATACTCACAAATCCACGTCTCGTCTCCAGTAATGATCCGTTTGATGAATGTTGGATCGGATTCGGTCTTGGAAATCATGTCTTTTGCGACGTCAAGGGGGTTCCTTTTTTGTATGAAATTCAGGTCTTTCGGCACCAGCTTTGCAGCGACACGTCTGAGGTCCAAATCATTAACCAAAATGTCTCGAACGGATCCAAAAGTAATGCCCAACTCCTCTGCCATCTCTCTAATGGTCAATTTGCGGTCTACGATCGACCACTCTTTGATTTTGTTGATGTTTTCGTCGATTCCCGATGGCCTGCCACTGCGTTCATCATCGTTCACGGACTCACGGCCACTACTGAAACGTTCGTGCTACTGATAAACGTTTTCTTCATAGTATCCGTAACATTGAAACCGTTTTTAACGCAAAATTTAATACAAACTCGTTTCAACTCAGTTTCACCTTCAAACCATTTACAAGGCTTATACAAGGCTATACTCTGAAGGCATCAAAAAATAACTTCTCAGAAAATCGCTTATCATAAATTTGACCCATAAACTTTCTTCTAAAAACTTCATATCCTTTCAAAGTATTATGCTTTGAACTATACTTTATTATCCTTAACTAAACTATTACGATACTTCTGTAAAGTTTCTTAGAAGTATTGAAATTGAAAACTCTTCAAATCTCGAAAATGTAATCTATGTAAAGTCAAATTGTTACTTGGACTATGTGCTCGATAAGGTGAGGCTTTCTTTCAGAAGCTTCTTATCTTTTTGAAGTATTATCAAGAAAGAAATTTTCGAAACTGACAAATTTCTTAGAAGTTATATCGAGGTTGAAACCGTGCGTAAATGTAATGCGTTGAAAATTCAATTGTTACTTGAGCTAGATGCTCGAGAAATCGAATGTCTTGTATTGTTTTTAAGCTTAAAAGCCAACATTCCCCACCCTCCTCCCTCCCCCTCTTAGTATTGTGGTATTCAGGAGTAGTCCAAAGCTCAAATAATTGTTTTTTATTATTTTTATTTAAGATGTATTAATATTTGACTGCACAATTTTAGCATCTTGGCTCCAATGTCCACTTAGCAGGCATTAATTAATAAAAATATAAAACATTTTTCCAACTTTGTGCTCAGCATAAAATTTCAAATATTCTTGTTTTAATAAAATTTTAAATGCATCAATTCAACTGAAAAATAATCAAAATGTTTTTCATACAATCAATAAACTCCTAAGGTAGTAATTAAAAACATCACTATCATCATCATCATCATCATCATCATCATCATCATAATCATCCCCATAATCATTATCAAATCAACAACTTTACCTCGTGTTGGAACATTATCTGCTTCAGTCTTAAGTTTAAAATTTAATTAAAACACATTAAAAATTAAAATTACAAATTCGAAGACAAGAAGTAAGGCATCAAAAATCATCACCAGCATCATTATTATCATCATCGTGAATATCAACCATCAACCAACATCCTCAACAACAACTTTGTACGAACTCAATATTTTCACCTAACATTAAGTAATAAAATTAAGCAGCTCGCAGAAGAAAAAGCAAAGGAAAAAATTACAACTGCAGCGCTACGAAGGGACGCGTATGCAAAACGGAAACATTGTATTAAATTACAAATTCATGCAGGCACTCTATCTTTGCCGACCCACCTCAACCAACCACCCCAACCATCCATGCATCGCCCCCCAATCCATCGAACAATGAACAACGAACAACGAAGTAAAATCCAGCCAGGATGTGAAGTCGGAATGGCTTTATTTTGGCTGGCTTGCCATGCTGGAAAAATAGTTAAACTTTTATTGTCGAAAGCTATTAAACTTTTCCCATCAAATGGAGAGGAAACACTGCCATGGGTTGCTGTTGAACCACTCAAAGTGTTGGCAAGAATCATTAGAAAGAGATAGCAATAAAGAAAAAACTAAAAACAATAACAAAACAAAACTCAAGCAGAACAAAAATAAAAAGAAAAGTTAAGAAAAGTATGAAAAATCACAAACACACACACACACACACACACACACACATACGCGCATACCATACAATGAGCTTTTTTAATGCTTGAAACACTTCGAGTGGCACGCTAAAAATACTGTTAGTTGCATGGCTTGAAGCTATTCCCCGAGACAAGCCTAGCTCCGTGTGTGCTTCTGTACAACGCCGACGACGACGACGACAACGACGCAGTGTCATGTCGACCGCTGATTATTGTTTGACTTTTTTGTGCCCGCCCTCAAGTGATTCACATGCTAACAATGAGTGTTGAGCATTGTTTGCAACAATGTTTTTCCTTCGTTTTTTTTCACTTTATGCTCTACTGTTTTTATTCTGCTTTCATGCCTTTTGCTTTGTTTTAGTTTGTTTGGATTTTGTTTTTATTTGATTCACAAATTTGTATCCGCTACCAAGCTATAATAGAGCTCTTCAAACTTATTCAAACTAAGCTCCTCACACCCCCACACCCTCCTCCCACCCACAATAAACCATATTCAAGCTTTTAAATTGAAAAAGTTGTGCGTTATTTGAAATTCGGGATTTACGCCTTTTTTATGACTATCAAAGGTCCATCTATTGCTAAGGATTGTTTTTTATTGGCCCTAATATTGCGAGAACTGAAAGTAGTTTTGTGTTTTGTTTTGCAAACTGTAGCAAGAATGTTGATTGCAACAGCTGGATTTTCGAGGCACGATCAAGTATTTTATTGACCTCATTCTGTCTATCTTTTGGCCTGCATTTGATTTCATTTTAATGGCTAAATTGAGGCAAAAATAGTACCCAGGAGGGTTGTAATGTGTGGATTTTGGGATTTGTTGGAATGTTCGCATAGTTGTTTAAATTTAGTGTCAATAATACACTGACACTAATGTGGTATGAGCTTTTAGCTAGGCTCAAACTAGAACCAAAATACATGAGACTGATAGCGCGCATGTCTTTTGATAATGAGTACAATACTGTACAGTAAATATTCAATGGGAAAAAATTCTCGTCGATGCTATTGTAATGCAGAAGTGTAAGTGGGACGAGACTGTTGTGCACTCACTGCTAATGAAACAGTTTGAATTTATATGTCTGTGTGATAGCAACATCGACTTCTTCTGCAATAAATGATAGTTTTAAATGATTTGGAGACAATTTTCAATTTCTATATTTTAACAAAATTAATACTTTAGAAACCAAGGGTGAACCATATACACCATGAACGGGAGGAACTGTCGCACAAACTTTTCGTCATAAATCAAAAACAAAGTGTAAAAGTCAGTAAAAAGCAATTTTTATATATTCTTTGCAATATTATTCACAACTTCTCATCATTCAATTCGATGCCTTGACCCTTCATTTTTTTATCAATTTTAGCCGCTTTGTAAAAGATGAGCACGCGGCACGCACCTCGTTTTCCGGAATTTCGTCCCATATTGACGCGACGAAGTTGCGTTTGACCGTTGCATTGAATTGTGATTCGCTGAGTATAAGAGCTATTCTCTGACTTCATTATGTAAAAGCAACGCTGCTTAAGCAACGCAACTGAAAATTTTTTAAATAGAATTATTGCTCGCTAATTATTAGTGCTAGGATTAAAAATATGGTACACTAATAAAGGTCTGTTCTAAGCTCTCACAACAAAGTTAGACGAAAAATTTCTGAAGTCATGGGGACACAGAAAGAGCCTCTCCAAGATCGACAATGCAACATTCAAACAACGGCGTTGCATTGAATTTTTACTTGGTGAGTATATTAGCTACGATAAATTTTTAAAAAGTAAAATGAAGGATTTTTACTTGGCCTTATGACAAAAATAAAAATAAAAATTCTGACGTCACCCGGTTGTAAACATAGCAGCTTATGTAACAGAAAGTAAAATCGTTGCATGGAATTATTACTCACTTAGGAGAAGTGTTGCGGAAAATTTTGTTTTACGACAGCACAGACGTTTTATTACGCCTCACAACTACAACCAAATGCTACAACCATGAAAAAACGTTGCATAGAATTTAAACCCTGTGACTACTGGCGTAACGATAAATTTTAAGGAACGAAAACAAAGGTGAGGTCTACGGACACATGAAAAAAATAAAAAAAAATTGACTGCGTCATAAGGCCTCTCAGGGAACAGCCTAATTTGACGCATATGCTGGATAAATTGCATGTCGCTAGGGAGTAAGGCGGAGAAGCAAGTAAAAAAACGCAAAAGCAAAAGCAACAACACAAAACACAACAACAAAAACCACAAAAACACCAACAATAACAATATCAACATCAACATCAACATCAACATCAACATCAACATCAACATCTACATCAACATCAACATCAACATCAACATCAACATCAACATCAACATCAACATCAACATCAGCATCAACATCAACATCAACATCAACATCAACAGCAACATCAACATCAACATCAACATCAACATCAACATCAACATCAACATCAACATCGACATCAACATCAACATCAACATCAACATCAACATCAACATCAACATCAACATCAACATCAACATCAACATCAACATCAACATCAACATCAACATCAACATCAACATCAACATCAACATCAACATCAACATCAACATCAACATCAACATCAACATCAACATCAACATCAACATCAACATCAACATCAACATCAACATCAACATCAACATCAACATCAACATCAACATCAACATCAACATCAACATCAACATCAACATCAACATCAACATCAACATCAACATTATCGCGGCACTTTTGTTCGCACTTTTTTTTTCTTAATTATAAAACGTATGATAATCGCGCACTTAGTTATTTATAAATTTATTAGAAAAAACTACCGGCACGATCGCGAATTAAATACAAGCAAATTATGCGCGAACAGCTGATTCAGTTATTTTGTGGACTCTAAGTGCACAATAGTGCCGACGATAAGAGTTGCCACCTGTTCAGCGGAGACGGGTGTGGGTATATATATAGTGCAATAAAAAAACCGAAAATATTAATGCAGGTGCGTTTGATAAGACTTTATACTAAAGGTCTTATCAAATTTACGCACACTGGGACAAAATAGACTAAGTCACGAACAGAAGTATTATGGTTAATATTATTGAAATATCGCGATTTTTTTTTTTTTTTTGTTTTAATTATCGATTTAAAAGAAGGAATACCACAAAAAAAATAACCCAATTTTTGGGTCGCACTCTAGTTGCGGGTCCAAGGAGATGACTTGGACCCTCTCACAATTCCACCGGTGGAATTAATTTATTTTACCTGTTCCGGACGGAACTAGGCTCGAGTGCGAGGGGCCTAACACAAAGAAAACGCGCCAAAGTGAGTACCGACCAAAAAAACACGATAGATCAGTACGGAGAATATAAAAAAAAGCGCTGTAATATCGAGGGAAATTTATCGGACAATCAAAAGTAAGCACGGTGTGTGGTGAGCGCACCAACACACACAAACAAATACACAAATATATATGTATATATATATAATAAAAGGTACTCCCTGATTTTTCCCAGGTCCTGGCCTTCAGCTCCTCCTCGCTCCAGCGGCGCCAGATCCAAAATCCCACAAGTTATCAGTCGGTCCCGGTGGCTCGACAGCGTCTCTGGAACCACTTCACCTTTTTTTTTTTTAATTTTTTTTTCTTCTCGACGATAAGTCGACAAAACCACTTGGCACAAATTTTTATTTTTTTTTAATTTTTTTTCTCACACACTTCACCTTGGCACACTTCCACCAATCTTCAATGTTCAGAACGAACTGAACTGCCAACCAGCGGTGCAGACTGACGATGCTTAGGTCCCACAAGATGGGAACCTAAACACAGCCATCTTTTTTCCAACACAGATGCGGTTTTCGCAGAAACCGGTATTCAAACCTGAAGGCTTTGCTCACACCTATTATTAAAATCTTTTTAAGGATTTCTTTGGTGCATCTTTGAGCAAATTTAAATAAAACCTTCTACCCACCAAGTGTTTTTTTCATCTTGGCGGCATCTGTGTTAGTATTGGTGTGGCAACACTCCACACCTTCCACAGCCCACAATGGCTACCCTCATCGTGAATTGGCCAAGTGATTTTTACTTCTTTTCACAATGACAGTCCTAGTCCTGTTCGTTTTATTTGTCGCGCAATTCCGTGCGTTCAGTCACTCGTGGGATTTCAGTTTCGTCGAGCATGGAGCACAAAGAGAAACTTTAGCCAAACCGAGTTTTATGAGTAATAATTAAACAAAGTGGTTTAATGACCACTGGAGTGCATGTGTGTGTTGGGCGCCACTCCAAACGCACAGTGATTACGTCCGGACAAAACAAAGTCGTAATTTTATGACTGCTCATAAAATGGTCGCCGTGTAGTTTTGTCCGTACGTCACTTTGGCGCAACTCAAGTTTTAGACCGCGACAACCCCACCCCCACCTCCACGAAAGTTGCTCGGTATCTGATAACCGAGAAACTTTCGTTACAGAAAACTAACCTAAGGGATACTAAGTTTCTCCTACATGTGGCCGTAGATCCTGTACGTGCCACGTCCCTTTCTCACGCCCATCCTCATCTTCGAGGACATAAGTCCAGGGAGATACCCTCTTTTTAACCCTATATGGTCCTATAAACTTGGGTGCTAATTTTGCTGCAAAGTAATTGGCTGCATCGGACAGCACAAAATTCCGTCTCCAGACTAATTCGTTCGGTAAGTATTGTACGTCCCTACGTCGTAGATTATAGGTCTTTGCCATCTTGGCGCTCGCTATTTCCATTTTCGTCCGTATGTCTTGCCTCAACTTGGCCATAAGCTCCGCTCGTTCCTCACTATTATTACAAGTCGGTTCGTCTAAGTCATCCTTTCGTCGATAGTCCCTATCTCCCCGGACCGCCATGTTTCTGCCAAAATTTACAAAATAGGGAGATTGCCCTATCACCTCGTGCTGCGACGTGCGAATGCAGCAGGCTACTTTAGCCAGGTGAGTATCCCACGTTCGGTGATTTTCAGAAATATAAGCCCTAAGGGTTGTCTTAATGATCTGATTAATCCGCTCGGCCGGGTTCGCCTGCGGATGATAATTGGCAGTGAACCGGAGCCGGACTCCAAAGGGGTCACACAAAGACTGCAGTTCTCTGCTCTTAAATTGAGGGCCATTGTCGCACACTATTGACCTAGGGACGCCAAAGAGTAAGAACACGTTGTTCTCCAGCTCTTTGCAGATGCTTTTTGCCGTTGCTGAACGTAACGGAAACAAAAGCGGGAATTTGGTGAAGTAGTCAACCACAGTTAAAATATAACTGTAACCTTGACTAGACTTCACAAGGGGCCCTACCAGATCCACGGAGATCATCTCCCATGGCTCTAAATCTTTAACCCTACCTACCATTCCACCAGCTGGCTTTCTATTGTCTGGTTTAACCTTTTGGCAAACCTGACATCCTTTTATGTACCTAGCTATATCTGCCTTCATCTTTGGCCAATAATATTTTTCGGCCACCCTAGCTGACGTCTTTCGTACGCCCATGTGTCCTGCTAACGGGTCATCATGACACTCGCGCAAAGCCTCTTTTCTCTCACCTTTTCCTAACACTCGCTTCCACTCATAAGCCCTATCGTAAATGTTGCTAAGCCCTGCCTTAACGTGTTTGTATAAAACACCGTTTTCGAAACGCCACGCGGGAAAATCAAGGGGCGTCTGTGCCACCTTCTTGCTCATCTCCAATACCCAAGGGTCCGTTGGTCCATCGGTGATTTCGCTGATTACTGGAACACTCCGTGACAGCATATCCGGGACAACATGGTCCTTACCCTTGCGATGTACGATTTCAAAATCGTACTGCTGTAGTTTAAGGGCCCACCTGGCCAGTCTCCCGCAGGGGTCCTTCAAGTTGTTCAGCCACACGAGCGAGTAGTGATCAGTTACCACCGTAAAATGGACTCCCTCGATGTATGGACGCAGCTTCTCCACTGCCCACAAAACTGCCAGACACTCCTTCTCCGTTGTGGAATAATTTTTTTCACACTTACTAAGCGACCTACTCAAGTAAGAAATTACCTTTTCGCCCTCATCAAACTGCTGGGTCAGGACTGCGCCTATGCCAAAATCAGAGGCGTCAGTTTGTACAGAAAAGGGCCTATCAAAATCTGGGCAACTCAAAACAGGGGCAGTGACAAGGCGCTCTTTGGCCTTCAGAAAACTATCTTCGCACTCAGCCGACCAGTGAAACCTCTTATTTTTCTTAAGAAGATCCGTGAGTGGTTTCACTAGATCGGCGAAGTTTGGTACAAAACGCCTGTACCAAGAGATAGTACCTACAAAAGAACGAACTTCTTTGACATTCCTGGGGGCGGGTATCTTCAACATCGCCTCCACCTTTTCTGGGTCTACGTGTAGACCTTGCCTATCAACAACATAACCTAAATATCGAAGTGAAGACAAACAAAAATTACATTTTTCCCTATTCAGCCGTAACCCGGCGTCGCCAATTCTACGAAGAACTTCCCTCAAAACCTCTACGTGCTTTTCGAACGTATTCGCCAGGATGATGATGTCATCCAGGTAGACGAATACGTGCGGCTCCAAATCAGCTCCGATCACCGTATCTATAAATCTCTGCCACGTGGCAGGCGCATTATGCAGGCCATAGGGCATTCGCTTGAACTGGTAAAGTCCCCGACCTGGGACCGTAAAAGCAGTAAAAGCCCTTGACCTTTCCGCGACTGGAATCTGCCAATACGCTGATTTTATATCCAAGCTTGAAAGATACTTGGCGTCTTTCAGCTTATCCAACGTTGCGGAGATATACGGCAACGGGTAACTATCACGCTCGGTGTTCTTGTTGAGTGCCCTATAGTCGACACAAAATCGATAAGAGCCGTCCTTCTTCTTTATCATGACCACCGGTGAGGCCCACGGACTGTGAGAGACCTCGATCACGTCCTTCTCCAACATCTCCTCGATTTCCTTGTCTATGTGCTTCTGGATGGCTGGAGACACTGGGTAGTATCTCTGCTTGATGGGCTCCACATTTGGCTTTGGTCGGATCCGATGTTCGACCAAATGTGTGCAGCCAAGACCCTCGGGCATCGCCTCAAAAATCTCTCCTACAAGTTGTTCCAACGACGCAGCTTCGCTAGAGGTCAACTCCGACCTTTCAACTATGCTGGCAACTGCCGACACTTCTACCCTATCGCTAAACCTCCACTGATTTCTGGCTACATCCGGGACAATGCCCGCCTTGACCCAAAAGTCAATGCCTAAAATCAGGTTCTGTGGTAAGCCTGGTATAACGAGGCACTCTATAAGGACCGACTTGCCCTCGACCTCGATCGGAAGTGTGATAACTCCGCGCACTGGAACAAACTCGCCATCCGCTAACGCGACCCTAGAAATAGTTGACGAAGACAACTCTATACCCCACGAACTTAAAATATCCCACCCTGGGCGACCAATGATGGTTCTTGAAGCTCCCGAATCTAACAAACCTCTCAGAAAAACTCCAAAAATTCTAACACCTAAATAAGGCCTATTATCTAATTCCTTTTCTAGAAGTGTAAACCCTAATCTAACCTCATGACAACAATTTTCTATGTCCCTATCTATCCTAGCCAGCTGGTTGCTCGCAGGCAACCTCTTTATTCTCGGCGAGCGCCTTGCCCTGCGTCTGCATGGGCTCGCAACGCATTTCCCGACATATTCGGGTTAGGTCCCTCCCTTGGCCCCTCTCGGCCCCTATCTGTTTCGGCCCTGAACCCGCGTCTGTCTGACGGCCCTGCTCTATTTGAGCACCGAGGACAGTCGCGTTTCATATACCCGGCTATCCCGCAGCCGTAGCACTTGATGCCTCTTGGACAGTTGACCGAAACATGTCCAAAACGTCTGCAATTAAAACACCGGAACGTCGGTTGTGGTGGCGATGAAGTCCTGCGCTCCAATCGTTGCGCCCGGAGCGGGGCGTTTACTTCAGCCACAGTGGGCTCTGCCGACACGTAGGCTAAGTCCGGCTCTAGCAGATTCCTTGAGCGACTGCTTGGCGGCGGGACGAATGATTCCACATTCGTACGGACAGCTTCTAACTTCCGACCTAACGAGACCAATTCGGACAGGGTGGTTGGCTCAGCTAAACCTAGCTGAGTTTGAAAAAAGGGTGTCAAATTAGACATCACTAACCCTAACTTTCGGCGTTCAGAAAGAGGTTCGGCCAGCCGACCAAACAAGCCTCTCATTGCCGCTACAAAAATCCCTATGGACTCATTGCCCCCTTGAGTCCTTCTCCTAATCTCATCCATCAATAATTCGTCGTAGTTGGGTGGGAGAAACTCCAGTTTCAACTCCTTCACCAACTCCTGCCAACCTGACACGGTCTTACGTACCGCACGAAACCACAAAAGCGCCTTACCGCTAAACAAGTCTACCGCACCTCTAAAAAGTTGGGTCTCACTGACCCCCCGAGCTTCACAAAGCTCCTCTACCCTCTCTAGAAACGAGCTCAAAGACATCCCTACCTTTTCACCGGAGAACTTTAACTCCCACTTGGCTAAATTTTCTATTTTTTCGGAGTAATGCAGACTTCCCTCTACACTAACCGAGCGACCTGCCACGGGTTCGGGTACCGGTGGCTTCGGTGGAACATCGTCCTCAACCGCAGCTGTTTTTTGTAGTGTGGCCCTTGGCTTGGCCATCTCCTCCGTTGTTTTGACGGGTTTAGGTGGTACCTCGTCTTCCTCATCCTGCAATCCAGCTAGCTCCAGAAGATCCGTCAGGAGCAACATCAGCCGGTTCCTCAGCTCCATCTGCTCGGATATCATACTGGCGGTCGTAGGCCTAGACCGGTTAACCCGACCAACGCTCCACTCGATCTTGGTCATAATCTTCAGGAACTCTGAAGACTTCGGGTCCTGTGGTGGGTTCTCCATTAGTGCCTCGATCTCCACGATCTTTGCCTCCAACGCTGCCTTATCCTCAGAGAATTCAAACGGGTACACGGCGAAGATGTCGACCGAGTCCCTGCGTTCTAGATGCCTTGACGCTCTCAAGGTTTTCCTCATAGAGTCAACCGTACCTGTTGGTAACCCACGAGACTCCATCTCGTACACCAACTCTTCTTGGTTTAAACGGTTGATCTCCATGGTATCAGATTAAAAGAAGACAAAAAAACAAGAAAAAAACTAAAATCGCTGAAAACCTACTACAAAATAAGAACAATAAGAAAAGAAAGGACAAACAAACCCGGACGTATACGAAAATAAAACAAAAACCCCAAAAAATATATATATATTAATGGACCAACAACGCCCGTCGGACCAGTATTAAGATAACAACCCAAAAATGCAACAGAAAATAAATGCTCCGAAATACGCGAAAACGGACCGACAGTAAAAAGTCGGACCAGCGACTAATAACACGCGCGCGGATAAACAATAGTAATAATACCTGAATTCAAATAGGAAAAATCTTTAAAAAAACGACTGCGACTTTTAAATTTTATTTCGTTTAACGAAAGAGAAAAAAAAAATAAAGAAAGGAAAAAAAAAATCAACCAATAAAACAATATAAAACAAATATATATATATGTATATTAATAATATAAGGTATAAATAAGAAAAAATGTAATAATAAAAAAAGTAAAAAGGTTATTAAAATTAAATTTAATTTCTTAAACGTGCCTTGCTTTTAATCCTATGACGGAACTATAGGGTTTGCTTTAAATTTGTTTAGGATTTCCTCTTTTTAATTTTACCCGGCTTCGCTAATCCCACTTTACAAAACAAAACAAAAAAAAAATTAATTCAGTTTACTTTAATTCCTCTTAAACCTTCCTTTATTTCTTTAATTTACTCCTTTAATTTACTGCTCATTCACTTTAATTAAAATTCCCTTCCAATTTCCTTTCAGTTTAATGTCAATTAGATTTTAAGTTATCTCTCACTTAATCTTAATTCAGTTTTTATTTGATTTCACTTTAATTTCCATTTAATTCTAATTTAACCTCAATTCAATTTAATTTAATTTTAATCCGACCTTAATTCAATTTTAATTCAATTCCAATTTAATTTTAACTCAATTTAATCTTAAGTTAATTTTAGTTTAATTTAATTTCGATTTAATTTTAATTTAATTTTAATTTAATTTATATTTAATTTTAATTTAATTTTAATTTAATTTTAGTTTAATTTAATTTTAATTTAATTTTAATGTAATTTTAATTTAATTTTAATTTAATTTTAATTTAATTTTAATTTAATTTTAATTTAATTTTAATTTAATTTTAATTTAATTTTAATTTAATTTTAATTTAATTTTAATTTAATTTTAATTTAATTTTAATTTAATTTTAATTTAATTTTAATTTAATTTTAATTTAATTTTATTTTAATTTTAATTTAATTTTAATTTAATTTTGATTTAATTTTAATTTAATTTTAATTTAATTTTAATTTAATTTTAATTTAATTTTAATATAATTTTAATTAAAAATTTTTTTCCCGCACCGACAGCTCACCTAGCCCACTGTGCGCCAGAAGGTAAACAAAACAATTCAACACACAAACCAATGAAAGAAAACCAATTTGTTCGAAACTAATTATATCGCGCCCACTGTGCCCTCGCTCACTTGCAAATACGGACTACGACCTGACAAAATATAGAAAAAAAAAATGGAACGGACTCACCGGGTATTCCTGTGGTCCTGTATGTGGAATACGCTGACAGCAATCTCTGCTCCGCTGCCAATTTTCCAACGCTGCAACAAGTTGTCCGCGCACTGCTCAAAATTTCCACTGCTCCCTCACCAACGCCACGAGATCAACCAAACAACGCTTACCACAATCGCCTAGCTTTTCCTGGAAGAAACACTCTTAATTACTTTTATTCAAATAATGTATAATATAAAAATAATTTTTTTTTTTTTTTTTTTTAACAAGGTCTGTTCGAAATGGCTGTGTTCGTTTTTAAAATGTCCGTCCGAACGAACGCAAAATGTCCGTCCAAAGTTATACTTAAAATGTCCGTCCAAACGCACGCAAATGTCCGTCCGAACGCAAACGAAATGTCCGTCCGAAGGGTCTTCTAGCACTGTCCGTCCTGCGCAATCCTATGTGGACCCGACGATTTCCACCACTCGCACTTGGAATTTTTTTTTTTTTAACTTTTAGGTTTTATTACACTACGCGCACTTGTTGCTTTGGATTAGTTTTTTTTTTTTAACACACAAGCAGATTGTGCTGACTGGCGGCGCACAATCAATCACTTTGTTTCTTCTTTTTTTTTTCCCGCACTAAAGTTAATCACTTTTGATGGTTTTTTTTTCGTTCTCGAGCCCCACGTTGGGCGCCAATTTATCGCGGCACTTTTGTTCGCACTTTTTTTTTCTTAATTATAAAACGTATGATAATCGCGCACTTAGTTATTTATAAATTTATTAGAAAAAACTACCGGCACGATCGCGAATTAAATACAAGCAAATTATGCGCGAACAGCTGATTCAGTTATTTTGTGGACTCTAAGTGCACAATAGTGCCGACGATAAGAGTTGCCACCTGTTCAGCGGAGACGGGTGTGGGTATATATATAGTGCAATAAAAAAACCGAAAATATTAATGCAGGTGCGTTTGATAAGACTTTATACTAAAGGTCTTATCAAATTTACGCACACTGGGACAAAATAGACTAAGTCACGAACAGAAGTATTATGGTTAATATTATTGAAATATCGCGATTTTTTTTTTTTTTTTTGTTTTAATTATCGATTTAAAAGAAGGAATACCACAAAAAAAATAACCCAATTTTTGGGTCGCACTCTAGTTGCGGGTCCAAGGAGATGACTTGGACACAATTCCACCGGTGGAATTAATTTATTTTACCTGTTCCGGACGGAACTAGGCTCGAGTGCGAGGGGCCTAACACAAAGAAAACGCGCCAAAGTGAGTACCGACCAAAAAAACACGATAGATCAGTACGGAGAATATAAAAAAAAGCGCTGTAATATCGAGGGAAATTTATCGGACAATCAAAAGTAAGCACGGTGTGTGGTGAGCGCACCAACACACACAAACAAATACACAAATATATATGTATATATATATAATAAAAGGTACTCCCTGATTTTTCCCAGGTCCTGGCCTTCAGCTCCTCCTCGCTCCAGCGGCGCCAGATCCAAAATCCCACAAGTTATCAGTCGGTCCCGGTGGCTCGACAGCGTCTCTGGAACCACTTCACCTTTTTTTTTTTTAATTTTTTTTTCTTCTCGACGATAAGTCGACAAAACCACTTGGCACAAATTTTTATTTTTTTTTAATTTTTTTTCTCACACACTTCACCTTGGCACACTTCCACCAATCTTCAATGTTCAGAACGAACTGAACTGCCAACCAGCGGTGCAGACTGACGATGCTTAGGTCCCACAAGATGGGAACCTAAACACAGCCATCTTTTTTCCAACACAGATGCGGTTTTCGCAGAAACCGGTATTCAAACCTGAAGGCTTTGCTCACACCTATTATTAAAATCTTTTTAAGGATTTCTTTGGTGCATCTTTGAGCAAATTTAAATAAAACCTTCTACCCACCAAGTGTTTTTTTCATCTTGGCGGCATCTGTGTTAGTATTGGTGTGGCAACACTCCACACCTTCCACAGCCCACAATGGCTACCCTCATCGTGAATTGGCCAAGTGATTTTTACTTCTTTTCACAATGACAGTCCTAGTCCTGTTCGTTTTATTTGTCGCGCAATTCCGTGCGTTCAGTCACTCGTGGGATTTCAGTTTCGTCGAGCATGGAGCACAAAGAGAAACTTTAGCCAAACCGAGTTTTATGAGTAATAATTAAACAAAGTGGTTTAATGACCACTGGAGTGCATGTGTGTGTTGGGCGCCACTCCAAACGCACAGTGATTACGTCCGGACAAAACAAAGTCGTAATTTTATGACTGCTCATAAAATGGTCGCCGTGTAGTTTTGTCCGTACGTCACTTTGGCGCAACTCAAGTTTTAGACCGCGACAACATCAACATCAACATCAACATCAACATCAACATCAACATCAACATCAACATCAACATCAACATCAACACCAACATCAACATCAACATCAACATCAACATCAACATCAACATCATCACCATCATCAACATCAACATCAACATCAACATCAACATCAACATCAACATCAACATCAACATCAACATCAACATCAACATCAACATCAACATCAACATCAACATCAACATCAACATCAACATCAACATCAACATCAACATCAACATCAACATCAACATCAACATCAACATCAACATCAACATCAACATCAACATCAACATCAACATCAACATCAACATCAACATCAACATCAACATCAACATCAACATCAACATCAACATCAACATCAACATCAACATCAACATCAACATCAACATCAACATCAACATCAACATCAACATCAACATCAACATCAACATCAACATCAACATCAACATCAACATCAACATCAACATCACCATCAACATCAACATCAACATCAACATCAACATCAACATCAACATCAACATCAACATCAACATCAACATCAACATCAACATCAACATCAACATCAACATCAACATCAACATCAACATCAACATCAACATCAACATCAACATCAACATCAACATCAACATCAACATCAACATCAACATCAACATCAACATCAACATCAACATCAACATCAACATCAACATCAACATCAACATCAACATCAACATCAACATCAACATCAACATCAACATCAACATCAACATCAACATCAACATCAACATCAACATCAACATCAACATCAACATCAACATCAACATCAACATCAACATCAACATCAACATCAACATCAACATCAACTTCAACATCAACATCAACATCAACATCAACATCAACATCAACATCAACATCAACATCAACATCAACATCAACATCAACATCAACATCAACATCAACATCAACATCAACATCAACATCAACATCAACATCAACATCAACATCAACATCAACATCAACATCAACATCAACATCAACATCAACATCAACATCAACATCAACATCAACATCAACATCAACATCAACATCAACATCAACATCAACATCAACATCAACATCAACATCAACATCAACATCAACATCAACATCAACATCAACATCAACATCAACATCAACATCAACATCAACATCAACATCAACATCAACATCAATATCAACATCAACATCAACATCAACATAAACATCAACATCAACATCAACATCAACATCAACATCAACATCAACATCAACATCATTATCAACATCAACATCAACATCAACATCAACATCAACATCAACACCAACATCAACATCAACATCAACATCAACATCATCACCAACATCAACATCAACATCAACATCAACATCAACATCAACATCAACATCAACATCAACATCAACATCAACATCAACATCAACATCAACATCAACATCAACATCAACATCAACATCAACATCAACATCAACATCAACATCAACATCAACATCATCATCAACATCAACATAAACATCAACATCAACATCAACATCAACATCAACATCAACATCAACATCAACATCAACATCAACATCAACATCAAATCAACATCAACATCAACATAAATAAACTATTTTTTAAAACAAAAAAAATGTTGGGCCAAAAAATTTGGAATTACATGTATATCTTACCTTAAATTGGATTATAATGTATTCACATGGAGATGATGTAAGCTAACGAAGTTAAATAATAAATATTTCAATAGCATAATAAACATGTTCAAGCTTTAGGCAGAGCTTTTTGGTTAAGCTCAGCTCTTTGCTAACACGCGCAAAGCTCCACCGGGAACAGCAGTAGTTTGTATTTCGGACAGCCACATTCTTACTCTCTTAAGCCGTGCGCAGAGCTTTTTGGTTAAGCTCAGTTCTTTGATAACAAGTGCAAGGCTCCAGAGCTTACTCTTTTAAGCCTAGCTCTTTGATTGCAGAATGCCAGAGCTCCAACAACATTAGCCAACAAAAATAAAACAATTAACTCTCCACACACTTATTTTGTTTGGTGCCGTGCGCATAGTTTGCCGTTGGATAATTTTTTTATCAAGCTTTACCTGGAAGATGCAACAACAACCATTCCTGCGCTAAAACTAAATGCTAAATTGTATGCTAAGCTTTAGAAATTGTGTAAAATAGATTTAGAAGTAAATTAAGAAAAAAGCGAGTCGCATCGGTCTAAATTAACTAAAAGTGTTTTGTTAACTTGTATAACACTGATTACTGCCAAACAACCCTCTGTTAAAAAACATGCCTTTTACAGCCCTACACCTCTTGTTGATGCACACTTTATGAAACTTGTCGAAATCTTTATAGGAGTTCGTGTGTTAGTTGGGTCACATTATAGCGTTTTAGATTTCACTTCCAGTTAATTTTGAATCAATCTTCAATCTTCATGCTCTAGATCTCTTTTTATAAATCACGCCGAAAACTGCTTGCTGACCCAGCAGAGCTGCACTGAATTATGACCGCAGCTGTGTCCGATTGTTTTGAATTAAATGTTGCTCATACGCACTGGTGTCCACTGCATAATTCTTCAAATTATCACATTATATTTACATGTATTTTTATATTTTAAAGCAGCTGTCACATTAATCAAACTTAAGCTTCAAGATCTTAACGGTCTATGTGCAAAATTTTATTCCCATTTCCTTCAGCCCCCTATAAACCCCTTGCTACATCCCACATTCTAATGGCAGCTTCACAAAGACATTTGTGTTTGCATGTTCTACTATAAGTTTGCTGCAACAAACAAAACGAACATATTTTTGCTGTCTGCTTTTCTGAAGAACATCGTTGTGCTAAATACGCTTGACAGCAGCACTGATTTCATTCAAGTGCTCTACTTTGGCGGCATGCTAAGCTGGTAGATTGTTCTGCTGGTGTGCTAAGAATGCTCATTAAATGCTTAACAATGAAAATTCAACAATGAATTTTTTTCTTTGTTTATTTTCACTAATCTTAATGAAAAATATTTGCTGGATGTGCTAAAGTCTTAATTCACGTGCTTGTTGAAGGGCAACGAAAACTCAAAAGATATTTGCTTAAAAATTTAGTGAAATAAAACGCGTCAAAAGTTCAAAACGAACACAGCTGTGTGTGCAGAAAACAATTGCTTACTTATTCAAATAGATTTACATATATAGAAAATAACAACTTGTTTCCTATAAGAAGTTTTCCTATAAGAAAGCATAGCAACACGATGTTTTTGTTATTTCAAATAACAAATATCCAACCGCTATAAATTATTTATAAACTTTGTCGTGTAAACAGCAACAAAAATAATCACTCAAATACCATTCATAGCAGTTGCATTTCTGTTGATATCGCCAATGTAGCTTTTCATCTTGTTACAGGACAATTCTTGGCCAAAACTGACAAACAATAAATAAACTTTCGCTCCCAACAAATCAAAGCTACTGCTTCCGCTCCAACTACAAAAACAACTTTAAACAAAGTTTCATCTCTTAAAACTTTTGCAAACTTAGTCACTTCGTAGTTGCAGCAGCAGCTGGTAAGTAAAAAGATTTCGCCACTCATTTTCACATAAATTGCACAAATATACAA
This sequence comes from Pherbina coryleti, assembly GCA_943735915.1. Lineage (NCBI taxonomy): Eukaryota > Metazoa > Arthropoda > Insecta > Diptera > Sciomyzidae > Pherbina > Pherbina coryleti. Next base: position 13,825,504 of record OX030949.1, read on the forward strand.
ATGTACAAACGAACATGCATATCAACATATATAGCAACATATAAAAATATGTTGTGAAAATTGAATTTCGTGTTCGTGTTCTTGAATACAAGCAAACTCTGATCAAAATGCAATTTAGAGATAAATTGTTTTACTTGCTGTTGCAAGTTTTCTTGTTGTAATCGTTGTTGCTTTATATTTTGCATTTAGCATAATTCGCAATATTGTTTCTTTAATATTGAAATATATTGATATCAATTGATACGCAATTCAGCTACATCGAATTAATAAATGCCACAAAGGCAAATTTAAGCCCAGATGCCATTCGAGCTATGTGAACACAAGCACATGTAAACTGCAACATTTTAATCAATATTCAAAGATTGTAAGGATGCTCTGCTTAGAATTATATCCAGTTGCTTCTCATGTTCAGCAATTTACAAATGTATTCTCAGTGCATCACTTTTGAAGTATTTCAAATAATAACAGGTATATTGTAAGTAATTGCATAGTTGAATAATAAATACAGCTAATTCTAGTCAATTTCAATTTTATTGTTTCAATTTATTTTAATCTTTTAAGAATCTTTTAAAATGCTTCTTATATTTCTTAGAGCAATAATCCTTTTTGGAAAACTCGAATCTAAAACTAGAACTTTGCATCTCAGGAATAAAAAGAAAAAATTGAGGCTATACAAGATAACACAGCTATATAAAGAGTTTCCTAATGAAAAAAAAAAACAACCCACAGTAAATGGGTTTGGTCGATACACCTCACAAAGTGAAATTTATGAAAAGAAAAGAGAAGATAATTGTCTAAAGAAATCTTTCTGTTAAGTGCCAAAAGCTTTTAAAAATGATATGATTTTGTCAAGACAATGTATCTTTATTTTCCTCTTTATATTTATCCATTTCCCTTGTCCTTAAACTTGTCTTATCTCTAATATTCATTCTTGCATTTGATCTTATATGTACTTGTCTTACTTCTTATCCTTATTTATGTATTTGACCTTACACTTGTTTTAATCCTCGCCCAAATTCTTGTTGTAATCCATGTCCAAATTATTGTCCCAGTCCTTCTGCAAATCCATTTCCTAATCCTTGTCCTCCCTGTCGCCATTCTTTTCCCACCTTTTTGTCCCAATTTTTGTGCTAATCCTTCTTGTCCTAAAATGTGTCCTTGTTTCAAAATTAAATTAAACTTATTTTAAATTATTTATTAATTTTATTTTTATTTTAAATGTTTTTTTTATATTTTTATTTAATTTCTATTTGTATTTTTTTTTATTTTTATTTTTATTTGTATATTTATTTTTATTTTTATTTCAATTTTTATTTTTATATTTATTTGCATATTTATTTTTATTTTTCTTTTATTAATGGTTTTTGTATTGGTTACTTTTCTTTTTCATTTCTTTTTTCTTATTATTTTTCTTTTCACTTTCCCGTTTCTCTTTCTCTTTCTTCTTCTTTTTCTTTTTATTTTTATTTTCATTTTTATTATTGTTTTTTTATTTTTTTTTTTTATTTATATCTATATTTCTAATTATATTTTAATTTTTATTTTAATTTCTATTTTTGTATGTTTTTTACTTAAATTTTTATATTTTTCTGTTTAATTATATTTATTTTTATTTATATTAATTCTTTGTATTTTCTATTTTTCTTTTTCCTTTCCTTATTTTTTTTTCTTTAAAAAATAATTCTATTTTTATTTTAAATGTTAATTTTTATATTTTTATTGTATTTCCACTTTATTTCTGTTATTTTTAAATTTATTTGTAAATTACTTTTTATGTTTTTTTTCATATTTATTGGCATATTTATTTTTTTTTTTTTTTATTAATGTTTTTGTATTTTGTAATTTTCTTTTTCATTTCTTTCTTCTTATTATTTTTCTTTTTTCTTTTAATTTTCTCTTTCTTTTCTTCTTCTTTTTCGTTTTCTTTTTATTTTTATTTTTGTTTTTATTTTTATTTTTATTTTTATTTTTATTTTTTTTTTGTTTTAACTTTTATTTGTACTTTTATTTTATTTCTATTTTTATGTTTTTTTATTTTTATTTTTATTCATATATGTATACATATATTTATTTTTATTTTTATTAATTTTTTTGTATTTTCTATTTTTCTTTTTCCTTTTTCCATTTTCTTATTAGTTTCCTCTTTACTTTCTTTTTAATTTTATGTTTATTTATATATTTACTTGTATTTTTATTGTTATTCTTAGTTTTATTTTTATTTTTATTTCTATTTTTATTTTTATTTTTATTTTTATTTATATTTTTATTTTTATTAATGTTTCTGCATTTTTTATTTTTATTTTTCCTTTCTTTTTTCTTATTTTTTTCCTTTCCCTGTTCTCCTTATTTTCTTCTTCTTTTTCTTTTTATTTTTATTTTTGTTTTTAGTTTTGTTCTTATTTCATTTTTGTTTTTGCTTTATTTATATTTATATAAATATATACATTTATGTTTATATTTTTAGTTTTATTTTTATTTTTGTTTTTATTTGTATTTTTATTTTTATTTTTATTTTTATATATATTTTTGTATTTATATTTATTTTTTGTATTTTTTATTTTTAATTTTATTTTTATTTTTGTTTTTATTTTTATTTTTTTTTTTTTATTTTTATTAATTTTTTGTATTTTATATTTTTCTTTTTCTCTTCTCATTTAGACCTCTGTTATTTTTATTTTTTTTTTTTGTTTAAATTTTTTTTTTCTTTTTATTTTTTTTTTTTCTCTTTCCTTTTATTTTTATTTTTGTCTCTCTTTTAACAGTTCTTTTCATTGTATTAATTTTTATAATTGTGTTTTGTAATAGTTTTTTTTGCATTGGTTTTTTATTTATACTTGATTTTTTTGTTTAAAGTCTTATTTATATTTTTTATTTGATCTATTGTTAATTATATTTTGTTTTTATTTTTATTTTGTTTTATTTGTATTTATTAGAATTATATTTCTGCAAAAATTATATTTATTATTTTATTGTTTATTTTCTTTTATTTTTTTTTATTTTTTAATATTGTTTTTTTCTTTTTTGCATGTAATTTTATTTCTATTTTTACCTTATTATAATTTACTATTTTGTTTGTTTTTATTTCTATTTCTATTTTAGACATTTTTGTATATCTCTCTTTATTAATATTTTTATTTTTATTTCCTTCTTATTATTACTAATCTTTATTATTTCTTTTTACAATATCTTTCTTATTATTTCTTTATTTTAATATTATTTTAGTCTTATTTTAAACTTTTATTCATATTTTAATATTTGTTCTTATAATTTGTTCTTGTTATTTTCGTTCTATTTTTATTTTCAATTATAATTTCATTTTTTTTTTATATTTTTATTTGTATTTTTATTTGAATATTTATTTTCGTTTTTATTTTTAATTATATAAATTTCATTTTTATTTTTGTTTTATTTTTTTTTTCATTTTTATTCTTAAAATTCGTTTTCATTTTAGTTTTATTTAGATATTTTTTAATTTTTTTTTTTTTAGTTATTTATTTTTACTTTTATTTTTTTATATTTTTTGTTTTTATTTGTATTTTTATTTTTACTTATCTTAATAATTATTTTTTTACTTTTATTGTTATTGTTACGTTTCAGGTGTTTTTATTTTAGTTTTATTTATATTTATTTTAATTTTTATTTATATTTATTTTATTTTTTATTTTAGTGTGTATTTCTTAATGTACTGTTCTTTTTATTTATTTTATTTTAGAGTGTATTTCTGAATGTACTCTTATATTTATTTATATAAATTTTATTTTAGTTTTATTTATATAGTTTACATATTTTTATGCTTTTTGCTTCTTTAAGATTGGTTAAATAGTATAGGTAATATATAAAATAAAAAAAATACCTCATGAATTAGATATGTACAGCTGAAAGAAATTTGAACTTAACATTTACATTAACATTAGCATTACACTAACGTTGAATGTCCTTTGTTTTTTTTGTAAATGTAAGTCCTTTAGCTTAATGAATACTATTTCTCGAGAAGCCGATAAATCAAAAAGTGTTTGTCGATTGTGTTTTCGTTTCGTATTTTGTTAATCGACTTTTTTTTCGTTTTATCAAAATAGGGTAAAAAAATCTCCATAAAAAAGTCAGTTTAACGCCCTACTGTCTTTGTCTTCGGCAAAACTTTGAAGTGTTTACTTTTGCTGTCATCAATTTTATAATAATTGTTTTTTTTTACTTGTCTTTTTAAGTGCCTGTTATTTGCATTTTGCTTTGCCTTGCCAAAGAAAACTTTTTCAAGCATTCTCTTTCTTTTCCAATTCAATTTAAGAACACAAAATAATATGGCCCGATAAAAGCACAATCAAATAGTTTTAATACTTTACCCCGCCTAAACGGATATTAAGAACAAAGCGCAGCCAATTTGTGAAAACGGAAGACATTCGTATTCGTGTTAAGTTCAAATGTTTTCGTCTTAGACCAAAGCTCTGCTGGTAGCTGTCGCGTTTTACCCGCTGTCCCATCGCTATGACAATACAATTTGGCGCCAAGACGCTGAACTGTTTGCTAGATTGATAGAGCGCACAGTCGTTAGCCGGATATCCGGTGTCAGTCTTAGTGGCACTTTTGTTTTGTCTTACTTTGGTTCCGTTTTTTTAACTAGGTTTTCTTTTTGTACTTTTACTCATTGGGGCAAAGTAGTAAAAATGCTAGGAATTTCATTTGATTGTGGTTAAATTTAGGTTAAATTATGTGCTTTCGACAGAAGTTGAATATTAATTAAAGCTAGTAGCTTGTCGTGTACATGCGAGATGTAGGTATAAGTGTAGCTGTAGGTGTAGGCGTAGATGTGGATGTGGGTGTAGATGTTGGTTGTGCGCTTGGCCACCCTGACATTTGTGCAAATTATTGCAATTAAGGCTCCACAGCGGCAAATTGATTTAGGAAATTAATACTTTGATTACCGTGAATCTGTGGTGAGTTGAGGAAGCAGCGTGTGTCTATTGTTGTAGTTGTTGTTTTTGTTGTTGTCAATGCGTTTCTTCTTTGATTTCTACTTATTGGTCGTTCTTGTTAAGCAGCTAAGCGCGGTCAGTTGCACGTAAAACAAAGTGGCTCTCAGCAAGAAACCAACGGAATTGTTTCGAACCAAATCAAAATTATCGCTAATTAAGCCATTAGTCACAATCATGTTAAAACAATGGCTAAATAATAACCCAGCTGATTAGAATGCTACAGCCTAAATAGCTGCCACTCACAACTCGCTTGTTAATCAATTAAGCTTAAGCGTAAAGATCAGTTATTGCGATAACAGAATTGTATAGAGGCTCAACGAATCCTCTGGAATTCTAATTGATATCGTAGGAATGCTTCAATATCATTTATTAAATAAAAAAGTAACAGGAATTTTCTAGTTTAAAGTAGCTTTAACTGAAAGCATTTATAAATATAAATAACTCAATTTCGTGACATATACCATTGACCCTAAAATAAATCTTGCCTTAGCCTATAAATCTTCATTCCTTAGATTCCTCACCACTTTCATTGATTAAGTGAAACATCGACAATTAACGTTTTTATTGTTCCAATAAAATTTCAAATTTTTCTACGAGTTCACACATTTATCTACGTCGTTTTTCTTGCAAGCCTCAACCTTTCAACCATTGATTTATTACCAGCGTCATGCTCCCTATCATCTGCTTATTAGACAAATAATATAAGAAGCTAAGACGTTTGTAGGTGCACGCATTCCTACGAACATAGCCAGCTATATATGTAATTGTGTAACATATTGATGTGTGCTGCTATAATTAATCCCACGTTTGCCGTTTCGCCGTGGGAACAATAATAATATCTAGATTATACAGAAGCAATAAATATTGGCATTTATTATTTTTTTTCTTACAATATATTCTTAAGGTCAAAGGGTAAGGTTGAAATTTGCAGTCTAAAGGCATAAATTGCAAAGGTAAAGTTATTTGTTATACTTAAAGCCTAGTCCTACGTTGAGAAAAAATTCGGAATTCTACGTTGAGGTGTAGATTTCTACATCCATATGCTTTGTATGGATTTTATTAAGAACATATACTTTTAAATGAAAAAAAAATATATTTAATTAAATGTTTAAGTACATATATGAAATATAAATAAATACATTTATTTATTTAAAATGACATCCGTGCACACATTTCCGTTGTGATATGCTTTACAAATAGTTTTTTGGCAGAGACAGCACGCCAACTCATGATTGTTGCATGTTATCCACTAGAGAGCTGCATGAATTCATTCACATCATCTCTCTTCAGTGGGTGCAGAACTGAAGTTTATTTTATTCAAATCATTCATGCAGACTAGAGTTCTGTGTAATAAAACATCAAAAATTTTAAGAGAGCAAGAGTATAACACTCTATTCTTCTCTTAGTGTGTTGCACTCTATTTGCTTTCTCTCATGTTTTGTGCTTTCGAATAAATCATAGCATGTGCAGCTTTAGGTGTCTTAAATTTCATGGGTTCAGTGAGTGCAGTGAATACTTTCTTTACTTTATACCCAGCAGAAAAGTGGACCAAATTTGAAATAGTTCTGAACTAGTTCCAAAAAGGACCAGTACTAGTTCCACTACAATACCCTTTAACATTGAACGAACTGTCGCTTTTTGCGGGTTGATGTCATAGGAAAAGACAATTGTCCCCAGAAGCACTCCTTTTTCCCTATATTTGAACTGGTTCCATTAGGAACATTTTTAAACTGGTTGCTTTCGCAGTAGCCTGAAAGTGGTTCTTTTTTAACTAGTTTTAAAGTGAACATATCAAAAGTGTAAGAATTTTGTGCAATGGAAAGGTCCTAAAGATCTCATTTGTACCATCTCTTTCATCCACAATCCAGAAAACATTTTGTCTATAAACATTTTTTTTTTTTATTATTTTTTCTTGTGCGCAGCAAATTTTAAAAAGGAGCCAGAACGCATTTGTTTTTGTCAGCAATACTTTTGAAAACAAAAGCAAAGATAACTGTTCTACACTACGCCTTTTGTACTTTTTCAGAGCTACTGCGAACTGCGCTAGAAATGAACTAGTTCACTTTTTCAATTGACTCCAAAATAACTGCTGGGTAGTGTTTCTGCTGTGTTGAATAAATAACTTATTGAAGTGTAAAAATGGCAGAGAATGAACTAAGTTAATTCAAAAAGATATTTCAAGTATACTTGCAAGAATTTAACACTGGTTCATGGAAAATTAGAATGAAGTGCAAACTAATTTCTTGTTTATAAATAATTATTAAGTCATTGTCTTAAGGCATGTTGCTACTAGGCGTGCTCGATATTCGAGCGAAAATTTAAAGTTTTTTACAGGAAAACGCTAAGAGTTAGAGAAAATTTTTTTTAGGGTGAATACCCAGCAGAAAAGTGGACCAAATTTGAAATAGTTCTGAACTAGTTCCAAAAAGGACCAGTACTAGTTCCACTACAATACCCTCTAACATTGAACGAACTGACGCTTTTTGCGGGTTGATGTCATAGGAAAAGACAATTGTCCCCAGAAACACTCCTTTTTCCCTCTATTTGAACTAGTTGCATTAGGAACATTTTTAAACTGGTTGCTTTCGCAGTAGCCTGAAAGTGGTTCTTTTTTAACTAGATTTAAAGTGAACATATCAAAAGTGTAAGAATTTAGTGCAATGGAAAGGTCCTAAAGATCTCATTTGTACCATCTTTTCCATCCACAATCCAGAAAACATTTTGTCTATAAACGTTTTTTTTTTATTATTTTTTCTTGTGCGCAGCAAATTTTAAAAAGTAGCCAGAACGCGTTTATTTTTGTCAGCAATACTTTTGAAAACAAAAGCAAAGATAACTGTTCTACACTGAACGCCTTTTGTACTTTTTCAGAGCTACTGCGAACTGCGCTAGAAATGAACTAGTTCACTTTTTCAATTGACTCCAAAATAACTGCTGGGTAAATACACTAAAAAATTATTTACAAAAAATTTTTTTTATTTATATTTAGCATTTGTTATGTATGAAACTTTCATTTGAAGTTAACGTGTCGATATCAGAAAGAGCTGATGGTTACCATAATAACTTAAGTTTGGCAGCAACTAGAAAAAAAAATTCATAAATAATATGAGTAAGGTTATCGTGTGAACTAAAATTTTTAAGTTTGGCAAAAAAAAAAAATATGAAGATTTGAAAAAAGAATCGTAAAAAACGCAAGTTTTTCTGGATATTGTGCAGAAAACTATAGAAAAAATAAAAATTTTTGCAATATTTTAGTTCATACGAAAACTACACATGTGGAAAGTATGCGGTTAAAATTTGGACATAATCAGACTAGGTAATTTTGTGTAACGATGGTAACTAGGTAGAAAAATGTAAAAAAACATCAAATTAAAGTTTCATGCATAAAAAATGTAAAAAAAATTAATATAAAAATTTTTTATTTTTTTAGTGTACCAATTAACCCCAAAAAATTTTACCATTTTTTCTTACTGGTTTCCTTTAAAAAAAATTTTAATTTTCACTCCAATACCGAGCGCGCCAAGAAGGAACATGCCTTAAATTTGTAAACTGTAATAGTCAATTGTTCGTATGCACTTTTTTTTATTTTTGTTGGGTTAACCGTTATGTAGTAATATTTCGCTTTAATCATTCATTTAATTATTAATTTATTAAGTTTTTATTAATTTCTAAATTAATAAGCTAAAAATTGCAGTATGAAAACTGCAATATCAATTCCATGAATGAAACCATTACAGTTTCAAATATATAAATTATATTCAAAGCTTTTCATTTCATTCAGTGAACTCACTGCATTGCACTCAATTTTCAAATACTTTCTATAAGTGTGCACGCTCTGATAGGTAGACAGCACTCAAATGTATTCATTCTCTTTTGTTTTCATTTTGCTCTTGGTGCAAATGATGAATGCTCTCATTAATTTGTTTCACTGTCTTAGAGAAGATGAGAGTAAGGATTTGAAAAGCAAGTTAATGTTTTGATACGCATTTCAAACACATTCATGCAGCTCTCTATTATCCACCACCTAATTTTGGTACTTTCAAGGGATAACACTAGCACATGCCAGGGATAACATTAGCACATGCCATACGACGCGTCAAGTTTGGCCAACCCTGAACTTGAAACTCTCAAAAGAGCAAATTTCCCTTAGAAAGGACCAAATAAATATTGTCATAGACGTTCTAACAGGACACTGCCAGATTGGAAACCATGCCCGAAGACTAAAAATCCTCCAAAACGACTTCTGCAGAAGCTGCAGAGACGAGGAGGAGGTAGAATCCACAACACATCTTCTCTACACATGCCCAGCGGTGGCCAGAAACCTGCCACCTTTTCCTATGTGATCTAGGTTCCACAGTGACCTAGGCGAGCTCTCAAAATCTGCGGTCTACCGAATACTTAGCTGTATAAATAGCTCCAACTGGTTAAAAGAGAGAGGAAAATAACTAACCCCTGTTACCACAACGGGCCTAATTCGTCTTAGTGTGTCTTATAAGAGACAGCTGCGTCAGCCTAACCTAACCTAACCTAGTAAGACCAAACATTCACATTAATTATATATTTATTTATTTATTTATTTATTTATTTATTTCGTCTATGGATAAATTATCCTACAGACATAAAAGATTAGGATATAAAATAAGAACAAAATTATAAAATATTTAACAATAGAGTAATAGTAGTTTTAAACGCATTTTTAGGCATAGAAAAATCAATTTAGTTATTATTGTACATTCTGTTTATAGCGATAAGTACTCTATTAATTGGTTCATTAATGGCATAATTGGTTCTATGGCAATTAATGTAAAAATAATCATAGTTACGAAGCATTCTTTGTGGAATATTAAATGATAATAATTCAAGTAACTTCTCACAGATTATGTTTCCGTTGATCAAATCATAAATGATCATAATACTGTGCAATAACCTTCTAGCTTCAAGAGAAGACAGTCCAATGAGCAGGCAACGCGTTCTATAGGACGGAAGAGGATTCGAGAAACTAATTGAACGTAAAGCAAATTTCAAAAATCTTTTTTGAACTTGCTCCAATCTAGTAATATGCACTAAATAAAATGGGCTCCAAATAAATGAAGCGTACTCAAGGCTAGATCTTACGAGGGACGAATATAAATTTTTAAATGTGTATGGGTCAGAGAAACAGGTACTGTTGCGCCTAACAAACGCTAATAGGGAATATGCTTTGGGGATAATGTGATTTAAATGGCAGCTAAAACTAAGGCCTGAATCAAAAATGACGCCTAGGTCACGAATTTCAGATAACCTTAGAAGCTTAGTGTTATCTAAGATATAATCAAACAATAGAGGCGAATTTATTTTATAATAACAAACAATTATGAAGCACAACATTGTTCAAGTGGCTGCCTCGGCTGGCTTCGCAGTAGCGCATTCTGTCACTCCAATTTTGCAAGACCTTGTTGATGGTTTTGGGCTGTAGCTCACGGATTGCTTAAATGATATTGGCCTTAAGTGCTTGAATCGTTTCTGACTTGAATTTCAGGCATAACATCGGTCCCTTACAGTTCCTCACAAAACAAAGTCCAAAGGGATCAAATCGCAGCTCCGAGGCGGCCAATTGACATCGCCAAGACGGCTGATAGCACGATTTTGGAATTTGGTGCGCAAAATATCGATTGTGGCTTGGGCTGTGTGGCATGGCGCATCATCCTGCATGAACCAGAAGTCGTTCAAATTCATGTCTACAATTTCAGTAAAAAAAGTCGGTTAACATGGCTCTGTTGACCGAAACGTTGTTCCCAGCCTCATTTTCGAAAAAAAATGGTCCAATGATGTCAACACTCCACAATCCGCACCAAACTGTCATTTTCTGTGGATGCATCGATTTCTCGACAATAACGTGTGGGTTTTCCATCCCAGAGTCCCAGATACAGTAGCGATACAGCAGGCGCGATGGGTGCTTCATTTCGGTCAAAACTTCTTTTCAAATAACGCACTATTTGGGCTACACAGTACTCACTTTAGAAATAAGTTTCCAATATTTCCCACCATTGTTCAAGCGTTAAAGTACTCATTTCTTTTCACAGAGGTATGATACTGACTTGAATGTCAGTGTCAAAATAACCTATGATTAAAAAAGGAACCTCTAGATGGCCTGCCCTGTAGGCATTTGTTTTTTCATTATGAGGTCGGAAATATAAATAGCAATCACGATAAAAATTGAAGGCTGAACAAAACTTATGTCCTGAATGCTATCATACATACGCTGATTTTACTTGTGGTTGGTTGTCCCTCAAAACAGGACCTGTCATCATTAGCAAGATAAATATTGTGTTCTTTGCTTCAAAACGGCTTTTTAGTTGCTTATCCGTAACAATGTATTGCGCAAAACTTCGGCAAAAGGAACACTTGGAGTTTCTCAACATCTGTGTAAATGTTAAGTTATCCATATGGGATTATTTTCTTGAATGTGTCATTGTATTCTACATCAAAATTTTCATAATGAAAAAACCACAAAACTTTATTGTCTTTCCGATTTAGTATTAAAATAACCACCAAACGAAATCCTTGAAGCGCATTAAAATAATACTCTAGAATCCTAGAACGCATTTCTCAATAGCTGCGTGTGTCGGTTTCATTTACTGTGGTTTTTGCTTAAAATCCAACATTTTAACTTGGAAATGCAACTGCAATTAATAGCAAAATAAATCATGTCAAAGGGTTGTGGTTACAAAATGCGCACTTTGAACAAGATGAAGAACATGATTAATGAGTGCAAAGAATGTTTTTGTTATAAGCGTGACTGCATACACATCAGAAGCGCAACCAAAGGGGGGTTTTGGGGTTTAAACCCCCCTCCCCCCAAAATTAGTGTTACAAAAAGAAAAACATGATAAGTAATAACATGTTTTTATCAAAATCGATTGCGGTTGAAGCATAACACTTCGCGACAGACATTTTGGTGCCGGAGATTTTTCAGCTGATTAAAGACAAATTGGGTTTCCTGATTTCAGATATAGACTCCGTTTTTCGCTATCAGCTTGAATTTTCGAGCTATAGGCAAAAACATGAAAATCAGTTATTTTTCTGATAACACTGTAGGTAAATTTCCAAGAAAGAAAATCTTTTTTTGAAAAGACACAAAAAAAACGCCGGGACACCCCATCTAAATTTTTGGTCATAGAATACGGTGGCATACTAATTTTTTTCCAATTAGTCACTTTTAAACCCTTTTTTGAGCTATATTTTGCATATTTTTGGACATTTTTATATGTTTATGTTTTGAAATGAAATTATTTATTCTTTTTTAATGGAACCATAACTCTTACAATGACAACCGTACATTTTCAGATGCTTACAACTGATTTATATTAATTCGTATACTTTTTTTTATTTTTTTTTTTTTTTGCAAATTTTTTTATTTTTTCTGAATCAGATGAAGCTGGTGAACAATTCCATCAAACAATCATGTCCTTTGAAAACCGGTTTTCTGGAAAAAGAGTCGTTTCGATGCTTGCTGATTCCTGCTGGTCAATTGCCAGACGAGAATAAAATTTTTGCGCTTCTGGATTTTTAAAAAAATAAATTTTTAAAATGCAAATTTTTTTAAGAAAGAAAACATATCTTATTCAAAACTTCGCATATTAAATAAACTTAAGTATTTTGATCGATTTCAAACCAAAACAATGATAAAAATCAATTTAACTCAGAAAAAATGGAAAAAATGTACAAAAAAAAAAAGCTCAAGCCTGTGTTAGATAACACGGGCGCATAGGTCAGACGTAGAATACGTTAGTCATTAACAGCCTTATTCAATAGATTTCCTTAAACAACCTTTGTTATTTCCTTAAACAACGCTTGTTTAGTTACGCACTGTTTAAGGCTTTACGCAGCTTCTCTGCAACCTTGCTAACATTGTTAATCCCAGTATGCTGTAGAAGCGGAAAGAAACTTTCCATAAGGAATGCATTGAGTTTTTGACAGCGAAAAGGCAGCAGAATTTTTTTTTCGCTACTTAGTACGCTGTAGAGGTGAAAAATTTCTTCAATGCTAGCAAGTACAACAACCATGTGGAGAGTTGAAATGTCAAAATTTCGCTGTCGATAATATGTCCGGGCATTTAATTGGCACCAGAATTTTGACATTTCATTAAGAAAACAGTACGACCTCGCTTTACGCAACACTCGATTATCGCAATACTCAAAAATTTATATTGTTGACTCAGTAAACGCAACTTAAGAAAAAAAATGCACAATTATCGCAACTTCGATTTGCGTAAACTTCCATAAACTTTTATATTATTTTCTTTCAGTTCTTCTTTTCTTGTAAAATACATTTTTGATGTACGAAAAATCTCTTAAAACAATATTTAAGGAAACAAAGTGCATATCTTAATACATAAAACCACAATATCTAGGATTCAGAGCCATAAAGCTTTATGTTTAGAAGTTTAATTGTTTTTCTTCAACATTAACTACGTCAACTGGCCGAATTTCTATTAGTTGTATTGAGCTAGGTCGTACTGTAGTTGCTTTTTTCTCCACACAAACATTTTTGACTCTACACTAATATTTCGGGTGTAGAATTGTATGCCAAGAAATTTTCGTTTCTACAGCATACTAGGCTTAAAGCCTATTATGCTATATTATTCATAAACATTTTTTCATTTTCTGCTTATGATTGTAAGGTTTGTGTCTGAACTATAGAAAATCTCTACAAAAATTAAGAATTCCTATGGATTTACAATGGCCGCCGCATAAAAAAAATGCTGCAAAGGGCGCATATGGAGCATGTCTTTGATATTAAAAGAAAAGACAAACAAAAATCATGGTTGTATTTATCATGGCTGTCGTTCGCTACTTGGTCATTATACTTCTTCTCTTTCTCACACTGGTTCTGTGATGAACACACAGATAATCGTACTGCTCTTACACATGATGTTATAATACATAAAATACAAAGCATATGAAAATTAATACAAAATTTGAAGGAGTTAAATTTTGATTTACTTATAGAATCAAAAAAATTATATGTAGCAATATGATTATTTAAATACAAATCAAAAGAAGACATATTAAATATGTTACGACCATACTTGAATTTTCTTCAATGCATGCATAAAGTATTTAAAACTTATAATGAAAGTGACAAACATTTTCTCAAAATTTTGTGCTCCAGATTAACACCCCCGTATAACGTATTCTACGTTAAAAAAATTAAAAAATGTATAAAAATTAATATAAATCAGTTGTAAACATCTGTAAATGAACGGTTGTCATTTTAAGAGTTATGCTTCCATTAAAGAAGAATAAATAATTTAATTTAAAAACATATTTCAATGCTTCTTCTCCAAAAATATGAAAAATATAGCTCAAACAAGGGTTTAAAAGTGATAAAATATCAATCGCGAATATCTCGAGAATTTGATCTAATTGGAAAAAATTGAGTATGCCACCATTTTCTACAACCAAAAATTAAGTTGGGGTGTCTCGGCGTTTTTGTGTGTCTTTTTTAGGTCCTTACAGTGCACTGTGGTTTTGAAACAGTGCCTGGAAGAGATAAATATTTGTAGTCATCAAAAACTAAAGAAAATTTGTCCTACTAGATGGATTGAGAGACACAACTCGGTTACGGTTTTGTGAATTTTTTTCGATGCCATAATATTGGCATTCGGCAAAATTCCCTGTTGGGAGGATACAAACACATCCAGGCAAGCCAATTTACTGAAGTTTGCAATACAAAAGACAGACTTTCTTATATCTTCGCAGTGTATTAACCAAGTATTTGGTTATTCATATATTTTATGCAAATTTCTTCAAACTCGAAACATTGATTTGACACAAGCAGTCAATTTAGCCAATATCAGTATGCAAGAAGTAAAAAATGTAAGAGATAATGCTGAAATACAATTCAAAAAATGGTATATAAATGCTGAAAAATAAGCAGAAACTAATGGCTTCATTTTGACGAGACCAAGAGTTGCATCTTTCCACCCTGATGCACAAAGTGTTGAATCGTATTATCGCATATCGATTTGTATACCTTTCTTGGATACATTTATCACAAGCCCGAGTGACAGATTTTTAAAACATAAAGACATTCTAATTGGATTTCAATCACATTTTCCTGATGCAAAAAAATCGCTAAGTGTTGAAGCTTTAGGCGCTTTTGAAAAATTAATCGCATTTTATAAAGATGATTTGCAAGGAGATTTTGATGACCTAAAAAATGAGCTGAATGTTTGGTATAAAATAAGTAATAAAAAGATTATGATGGTACAAACACAGTTTTTCAAGCCATACAACAGTGCAATAAGGATATATTTCCAAATATATATATAATTCACTTCTTCCACTTCTTCCAGTAACTTCATGTGAAAATTAACGAACATTTTCAGTACTTCGCCGACTCAAAACCTATTTTAGTTTCTTTTATTATTCTTAATCGCCTTAATCCTGTAACTAAAGCCTTTTTAATGTAAAAATAGTAAATAAAATTTGTTCTATTCTAATTAATAACTATTTACACAAATTTTGTCATTATGGGGGCATATAGGTTACAAATTTTAAAAAAAAAAATTTTTTCTGAAATTTTTTTTCCATAGAAGAAACAAAGATATCGTTCTCAAATTTTGCACACATATTTATTAACATTTAAAGAATACAAAAAATTTTTTGAAGCGGTTTTTCACGTTATTTGATTTTTTTTTAAAAAAAATGCCAAAAATATGGTGTGCAGGATATCACCAGACCGGAGGAAAAATTAAAAAAACATCAAATAATCCTTGGTTATCGCCTGAACTAGGATAATTTTTTTCCTCAAAAAAAAAAAAACAAAATGGCGGGCATTTGAAAAAAAATCGATTTTCGAGGTAACAAAATCGGTCGGTTTTTTTTTAAATTTGTGACCTACATATATGCCCCCTTATGTTTGCTGCCATTGTGATAGAATTAACGTTTTGAGTGCAATATTTGGACTCATTACACCATAGCCGCTATAGTTACGTAAATTTTCTTTTATATACATATAGTTATAAAACACCCCCGTCCCCCCAAAACAAATTCCTGGTTGCGCCTCTGATACACACAAACATACATAGACATCAGTCACACATAAATGGCTGTCAGTCATAGTTAATATGTATTTGTTGTTTTGTTTTTGTCTTTCTTTATCTTGTGTCATTTTCAAGTGTCAACTTAACAAATTAATTAAGCACTTCAGAGCTACGAGTACCTGCCTCATTCGAAGCAGTTATAGCAAATATAATAAGCGCAGCCAACTTCATGTTGCAGCATGTATGGCTGCCATGGGCGCGTTTATTGTAATTAAAGGCTGCACGTTGTTGACACGCTAGTCAACACTTTCGCATGCAGATTGAAATCATTAAAATTGTGTCACTAGCAAACAACCAACAATGGAGCAACTACTACAGCACAGCAAATCAAACTTCAATGAAAAGTTATGAGAAAAAAATAAAACTTAAAAAAGATTTTTACATTTTTCCCTATGCAATTTGTTGTTTATTCCAAATTAAGTGCTTACACATGCAACAGCTATGCAGAAAGCAATTAATATCAGATACTTTTTACTCACAGTTTGTGTGCAAAGTTTGCCACCAACAACTTGTAAGAAAAACACACACAGTTTTTTTGCTAGTAGAGCCTCTGGCTGATCTCAACTTTGAATCAAGTGAAAACATTGCAATTTTTTCTCACCCTCTGGGCAAGATTTTTTGTATGTAATTCAATTTGAGTTGAAATGAAAACTTAAAATACCGGAAACGGAAACAGCAATCTTCACCTGTCCACCAGGCCAATGTACGTACAGCAGCAGTTAAGTTAAATCACAACGGAAACGATAGAAACCTCCTCGAGCTTCATGTAGTTAGTCTTCTTTCCTGTTGCACATCTTGTTGGGCGCGCGTGTGTCGATGCAAAATTGCTCTTGTATTATATGAAAAAAATTTATTTTCTAAGATTTGATTAGCACAAGCAAATGAAAAATGTTTCAACTTGTTGCAATCTGCTGTCATGGAGCAACAAGGATGCAAGCAAGCGTGCCAACAGTTGTTAATAAATTAATACGAAGAAGTAGTGGAAATAATTGCACCAGATAGAATTACGACAGCGCTGATGTAAGTTGGATTAAAAATTTATGAAATATTATCACAGAGATTCTTATGAAATTCTACTCTAATGTAATCAATGAATGATGCTACGGTATTTATGACAAATTAAATTTGCACTCTGAAATGCAATTTAAAAATTAGTGACTTAAGAGAATGAAGTGTAAGATATTTTATCCTTGATGATGGATCAATAAGTAACAAGTAGAATATACGTGTTATTTAAATCTTTTAGCCTATGAGGGTTGGTTAACTGGCTATACTATGTATATGAACATTTCGGATACATAAAAAAAAACACTAAAAATTCTTAAAGTGCTGACAACATCAACAGAGTGAATAATGGAACATACTATCAAGGTTGCCAGTTAAAATTCAAAACAATTCCCACGGAAATATCCTTTTTCCCACAGTACTATAAATTAAATACCACCAAAATTACCATGGTTACGGTAAGCAAAGAAATTCCCACCGCAATTAAAAAATACCACAAAAAATCCCACGATCATTACAAATTACCACAAAAATACCACGCTTTTTAAAAATACCACCAAAAAATCCAATTCTTTGACATCAACTTTCAAACTAGAAACTTACATACTAGGCCACATCATAAATAACACAAGACTACTAAGGGAGACTAAGGGAAAAAAATATTATATTTATCCAAAAACTTTTTTAATTTATCCAAAAAGCGAGTCATTTTTGCACCAATAACGCATTTACTTAAATCGACTACGTAAATATTTAAAATTTATTTAAATACTTTTTTAATTAAAAAAAATATTTAAAATAAAATTAATAAAAAATATATCAAAATTATGCACGAATATATTTAAATATCTTTCAAATATTTACTATTTGAAAATAAAACTATCGCATTTAAGGAAAATTTATATAAAAATATTGAAATTGAAAAACAATTTAAGTATTTGAATATTTCCCATGAGCTGCGGCCATCAAATGCCATTTTTTCTTTTTTCGTTCTCTAATTTATACTATTTTTGACAGCTGGTACAATATTATGGCATCAAATGTCAAAAATAGTACAAACTATAAAATGAAAAAATAGATAATAAGAAGTAAATTATGCATGTAAATGAAACCGGTTCAAGAAATTCTTCGGTTCAACTAGCAACGTCGCTGAACAGTCAAAATTGGTTTTTGCCAAGAATGATAGAAAAATAGATTACGCATTGCGCAGCTCCGTTATGTTGTTTACTTTTCATATTGACATTTCGAGCTACGAACAAAGCATTTTTTACGATCATGACGTCACGCTAGACCAAGTTTGTCGCTAGACTTGAATCTTTTGCCATTGTTTCATATTTGTTCACATTCTGAACACGTCTTGACAGAAAGCCATATCGTAAGCTCATATCGTAAGTCTATCGTGACGTAGATGCGCAGATCGTTGAAAGTTATTTTTACGATCTGTGCAATCTATTTTTCTATCGTTCTTGGGTTTTTGCCACTGAATATGCTTCTATCCTATTCTCGCACTATAGACAAGAATATTGTTGTCTTGCCCAACCGCCACTTGTTTTCCGATTTTAAAATTGGACAAAAAATGAAGTGTCATACAGGCTTTATTTAGCGTATTTTAACACGTTAACTGCCATGAGACACATACGGTGTGCCTCAATAAAATGTCCACATGGGCTCTGAGGCACAGCGTATGTGCCTCAGTTTTTGATTACACATTATAGTTCTTGGTTTAAAATTAGTACCTCGAAATGTAAATCTGTAAACGTAGTTCAATTCCGCATGGCCTGACATACCCAAACCTACCTTTTAGCGCATCATAGGTGGTTTTGTAAAAATTTGTACTATAGCGCCCTCTAGTGTTCAAGATAGGTCAAAAACGATAGCAGCAGAACACTCAACGTACATGAAACATACTGTATACCACTTTTCATTCTAACCGCATTAGCAGTTTAGGAGTTTTAGGCAGTTTTGTAAAAAATTTTTACTACAGCGCCCTCTGGTGTTCAAGGTGGATCAAAATTGATAGCCCACAAACACGCACCGTACCAAAACACTTCTATACACAAATTTTCATGCTAATCGGATGAGTAGTTTAGGAGTCTATTGCTTACAAACATAAGCTCCTTTTTTATATATATAGATAGATATAGATAAGCATTTGAAAAACAGCTTGGTTTGTGTCTAAAAATATATTTATTGCGATAATTTTTGATCGGAAAGAGATATTGGTATAATTTTTTCACATAAATTATCTATTCTTTGAGCTTAACTATTCTATAAAAAGAATAAAAAAACTTTTGAAAAAAATTAATTTCTTTAAAAAAACACTGGGGGTGGGTCATGTGTTTTGATGACAGAAACAGTTAATAAATTTTTTTGTAAAATTGAAAGCATTTTTGCTATTAAATGCTATGCCATGTAAAAGGTAGTCGAAAATGCAATTTTGAGTTTTTATTATTTTAATAAAAAAAAAACAACTTTTGTGTCATTTTTTGAGTAAAAAGTCAATATTTTGGACCTTTTTTGAAAGAAATATTAAAACTATATCCACTAAAATAACGGTACCTTTTAAATTGTTTTTATTAAGTGCTTGAATTAAGTTTATCAACGAAAAAAATTTGAATGTAAAATATTCAGAAACAACGGAGTTATTTGCATCGCAAGTACAATATACGAATTTCTGATAGTTTTTTTGTTATTCTAAGGAATCGATGTTTTTAAAAAAAGACGTTGTACCAGAAATTTTTGCAATTTTTAAGATATGTGAATGTTTTTGATGTCAAAATAACAGGATTTTCTTAAAATTAATAAGTCGAGCATTTTCGCTTGAAAAACATATGCTAGTAGTTAGATTTGCGTTACTTGTAAAGGGGTGGAAAAGGCGTGGTCAAAACTTAGTATGCCATAACCTAAGTTAGGATTCAAGTATAATGTAAGCTAAATTTGAGTTAAATCCGTTCAGCCGTTAAGATTTGTATAGTAGTCAAACAAACAGAAAATGATTTTTATTAATATAGGTATTATGCTCTTTCCTCTTCTATCATATTATTATATTTATTGCTAGTCTGTAAGAACTTTGTTCATTGACTGAATTGAAATAAATAAATAAATAAATAAATAAATAATAATATATTTTTAATATATTTTATTTTTTCTCAACGACAATTATCAGACATCTTAGATTATAACAGAACATTTCTGACCATTATACGATGAGATAAATTGATAACGTAAATCTTATATATAAAATTCTTCTGTCACGGGGTGCGTGATCGAACTCCTCCGAAACGGCTCGACCGATTTTCGTGATCCTTAGCGAGGATATTATTCAGGGGTGAGAATCGAACAACATCTATTTTTCATCCCCCTAAAATAAGGGGGCGTGGCACCTCCCATACAACCCAAATCTACGGTAGCGAATAGCTCTGAAGTTATAGGTCGCATAGTATCGGAATTCGGTGTTCTATCTCAATTTACAAGAGCCGTTCCACACGTAAAATTTTATGGGCGTTGAATGTGGGGCGTGGCAATTTTTCAGCCAAATTTTCAGTATAACTTTCAAGCTATTAGTCACACATTAATGAAACTCGGTTAGAACGTTCTATTTAGTCGTGTCTTTCGACTTGCAAAATTGAGCCAGTATAGGCCAAAGGGGTGTGGCACCGCCCATACAATTAAAATTTATGATATCGAATAGCTTTGGAACTAAATGCCGTATAATAATGAAATTCAGTATGGAGTTGCCACTTGGTGATATATCTACTATAAAACTGGGATGGGTTTTGATAAAAGGGGTGTGGCTCCGCCCATACACTTTAAATTTTTGATATCAGATAGCTTTGGAACTAAATGTCGTTTAACAACGAAATTCAGTATGGAATTAATATTGGGTGATATTCTTCTACTAGAAAACTGAGACGTCATTGAACAAGGAGGTGTGGCTCCGCCCATACAAGCCAAACTTGCGATATCGAATAACTTTGGAATTGTAAGTAGCACAGCCTCGAAATTTGGTTATCAATTTCCACGAGTCTTTCCAGTTAGAGATAGAGATAGAGATAGAGATAGAGATAGTGATAGTGATAGAGATAGAGATAGAGATAGAGATAGAGATAGAGATAGAGATAGAGATAGAGATAGAGATAGAGATAGAGATAGAGATAGAGATAGAGATAGAGATAGAGATAGAGATAGAGATAGAGATAGATATAGAGATAGAGATAGAGATAGAGACAGAGATAGAGATAGAGATAGATATAGAGATAGAGATAGAGATAGAGATAGAGATAGAGATAGAGATAGAGATAGAGATAGAGATAGAGATAGAGATAGAGATAGAGATAGAGATAGAGATAGAGATAGAGATAGAGATAGAGATAGAGATAGATATAGAGATAGAGATAGAGATAGAGATAGAGATAGAGATAGAGATAGAGATAGAGATAGAGATAGAGATAGAGATAGAGATAGAGATAGAGATAGAGATAGAGATAGAGATAGAGATAGAGATAGAGATAGAGATAGAGATAGAGATAGAGATAGAGATAGAGATAGAGATAGAGATAGAGATAGAGATAGAGATAGAGATAGAGATAGAGATAGAGATAGAGATAGAGATAGAGATAGAGATAGAGATAGAGATAGAGATAGAGATAGAGATAGAGATAGAGATAGAGATAGAGATAGAGATAGAGATAGAGATAGAGATAGAGATAGAGATAGAGATAGAGATAGAGATAGAGATAGAGATAGAGATAGAGATAGAGATAGAGATAGAGATAGAGATAGAGATAGAGATAGAGATAGAGATAGAGATAGAGATAGAGATAGAGATAGATATAAAGATAGAGATAGAGATAGAGATAGAGATAGAGATAGGGATAGAGATAGAGATAGAGATAGGGATAGAGATAGAGATAGAGATAGAGATAGAGATAGAGATAGAGATAGAGATAGAGATAGAGATAGAGATAGAGATAGAGATAGAGATAGAGATAGAGATAGAGATAGAGATAGAGATAGAGATAGAGATAGAGATAGAGATAGAAATAGAGATAGAGATTGAAATTGAGGTTGAGGTTGAGATTGAGATTGAGATTGAGATTGAGATTGAGATTGAGACTGAGTTTGAGATTCAGATAGAGATAGAAATTATTTCTGCTACGACAGCAACGCGTCGGGTACCAGCTAGTGTTAAATAAGAAGCCACCGATTAGATAATAGATGAAAACATTAATACACTTTGATCTCATTCATACTAAATATTCCATCATTTTCTAACGACTTTTTAGGTATGAAAAATTTTTATGAAAAATTGAAGTTGATATTTTTAAAAAAAATCCTAACAATTTGATAAAAACTGAGAGCGCAGTCTGCTCACAATTGAGCTCTAATTTTGCAAACGTGTTGATTCTTCCATGGTTGAAAAAAAAATTTCGTTAGCTCTGACATGGTGTAAAATAAAAATGGTAAAAATAATTTTTTTTTTTTTAAGAAATGAAAATTGCACCAAATGTGCTTTAAAATAATATTTTTACTAGTGCTTCTTTGGCTGTTTCGAATTGCAACACAGGCACGACCGGAAGGAAGCTGCAATGTTCCTTAATACACTTTGTTTGAAATTGTATGTATGCTGCATTGAATTCACATTTCAATTGATATTCCTAGCATGTCCTGTCATTACAACACTACTGCTTTTTTTGTGTAGATTTCCGGTTGTTTCTTCTGTTGCTTCTTCTAATACCTACTGCTTAGCCTATGTTTTTGGACGTTTTGTGAAATTGAAGTAGTAAAGAACAGTCTGTTCTTTATAGTTACTGGCTAGCTACCAGTTAAAACGTTCAAATCGCAGTTTTTTTCTTCTTTCATTCTGTATAAAATAACCCTCAAAGCATACAAATACTAATGTACTCTTTAAGCTGAACATGTTACTAAGCTTGTGTGCATGTCGGTTGGTTTGTACATCAACTGTGAGCAGTATGTGTGGAGGAACTTTTATTGAGTTTTTGTCTGTGACACTAAAGAGGAGAAAGAAAAAAAAATACGAAGTTTGACAGTACATTCCAGTGCAACGAATATGGAGCAGGGAGAAAGGAAGACCAAGAAAGAAACTTCATGCATTACCTGCCTGGACAGATCAACGTTAGTATGTGTGAATGCTGCACACTGCTGAATGGAGTAGCAGCCAAGTAATCGATTGCATACACGAAGGAAAACAGCTGCTGCTAGGTTCTTTGGCACATTCCAAAGTCACGACATGCGATGAGCTGCAATAAAGTCTCGGTAAACATTCGAGGCAGCTTTTACTTATGCGGTATATGTATTAAGAAAATAAAATATTTTATCTGCTTCAGCAGAGTGCCTCACTTAAGTGCAACTCATAAAGAAGCACCTGCGTTCTATATTATTTTTTGATGCTCTACCAACTTGATTAGAGATTTATTTAACTTCTTATTTATTTTGTTTTTGTTATTTTTTATTTTATTTTTTATTATTTTGATTCCATTACATGTGGTTTCTATTATTTCGGCAACAACCTTAAGTAAGCATAAATATTTCCATTCAATTTTAAAATCACTCGGCTTTTATTGTTGCACACATCAGAAGGAACTACTTCAATTTTCTTTATTCTTGCCACAACGGTTCAGGCATGAACGCAAAAGTATTTCTTTTGTGTAGGAAAATGGATTTTTGCTCTTATTTTTAACAAATACAACAACTTTTGTCACACAGCAGAGTAGCGGCAAAATTTGAGCACTTCAAACACACAAACATATACGGGAAACATAATAAACTACAGCACACTTAGACATAATCACCTAAATACAGATTTGAGTTTTGCGATTCGATGGAATTATTTAAAAAAGGTAAAAAAAAAAATGTTTTTATTGTTTGCTAATATTTTTAGAAATGTCATTTTTTGAGCTCAAAAATGTTGCATAAGTTTTAATGTGATTTTAGTGTTAGTAGCTCTAGTTGCATTGCTATTCTTAAAGCTATTTATATAAGACTGCAAAACGTGTTTACAAGGAGCAGAAAGTAATTTGAGGTAATTCAAATAATTCAGTGATGACCACAAATAATGAGTTGAATGATATAAGAATGTTACAAAAATATTAACTTTACTCAATTTTAAAAATTAGACGAAAGGAACTATTTCAGCCAATTGAGCCAATTTAACTAATTGAGCCAGTACAGCCAAGGAAGTCAACCTACCCAATTGAGCCCAAAAGTCAATTGAAGCTGTAAGCCAACTAACCAATGTAATTAATGAAGTAAATTAGCTCAGTCAAACCAACTGATCCAATCGAACTAATTAACCCAATTGAGCCAATAAGGCCAATTTTGTTAACAAAGCCTGAGCAAACTGAAGAAATAATTAATTTAGTTATTTAAGCCAATTAGACAATCGAGTCATCTAAATCAATGAACCCAAATGTGTCCAGTGAGAAATAGAACGAAATAATTCAGCCTATCTAAAATGTCAATCAAGATTATAAGTCAAATCAGTTCATGAACCAAATGATTATGAGCATTGTGCCAAAAAAACCATTTGGGCCCAAAAGTGAATGAAGCCAATTGGTCCAATTGAGTCAAATCAGCAAATTGATCCAATTTAAATAGTTGAGCTAAGTGACTTTAACCAACGTCAACAAAGGCTTCAAAGTCAACTGATTCAAAGTGTTAATTGTGTTGGTTGAGTCGATGACCTAATTAATTAATGAGCCATTTTAATCAAATGTACTAATTTCATCAGTTGAGCCTAATGAGAAAGATGAGTCAAGTGATTCAACTAATTCAACTAATTCAATAAGCAAGTCGAGCCAGTGAGTCAATGAGCCAATTGGTTATGTTGGCCCAATGAGCCGATTGGTCAACTTTTGTGCTTTTAATTCATTGAGCCAAAACGCCCATTCAATTGAGCAATTGAAAAATGAAAAAAAAAACTAGTAAAAAAAGATCTTCGACCGAACCAAAGTATATTCAAAGTCTTAAGCAATCAATAAAATGTTTATCTGTAAAACATTTTCGTTATATTTTTAAAAGAAAATATTCGCTTTTGTTTTTTGATAAAGTCACTTTGTATGGGAGGTGGGCGTGGTTTTCACTCAATTTGGTTGAATTCCATACACATAGTACACATTATATAAAAAAATTTCATATGCAAAATTTCAAGTCCATACATTAATTTTTGTGGATTTTAGAGATATTTTACCTTTTTGATAAAGTCACTTTGTATGGGAGGTAGGCGTGGTTTTCATCCGATTTGGTTGAATTTCATAATTAGAGTGTATTTTGAACATCAAAACTCATATGCAAAATTGCAAGTCCATATATTAATTTTTGTTGAATTCTAAAAGATTTTACCGTTTCGAATAAGTCACTTTGTATGTGAGGTAGGCGTGGTTTTTATCCGATTTGGCTCATTTACGAACTTGACCTTAATTTTTTAGATAAAAGCTTAAATATTAAATTTCGTGGTGATAGCTTTAAAATTACGGCTGTAATCGTGATCACAGACAGACGGACAAACGGACAGACAGACGGACATGGCTAAATCAACTCGGGTGGTGATGCTGATCAATAATATATATATACTTTTCTATACCTACCACGCCTCCTTATGGGCGTTACAAACAGAGTGACAAAATTAATATACCCCCATTTACGTTTTTTAAACGTGGGGGTATAAAAATGAAACCAAGAGAGTCAGCTGAGTCTAGTAAGCCAACTGATCTAAAGGTTTAATTGAGCCAATGAACTCATCGAGTCAAATTTAAAAGCTTTTGAACTTTTAAAAACAATTTTACCAACTTAATCAATTGAGTCTGATGAGTAAACTGAGACAAGTGATTCAACTGATCCAATAAGCCAATCGACTCTTAAGTCAAAACAGTCAAAGCAGCAACTGATTACATTGAACCAATAAGGCAAATGGCCAACTTGTGCCTATTATATCAATTGCGCTAAAAACACAATTTCCTCAATTGAGCCAAATTTGTTAATTGAGACAATTTCGTCTAATAACCATTTCACGACGGTAAAATTTCCCGTGGTTCCATTTTAAAATAAAATCAATACTCTTCTTCTATCACCTCAAATTAGCTGATATAAATCATCCCGATGAACTCAGACCAATATCTTAGACGTGGGAGGCTGGCAAACATACTTGCCTATCGTCGTCTGTAGAAGTTTTTGATTTAAAATAAATATAATAAAAATTTAACGGAACAAGTTTTTTTATGTATTTTATTCATAAAATATGTAGTTGTGAAAATGTTTTTGAGTATTATTGTTAGTATATTTGATTATGATACGTTCCAAAGCAGTTACGTGTTATTGTGAAGCATAAAAAAACCATACAAAAAAAAAAAAAAAACCATACATTGCTGGCAATAAACGTCTGTTCGTTTATACATTTTTGGATCAGAACATTGAACGCATCGTTTCCAATTTTCACGTTTTTCCATAGTATGTGCCGTTTTTGGTTTGGTGACTTTGTGGGTTCTCTTTAAAACTGATTCTGGCTGCTTACGCAAACGAGAACTAAAATCGTTTATCATTTCAGTAGCCAGAGCAGATCGAAACTCTATTGAAGATACGTTCTTTGATTTGTCATTGGTAAGCATAATTTTATTGTATACAATATAGGCATTGTGAATGCATATTTCAAACAAATCAAAAAATAACCGAAGATAAAAGCGACATTTGCTTTTTCGGTCATACTCATAATAAACTTTTTTTTTATCCATTAGGTCTACACCGCCCATTCCTTTATTGTAGTGCTGGATCATTGATGGGCATTGTACACTAACTTTATCGGCTTGGCCAAAAATGCGGCGTTTCACAGGAACGGTTACAGTTGGATCTAGAAAATTCAATGCAACAAAAACTGCACGACTATCCATCCATTTCATTTACTGTAGCCGTTGGAAGTGAAATGTGAGATATCAGCTCGTTTCATCATTCTATCAGTTGGAAAGTTTTTGGGCATGTGTTTTCTATTGCTTCGAATCGTTCCACAAGCCATGATATCATTTTTTAGCAATATACATAGCAAATTTATGGAAGTGAAGAAGTTGTTGAAGTACACTTCTATGCCTTTGCTTGATGAAGGCTTACAAAGATCCAAAACAACTCCTTCTTCAAGACCGTGCTCGACCTGTGTTTTTTTTCCTGTCTAAAGTTGTATGTGATACAGAAACCCAGTTTCAGAATCGTTCAAACACCACATCTTAAAGCCCCATTATGTTGGTTTATCCTTCATATACTGTTTAATGGCATTTATACCTTTAAATTTTACCATATGCTCATCAACGGACACTTTTTTTCCATAATTGAATGCTTGCGGCATCACTTCGTTAATATGATCAATAACAGGCCTTATCTTGTAACCTCGATCAGAAGTATCTGCATTCTCGTTATCGCAAAAATGTATATTCCTGACAATTTCCTCGAATCGTTCTCTCGGCAAAACGTTTGATGTGTGTGGCTGTTGAAATGTAGGATCTGTTGACCAATACAAGCGCAAGGTAGGCACTCTAACAAGACTCATTCGTATAATGATACCCAAAAAAGCCTTAATCTCTTGCACCGAAGATGTAAAGTTTCGTCTTTTTTGCTAAGCATAAAGCTCAGACTGGGTGACTATCAAATTGCATAACTCTAAAAACACACCGACAATTCAATACCATATATTACTAATAAGGATTGTCACTTTCATTATTGCATACCATCAAAGTTGCCTACAGCACCAAAAAGTTCGTAAATAGTTGGCATTTCATCATCAATGTGGACTTCTGGCTTCAGCACTTTCGAATGCTCATACGGACAATCCGATTGAACACCAGTAAACCTTGGCTGGTTGTATGTTTTGGTTGTACGAAATTTCATAGCACATTCCTTTGGTAACTGCAGCTCTGGCTTTTCAGCGGACTGAGTTCGTTTTTCTGTAGCAACCGATGAGCTTGACTGACATTCTTTTTGTCGTTTGGTACGTTTCAATGACATTACTGTAGTTTTTGACCCACCTTCAATTATAACTTCGATATTTCCACTATAATGACTCGGCTTGGTCTTGTTCTAAGAACGCAGTATCTTCGTCATCCAATTGTAAATTATTTTCGTCGTCGTCGCTATCATCACATAACAAAATTTGTTCTATCTCATCTGCACGTAAACAAAACATCCGATCACGATGAGAACTGTACGGATTATTCATGATAATTTCAAAAAAATACAACTAACGAAAGATATAAGAGCGCACGAAAAGTAAACTGATCACGTCGATTGACAATGAAGAACTAACAACATTTTCTCTAAAATTGATATAATTTTTATCTTCCATTAATATTGCATATATTTACAGCAATTCAACGTTGCAAAACATGTTTGTGCATGCATAACGGTAAACACAATTTAACATTGCAAAACATGTATTTGCATGCATAAAGCTAATACATAAAGACGATAGGCAAATATACTTGCCCTAGGCAAATTGTACATGTGTGCTTAAATGGAAAATCAAAAAAATTCTTGCCTATGCGCGATCGAAAGGTAAGATTTTGATAATCATTAGTCATTAATGGAAATCCGACACTGACTTTCTTTCGTCATTATTAGACAGCGGAAAATATCAAATTGCATATTTGTATTGAATGATCGTAGAACAATTTCGATGACACAGATATGCGTCCCGTCAAATTCTATCTTGAAAAACATAACATAAAATTTGCATATTTTGCATATTGAATAAAAAATACATATGCGCCTTTTTAGTGCATATGCAAATAAAAAATTGCATATAATATGCATATGCAAAATGTATGCAAGTCCATTTAACCGCAACTGCATGTCTGTATGTTATTGTGAACCAACAACAACTTCTATCATAGGCATGGGCGTATGCAGGTGGTGCAGGGAAAGTGCCCCCCTTTCCCCTGCTTTGCATTTTTAGAAATCCTGCGGTCACCGATGATCATAGGTAAATTAAGTCAACCGAACCTGAGTTCTTCAAAAATAAAATCAACCGAAGGTCGAAGATGTTTGTTATTGTTAGAATAATTCGGGCAAAGCGATGGCAAGAGTTCAAGGCCCCTTTTATAAAACTGAAATCCGGTGTTATTTTTTGGTCCATCTTGCTTCTTTTTCAAGATGTTGCGATCTTTTTAATTTTTTAAGGCTATTATTTTGACCGATCCTTCTTCCTGTGCATCTCAATTTCGAGACTCCCTTTAGATAACCCAAAATCACTGTTATTTTTGGTCTATCTTGCTTCGTTTTCGAGTTAAGCTTTTTCTAATTATTTAAGTTTAAATTATATTATCGACTCTCTTTGCTTGTGAGCCCCTCAGAAAACTGAAAAAGACTGCTGAAAATTTTTCGATGCGGTTTGATGGTGCACTAGGTATGCTCGCTATGATTTCCCGTTACTTTTACTTCAGTGTCCTTCTATGGTTTGATATTTTATTTCATATTAAAACCTTCAAAATACAACGACACTAACGAAAAGCTTTTAAAATATGCAATTCTTGTTTTGTTGGCTTTGCTTCATACAAAACATTTTTGTTCGATGTCATGGCTACACTGAAAAACACTACACCAACATAGTGTATACTATTCAAGTACTGTGCAGCTCTTTATTACCAACACATATAAATAGTATGTATTATACTACATGTGTATAAATTCATTATATGTGTTTCAGGTTGTACCATCATTAAATTTGAATGAAGCAGTGTTAGTAAAAACCGCACAAGAGTTATTGCAAAATTCACTTTTATACAGGAGTTTCATTTTTATCAAAACCCATTTCGGACAATTTTTTTAAGTTATTACCAGTTTGGAAAGAAAGGGTATGAGCTTAAAGAAATCTTACGAAATATTTGAGAAAGCTCAACGAATTATAAATGTTGTTCCTGAAAATTTGGGTGACGACCTTCGCCTTAAATTCAAGCTCGTTATGGGAAGAAAATAAACGAAATTTTAATTAAAACTTAGGTGGATTACCTGGAGTAATATAAAATTATTTTTTCTAAAAGTCGACAAAATTTTGCCGACGACAACTTGAAAAGTTTTAATAATTTATAGTAGTATACATATGTTACCTTTAAGGCATGTTAAAACTTGATACGCTCGGTATTCGAGTGGAAATTCGAAATTGTTTTACAGGAAAACGGTAAGAGATAATTTAACATTTTTTTGGGAGAATAAATACACTAAAAACTTATATACAAAAAATTTTTTTATTCATTTTTAACATTTTTTATGTATGAAACTTTAAGTTGAATTGAGGTGTCGATATCGGAAAAAGCTGATTACCATAATAACTTAAGTTTGGCAGAACCTAGAAAAAAAAAGAAAAGAATTCATAAATAATATGAGTATGGTTCAAAACGAAACCGTTTGATCAAAAACGAAAAAATTTATGAAGATTGAAAAAAATCGTAAAAAACTCAAGTTTTTTGTCTCGATTTTGTGGAAAAAAATAATAAAAATGTTTGTAATAAATTAGTTCACACGGAAACTACACATGTGGAAAATATGCGGCTAAAATTTGGAGACAATCGGACAAGGTAATTTTGAGTAACGATGTATAACCAGGTATAAAATATATCATACATAAAAAATGTTAGAAATTAATAAAAAATTTTTTTTGTAAATAATTTTTTAGTGTATTTATTCACCCCCAAAAAAATTTTTTCATTACCTTTTACCGTTTTCCTGTAAAAATTTTTTAAATTTTCACTCGAATACCAAGCGCGCCAAGTAAGGACATGCCTTAATAAAACGTTAATAAAATAATTTTTTTCATTTTTAACATTCTCTTTTGCAAGAAACTTTTTAAAAATATAAATTAATTTGGAAATATTATAATATCAGATAATTTTAATGACTCTATAAGCAAAAATATGCAGCATATTTCTTGCATATGCTGTTACATATTTTTTGCATAAAATTTGCATATCATAGATATGGAGTAAAAATTGCATTCAGGAAGTCAAAATTAGTACAAATCCAAAATTTGACTGCAATCAGACTTCAAATAAATTTTGCATATAATTCCGCTGTCTAGTCATTATATAGCAAAAGGATTGAAATCCACATTTTTGACCAACTTAGGGCTTGCATGACAATCAGGTGGGGGTAGATAATGAATTGGCATTCAGGTAGCTTTTGTTGCCCAGACCTTTGTCTATAACTTTTACTTTAACAGATATAAGCTATATGTCACCTATTTATTTTTAAAAAACAAAATATCGCTGGCAAACATACTTGCTTCCCGTCGTAAAAGGGTCAAGCAAATTTTGTCAATTGAGCTCATTAAGCCAATTTAAAATAATAAAGTCAGGTGGGTCCAACACCGCTCTAAAGAGTTAATCCAGCTATCTGAGTTAATGAGCCAAACGAGTCAATTCAGCATATTGAAGTTGAGCCAATTAAGTCTATCAAGGCAATTTGAGTTCAGTGAGTTAACTGAGCCAAGTGTTTCAATCCAATGAGTCAAATAAACTTATGAAACAATTATGAAGCAATGAGCCAAATGGTAAATACAGCCAGTTAAACCAATTGAGCCAAAATGCTAAAAAGCCAACTGAGTAAATTCAGCTAATCGTTTCTTCTTCGAGCAAATAAGTTGAAAGAGTCAATGAATCAATTGATTATGTTGACCCAAAGTATCAAATAATGCCGTTTAAACCAACTGAGCCAATATAACGAATTGAGTCAATTTAAAAAACTTAAGCCAAGTGAGTCAAATGTGCCAAGTGACTTAAGCTGGCTAGGCACTTAGCTCCGTTGAATCACTAGCTGTCACTAGACTCACTAGCACTAACGTACTAGCAGTACTTAAAACTTGATGTTTATCACAATTTTTTTTGAGGAACACAATACAAAAAGCATGTTAGAAATGAGTTATGCGAAAAGTCAGATAGATCACTGAGTTTTGTAGTAACAAAACACATTCGAGTAACAATCTCTAGGAGTGCATTCTACTGAGTTCGTTCTACGTAAAACATTATTCAACAATTATTGTCATATTTTGTCATTTAGTTAAAATTTTCATGCCAGAATTTAT
Source organism: Pherbina coryleti (assembly GCA_943735915.1). Classification (NCBI taxonomy): domain Eukaryota; kingdom Metazoa; phylum Arthropoda; class Insecta; order Diptera; family Sciomyzidae; genus Pherbina; species Pherbina coryleti. The sequence goes on from OX030949.1 coordinate 13,857,638, forward strand.
TTCAAAAACTTTACGCATCAAAAACTCCTCTTTTCGAAACACTTTTTTATTATTTTTTAGGCTTTCAGCAATTCTTTTCTCAATTCGCACAAGCTGAAGAGCTGTCTAATTTCTGTATTTATTTTACATGTTTTTGGAGCTAACGCTTATTTTAAATCCCAAAACTCAAACTTATAACATGCCCAAAATGTTGAAACGCTATCGTAACTTTCAGAGCAACATAAGCAAGCAACAAAAAATAAATAAAGATAGAAAAAGAAAATGTAGCAAAATCAAATTTTCACAAATTACACAAAAGTTTTAATTATTCACTCGGCAACAAAAGCAACACGGCCCGCATCTCTTTAATCAACCCCTTAAGAGTTATTTATGCTATGAGGCTTGAGCTTTGGAAATAATAACAAAGTAAGGAAAGTAATAATTATATCAACGTTTTAAATGACTCGTAATGAGCTGTAAGGCGCAATAAATTGTTACGCTTTCGAAAAATAATAACGAGATGGAGTTTAGCATGGATAAGCTTTGGTGCCGATGAAATTGTTGAGTATAATTTTGTTTGATTTTGCTATTCTGCAGAGTAATTAAAATTTCGAATTTATTTAATTATTTATTTAACTTACAGCTTTTATGTTATAAGGTTTTAATAACTGATAAATGTGCCTCCTAGATATTTAATCAAAACGATGCGAAAATTCGTTCAAAGAATATTTATGCAACTAATGTCGAGTTGCTGGAACGATAATAATAAATTTAACTTTAATTTTGTACATTATAATTCTTATGGTCTTTTGTAGCATGTTCCGGAAGAGATTGTTAATAAAAATGTGTTAGCAGCAAATCATGTATGAAAAACCTCACACAAGCACACTCACATATATACACTTAAGCTTGTAAAAGTTATTTTAGTTACTTCCTGTGCCGGCAGCAGAAAACTAAAACTTTGAAAATATTGCTAGAAAAGTTAAATGCAAACAACGCCTTGGAACTGCTTAAAATTTAAGGATGCGTAAAATAATTTGCATCGAGAAAACATATAAACCTTTTTTTTGTAACTGGCACAACAATACAAGAAGAAAGATATAAAATACAAGATACAAGATACAAGATACAAGATACAAGATACAAGATACAAGATACAAGATACAAGATACAAGATACAAGATACAAGATACAAGATACAAGATACAAAATACAAGATACAAGATACAAGATACAAGATACAAGATACAAGATACAAGATACAAGATACAAGATACAAGATACAAGATACAAGATACAAGATACAAGATACAAGATACAAGATACAAGATACAAGATACAAGATACAAGATACAAGATACAAGATACAAGATACAAGATACAAGATACAAGATACAAGAAACAAGATACAAGATACAAGATACAAGATACAAGATACAAGATACAAGATACAAGATACAAGATAAAAGATACAAGATACAAGATACAAGATACAAGAAACAAGATACAAGATACAAGATGCAAGATACAAGATACAAGATACAAGATACAAGCCACAAGATACAAGATGCAAGATACAAGATACAAGATACAAGATACAAGATACAAGATACAAGATACAAGATACAAGATACAAGATACATGAAGATACATGAAGATACAAGATATAAGATACAAGATACATGAAGATACATGAAGATACATGAAGATACAAGATACAAGATACAAGATACAAGATACAAGATACAAGATACAAGATACAAGATACAAGATACAAGATACAAGATACAAGATACAAGATACAAGATACAAGATACAAGATACAAGATACAAGATACAAGATACAAGATACAAGATACAAGATACAAGATACAAGATACAAGATACAAGTTACAAGATACAAAATACAAGATACAAGGTACAAGGTACAAGATACAAGATACAAGATACAAGATACAAGATACATGATACAAGATACAAGATACAAGACACAAAATACAAGATACAAAATACAATATACAAGATACAAGATACAAGATACAAGATACATGAAGATACATGAAGATACCAGATACAAGATACAAGATACAAGATACAAAATACAAGATACAAAATACAAGATACAAGATACAAGATACAAGATACAAGATACATACAACGTATTTGTATCGTAACGTAGGATACGCAATTCAGTGAAGATAGTATTCAGATACAACGTATTTATATCGTAACGTAGGATACGCAATTCAGTGAAGATCGGAACAATTATTTTGTCATGAAACCATTTTTAATGCAGATCAGTTATTGAAAATAAAAATTCTAGAAAAAAAATCGATCATGAAGATCGGTGAAGATCGGAATAAAAATTTTGACATAACTACATTTTAAACGAACAACAGATAAAAGTCAACAGATCGTAAGATCGATGAATATCGGAGTAAAATTTTGATTTTAGACAATTTTAGCGTGAATATCAGTTATTTTTAGTGGAGCTCTAAAGAGCGGAATAAAAATATCGTTTTATAAAAGAATACATAAAAGTCATTTCGAAGATCAGTAAGATCGATGTACATCTGAGCAAAAATTTTGATATTAGACAATTTTAGCGTGAAAAGCAGTTGTTTTTAGAGGAGCTTTAAAAAGCGGAATAAAAATTTTGTTTTATAAGATAACACATAAAAGTCAATCGTATGATCAGCAAGATCGATGAATGTTGGAGCAAAAATTTTGATATTAGACAGTTTAAGTCTAAAAAAAGTCATAAAAATTTTAATATTAAAGTTTAAGCCTGAAGATCAGTTATTTTTAGTGGAGCTAAAAGTTTTGTTTTATTAGAGTAAATTCAAAAATAACGTAGTGCAAGTTCAATCTTGTTTAGCGAGTAAATCAGTTATTAACAATAAAAAATCGATCGTGAAAAAGCTCCATCATGCAAATCGGTGAATATCTGAACCAAAATTTTGAAGATGAAGATCATATGAAGATCACATAAAGATCATATGAAGATCACATTGAGATCACTGAAGGTGTATAAAATTATTATTAGGTGTATAAATATATTATATTTTTTCTGTTCTGAAAAAAAGGCAGTAGGAAGATCGATGAATATGGGAACATTCTTTTGACATTTGATAATTTTGATCAAAATTTTATTCATAGAAAAGAGATTCTCGATCATTAATATCGTTGAAGACTGGGACAAAAATGTTGACATTGTAAATTTGACAAATTCAAACCCACGATCGGTTAGGTAATTAAAATTTTATTGACATTAAAAATAAGCACTTATGAAGATCAAAATTAAAACTTTAAAGGAGCCAATTTTTGTATGTAGATCAATTATTGTAGACTAGATCAGCCAAAAGATCGGCAATATTCTTCGGTCGTGAATGAAATGAGGCGATCACTGAATCATATTAATAAAATTTCGACTTTATACCATATTGTCATCGAACATGTTTTTAAGGTAATAAAAACATGATCACATTGGAAATATTAGATCATGAAGATCGGAGAAATTTTGAGAAAAATACAATGTTACTATTCATTACTAATAAAAAAGAAGTTAAGAATTTTTGTTAATTAATGAAACCTAAACTAATGATCCTTATGTTTCTTTTTCTCTATTTTGCAGAATTCGATGGTACCACTGTGCTGTGTCGCGTTTGCGTAGACAAGGCTTCCAGTTTTCATTACGGTGTACATTCTTGCGAGGGCTGTAAGGTAAGTGTTAAGCACATAATTGATCGTGAAAGCTTAAACTTAAGTTAGATCAGAGCGAAACAAAGAAATGCAATGAATGCAAAAATTTAAAAAATAAAAAATACATAGAAAATAAGGACGAACACTTTCATTAGACGCACTTAAAGTGTGCTCAACACGTGTGCATTGCACAAAAGAAAAGCCGCAATCTTGAAGGATCTGCAACGGAAATACATTGAATATAAATGATTGCGTCGCAAATTGCGCTTAAAGGATCAGCATACAAAGCAAAGGTAGCATAAAAAAAGGCAAAAAAAATCGAAAACAATAAAACTGCTGTTAATGATGCTGTTTTAAATGTTTGTGTGAAACACAAATTAATATTGAACTTCAGTGAAGTCCTTGCTCATGAATCACGTATCTTATACAAGATACAAGATACAAGATACAAGATACAAGATACAAGATACAAGATATTGGGAGAAGTTCTATTGGGCATCAAATCAATGGTATAGCGATGGGCTTGGTGACCTGCCGGAGTGGACCGGGGAAACACACGAGCTGATGGCGTCAGGTCGTGTATCTCCCTTAACACTTCCCAGGATAGGATATGTACAAAAGGCTCAGGCAACCAACATAACGTCGATGCCCAAGAGAGTTAAGAGTAGATGAAATATCTTCATCTCCAATCAGATATATCGCACGTCGTTGAATTCGGTCCAGAAGCTCCAAATAAGATCTTGAAGCTCCTGCCCAAATGTCCGAATAAACTTTCACAAAATACTAAATGCATATGCGACCCCAAAATAAGCTAGCACCAAATAAAGTAGAATCATTGCTCATTAAGGAAATCTTTCCTATGTATAGTAGCTCTCTTACATAACTATACTCTGTTTTCTTCTCTATGATTTAGAGTATTTCGACAAGGATGTCGCTGCAAAAACAATTTTCAAAATCAAAATTCCTTAAAGCTGTTTGCTTCCATAATTTTCAGTTTACCGCTTTACACGTAAGTCAATAAAAGTTGAAGCAGCTATTGGCAAACATTTCAAATCCACTTTTAACTGCTTAGCAACAGAAAGATCACATTTCGCTTGTCTCTCGAGCGGCACTTCTTTGTCAATATTTACCTTAGCTTTCCAGCAAGGCTAGAAATTTAATTGCTACGCACTATTTTTGATTGCAATTCAAAATGGCTGACACACAATCACACAAACATGCATACATATGTATCTATACCTAAGATGACAAGCCAGAATATGTGGCCTAACGGCAATGATTCTAATACCGACGAAATATTGAGTTCATATTAAGTGGCAAGCGGCATGGTATTGATTAATTCTTGTGGCAACAATTATACGTAGCTAACCTACTCGTAGCAATCGACGGCAAAAGGTATCAAAATCCAACATCCTGCTATGATCAAAAAGTTGTCGATGAATTCAAGTGTAGCTGTGCGACGCACATGCACCAACATACAAACATAGCTTAAAATAAGCGCATGCAATTGCGTCACTTTTGCTGGAGCTGCATAGTCTAATTTGGTTGTTGTTGTTATTGTTGTTTTTGCACTGCTGCCAACATGTTCTCCTGGGAGCAACAATTTAACGCTGCAAATACACGAAGCATTTATTTATGAACAGATATTGATATTTTGAGTGCTGTTCAACGAATTGTGAACTTTCAAGCTTGTATTTTAATTTATTCGAACAAGCTTTCAATTGTCATATTGGCAAAATTAATATAGATACTTCATTAGCTGACATTTGATGGCTTTGATGCTCAATTAAATGTTACTCGTACGTCGTGGAGGTCCCAATTGCAATGGCATTGAATTAAGTAAAGTTTTTGCGTATTTCACCAGAAGTCTTTCACCCGCCCACAAAATAAATTATTTCAATATATTTACATTTATACTTCAAAGCTATTAAAAGATTAAAGAATTGAATGGGAAGCGTCACCAGCAATAATTATGATTATTAAGAAATTCTGAAGAAAAGAGTCATAAAGATGTAAATGCACAGACGAATTTATTTTTTCTACAATTGGGGCTTTCAGTCGTTAGGGATTATAGGATCTTGAAGGGATTTCACCTCGCTAAAAAAGAAATTTTTTTGTAATAATTTTTAAAAATATATTTTTAATAATTTTTTCTTACTTTTAATAATAATCTTACTTTTTAATAATATATTTAGTATCATAAAATGTGTTTCAACAAGAGGTGTAGGGCTTTAAGGCGTATTATTTAGCAGCAGGTCACTGGGTTGTTTTCAAATTTTGACATTTATCTTTTCTTAATGTGTTATCTTTTCTTAATTACACAGTGAAAAAAGAATTTTGTGATTTTTTTCTTTTTAAATTTCGCGTTCAATCTCAGTTACGATGCGCAAAATTCGAGCAAATTTTCCTCGCAATCATGTTGCTTCTGAGCGCAAAATGATGCGCAAAATGATGAAAAAATTCCATAAGACTGCCTCAGTGCATGATGTGAAGACATCGACATGATAACGCCCCAGACATTCGCACGAAAATATCGATGCTGTGAAGAAAAATGTTGAAAACGATTAAAGAACATCAACGGCGCTACAATTTTAGAAATGGATTTTACGCACACAGACGATACGATATTTTTATCGTTAGGACTAAGAACCAGCCTTTCATGGTGTCTAATGCTTCTTAATAGTGCCATGAAAAAAAATTAACCATATCGTTGTTTAAGAAGCTCCCTGTGCTTCTTTTTTTTTAGGTGAGTTTTTCTCATAGGTGAGTTGGATTGGGCGAGTAACAATTTTACGCTACACTGATGCATTTTGGAAAAAAAAAAATTTTTAATTTTGCTTTTAGTTGTATCATGTTGTATCAAACTCGTAAAAAAATCACACAAAAAACACACTCGTAGTTTTTAACTTGACAACGTAAAATTTATTCATGTCCTTTTTTTTATGCCTATACCATTCGTCATTTTCCTAAAATTGTACTCGTTCTTATCCTTATTATTTAATTTTTCCATATACTTGTCCTACCCTTGTACAAATTCTTGTTTTAGTCCTCATTCCTGACATAATCTTAGCTCGAATACCTCTCCAAATCCTTATTCCTATTTTGTCCGTAACGTTGTCATTAATATTGTCCCAAGAGAGTCCAAGGAGAGTCACTTTGCTTTTGCTTTTGATTATACTCCTGCGTTTGCTTTTCTTTTGCTTTTGATTTTGCTTTTACTCTTGGTTTTGCTTTTGGTTCTGCTTTTGCTTTTGGTTTTACTCTTGCTTTTGCTTTTCTTGTGATTTTGCTTTTGTATGCTTTTACTATTGTTTTTGCTTTTATTTTGTTTCTGGTTGATTTTGATTTTGATTTTGATTTTGATTTTGATTTTGATTTTGATTTTGATTTTGATTTTGATTTTGATTTTGATTTTGATTTTGATTTTGATTTTGATTTTGATTTTGATTTTGATTTTGATTTTGATTTTGATTTTGATTTTGATTTTGATTTTGATTTTGATTTTGATTTTGATTTTGATTTTGATTTTGATTTTGATTTTGATTTTGATTTTGATTTTGATTTTGATTTTGATTTTGATTTTGATTTTGATTTTGATTTTGATTTTGATTTTGATTTTGATTTTGATTTTGATTTTGATTTTGATTTTGATTTTGATTTTGATTTTGATTTTGATTTTGATTTTGATTTTGATTTTGATTTTGATTTTGATTTTGATTTTGATTTTGATTTTGATTTTGATTTTGATTTTGATTTTGATTTTGATTTTGATTTTGATTTTGATTTTAATTTTGATTTTGATTTTGATTTTGATTTTGATTTTGATTTTGATTTTGATTTTGATTTTAATTTTGATTTTGATTTTGATTTTGATTTTGATTTTGATTTTGATTTTGATTTTGATTTTGATTTTGATTTTGATTTTGATTTTGATTTTGATTTTGATTTTGATTTTGATTTTGATTTTGATTTTGATTTTGATTTTGATTTTGATTTTGATTTTGATTTTAATTTTGATTATGATTTTGATTTTGATTTTGATTTTGATTTTGATTTTGATTTTGATTTTGATTTTGATTTTGATTTTGATTTTGATTTTGAATTTTGATTTTGATTTTGATTTTGATTTTGATTTTGATTTTGATTTTGATTTTGATTTTGATTTTGATTTTGATTTTGATTTTGATTTTGATTTTGATTTGATTTGATTTTGATTTTGATTTTGATTTTGATTTTGATTTTGATTTTGATTTTGATTTTGATTTTGATTTTGATTTTGATTTTGATTTTGATTTTGATTTTGATTTTGATTTTGATTTTGATTTTGATTTTGATTTTGATTTTGATTTTGATTTTGATTTTGACTTTGATTTTGATTTTGATTTTGATTTTGATTTTGATTTTGATTTTGATTTTGATTTTGATTTTGATTTTGATTTTGATTTTGATTTTGGTTTTGATTTTGATTTTGATTTTTTATTCTTTGCTTTATTCTTGCTTTTGCCTTTCTTGTGCTATTGCTTTTGATTTAGCTTTTGCAATGAGGTTTTTTAACTTCTTAAAAAAAATGAATGAATGAGTAACTGTTGGTTACTCCTGGCGTCACAAGTGGGTGTTTTCTAAAATTTGATTTTTAAGTCATCCATGATTTTCCGGTGGCGTCCGTGGCATAGTTGGTTAAAGTGCGTGGCCGCTTTGTCAACGAACTTTGGAGACCCAGGTTCGAACCCGAGCAGCGACAGAAAATTATTTGAATTAAAATAATTTTTCTGTACGGCCGCCACCTATCTGCAGACAATGGCAAACCTCAGAGAGTAATCAAAATGCTATGTAAAGCTTCTTGAGAACGAGAACATTCCGTTCATCGCCGTTCGGAGTCGGGTATTATACGGGGGTATTAATCTGGAGCACAAAATTTTGAGAAAATGTTTGTCACTTTCATGATAAGTTTTTAATACTTTATGCATGCATTGAAGAAAATTCAAGTATGGTCGTAACATATTTAATATGTCTTCTTTTGATTTGTATTTAAATAATCATATTGCTACATATAATTTTTTTGATTCTATAAGTAAATCAAAATTTAACTCCTTCAAATTTTGTATTAATTTTCATATGCTTTGTATTTTATGTATTATAACATCATGTGTAAGAGCAGTACGATTATCTGTGTGTTCATCACAGAACCAGTGTGAGAAAGAGAAGAAGTATAATGACCAAGTAGCCAACGATGTGTACATACACAACATTGATAAGCGAAGCAGATAACCAAAATTGTGCTTACCCAGTTGGCCACGTCTTTAAGACATCCTCAATGTCTTACAGCCTTATTCATAAACACATTTTAGAGGCAGCGTAACTTTAAACGGGCTTTAAACAAGAAAACGTTATCCATAAACATTTTTCGTAGTTGTTTAAGAGCTGCGTAACTTAAACGCCGAAATTGGCGTTTAAAGGTTACATAAATACAACCATGATTTTTGTTTGTCTTTTCTTTTAATATCAAAGACATGCTCCATATGCGCCCTTTGCAGCATTTTTTTATGCGGCGGCCATTGTAAATCCATAGGAATTCTTAATTTTTGTAGAGATTTTCTATAGTTCAGACACAAACCTTACAATCATAAGCAGAAAATGAAATAATGTTTATGAATAACATGTTGCAAGGTTGCATAGAAGCTGCGTAAAGCCTTAAACAGTGCGTAACTAAGCAAGCGTTTAAAGGTTGTTTAAGGAAATCTATTGAATAAGGCTGTTAATGACTAACGTATTCTACGTCTGGCCTATGCGCCCGTGTTATCTAAAACAGGCTTGAGCTTTTTTTTTTTTATAAGATTCTATTTTCAGACAAAAATAGTTCGAATAAGTGTGTCGACCTAAAAGAGTTTAAATTTAAAGCAAATCTTTACACAAACAACTCCATCTTCCCAACCTCCAACTAACTTTCGCCAGACTGCCAAATCAACAGAGTGCTCTCGCATTTATAGGCGACATCCACTGAGTTTAAGAAAAGTATATGATTATTCACCAGAATTAGATTAAACTATATCTGAATTCCTCTTTTTCCTCTTATGATCTTTGATTTCAAAAGTCAATCCAATCTTTAATATATTTTCATTTCCCATTTTATAAATTTTAATTAAAATTCTAAATAAAATTCTTTCACAATTCATCTCAACAAAAATCTCGACTTGCAATTTATTGTATGTGACTTTTTCTTTTGATGTCATTGTTTTCCATTATTCTGCACTGTTCTTCATTGTTCTTCGGGATTAAAGGAACATAAACTTTCATTCACAAATTCTTAACAAAAAAAAACAAAAAACAAAAGAAAAAACTTAAAACGCAGAATTCAGTTTACGGTGACATTCTCATGGAAATGAATGAAAAAACCGAAAAGTTTAACGTGAGGTTACAAAAAGTGGCGCACACCAGTGCGTATGAACAACTTTTTATTCAAAAGAACAATTAAAAATCACTCATACGCTACGTAGACAAAACTTCTTAAGAGAAAAACAATGGCGACAGCAAACAAGGTTTTTCACACTTTTATGCTGCGGCTGTCACGGTATTGGAGGCTACTACATAGTGTGCAATAGCTTTGTTCCGCATAACAACAAAACAGCAGCAGCAGCAGCATCATCAATTGTTGCAATGACTCATGCAAGCGAAGCAAAAGGAGTAGGTACTGCCAAACCATAAAGAACCAATTTATGGAATACTTAACAGCAGCATCTGCCAACCGTGTTGTGTTAAGTTTTTCTTTTATTATTTCTACTTGTTTGTTTTTGTCATTAAAACAATAAAAAGTGGAATTGGTTTTTATTCGCTGTTTCTTGTCGGCTCACTTACCGAATTGATGCTACTTTAAGCTTGTATAACTAACTATTGCCTGCCTGCTTGCCGCCTGGCTGACTGTCATGACGCTCTGCTGTTCTGTGCTCAAACAATGTTGCCTCGATTTTCGAATCGAGCTACAAGCTGACATGTTGTTGGTTGATTGCACTTTTAATTAAATTTTTTTTCGCAATTTTTTTTTTTAGTTTGGTTTCAGTCACTGTTGCTCTCAATTTATCCCACTGAACCAAAAGTGTAGATTTACCGCAAAGTAAGAGTTTTGCGAACGTTTTCGGCTTTGATTTTGATTTTTTTTTTTTTTAATTTTTTAATTTTCCTGGAATTGCGTCAGCAATATGAGAATTCGAAACAAAAACAACAAAAAACGAAAATGCATGAAATTCTTTAACTCGGTTGGGATAAAAAAAAAAAAGACGTGTTCGCCATTTCAGCCCTTGAAAGCACTTTGACCATACTTCTTATCATCAAATTGTGTACTGCATGTTCTCAAGAAGCTTTGAGAGAGACATTATTTACTCTGAGGTTAGCCAGTGTCTACAGAAAGGTAACGGCTGATCAGAAAAATTTATTTTATAAATGTTCTTTGTCAGCAGGGATTCGAACCTCGCGGCACGTATAATTGGTATCGAACAATCCACACACTTTAACGCAGTCGGCCACGCCCACTACTTTCGTTTGAAATAGCCTAGAAAAATATTTTTTGAATTCAGAAAAGTAATTTTTTGCGACTTTTTTATATTTTTTAAGTTTTCTTAAATTTGAGTGAGATATTTAAGAGTTAGATAAAAATAAACTCCTGTAGATTTCTGAAGTTCACTAACTTTGAACGTGGCAACATACTTCAAGATTTATGCGGAATTAAGTCTAAGTGTCGCTTTCAACTAAACATTATTTTTTTTTCTTTTACTTTTTTCCATACAACACGTTCGCTGTATTGGCTCTTATCAGTGTTCAATTCTCTTTTTCTCAATTTTTCTCGATCCCCATAAGTTCCAGTGTATTTAGTAGAAGTTAACATACACTAAGGGAAAAAAATATTAAATTTTCTTTTTTACTTTTTTCGTTCTCTAATTTATACTATTTTTTACAGTTGGTGCAATGTTAGGGCACCAAATGTCAAAAATAGTATAAACTATAAAAAGAAAAATTAAGATAGAGAATAAAAAGCAAATTATGCAGGTAAATGACAACCGGTTCAAGATGTTCTTGAGAAAATACCGAGTTGTCACTCCACCCTACATCATTTCATTATGCATTGCAATCACCATCGCACTCAAAAATCATATTTGCCAAAAATGCAGGCTATATTACCCTTGCAACATTAACTAAATGAGAACTATAAGAAACCTGCAACTGCAAGAAATATACTGCAAGAACAGAGTGCGATGCTCTTGCTGCTTGTCGGAATATGTGTGTACGTGTGCGATGCTGTTGCTTCTTGCTTGTATGGAATATGTGTGTACGTGTGTGGTATAAATAAAATTCAAATACGGGAAACAAACGAGTTGTAAGGAAAATATTTGATTTATCCACGTAAATATTTAAATATAATTTATACTCAGGCGTGGATAATGCTAATATGCGTTATTTTCCTTAGTGTAGGTGAAGTGAAGCAAGTTACGGGTGAAAGTCAGAATAATTGCATTAAGGTTGCATCAACAAGAGGTGTAAGATTTGTCTTTTGAATAAAATTAAAAATGACTCGGATGTCTCTTAAACCGACGCTCTTGAGTCGATTGGAACTTGTATGCATGCAGAGCTACATCTTTCGCCAAAATTCGCTCCAGTGTGAATATGATGAGGTCGAGTTCTTGAGCACTGTGATGAACTGAGTCGGAATTCGGGTCAGTTTTCAACAATTTTTTTCACTGCGTAAATATTAACGGTCGACCGTCAGGGGTGAAGTCGTTTTAGTGTCTTCACAGATCTTTCAAAGAGCCAATCTGGTATTTTTTTTTTCAATACCTTCAATACGCACACACATGCCATTAGTCACACGAATACGAGGAAAATTTGTTTACATCGTAACTGTTATTAAACGCGAATTTTTGATATAAAATTCAGCAAACTCTGTTCTTTCTTTCACTGTATTGTGTAAAATTATAAAATTCTTACGTTAATTAATGATAAATGTCAAAATTTGAAAACTGCCAAGCGCTCAGCTTAAATAATACGCTCTTCAAGCCCTACAGTTCTTGTTGGTACACCCAGTGCTACTATGTTAGATACCATTTTTTTTCAGAATTTCCTGTTCGTGATTTATTTCTTCTTCCATATTTCTTTTGAGTTACATATGTACATATTTAATTTAAAACTGTTTTGATTATAACTATTATGAATTATATTTAAAAAAAACTTTTTCTTTTCTTTTTCTGTGTCAAATATCTCCTCAGACAACCCGGAAGTAAGTGCAAACCTACTTGCAAATTTCTTCAATCAGTCATTCATAAGTCAAAACGATGAACTTGATTATGAATACTTTTCTTCATTAAGGACTATGCTCAAACCTCGCTGACATCTGTTAATATTACACTAGGTGATGTCTAAGGAAAGATATATTGTCTAAAAGGTGATTATTCTCCTGGACCCGATGGCTTACCTACTATTGTCACAAAAAATAATTCGCGAATTTGCTGGCTCATCCCCTTTTGCATCCCCTTTTGGCCCTCTTTCAACTTTCTCTTTCTAAGTCAGATTTTCCAAAGTTATGGAAAAATTCGTACATAATACCTTTGCATAAAAAATGATCTAGAATTGAAATTTCTAATTACAGACCTATTGAAAAACTGTCATGTACTACCAAAATTTTTTAAGGTTCTATCTACGACATTCTCTTCTTTCATTGCGAATTTATCTTTCCTCTTAGTCAATATGACTTCCTCAAGGTCGACTACCACTAACCTCACAGAATTTGTTTCAAACTTTTTATGTTCGTTTGAAAGCGGTTATGAAGTTGATGCTGTTCCTTCTTAAGCTCCTTCTTAAGCTAAAAGCCTTTGGTTTTCTATCCCTGTTTATATCATGGCTTACAGCAACCTCTGGTGCCCCATAAGGCAGTCACCTTGGTACTTTGCTATTCGTCTTAACAATTTCGGATGTTGAGGGTATAATCAAAGAATTCAATCTTTCTGTGTTCGGTGATGATATGAAAATATATCGGCGCATACAAACCAGAACCGATTCTCGAAATCTTCAAGACGATCTTGTCAACTTTTCCACTTGGAGTCAAAAAAAAACCTCGTGGAACTCAACGTCAGTAAATGTCAAGCTATTACATATTCTCCTAAACGACTCCAACTCCCCCCGAAAACTTATTACAAACTATGCAAGCTGGTTTCCTCTGCTATTTACGGGACTTAGGTGTTATTTGCGACAAGGAACTTAACTTTAGGTCTCACATTGATAATATCATTAGTAGAGCCAACCTGCATTTGGTTTCGTGAAACACTGGTCTAGAAAGTTCTCCAATCCCTATGTCACAAAATCTCTCTATTTTACGTTTGTAGACCCATTCTTGAATATGCCAGTCAAGTTTGGTCTCCCATCTACAACACCCATTCAATGCGAATTGAAGCCAGTCAACGAAGATTTATTCGTTTGGCACTCCGTGGTCTTCCCGGTTATTACGTTTTCAACTTACCTCCTTATGCCGACCGTCTGAAGTTGATTAACATGCAAACTCTTGAAAAACGAAGGGAAGATGCCGATGTACTCTTTCTCCATTAACTAGTTAAACGGAACCATTAACAGCCTAGCACTGCTTCAATTAATATCATTTAATACCAACCCACTCAACCTTAGGTCTATATCTCTCTTCCATCTTAACTTTTATCGCACCGACTATGAGCCCGAACAGAACCAAAGCGGCTGTCGGTTGTCGGATGCGCTGTGCAACAAAATACATGAAAATATATGCAGCCGCTAAAATTTAAATGGCCGTAGAAATCCGCGACGGAAAAACGCCAGAACAGAATCAATTCTATTTTTTCTCCGACGGCTGGCGGATCTCTCTTTGAGTGGCGTAAGTGTTGCCATATTTTAGCTAAGAATTGGATGTGTTCAGTGCTATTTTCTTAGTTTTTACCATGAGCTGACGTTTTGTTTTGTGTGTGTGTCATGCATTCTATGAGCTGGCATTTCGTTTTGTGTGTGTGTGTGTGTTGTATTTGTACCATTTACACAACGAAAAGCAACGCTGATCCGAAAACCGACAACCGCTCCTATTCTGGACGTGTTCTTAGCGGATTTCTCCGAGAGAGGTCCGCCAACCGACAGCCGCTTTGGTTCTGTTCATGCTTCATGTAACCAATAATTTGATCAGCGAATTCGATTTTGTCTGAGCAGATCTCGACTCCGAAATACTCTTCTTAACTCCAACGCCACTTGTTCCCCTCTCTAATGTTTTCTTACAGATTAAGTTTAAGTATTTAAATTGCTTGTATTAAGCTGAACCAAATAAAACAAATAAATTATATGAGAATAGACGAGTGTTCCATTTTAAATTAAATTAAATTAGTTCGTGAGTCTATCATAAATGATATTTTGACGTGACGAAGTTACGTTATACTCCTCTAGTTTCCAAAAAAGTTACAAAATGAATATTTTAAAAATTCATCTGCGTTTCATTGAATTGTTACTCGCTGGGTATAAGAGCTATGATTAAAAAAATAGTATGACCGTAAAGGTTAATTCTTTGGCTATATTAAAAAAACAAAAAAAAAATTTAATACGGCATAGGGACGTAGTGGGAGCTGCGTAAGCAACGCAACTGAAAATTTGTTACATGGAATTATTACTCGCTGAGTATTAGTGCTAGGATTAAAAATACGATACGCCGATAAAGGCCTATTGGAAGCCCTCACAACAAAATTAGACAAAAAATTTCTGACATCATAAGGACGCTGAGAGACCCGCTCAAAGATCGATAACGCAACATTCATGCAGCGGCGTTGCATTGAATTTTTACTCAATGAGTATATAACCTACGATAAAAGTGTAAAAAGGAAAATAAAGTTTTTATACATGGCTTTACGACAAAAATAAAAAAAAAATTCCGGCGTCGTCAGGTTGTGAATATAGCAGCTTATGTAACAGAAACGTAATATCGTTTCATGGAATTATTACTCACTCAGGAGGAGTGCTACAGTAAATTTTGTTTAACGACAGCAGGGATGTGTTATTACGCTTCACAACTAAATTACAAAAAAAATTTTGTTGTCATGATTTCAGGGATGCAATCACATAATGTAGTAAAAATGCTACAGCCATGAAAAAACGTTGCATGGATTTTTAACTCTGTGACTACTGGTGCAACGGTAAATTTTAAGGAACGAAAACAAAGGTGAGGTCTTCGGGCATATGACAAAAATAAAAAAAAATTTGACGGCGTGTCAAAAACCCCCAGGGAACCGCCTAATGTGACGCATATGCATCACTTTTGCTGGATTAATTGAAATTAGAGCTCAACCAATGGGGAAGCAAAAAAAAAAAGCTAAACGAAAAGCACCAACTCCAAATCCAACAACATCTCCAACACCAATACCAACACCAACGCCAACACCAACACCAACACCAACACCAACACCAACACCAACACCAACACCAACACCAACACCAACACCAACACCAACACCAACACCAACACCAACACCAACACCAACACCAACACCAACACCAACACCAACACCAACACCAACACCAACACCAACACCAACACCAACACCAACACCAATACCAACACCAACGCCAACACCAACACCAACACCAACACCAACACCAACACCAACACCAACACCAACACCAACACCAACACCAACACCAACACCAACACCAACATCAACACCAACACCAACAGCAACACCAACACCAACATCAACACCAACATCAACATCAACATCAACATCAACATCAACATCAACATCAACATCAACATCAACATCAACATCAACATCAACATCAACATCAACATCAACATCAACATCAACATCAACATCAACATCAACATCAACATCAACATCAACATCAACATCAACATCAACATCAACATCAACATCAACATCAACATCAACATCAACATCAACATCAACATCAACATCAACATCAACATCAACATCAACATCAACATCAACATCAACATCAACATCAACATCAACATCAACATCAACATCAACATCAACATCAACATCAACATCAACATCAACATCAACATCAACATCAACATCAACATCAACATCAACATCAACATCAACATCAACATCAACATCAACATCAACATCAACATCAACATCAACATCAACATTAACATCAACATCAACATCAACATCAACATCAACATCAACATCAACATCAACATTAACATCAACATCAACATCAACATCAACATCAACATCAACATCAACATCAATATCAATATCAACATCAACATCAACATCAACATCAACATCAACATCAACATCAACATAAACAACAACAACTACAACAACAACAACAAAAATCTAGTTAGTTACGATTTCACTGCTCACAAACAACAAAATAACACAATGAAACTGGAAAAGGACAATGACATGAATTTGGATATGGATTAGGACAAAAACTAAGACACACCTTTTTAAACTAGGAAAGGGATTCGGTATATTTGATTAAGTCATAAATTTGGTCATGGATTAGAACAAGACCAAAGTTTGGACATGAAATAGGAGTATAAAGAAACACCGTCACGTCAAAACTTACGGGTGTGTCCACGACACAGCCAACGCTCTTTTTTCTTATAAAATGAGTTTTGATGTAAATTTTAAATGATACTTTAACGATTTTTTTTTTCTTTTGCAAATATGTGCTACGCTTATGTAACATTTTGAATATTGAATTTGAAATTCCACAGAAGACACGGGTTCAATTCCCAGCATCACCATGTTTTTTATTTTATTTTTTTACATATTTTGTTCTACAACAATCCAGCAAAGTATTCATACACTTGAAAAAATTAATGTTTATAAAATTATCATTAATAAATCGCTTGCGAACAGAAAGAAGTTTAGTCTTTAAAGAAATATTTCGAAATGAAGCAAATAAAAAAATTTTATTATATAATTTTTTTTTTTTTTTGTGCACTCGCTTACGAACAAAATCGATTCATAATTTGAGAGCGTTTTAGATTGACAAATAATTTTAAAATTATTCATAAGCAAGTGTCAAAAAATAACTCTTCCACGCGAAAAACTTCACAAATAAATAATTTGACACAGCCTGAGTTAAATTTCGCATACTCAGCTCAAAAAGATTCGTTAATGCATGCAAGAACGATCGTTTTAGTTCACTGGGTTGCTTACAAAGTTTTTATTGTTATATTTCATCTCTTTCTAGCGCACATTTTTTCGCTCACTCTGCACTTGTTCGGTTCAATTTTGTTGCTTTTTTTTTTTTAGTTGAACTGTAGCAAGTCGTCTGCACATCATGATGTGCAATGAAATGACATTTTATGGCAAAGTTGGCACTCGTGCTACCTGAGGCTATAAAACATTTGTGTGTTTCGAATACGTGCCACCTCGAGGTGGCACCAGCTTGGCATGTGTCTGTGAGAGCAGACGAAATTTGCAGGCTTGTTTAGGCTTAATCAAAAAGTTTGGTCTAATCAAAGCTAATTAAAAATTGTGTTTTTTATTTCCTCAAAGTGTGGAAAATAAAACAAACAAAAAACTGTTTGCGTATCAAAGACAACTTTCTAAAAAGCATCCATAAAGCTGTCTAATAATTATCGATTTTCCTTGACTACTTGCATTGTATTTTGCACAAAATCTGTTCGAAATACAAACAAACTGAATTTTCTGTTTTTCCATATCTTGTTATTTCTTTATTATTGCCCACATTTCTGTCTAATTGCAACGCGTACGTGCTGAATACAAAACAAAATCAAACCCTTTCATTTAACCACTCACGACTATACACGTAAAAAACCCACACACATCAACTGCAAACCATTTCATCACTTTGTTTGTTTCTTTGTTATAGTTGTGATTTCGATTTTTGGCAATTCTTTTTGGCTACCTTTGCGTGGATTCCAAGCACGTTTCGCCATTATTAAAACTCACTTTAAGCGGTAGATTAGATGCAGTCATGGCTGCCACCTAATTTAACAGCGGATGCTTCATGGAAAAAAGAAAAACTGTTTCATTTTGCAATCATAACAATTGCAAAAGGATTTTAGCATAATGTGAATATTTAGCGTGCAGGTGCAAAGTAGGTGGTGAAGAGAAATCCGCTCTGTAGAGCTATACTTTAGAGCTATACAGGCGTGCCCAGGTAGGTGGTATTTGGAGCACGTAATCCAATGCTTTTTCAATACATAATAAAATCTAAATTGAATTTGCGTTTTGGTTACAAAGAATGCAACAAAAGCAAACAACAGCCACAACAACAACAGCTTTAATATGCATAAATTATTTGATTATGTTGCTGATTTTAATTTAAATAAGTAGGTTCGTTCCACAAAAAATAATGAAAAAAATCCGGCTTATCAATAATTAATATCTATAAATAGCGCCTAGCAAAAAAAAGGTATTTTTTACTGCAAAACCTAACAACGTTGCAATTTTTTTCATTTGCAATGTTTATTAAGTGGCGAATAAAAACGTTGAGATAATTATTTGTTGGGTTTTTTTTTTGTAATTCGTAATAATGTTTATTTAAATTAATTTTTGATAAAAAATATTTACATATGTAAGAATCTGTTATTAAATTATTTGTTTGAACTAAAAAAATGGGTAAAGAGAAGTACTCAACAAAAAATTTGAGCCTGGCGGAAATTATCTGCACTTCAAGCAAATACAATAAACATTTATTTTAACAGCAAAAACGATTTTATTTCAATTTACTTTCATTCATTTCTGATCTGTTTTAACACTGTTAACGAATCGGAAACTCTGTTAAACGCATGTTTAAATTTTAAAGAGCTTTTAATGCTTGTCGAAGCTCCGCATGGTTCATGTCTTTGATACTAATGACAATCAAAAAATTCACAACACAGTTTAGACACAAATCAGTACCAACTAATACATTAACCCATATACGACTAATGTTACTGCTTGATTACAAAATTAAATAATTACGAAAGAGATCATTGTGAATAATTTTTTTGCTGATTATTCCTTCGGTAGTATACAAGATTTGTCTTGTATTCGAAGCCTTTGTTCGGAATGTTTTATTTTTTTAACTTTTTTTTTTCTTTTAAAATAAAATATATAAATGCACTTTGTTTTAGGTTGAGTGCCGTAAATTAACTGTTTTTCAACTAATAAAATTTATAGACGTTAATTATGATAGCATAACAAGGTAGATCGGATGGGACGAGACTTGGAAAAATACCCGTTTTTTTTGTATTTTCTTTTTTACGACTTCGTAAAAAATTTCAGCAGAAAGCATTTGAACTCACACGCAGAGTTGTTGAAATTATTTAGTACCATTTTAGTTTAACTTTAATAATTAATTAATCAGGCTACTATTAAAATTCTTTTTTTACCATCTCTTTATATATAAAACACAACGTCGAGACGCATTAAATAAGTTTAAAAAATTTAGTTTAAGGGACTGAAAAACAAAGGTGTGGTTCCTTTCATACAAATTCAATGGTTTATTATCTAGGTATTTCTGAAAGCTATTGTGTCAACTAACTAATAAGAACTAATTTCCAAAATTACAATGGAGCATGGTACCTTTTAAGAAAATCCCATAATTATAGTGAACTTTGTTAGCACTATTTAAAGTTCACATTTTAAACCGTGTGGTGAAGTGTATTTGCAATACAACGGTAACACCGAAAAACGTATATCTTGGCACTTAATAAATTTTAAGTCCTAACCCTTCGCGTAAGGGTTTTTTTTTAATATTGACTGTAGCTCTTAAGAGTGTGTAGATGAAGCTTGGAGTCACGCGGAAAAAAGTTTGGTACTGCAGTGACCTGCTGACAACGGTTGAACAGTAGACTGTTAACTATATTGTAATACGGATCTATTGAAATTTTTTCTGGACACGAAAGACATCATGTGTCACGGCAAGTGAGTAAAAAGTACGCAAACATTTTTTTATTTATTCTTTTCTTATCATAAAAATTAATGGTTTTCGGTTTTATAATTAACTTTTGGATATTTTAACGAAATAAAACTATTTGTAAAAGTTGTTTTTTTATTTTTTTTTTTTTTATAGTTTCGAGCTTCGATTTTAGCATCCCGTGAGACTTTTTGAGTTGTCTTTTTTATATCGAAAGTTATAAATTTTTTTAGCCAAGCTTTTGAAAAAAATAAAGTAACAATTTTTGCAATTTTTATCTATTTATAATACATTTGTTTTTTTTTAACATACAGCTAAAGAGCTAACAACAATGTCCAAAGTATGTATCTTGATTTTTCTCAGAATTTATTTAACCCCTTTTTTACTCTTAAAAACAGGGTTGGACACGAAAAACCCCACGTAACCCCATGTGAACCGAGTAACTAAAAAACCATGTGTCACGTGAAGGGTTAAAATAAGATATATATGTCAACTCAATAAAAAACAATCAATAGAAAGAGTATCTTTTAACTTACCTACTTGTAATAAAAATTCGATGAAATATGTTACAGTTTTCAATAATTTTTTATTCTCGTTCAAATACTTAATTCTTAAGTTAACCATACATTAAAAAAAACTACACCGTTTAGAACTTCAATTGAAGAGCTCAATAGCATGACTTTTAAATTCTGATTGTGGGTAATTAATTCACTTTTAAAATACATATAGTTCTAAGGGTTTTATTTAGTTGGAGTACCTTGGCGACGGTTCTTAAACCTTCTCTGGAAACTTGGTGGATCCAAGCTCATGACTTATTTTCTAGTGTAAATTCGTCGAGCTTGAGACTTCTTATAACATAGCCCACTAGAAACTCTTACACATCACATACATGATTGTTGAGGCGAGTCAACATTACATTGATAAAAATTTTAATTTTATAAGATTATTATAGAAATTGCTTGATAAAAACTAGTAACCTTTGGAGTTAAAGCATTTATTGGAATTTATCAGCCTTATTCAATAGATTTCCTTAAACAACCTTTAAACGCTTGTTTACTTACGCACTGTTTAAGGCTTTACGCAGCTTCTATGCAACCTTGCTAACATTGTTATTCATAAACATTTTTTCATTTTCTGCTTATGATTGTAAGGTTTGTGTCTGAACTATAGAAAATCTCTACAAAACTTAAGAATTCCTATGGATTTACAATGGCCGCCGCATAAAAAAATGCTGCAAAGGGCGCATATGGAGCATGTCTTTGATATTAAAAGAAAAGACAAACAAAAATCATGGTTGTATTTACGTAACCTTTAAACGCCAATTTCGGCGTTTAAGTTACGCAGCTCTTAAACAACTACGAAAAATGTTTATGAATAACGTTTTCTTGTTTAAAGCCCGTTTAAAGTTACGCTGCCTTTAAAATGTGTTTATGAATAAGGCTGTATATGTACAAAGTAATGTACAAAACACTTTGTAAAATTTGAATGAAATTACTAATTTTAAAAAAGTACAGGGTTGCCCATATTCGACGGACCCATGTTTTTTTTTCGATTGTTATGCGACTTGTGTGCGGTGGAGCGCCGTCTTGTTGAAACCAGAACTGCCTCATACGCTTTCGACGAATAATTGGCATCACAAAATTGGTCATCATGTCGCGATAACGCTCCTGGTTGATGGTAACAGCATGGCCATTTTCATTTTGGAAGAAAAACGGCCCAATGACCGTTTTTGCACTAACGCCGCACCAAACTGTGACTTTTTCGTCATGAAGAGGCACTTCTTGAATCTCCTGAGGATTTTCAGTGGCGTAAATACGGCAATTTTGCTTATTTACGGTCCCATTCAATGTGAAATGGGCTTCATCGGACATGATAATTTTGTTCCAAAATTGCTCGTCATCTTCGGCCATTTCGATAAATGGTAAAAATAATGGTAAAAATTTCGTGGTTCCATGGTAAAAATCTGCTTGGACTGACGCTTCAAACGCGGTATGTCATTAAGCGATCTGACATCTCTGTCAAAAGTTATGGCGTTGCCAGATGGGTCCGTCGAATATGGGGGACCCTGTACCACATGAAACCCTGATTGGACTTTGTGAAACAACTGGTTGTCTCGTGCATGTCAATTCATAATGAGAAAAAGAGCAAGATTTTTAATTTTGAGAGTCCGACCTACCTTGTTATTGTACGTATATCATGGAATAAAAGTATCATTTTAATTTTTTGACTTTGAAAATCAGCTGTTTGAAGCTAGACATTCGTGTTCGAAATAATTATTCAATTAAAATTCGAGTCATGGAGAGTGATATTTTGCTTGTTTTTATTCTCGTTCGTGCTGGAAAAATGTTTAAAGAAACGCTTTCGAGCATGATTCAATTACAAAGTAGACTCATATTGGAGAAAAACTTGAGCTATATGTCAGAATTAGCTGTTGATTTTGAGTTTTCCTCAATTCATCAATCCTCAAAAAGCAATTGTGGCTGTTGTTGCTTTTCTCGTTTGATGCTTACAACTTTTTTGTTGTAAAATTTGACACTTGAGTAGCCATTTTAAAATGAGCCCAACTTGTTATGATATCATGCTTTTGAGTAACTTCAAGTTGCTTGATTTGAGTATTCCATACTTTTATATTAATTGCAATATAAGTAGATTACCAATTGGCTTATTTAGTAACAAATTGTCCACAAAGAATCTCTAAACTATAGGGGTCATGTTTTCTCCTAAGGGGTGAAGGGGTAAGGTTTGAAAACTTTTTTTTGCATTTTTTGTTTTTTTGTTTTTTTTTCGGAATGAATAACATCTCAAGCGAATTATGTCAAAATTTGAATTAAATCAGAGAAAAACTAACGAAGATACAGCGTTTCAAGCGACCGCCCCTCATGCACTGGATGTTCGAGTATAGAAAACTTTAAATCAATTTTCTGAACATTATAACTCAAAATCTACTTGACCGATTTTTTTGAAATTTTAAACAGTATTTCTGAACAAATGGAGTTTTTTGCCATTTTTTTTTTTTCATTTTGTAAAAACAAATTCACCAAAATTTTTTAGCGAAAATCATGTTTTTTACTTCCAATGCTGCTAAAAATAAAAAAATTTAAATGATGCTCCTTCTGATACTTAGCGAACCATATCACCTTTTAAACCCATTTCCATTTTCTTGTTTCAGATGATCCTGTAAAGAGTTATGGAGCTTTTTTTCGAAGTGCCTCGAGAGGTTCGCTGTCACGGACTTATTTATTGATATTTTTAATTGAAAATTTTTCCAAAGATACTTCAGATGTGCTATAACGTGTTTATGAAATAAATAAACCAACATTATTTATATCTCCTAAGCAAAAATCATGAAAATATGCTCTTTTTCGCCTTTATATATTTCCGAGAATTTTCTAAAGCTAAATGTAATGAAATGTGTAAGCACAAATGTTAGAGATCTTATTTGCATTAATTTTTTTATTTTTGTTTTTTATTTAACGGATTCTAAACTTCGCACTCAGCTTATTTAGGTCAAAAACTGATCCTCGACGAAATTTGGAATGTTTGCCATCGCTAGGGTTAATTTGGAACTGAAAGGGTTAAATATCTATTTTTATTTATAGAGCAACACTTGAGAAAGAGCTTTTTAAAACACTATTGTAAAGAAATACTGTGAAAAAGCTGATATAAATACTTATTTCCAATAATAATCTAAGGAATCGTTTTTGTTTAATTCACAATTACTTATAAGCTTTTCTTCAATAGTAATGTAAAGCTTTCTTTAAGCTTAATGCTTATGTTTCTAAGCTTGTTAAAAGCTTATTCGAAGCTTATTTTGTTGATTGGGAAGGCATACATGCATACTGCTATCCCTTTCATAGCAAAGCTTCCAATCTCTTTATCTATGATAGTTGCGACAACTGCCGCTTACTGTGCGAGATGAATATCATCAGTGTTTGAGCGGCCATGATTTAAATAATCTCACTTTTATTTCTTATTTATTTTCCTTAAGAAATACTACAGTACATTTTCCATGGGTACTTATGGATACTTTTTTTATTTTTTGTGCAGTAATTTATTAAATTTTTAATTTTGTGGAGAAGTAATTCTAAGAATCTCTTCTACATCTAAGAATCTTCACAGGACTGCTAACAGGTCATTATAGGTTGACACCTTACAAGACTGTGAATTTTAAGTGATGACACATGTAAGTTAGGCATTGAGGACGAGAATGTACGATTCACGTCCTAGGACAATGTTCTGCACTTGTTCAAACACGATAAAAATCGTATATCGTGATATAAACAATAGATATAGGACATATACTATCATTTATCTCAGAGATTGGACAAAAAGAGGTTCTTTAAGTCCATGGAGGGGCACAATACATCTTAAGGCTGAAGTGCAAATCCCAACAATAATAATAACTCAAATTCAACACACTTCCATTTTGCTTTCGACTGAATTAGTACCTGTTGTTGGTGGAAAACTTTCAAATTTTTATATTAAGGAATCTAAGAAACGTTCACTAGCATCATCTGTTTTGAGTGTGGAGACAAAATTTCAAATACTGAACTGTGTTTATTGGTACAGAAAAAAAAACAGGTAGATTTTTTTTTTTAAATATTATCTATTCATTAAAAAACTCATGTGTTATAACCTAAACTGGTACAAAACATATCTGTCAAATCAAGATAGTCCTTCAGCCCAGAACTATTTTAATTTTATTTAGTGCCAAACCAAATGAGCTAAACTATTGTTATCCAGCATACATCGCAACAAATTTATGTATGTTTGCTTGTTTGTTTGTTTGTGTTTCCAGCTGTCTGTCGCGCACAACTGTCAATATTTGATTCGCACTAATCGTAAACAAATAAATTCATGTTTCTTGTCAGTTATTGTTTAGAATAGTGAATCTTTTTGAAATAAATCAATAATATTTATGTTTTATTTGGCACGCCTTGACCAAAAATAATGCTTGTCCTCATTTAAATTTGCAGTTTTTGAAACAAAACAAAAAATGTTTGGCTAAATAAACAAAAGCGGCTAAAAAGTCACTGACACTACAGTGAATAAAATTAATTTGCTCATTATTAGCTAGCGCTTGGCTATGACCGCCTAACAAAAAAGCAATGATTGTTATTAACTTGAAAAATAATTGTTTTCAAAATACAAAAACAAAAAATCAGAAACAAAGCGTGGTAAAAATTTAAACCGGCCTGTTGCCATCTTTTGTTAGCGCTGCACTTAAACTGATGATTTTTTGCTTTAATTTATTAACTGAAACGTGCATGTAAACAAAATCTTGGCATCAAATCGCTATTAATTTAAACATTTTCAAAAACTAGAGTTCAAAAACGACAACAACAACAACATCAGCAGCAGCAACAACAATAAATATTGATTTTCAGCAGATGTTACAGTTGAATATGTTTATTCACATTCGTCTATCTCGAAATATATGTGTATCCTTAACATATTTTTCTTAAAATCTACAAATTATCAAGTAATTATTTCATTTTATAGCACTCTGAGTTTGCTATAATATACTTTAAATATTTCATCGTAGCGCAACATATGAAACGATCTCATCACTTCGTTGTTGATTGTATCGTAGATCGTCTAACATCGTATTCTATATAAAAATTATTATAATTATCTGCTTAAAAATAGCTGGCAAAAAAAAAAAAAACAAAAAAGAAATTCGACAAAAATCGAGCAAAAGTCGAAGTAGCTACCGTGACGAGCGCCTAACGAGCTGTCGTAATGGTATTGCTCATTGCGTTCGGCAGACAACACCACAACCCGCACATGTCGACACCAACAACAATGCCATCTCCACCTCCCCATTACCACTCACCCACCCATTACTAATTGACAGCGAAAAGAATGGAAAGTGAAATATATGATAGAGAAAAGTAGAAAGAGGGATAGAAAATTAAAAACATAACAGACAAAAACTAAATATAAATGACTTCATACCGTAAGATATACAAACAATTTACAAAAATTTTGTTAGAATGTCTTTTGATTGATGTTTTTCACTGTTTTTCATTATAATAGACCAAAGGACATCGTCCGTCAAAAGCGAAAGAAAATTCGACAAGAAATTTTTAGTGAATCCATGAAGGTGTGAAGCAAAACTCTTCGAAAATTGCAAAATTCGTTTGTGAACTTGAAAATTAGGCAAATTCTCAAGGATGTTTCTTATTTAAGTAAAAGATATTCTATAATGAACAAGCTTAAGGAAATATCCTTTATAAAGGGTGTTTTTTAATTTGCTGTAGGATTTCCTTTTTGCAATTCTGTTTGTTTACGTATCCAGTTAGCCAGAAATGAGCTTCGTCCGAAAATATGATTTTTTTAGGAAAATCAGGATAATTTTCGGGCTTCACCAATGTCCAATCTACGAGTGAATGACGTCTCGAATGGTCTTTGCTGATCAAATTTACTGATTAATGCTTATTGAATAAAATAAGAAAACAAATTACATCGATCTGTCAAAACAGACGTCAGATATTCCAATTAGAAAAACTACAGCGAATTAAAAAACACCCTTTAGTATCATTAGAAGTATTAGAAAAGCGTCTTATTACTATTGTAGTAAATGAAGATACCAATTAAAACAGATTGAAGATCATTGCAATCTGTTTGTCATTGCTTTATTTGAGAAGCACTGCAGTAGATAGTTTTTGCAGTACAAATACTTTTGATTATGAAATAAACCGTTCGTGATGATTTCGTTTTCTCTAAGAAAATACATGTAAATTACAAATAAAAAGTAATTTGCGCTCGTTGCAATAAAAGATTTGAAAATCATTTCTTTTCTTTTTTCGTTCTCTGCAATATAATAATATCTCTCATAATCTCTCATGGAAAGCATGGATATATTCCAAGAATACAAGACTGAAGCTGGAAATTGATTCATATGCGTCCGTCTACTTGCGAACGCAATTTAATAGAAATGTGTGAAGGCTTATGAGAGAGAGTTTAATGCCAACGAATGCCTACGTGCGTAAAGTTGGAAAAAAGCAATTGAAGTTGAAGTAAAGCTGGAAGTTCATTCACTGCATTTGCATATGCGTCCGTCTACTCGTTGAACGCAATAAAATAGAAAAATATGAAAGCTTATGAAAGAGAGTTTTATACCAACGAGTGCCTACGTGCTTAACGTTGGAAAAATGCAATTTACGCAAGCAAAGTTGAAAATATTTCCGCTTTCCGAGTTTATGTGAACAGGAACAAAATTACGTTTTAAAAATATTTCAACTTCAAAAATTCATAAAATCTTAAAAACCCCCATTGACGCGATAAAGTCAGACATATTTCTTACAAATACAGAAATATCAACGACAATTTCACACGGAGAGAAAAAATCAAGCACTCTGTGCTTAAATCAAGCAATTTGGCTGTCAGTTTACACTCAAGCGTAAATTTCTCAATTCAAGCATTATTTTATTACAATTGATTATTTTATTACAATATAAAGAAAAAATTCTCAATTCAAGAAACATTTGCTTAAAACTCAAAAATATTTTTTTCTATATTCAAGACTAATATTTGCTTGAAGTGAGAAAAAATTACTGGATTCAAGTAAAAATTTGCTTAATACTAGAATAATATGATTGATTTGAGAAATTGATTTTTCTTGAATTGAGAAAAATTTGCTTGATTCAAGTAAAGAATTTACTGTAAACTGTAAATGTAGAATAACCAATAAAAAAAATACTCGAATATACTTAATATTTCTTTTAGACGCTTACATGTTTCCAAGTAAAGTAAAATTGAAGAAAAGATGAAATATATGTGTGTATAAGACAGTTTAATCCCTGGATTCCGGAAAAAGTCAGTCCATTTAAATATAAAAAACATGTTAACAACAAGACAACATAAAGACAATGAAGGCAACAAAGAAAGGCAAGACGGCTCTGTATAGAGCAAATCACACAGCAGACTAGACATTTCGTTTCGTTGGCCGCTACACCAACTCATTAGTAGTCTTGTATGAATTTTTCACTGTGATTTACTCAAGCTACTTAGGTCCTACTTATACTGTCAATATGCCGAGAAAGTTACCCGGAAGTTTATTTTGACAGAGAGAACGCTCTTACATTAGTAACTGAGTTCTATATAAATAATGAAAGGTCACATTTAAATATAAAATAAAAATAATTTAAGTTTCTTTTACATGAAGGCTACACAGGTTTGTGTCTAAACTAAATAGTAGCATGCGCTGTAGTTAAATAAAATTGAAGGGACATTGTGGCTTCGTTCAGTTTACTGTTATTTAAAACAGATATCAATGTGGTTTGTGTTTAAAACACATGTTTGTGGTTTGTGTATCAGCTATTTGAGCCTAAAAGGCACTTGTTATAATACATTAACATTTTATGTTAAAAAATGTTAATAATACATTAACATTTTATGTTAAAAAATGTTAATACATTCAATATCATGATCATCTGTTCAAATACAGAACAAAATCTTTTAATTTGCTTTTTTTGAAGACTTGATTTTGTCACTTTTTCATATCTTTAGGGAAAAAAATTTGCTTTACTGAGTATAACACTAGATCGTATGATATCAAGATATTCTTTTGTTTTGTTCCGTACATTCATTATTATTAAAAATTCCATTTATCGATATTACCAAACTATCAATTTTCTCAAAAAGAAAAGTGAGAAAGAATTCTTCAGATCAACGGGGGTTATATTTTAAAAATTATACGAAAAACCATTTTAATAACTTATATTTGACTGGGTTGCTTTTGATTGAATTTATTATTATCCTCTTTTTGCTTTCAGAGATTCACATTTTCAACACTGATAATCACGGGTTTGTGATATCTTAGGGATTGCACTCTCTAGTATGTATGTAAGAAAGATGAGCACCTTCATCTTATTAGAGAATTTTTGCATATACGAGGGTTGCTACATATACATATATTGGGAAAAAATATAAAAAAAGAATTTCTTCTTTATTATTTCTCGAAATATTCTCCATTTTCGATATATGCATCAATTTTTGCATATGTTCGTACCATTTATCATAACATTTTTCCAATTGCGTTTGAGGCAATGAGGTTGAAGTGCGGGAACAAAAAGTAGTCATTGTTTTTTTTCCTTATTTTACGGAATGCTTCTGGCAAACAAATGGTTGTGTAACATTCTGAATTGACCAGTTTTTTGGAAAACCATTTTCTTCGCAGTGCTTTTGTTGGATTTGGTTTATCTTGAGAGACCCATAAAGTCGACCGCAGTTTAGTTTTAGGCTCATACGCATAGATCCATTAATCGTCAGCAGTAATGATTTTATACGTCTTTTGACGCACCGCGATTTTATTTCTTGAGCATTTCTTTGCACTTATCGACTCGAGTCTTTTTTGAGCAATTGTCAAATTATGTAGAATCCAACTTGAACAAACCTTTTTTGCAACTATGTGTTCATGTATGCTAGTGGAAGTAATGCCCAGGGATGCCTCAATCTCACGGTATGTTACATGGCAATTAAACATTATCAGCTCGTGTACATCATCAATGATTTGTGGCACAACAACAGATTTTGGCCACTCAAAACATTGGCCACTCATTTACGAAATTCGTCAGTGAACGAATTACGGCCCCGCGTGAATTCTGGGTACCACTGACAAGCAGAGGTTTTTGATGGTGCTTCATCGCCAAAAGTCGAATTGAGTTCATCAACGCACTTTTGTTAAGATAATTCCTATTGAAAATTATAAAAAATAATCGCACAAAAATGTTCACGTGGTAATTCCATTTTTTTTTTTTTTTTGGAAACATCAAATTTAAAAGCACTGTCAACAAAGCAATGCTAAGAAATGTCAAACTTTCCAATGAAAACGTCAGTTTGACGGGAATGACATTAGCTTTGCTAGATCGCAAATTATAAGTAGCAGCCTACGTACAATGAAAGTAATAATAATTTAATGAACAAGCCTTTACGGTATGATCGTGAAAAGTCTACAACTGACCGTCAAACATTTATCGCTAAGTATATTAAATAAATTATATTTATTTTATTTTAGCCAAACACTTGAGACCGGCCAGGGACAATGTCACACAAAAACAAAAAAAAAACAAATTTCCAACGAAAAAGCGATGCATTAAAATACGCTAATATTAAAAATTAACAAAATAGCTATAAAAAAATAGACACACCAAGCAGCAAAGCAACTTAAGTACAGAAATTTTGAAAATTTTAAAAACAAAAATTCGGAACAAAATACAACAGTTGAAATAGAAATTTTTTTTTTTTTTTTGAGAATTTTGCACACATGCAAATGTTAGAAGAGACGTAAGGGAGACGTTATACGAAAGGGAGCGAGGAAAAGCTGAATATAATAAGAAAAATAATATAAAAACGCCCACCCAACGAGAGGCCCAAAAATAATATAAAACAAAAAGAAGAGCATTTGGCCAAGATCGGCTATGCTCACGGTCAATTGAGAGCGAGACATGCTCAGATGGATTTTTGAAAAAAAAAACCAATCGCTATGTGTGTTAGAAAAAGCGAAAAAGTGACGATAGATGACGTGTTTTACAGGAAATACTTAACGGTATAAACGAGATTTTATAAAGAGGCTTAGGGAAATTCTTGGGGAATAAGGGAAAATGAAAGTAATTTATCGTTTCAACATGTAAAATATAGTTTTTAAATTTATTTTTTCTTAACTTGAAATCTTGAAAAAAAACTAGTAAGGAATATTTGATCTTCGGCCTGGCGGAAGTTGAAATAACCCTACACTCATGTTGCTCTAATAACTCATATCTAATATTATGAAGGTTTTATTATATTGATGACGTCAGTTTGCATGGAGAATATGCGTGGTTTTCATTCGACTTTGAAGAATTTCAAATATAGAGTGCATATTTGGAGTCAAAGCTTATGTGCAACATCATAGGGTTTTTTATTATTTTTTGTGGAATTTTTAAAAGATTTTGTAGATATTTTTAGAGATTTTATAGAGGGACTGTGGTGTCCGAGGCGTAGTTGGCTAAAGTGCGGGGCCTCTATGTCAAAGAACTCGGTGACCCGGGTTCGAACCCCAGCAGCGACAGAAAATTATTTGAATTAAAAGAATTTTTCTGTACGGCCGCCACCTCTCTGCAGACAATGGCAAACCTCAGAGAGTAATCAAAATGCCATGTAAAGCTCCTTGAGAATAAGAACATTTTGTTCATCGCCGTTCTGAGTCGGCGTAATAACACGCACAACACAATTGATCATAGGTCAGAGTCCTTCCAAGGGCTGAAATGGCCAGTTATTTATTTATTTTTATAGATGAACGTAGGAGTGGTTTTCATCCGATATTGCCGAATATCAAAATTGATGTTTGTATTTAGAATCAAACATCAGAATGTGTAAAATATCAGGTGTTTAATTTAAGATTTGTGCAAGGTTTTAGGAATTCAACTATTTTGATGACGTCACTTTGTATGGAAGGTAGGCGTAGCTTTTATCCGAATTTGGCAAATTTCAAAATTAGGCTTTGTATTTAGAATCAAAAATAAGAATGTGCAAAATATCAGGTGTATACTTTAAGATTTGTGAAAAGTTTTTGGAAGTTTATCATGACGTCGTTTAGTATGGGTGGTTTTCATCTGATTTTGCCAAACTTCAAAACTGGTATTTGTGTTTCAAGGCTTATGATCAAGGCTTAAAATCAAGGCTTATGTGCAGAAAGCAGTGCTTAGAATAAGACTTATGAAAAGTTTTAAGAATTTTACCATTTTGATAACGTCACTTTGTAAGGAAGGTAGGCGTAGCTTTCATCCGCTTATGGCAAATTTCAAAATTAGACTTTATAACCATTAGACTGCATTTATAACCAAACAGCAGAATGTGCAAAATATCAGATGTTTAGTTTCAGATTTGTGAAAAGTTTTTGAAGTTTACCATTTTGATGACGTCATTTAGTATGGGAGTTAAGAGTGGTTTTTATCTGATTTTTGCCAAATTTCGAATTTGAGTAAGTTTGTATTTTGAATCAAACACCAGAATGTGGAAAGTATTAAAAGTTTAGACTAACATTTATTAAAAATTTAGAAATTCCACCATTTTCATGACGTCACTTTGTTTGGGAAGTAGGCGTAGCTTTCATCCAGTTTTGGCAAATTTCAAAATTATAGTTTTTGATTGAAAACACAGCTTATCTTCAAAACATGAAGTTTTTATATTAAGATTTGTGGAATTTTTAGAGATGTTACCATTTTAATGACGTCATTTTGAGAGATCATTAAACGTCACCTACGCATGAGAGGTAGTAGTCGTTTTCATCCGATTTTACCAAAGTTCCAAATTTAAGTTTGTATTTAGAATTCAACACCAAAATGTAGAAAAAATCAAGTGTTCAGATTAACATTTGTTAAAGATTTAGAGATTTCACCATTTTTATGACGTCATTTTGTTTGGGAGGTAGGCGTAGCTTTCATCCAATTTAGGAAAATTTCAAAATTATAGTTTTTATTTACAACCACAGCTTATGTGGAAAACATGAAGTTTTTAAATTAAGATTTGTGGAGTTTTTAGAGATTTTACCATTTTGATGACGTCACTTTGCATGAGAGGTAGTAGAAGTTTTCATCCGATTTTACCAAATTTCTAAACTGAAATTTGTATTTAGAATCAAACACCAAAATGTGGAAAAAATCAAGTGTTTAGATTAACATTTGTTAAAAATTAAGAAATTTTACCATTTTCATGACGTCATTTTGTATGGGAGGTAGGCCTAGTTTCGTCCTTCGATTTGTCTCATTTGCGAACTTGATCTTTCTTTTATTAAAAATAAGGTTATATATCAATTCCACTACGATAGCTCATAGTTACGACTTTAATCGTGACGACAGGCAAACGGACAGCCAGACAGACGGACGGGCATGGCTAGGACTAAACTGGTGATGTTAACCAAGAATAAATACACATTTCATAACTACCATGCTTCTTTATCGCTGTTACAAACAGAGTGACAAACTTAACATACCTCTTACGCAGTAAACGTGAGGGTATAAATATTTGAAATCATAAAAATCGAAATGACGTCAAAGCGTAATTTTTCAATTTCTGCGCTATGGGCATCTTCTATATACAAGTCAAGCGAAATAAATTCAGAACGGAGCACATTTTCACGACTCATTTTCAGATTTTCACTTGAGTCAAGGGCAATAGAGAATCAAAATTTATCTTTCAGTTTCTATTGCTATTCGATTTTCGTTTGCGAAAAAACGCACGGTTCGAAAACTTGTCGCAATGCGTGCGTGTTGATATAAAAGTCGGAAAAATTATCAAATGTTCCTTATAAAAAATAAAAAAATATAGAAAAAAAAATCCTAGATATAAATGTGCAAATTATATACATAGCATAATTTAAGTGTGAACATTTTTAATACAAAAGCAAAGTGTTTTGAAAATATGTATGGAAAATATTGAAAGTTTTGTGCAACGGTTAAAATTAAGCTCAAGCCAAGCCCAATAAAGCTTAAACAAACGTTATTCTTGCTAGCAGCGTGATTGTGTTGAAAATATTAAAATTAAAGCACGCCACATACCATCTGTATGTATGCATGTGTATGTGTGCGTAAGTGTGAAAGTGCCTTATTGTGTCAGTTTGTATGAGAAACTAAAGAGCAACATTTTTGCCATAAATCATAATTAAAATTTTTTAAAATGGTTTAACTAGCAATTTTTAAAAAATTGCCAAAAGAAAAATCAGAAAAAAATTTAAATATTTTTCTACACTTTTCCTCGAATTTCTCTTGTCTTGCACATCCTACAATACACAATAAACATACAACAACAATTTTAATTTATTACTCTAAAATTAAAACAAAAATTAACGAAAATATCGCCAAAATATAGCAACAACTAAAATAAAAGAAAAATAAAGAAAAAAAAGGCAAATAGCAATAAAAATAAGCAAAATAATTTTTAAAAAATTATCTCAACAGAAATAGAAACGCAAAAAAAAGAAAAATGTCGTCTTCGTCGCCAAGAAATTCTAAGGCGACAAAACCAGCGCCTGTAGGCAACGCCGCAGCCACCGGAAATAATCAGAAGAGCAAATACTCGAAGACCAAAGAGCGCATTGTTGCCGGTATGTTTTGAGTCATGTGAAAGTGTGTGAGAAAAAGCGTGAGAACGTTGTTGCAGACAAACCTGGTCACAGCTTTAAGCTTCTAAGAACGCTTAATGCCGTTGATTGCTTGCTTCCGTTTCTATTGCAGCTAACGTCGGCTGCACCGCAACGCAAATCAACGTCAGTTAATTTTGGTTTTTGCGCGTCCTTGACGTTGTCATCACCCTTAGAATGTGTGACAAATAAATATAAACATAAATAAAGAAGAGATAAGAGAACTCATGACGAAGTACAGACAAGTTCTTCAAGCAACAAAGACAAGTGGCTACTTAAAGCTTTAAAAAAGCTAAAATTTTCTTCAAATTTTTGGTTCTAATTTTTTAATTGTTATCTTTTTTTTTTTTTTATTTTTGTCTTGCTTTTGATTAAAAAGTGTCGTCTTCCCAGCACTAGCGACATTTCAATGCAACACATCACATGTTGCCATCTTTTACAAACTTCGGTCAGACTCATGTGATCAAAATGTACATGAAATGCCACAATTAATCATGAAATAAACTTATTGCTGTCACATGTTGGTCATGCAGAATTTGTTAAATATTTCTTTTTACGACATAGTTAAAAATGAGCAAAGAATTCCCCCCCGTACTATGTTGTCTCAATATTATTTTCATCTTATCGTATTTCTTATTTTAAATACGTTTGAATTTCTCATTCTAATGGAAAATACTTTTATTTATAAGCTCGTAAATATTATTGTTTTCACATGTTTTTTATGTTTTTGGTTTTTTTTTTTTTTAGTCTGTCTGAGAATTATTATTTGTGCCAAAACTATTTCAGTCATCCGTTTCTGTTCCTTGTCAAATAAGTTGATTCCAACAAAGTTGCAGTTCAAATGTTATTGGTAACATCGGGCTATTTATATTGGAGCTAAACCAGGCTACTATGAACTTTTATAGAAAAATACTTGAGATTCATACTGCCATCCTAAGAAAGAAAGTCACATCTCCATTTTTTAAGTTTTCAGATATTTAGCTTTAACGTTTTTAATACTAGAAGTGCAGATGTGATCATTTTATTTAAGGGTGTTTAGTCATTTCCGGTTGGAAATCGGTATTCTTAGCTAAATACAAAAATCAATAACTTTTTGTGCGACGAATCTCACGGTTACGAATCTGCCCTTATCTCGATTTTGGAATTTTTGGCGATAATTCATTGTAAACTGATTAAAGCTGCAATTCCTGTCGGTACTGAAGCCTACACCCTAATCTTTATATATTTCTTATAAAAATAAATGGCCGGGTTCCTCTACTAGCGTAGAATCTGAGTTTTGTTTTTATCTTTATGCTTTTTTTATACTCTTTTTTTTTACTTATACTACTTTTTTAAACTCAAAAAAAAATTTTTTTTTTTCTTAAGT
The DNA here is from genome assembly GCA_943735915.1 of Pherbina coryleti. Classification (NCBI taxonomy): domain Eukaryota; kingdom Metazoa; phylum Arthropoda; class Insecta; order Diptera; family Sciomyzidae; genus Pherbina; species Pherbina coryleti. The sequence continues at coordinate 13,893,706 of OX030949.1, forward strand.
CAGACATTACGTTCGTAGGATGTTATTTATTTAAATAGCATACTCCTGAGTCCAATCGGCAGTCAGCTGAGTGGAGATCAACCTTAAAGCAACCAAAAACGCAATTGCCACAAATGCCATGTCTACACAGAGAGTTTAGTTTGAGTTTCCTGTAAAAAGTTGAGTTTTGCCAATGAACGCAAAATAAACTCTTGAGTCCTCCAATACAATTTTGCAGGATGAAACTCAACTGAATTCAACTTTATTTTTGTGTTTATTAAAACTCAATTTGAGAAATCCTAAAAAATATACTAATGTTCTTATGAAAAGGCATTTTCTTGTACAATTTTATGGTGAGAAATGTTAAAAACAGCTGTTCTAAAATTGTACAATTTACTTAAATGATTACTTGATAAAAATTTCAAATTGCGTCCTCGCATGTGTACGTAGAAATGGCTGCAGCCTTGCCCTCAAGTGTAATTGATGTCACGGAGGTGGATGTGCCGAAAAAATATGAGAACACAAAGTAAACCATGAAATGTCAAACTGATAACAATTCTGCAGACGCATCTCAGTGTGAACAGCTATGGTTAACTTAAAGCTAAACTCAAACTAAACTCTCTGAGTAGACATGGCATAAACCCTTTTTAATTGTGTACTAAACGTCAGATAGTTTTGACATGTATTATTTGAAGGTTAATATCTCTTTTTAATTAATCGGTCAGAGGATGACCTCTATAAATTCGAAAGCATTGTAATGATTTAGAGAACAAATGGTGATTGGAGAGTGAGAAGATGAAGTAGAGTCGAGGTTTCTTTTACATTTTCGCAAATAAAAACTGCCATATAACATGGTCGCAGGAGATAGTTTCACAACTTTACTGTACGACTGAAGAACGAATTCTCTCGTTAACTCGATGGTCTATTGGCGATCAAGATGGATATCAATCCAATGCATTGGGCTTTGTGACCTGTCAAGTGGACCTAGAAAGCACTTGAATACTTGTCATGGTAGAACCTGTACAGAAAGCTTAGGTTGCCAACATTGCGTCCATGCCCAAGAGAGTTAAGAGAAGGTGAAATATTTTCATCCCCTATCAGATAAATTGCACGTCGTTGAATTCGGTATGCGAATTGTACTATAATTTCGGTCTAATATATGAAGTATAGGACATGCGAGGATCAGTTGGAGTGAAGTATTTTGGGCAGCCTAAGCCCAATTTACAAATTAAAATATTAAATATTTTCTACACTGTTAAAAAAATAACCTAGGCACCAGGCCCTTTTCTTTCAACGCATCGAAAATATGATCATTCCAAAGAATATCAGATTGAATCTACCTCCACAAGATCTACACAGTTCATATTGAGGAGAGCTAAGGGGCAATTCACTGTCTTGTGATTTAACAGTCAATACTGGGTCTAAAAAAAAAATACATAAATAACTGGCCATTTCAGCCCTTGAAAGGACTTTGACTTAGCTTCTTATGAGCAATTGTGTTGTGCGTGTTATTAAGTTCGTACACAATTGACCGAGAACCGGACCTACAGGTTTAACGCAGACTCCGAACGGCGATGAACGGAATGTTCTTGTTCTCAAGAAGCTTTACATGGCATTTTGATTACTCTCTGAGGTTTGCCATTGTATGCAGAGAGGTGGCGACCGTACAGAAAAATTATTTAATTCAAATAATTTTCGTTCACTGCTGGGGTTCGAACCCGGGTCTCCAGGTTCGTTGACATAGAGGCCACGCACTTTAACCAACTACGCCACGGATGCCACAATTATTGATATTTTACTTCATAATAAAACTCAAGCACTGCTTCGACACTAACGAAAAGTTTTCAAAATATGCAGTGCTTGTTTTGTTGGCTTCGCTTCATACAGAACATTTTTATTCGATGCCAAGGCTACATTGAAATACGAGTACAATTTGATAAGTCAGTTTTTGTCTAAAAAGTCTTCTCGACATAGTCTACTTTTAGACCGTGCATTTAGTCCGGCGTTTTTCCAATTAGTTATTCCTTCCAAATAATAGATTTTATCAATGTCCTTAAATGGGTGATTGCTTTAGTGATCATTTCACCCATCAATCGATTATCAAAGTCCACCTAATATTAATTTCCTCAAAATAGGCTTTTGCTTCCGTGAAAACCTTTTCATTCCACCCATTAATCCATTATTAAGGTCCTCAAAATAGGCGTTTTTTTCATTGATCATCTCTTCATTCGACGCAAATGGCTCTCCGAGCCATTTTCTAAGGTTTGGAAATAGTCGCAGGGGGCTAAATCTGAATAAAATTATGGATGAAATAGCAGTTCGTAGCCCAATTTATGAATTTTGCCATTGCGACTTCAGACGTGTACGCCGGTGCGTCGTCATAGTGGAAGAGCACTTTTTTTTAGCCAAATGCGGTCGTTTAAGTTAAAATCAATGCTAAATCTATCCAACAGCTGTAAATAATAGTCGCCGATGATAGTTTTACCCTTTTCAAAGTAATTAATATGAATGACCCATCTTGGCCTTCTTCACCGGGAGAAGTCCAATGCTTTGACTGCTCCTTGGTCTCTGGTGTGTTGAATGTTAATGTATCGATATTTCGTCTACGACTACGAAACGGCTGAAAAATTGCGGTTGAACATCTCCAAACACTCCTTTGAAGTGATACACAAGGCTGCGGTTATAGTCCATTATAAGCAATGGTGGCACCCATCAGAAGGAAAGCTTTTTCATGTCCAAATATTCATGCAAAATGTGATGATGCTGCAGCCTCAGCCACCTCATTCTCCGTTCGTCCAACATCATTCCGTGGATTTTTATCAACCTCTTTTGGACGACTTGAACGTTCAACGTCACTTTTGCTGGTACAACCCCAAAAGAATTCAGTAGAGGACTTCTAAAAAAAGAAAAATAAATAACTGGCCATTTCAGCCCTTGAAAGGATTTTGACCTAGCTTCTTATGATCAATTGTGTTGTGCGTGTTATTAAGTTTGTACACAATTGACCGAGAACCGGACCTACATGCTTAACGCCGACTCCGAACGGCGATGAACCGAATGTTCTCGTTCTCAAGAAGCTTTACATGGCATTTGATTACTCTCTGAGGTTTGCCATTGTCTGCAGAGAGGTGGCGGCCGTACAGAAAAATTATTTGAATTCAAATAATTTTCTGTCGCTGCTGGGGTTCAAACCTGGGTCTCCAAAGTTCGTTGACATAGCGGCCACGCACCTTAACCAACTACGCCACGGACGCCACACGGACGTAGAGGACTTCTGCACCATTTAAATTGATGGTGCAGCGCCCCCATAGTATTTATCAAGTCTTTTCTTGATTTCTGTTACCGCCACTCTCTTCTCTGACTCATTCGCAACTGTTTCAAAAATGGAGAAGTTAAATGCTTTAATCAAGCGCCACCTTAAGTTAAGAGAAAAATCATGTTTTCTTTCGCAAAAAAATAATGCTATCCATTTAATTTTAACTAATTGCAAACTAAAAGTATTCATTTGATATTAAGGCTATGTTGTACAATGTTAGTTTTTGTTGAATTTTTTGATATTTTATCATTTGGATGAAGTCACTTTTTTTCGGACGTAGGCGTGGTTTTCATACAATTTGACTCCTTTTTGAGCCTGATCTTCTTTTTAAAGAAATAACTAAACTAGTTTCATAACGATACCCTCGAAATTACTGCCGCAACGTGACGACGGACAGACTGACAGACAAACGGACACCACTAGATCGACTTGCTGATCAGGGATATACACACCAGAGAACTGCAATGAGTATCCGATAGAAATCGGATACTCGAATCATACTCGAGTTACTTGTTGTTCTTTACCCTATCCGTACTCAATAAAATATGTACAATACTTATTCTCATTCCACTCATTAGCATATTTTCGGGTATAAGTACATACTTATACCCGAGCGCGGCGTGACCCGAAGCACTCAGACTCGTATTCAATGAGTGCGTCGAGTTAGAGTCTTGAAAAGGCGCTATATCCGAGTATTTTCGGGTATATTTTGAGTGTACTCTGAGTACTGCTTTTTCTCTGCCAACGTCTCTAAGCGACAATAAGTAGAAGCTAACGCTCGCATATTTTGTTTGAGTTTTGTTGATATTGATATTTGATATTTTATTTCGTTGTTAGTGTTAGTGTTTCGTTGTTAATGGTTTCGTTAAAAAACAACACAAGACGAACACGTGTTTTTCTGTTTCTAACTAAGTGCTCAGGAAAAAGAAGCACAAAGCAAATACAAAAAAACTCATTTATTCTCACTGCTACGCTCTACTGCGTTCTGCTTTATATCAGTGGTAGAATGACCCGAGTGATTTGAGTATTTGCGTCGAACCCGAGTGTTTGGGTAAGTAGAATAAGTACCAACAAGACGACAACAACTATAAGTATTAATGAACCGAAAAACTCGAACTTTACCCGATCCGACTTGTGATTTAGGATACTTATATTCATTTGAGCCGCCGCATTGCAGCTTCGTGTAAGTGAGTATGAGTCGGGTTGCGTGCGATATGAGTTGAGTAGGTTTTCGTACTTATTTTTTTCGGATATACTTAGAGTCACAAAAAAGCTACCCGTTGCAGATCACTGATACACACTTCTCTATACCTACCAGAATGATTCTATACCAGAGGAATGACAAACTTATCGTTATATTCCTATTACGCAGCATGCGTGGGGGTATAAAAATCTTTAGACAGATGTCTATGTTTATGGCTGTTTTTGTCTATATGAATCAATTAGTCTTCGTAACACTGCTTGCAGCATAAAATTTAACACTATTAGATAAAAAAAAAAGGAATGTGCGGTTTCTTTTCAAAACAGTCGTTATTTGTTCGCTTTGATTGTTTGGTTTGGTGATATTTATTTTTGTTTTAATGACTCGTGGATAAAATTCTACATATTTCAGATAACTACACGTCAAAGAATGAATATATTGCATAGTTTTGTATTAAAAATCTTACAAGAATGCTAATTTTACGTTTCAATTTATCTTGAAACAAAATTGATACAAAAAAAAAAATAAATAAAAAAAATTTGTCAGAAAATAATTTTTGATACTGTTAGAGACCAAAATAAACATAGCGGTAGTCTCTTTATGGTCGACAGAGCAGCGGTAGCAGCTGTTGGCAGAGTTAATAATTTTTTGTTTACATTTTGTCGTCATAATCAACTGAATTTTGTTTCTGTTTCCAATGTTGACAAGGCCAATTTTTAAATTGAAATGATTTCCAAAGTAAAGCAAAAAGATATGTTAGATTACTTTAAAAAAAATTAAAACACAAAAAGAAATATGTACCTACATGAAATTTTGGTATTTCGCTCCCCATATTTTTTTTTTTTTTTGCATTTCCTCAGTTTAGAGTCGAATTTTTAACGAATTTCCTTCCTTTTACATTGAGTTCAAGAATAATGATTGGTCTTAGATAACAAAAAATCTTTTCACTGAATTTACTTCATAGATATATGCCATCTTACTTATCTGGCGCTTACAACTGTCGATCGGTTTTGGTCTCGTCCAAGAATTTGCGCCAGCCATTTCTGTTTTGCACTTGCAGGCGCCAGATGGAAACACCAAGCGTCGTCAGGTTGTCCAACACTAGATCCTTTCAATGGAAATGTGGGCGTCCTCTTCTGCGTTGAACGGCACGGAGTACTTTTCGAATATCTTTTTGGCTGGCCATCCGCCATTGACGCACATTGAACCGAAGATCTTACAAAGGATTTTTCTCTCACTGACTCCCAAAATATTTTCATCAGAACTGCTTAACATGCATGTTTGAGCTGCATATAATAGAACGGGCATGATTAATGACTTATCGAGTTTTTTTTGTAGCGTGAGTTTTGTTCGTCGAGAAACGGTTCTGCTTTCCAATTGTCTACGCAGCCTACAGTACCACCTGCTAGCAAGAGTTATACTTCGTTTAATCTCAATACTGAGATCGTTGGTGGAGTTTCTGCTGGATCCCAGGTAGACGAAGTTATTAACAACTTCGAAGAAGGTATCAACAGTTACATTGTTTCTAAGACGCTGAAACTGTTTGTTTGCTGAGACTAGGTATTTAGTCATATCTGCATTCACTGCAAGAGCCGTTCGATTCTACTAATCTTTCGCTATTCTGGAAAATAACACACTGACTTCGCGCGTTTTAAGATCAATGATATCGATCAGCAGAGACCAACAATATACTCTTGTAAAATATCGTGCCACTACGTCTCAGATCAACAGCTCATATGATCTTCTCCATCAATAAGTTTAAAAATTCACACGATAATGAATCACCTTGTCTGAAACCGCGTTTGATATCGAATGGAGGGATGAGATGCTTCCCGATTTTAACTGTGCTACTGGTGTTGTTTAGTGTAGTTTTGCAAAAAACGGATGAGCTTTTCAGGAATACCAAATTCAGACAAGATGTAAACCTCGAATTATAGAAAATTCCATATTGGACTGTCGAAGGTGGCTTTGTAATCGACAAAAAGATGGTGTGTGTCGATTTGTTTCTCTATGGTCCTCTCCAAGATTTGTCGTCGGACAAATATCTGGATAGTGGTTTTAGGCGATAATAGATTTGCCACATCTGAAGCCACTTAAGCAACACTGATAAGGTCCAATCAGGTGTTTTATGATAGACTTCAGCTTTTCACATATGTACACTTCCTATCAGCAGTTCAAGTTCAGTTTTTTTTTCGAGTGTGAAGCTGTGCTGCGTCTACGAGATTTTTAAGTTGTTGTTGTTGTTGTTGCAATTTTAGAGACTACTAAACTCTTAAGAAAATTATGTTAAAACAACAATATATGTATTACCGTTAATTACTTTTTTTTTTTTTTGTTGTTTTATAATTGCGTTGCAAAACATATGTTTAATGACGCTTAACATTAGACTAGGTTCACTTTATTTATTTAATAAAAAATAAAAAAATAGAAACAAAAAAATTTTTTTTTAGAAACTGTATTGTTATTCCTTTATTAATAGTGAGTACATCCTCCTTCATTAGTTAAAATTAAAAAAAAACGATTTGGTATGGAGTTATACAGTGATTTTAACTAATCTAGTGAAACTTCCGTCCACGCTGATTGAATGGCAGAAATCAAGCTCCTTTTATTTCCGTACTGACGACCCGACTCGTACACTTTCTGGGCTAGCCATCCCCATACATTTTTCATAATGTTAAGATCAGACGAGTGTGGGGGCTGAACTAGCAATACCACGTTTTGCTGTTTTATACAACTCTTTACGATTCTTGCAGTGTGAATTTGGGCATTATCGTGTTGGTAAGTCCATTGCAGACGACCGAATAGATTAAAAAATTTCGCAAAAGCCCTTTCCAGTATTTCCTTGTAGCATACTGCTGTCATTTTAGTGGACTGAGACTCCATTTCGATTGTTATAGGACATAGGATAATGAACCCCAGACCATGACACCACCTTCACGACGACTATGAAGGCGATCCAAAAAACGTTCATCATATCGAAGATCATGAAAATAGAAATTCTAGCCATCAGGTCATTTTTTTTTTTTTTTTTCATCTGAGAACACTACATACTGCCATTCACGCTTCCGTGTCATGTGAATTTTAGAAAATTGCAACCATTGCGCCTTACGTTTTGCATTTAGTGGGGGTGTTTTTATGCTTTTTTCTTTTTAAATGTTGTGCACTCTTAATGACACGTCTTACAGTTGAAAGGCTGGCATTTATCGAAGCTTCTTCCCGAATTTTAGGTATAGAATATTATGAATTGGAGGCTATTCGAAGGATAACTCTTCTATCTGTAGTTGATATAGCTTTATGTGTGTAGCCTTTCATATTTTGACGATATTGGCTTTTTTTTCGTAAAAAATTGCTTATCAAATTCTTCCTTTTTCCCATTTTTTTTTTTTTGCGATTTTTCGGGCACTCCAACTTTGTTCCAAAATGAATATTTTTGTTTTTTCCTCTGAATTCGGGGCTTTTCCACGGCCGAATTTTTCTAGTATTAATTTTTAAATACAAAATAAAGACAGACTTCTTACCTGATACGGACACTTTCAAAATTCGAGACGCAATTAGTAGCTTTTCACTGTGAACCTATTCTACGAGTAATGACGCATAAACAAGCACATGTTTTTGCAAGGCAATTACAAAACAACAAAAAATTAACTAACGGTTATAACTATATTGTTGTTTTTGCATAATTTAATTAAGATTAGTCTCTAAAATTGCAACAAAAACAACAATTTTAAAAATCTTTGGTAACACAACACTCTCGTAGACTGTAAACTCGAAAAAACTGAATTTCTGCTGACAGGGAGTTTAACCCTTAAATGCACAAGACCCCCGATTTTTACCGAAAAAATATATTTAATGTAAAATTGAGTAAAAATAAAAACTGCGTTTTTAGTTTTGATAAATTTTTTTTTAAATAATTTTTTAAAAAAAAATGCTTGTATGTTCCACTCTCTCTCTTCTGCGTGTTAAGAGTAGCGCTTGTGATTGAGTCGAAAAACGATATACGAATGAGGAGGAATAAAGGTAGCGCTTGCTAAAAAATGCAGAACAGATCAAAAACAAACCCATCGTTAAGGTTTTTTTCCATTCCCTGCTTGTATCTATAAAGATACAACGTGAATTTACCCACATCTAAAATCCCTATTAAAATATATCATAATAAAAGAAATGTGTTATAAAATTTTTATTAATTCTTTTATTTTAAAAATTTATAATTATCAAAAACTGCAGAGAGTGCACACTGTATCTTTAAAGATACAACCAACTAAAGTGACCCAGGGAAGTGCCAAATGATCGAAATTTTTTCGAACCACTTAAAATCACTAAAGGACATGTTTTGAAAGCAGTCACTATTTTTTCCTAATCAAAATTATTTATCTGTTCCTAGAAGTTAAACTGTTCAAAATAGCGTTTATTTAATTTAAAAAAAAATTTTTTGACTTTGTACATAATTTTTTTAAAAAGTATGACAAATAGAAGTTAAACTATTTTTTTATTTAAGACTTATAATATTCTAAATAATATAGAACCGATTTGAAAAAAATCAAACCAAAAATATAGCCGTAGGAATTTTTTGAATGGTTATATCTTTAAAGATACACGGTGCATTTAAGGGTTAAGACGCTCGACAGCACCTTATCTGCGATAATAAGCACGCATATCCCTTATGCGTTGGCGCAAATGGTGGGATAGACTTTCTTGGGCAGATTGGGCAGAGCACACTGAGTTTCGTAAAAGAATATTGATGCATTTTTATAGAGCCTCAATTCTTGAAAAGCTCAGCAGGTAGGCCTTCCGTTGCCCCCTGCAGCTTAGTTGTTTTAAAGCTTTCAAAACTGTCATCCGCAATTAAGGTTTCCGGGATCCCATCATCTCTATTGGCGGGATTGATGTCAGCTTCACCAATTAGAAGGATAGAGAGATATTTCCTCCAGATCATCTCCACATGAAAAATGTTCGCTGTGCAGTAAAAAAAAGCTTTCAATAAAATATATCTTAAGTGACAATATTTTGTATTTTAATTCAAGCAATAAAAAGTAATTTTAGTATTAAAGTAAACAACAAGACTCTTAATTTTAAGGGGGGAGAGATATTTTAAAGACAATGTTTTTTTAGTGATTTTCGTGAATTTAAAACAAATAAGGAATGTTTATAAATAATTGAAACCTCGAGTTTACGAATAACTCGTTGTACTTTTCGAGTTTTTATGTTTTGAAATATATGAAAATTTGTTTGAAAAATTATTCGGTGAAACTCGAAATGCGTGAGTTATTCGTCATTTTCGAATTTTTCGGTCAAACGAGATACTCGAAAATACGAGATTTTCAATTCGAGTTCCGAGTCGAGTTATTCGACTTTCTTAGTCTCGGAGCCACTGCGTTGATTTCATTTTGTCGGCTTTGATTTTCCATTTGTAATACTTTCTATTCCGGCACTTTACGAGGGGTGCTGGCTTAATCATTCATAACCAGAGAACGTAACATAAATAAACTAAACGATATCCGAACTGATCTCTCAGAGGGTGATACAAAAACGTTATTTTTCATTCGTTTCGTTCGTGAAGGCTAACGAAACACGAAACTTTTCAGTGGAAGAGAGAACTAACGTAATTTTTATAATTTTTGCTAACGTGTCAGCATAGAAAACGAAACCAAATCAAACGTTTCATTAATGATCATTGGTATGCAAAAGGCATTGAACTCAAACTCCGTAAAAAAAAGAGTCAGCATGCGAATGATGCTTGCCTCTTTTATCGCGTTGATTTCGAATCTGAAGTTAGAATTTTAAAATTCAAGATGGCTGATAGAGCTGCCACCTATTTTTTTTTTATTTTAACGAATTCGATGCTGGGGCGAACACTACGTAAAAAAAAGTCGCTGAATCCGAATCCGTTGTCAAAATTTCAAAATTGTGAAATTTTTAACCCTTTAGGGTTGCCACCTAAAAATTTTGAAATTCTGACAACGGATTCGGATTCAGCGACCCATTTTTACCTAGTGTTCGTCCCAGGTGGCAACCCTATCAGCCATCTTGAATTTTAAAATTCTGACTTCATATTCGAAATCAGCGACCACCTAAAACGGTTGGATATTGTTTAAAACTCTTCAAAAAGCATATTTTTTTGTTGTTATCCGACGATCGTTTAACGAATCGTTGCTTCGGTTTCATTTGTGTCCCTTCGTCGCTCAATCGTTTTCTTTTGTTAATGGTTTCGCTAGTGATAGAAAACGAAAAACAAAACAGACGCCCAATCGTTCTTTTGTTGTTTGAATCGTTTTTGGTTCGTTCGCTTGAAAGATCCGAACGTAACAAAATAGAACGATTCGTTTATGTTTATTTGCGTTCTCTGTTCACAACATTAAAACGAACTGAATTTTTTATTCAAAATTTTGAGAACATATTTCGAAATGGTTTTACTTACTATTTATGGAATAAAAAAAAAATCCGTTTTTTAAGTCATCATGATATCTAGCTCTCCCCCTTAAGAAATTTCATGATTTCAGTAATTTTAAGATGTTTTATAGACTGTTGACTATTGCAAAAATTCTTGCAAAAACAAATTAAAATTGTTGTGAAATTCATGAGCGACTAAACAAAACATAAAAATAATTTCAAAAAATTATTCAAATATTTTAAATTTAATTTTATTACATGTTGACTGCCAACATGCTGTAATAACAGTTCAAAGGCATACATACATATATTGACAAATTTAAATTTTGAATTTCTTCTAGACCAATTTCGTTCCGGCAGACAAGAAAAATAAATTTTCTTTGTTCAACTTTTTTTTTTATTTTTTCCTACAGGGTCAGGATGAAAACTTATCCCTAATTGATCTTATTTGTTTTCATATTTATAGTTTCAATAAGATAATTAATATTATCTACAACTTTTTTTTAGCTTTGATCCAAGTGTTTCAGGTGGAACACCCATCCATTCAATCCCTTCTCTTTCGAAATGGGGTGATAGATTAGTGGGAAAGTAGAGACAATCAAGTGCAACAAGTGCATGTCTAAGCGTGGCAAAAACTGTAGAAATGTGTGAATTTTTACCTGAGCCAAATGTTATGCCTTTACCTCGTGAAACTCCAGTTATAAGGTAGTCCCTTCCAATAACTACTGTACCAACAACTACAAATTTTAAGTCGTAAATATTGATGAATTTTCAATTTCAATTAATTGCAAGTGAGGAAGGAAATGCAAAAAAGTTAAAGCGCAGGAACATAACCTGACCGATATTCGAACCCAAGACCCTTGGGATGAGAGTCAAGCACGCTATTTTCTCGACCACCCAGATCGCCATAGTATTAAGAATAAAAAAACAATTAAAAACTGTTTTCTTTAACTGGATACTTTTTTGATGACTTGAATGATGCTGTGGCATCATTTTCTATGAGACTATTTAATACAATCATCTATTCAAATAGTTCTTCTAGCTTAAACAAAATTTTTCTTAATTTTCTAACTGCAGATGTTCCGCTGTCACCCACACACAAACTCACAATGGCCGAAGTCTACGATGCCAAGACTGGCAAGCCAAACTATGATGTACTGCGGCAGCATTTTTTACTTGAAGGACGCATTGAAGATGAACCTGCGCTGCGTATCATTAACGAGGGAGCCGCTGTTTTGAGAAATGAAAAAAACATGATCGATGTAGAAGCACCTGTAACTGTGTGCGGTGATATACATGGACAGTTCTTCGATCTGGTCAAACTCTTCGAAGTAGGAGGACCACCGGCAACAACACGTTATTTATTCTTGGGAGACTACGTGGATCGGGGCTACTTCAGCATTGAGGTGAGCTTTACTTTTAACTGTAAAACTAAAAAAATAAAAAAAACTATTTTTCTTTAAGTGTGTGCTCTACCTGTGGTCGCTGAAAATTTGCTATCCTTCGACATTGTTCCTGCTGCGTGGCAACCATGAGTGCCGTCACTTGACCGAATACTTTACCTTCAAACAAGAATGTATGTTTAATAAATTGCAGCATGTAAATGCATGTTATCAAAATCTTTATATTTTCTACAGGTAAAATAAAATATACCGAGCGTTTGTACGATGCATGCATGGATGCTTTCGATTGCTTGCCGCTGGCGGCTCTGCTCAACGAACAGTTCCTTTGCATTCATGGCGGTCTATCGCCGGAGATCTTTACGCTCGAAGATATTAAAAAGGTGTAGCCGGATATTATAAATTTTTAAATACATACATATTTCTGACACAACTTCTTCGTGTAGCTCGATAGATTTAGAGAACCTCCAGCCTATGGTCCCATGTGTGATATACTCTGGTCAGATCCATTGGAGGACTTTGGCAGTGAAAAAAATGCCGATTTCTTCTCACACAACTCTGTGCGTGGCTGTTCATACTTTTTCAGGTTTGGCTGCTAGTAAAAAGAAAATTGTTGTATTTAATTTGTAACATGTGGCAACTCTTAGCTATGCAGCGTGCTGTGAATTCCTGCAGAAGAACAACTTGCTCTCCATTGTGCGAGCTCATGAAGCGCAGGATGCTGGGTGAGTTCCTTTTCAATTCGATCTTTATAGATTGTTGATTGTTGACTTTCCTCCTGCAGTTATCGCATGTACCGTAAAAATCAGGCAACTGGATTTCCATCTCTGATTACCATATTTTCTGCACCGAATTATTTGGACGTTTACAACAACAAGGTACGCTGCTCGGTTCATCAAAGCCAAATTATCTGTCATTGCATTTAATTTATTTTTTTCCATTATTTCAAAGGCAGCAGTGCTAAAGTATGAAAATAATGTCATGAACATCCGTCAGTTTAACTGCTCTCCGCATCCCTACTGGCTGCCGAATTTCATGGATGTTTTTACATGGTCGTTGCCATTCGTTGGCGAGAAGGTGAGCAATTATTTAATTGAATACTTTGAAAGTCGTGCGGAATAAAATCCGCGCGATTCCTCGTCCTCCATTTAATTGGCTTTGCAGCAAGAAATATGTGAAAAAATAATAATATTTAAAATAAAGATAAAATACCAGAAGGCCGGGTAAAGACAGCTTTATTAAATGTAATTAAACAAACCACAAAATGCATGCCTAAAATTCAGGTGGTATTGCAATTAAAAAACCGCGCCCTTTTTTAAATTTATCAGAATTCTTAACACTCTGATTACAAATCATTTTTCAAAATGAAAGATTTGCGAGATGTCTTCAAAACAAAAATTTGTTTCCAGTAGATGGTTTGATTTAAACCTTCAGATGCATAAGTAGGATGCATAAGTAGCGAGCCTTTCAATTTAAGGCTCTATAACAGTGGTGTTCACACGCATACTACTACAATTTCCGACTTTTGTGCTTGTGTTTGTAGCTCTCTCGCTCTCTGCACTGACAAAAACTGTTGTGCAGGTATTAAGCAAGAATTCTGTTATAATTATCATTGTCGTCATCATTATCTTTATCAGTATCATAATCATTATCGCTATCATTATCATTGTCACTATCATTATCACTATTATTTTTATTATCCTGCAAATAACGCATTTTGATATGCCTCAAACATTTCGTGCAGTGCAAAATACACGACCAAGAGGCGCGGATCTAGCTGCTTGAAGTTTCAGCGCCAACTGATTGAGAGAACTTCGTGCATTCGATTGAGTACGTGTTTCGATTCTCGAATAAAGCTTTCGAGTCTCCCCACGCGTGGTACTACGTGAACATCACTGCTCTATAACAACAAAACCAACAGATATATAAAAAAGAATATTTTTTTTTAGCTTTCAAGTGTAATACCTATTCAGTCAAGTCTACCTTCGTTCGAAATGGGGTGATAGATTAGTGGGAGGGAAGAGACAATTAAGTGAAACATGTATAGAATGTTCTAAGCTAGCCACAGAAACATGTGAATTTGAATCTGAGGCAAGTGTTATGCCTTTACCTCAGTCAATTCAAGTCATAAGACAATCTCATCCACAAATTTTCTACCACCGACTACGACTTCAAGTCGTAAATATTGATGAGTTCTCAATATCAGTTGATCAGAAATGAAGATAGAAAATTGGAAATGCGAAAGGTTAAAGCGTAGGACCATGGCCTGGCCGGGATTCGAACCCGGGACCAGTCGACCAGCAGTCGAGCACGCTGCCTACTCGACTACCGAGGCCGTCAAAATCAAAAATAATGCTTCATTTCATCTCACAGCTTATTTTATGCATTCAGTTCTTTATATAACTGAGTAATTTGAATGTTCGTATATACAGTACAACAATAGTTTTTCGAAATATCAAATTATTTTAATGGAAGTTCAAAAATATAAAGTTATTTTAGAAAAAATTTGTTAAATTCACATTTGTAACATCTCTGTTCTACTCATAATGTTACCATTCCTGGAATTTAGTGCAAAATGAGGCGATGCTTTTTCAACTTTGCAAATTATCCAAAGAAACTATTTTGCGCTTTAAGGAAGGTCTATGTAAGATCATTCAGATGAATAACATCTAAAATTCTTAATTTTTTGTAATGTATTAAGAATCCAAATATATTTGTTCCGTTTGTTTATTATATTTACATATAACTGAGGACTAAGAAATATATGTAATTTATATTATTTTTGGTATATTCACGTTCTCACAACTAATAAGTGTGCAAAATTATAAAGTTAAGTTAAATTCACTAGATTCAATTTATAAAATTTAAAACTGCTGTTTGACTTTTGTCATTTTGACATTTATTTACTTAAAAAATGTTCCTTGCATTAGTTTTGGAAAATTATGTTAAATTAAAAAGAATTAAAAGAAAAGAAAAGAATTAAAAAGAATTATGTAAAAATGTGCATTTTAATTAATTTTTTTACGGTTTAGTAATTACACAGTAATTTTTGTTCCAATTCACAGAAATTTTTCATCAAAAACAGTATATTTTCGTGCCTAACACAGTAATTTTAACAAATTATGTCAATATCACTGATTGTTAATGCAATCCTGCGCTGACTAACGGTACTTTGGTTTCCTATGCCTTTGTTTTAATTTTATATTTTCATTTTGCTAGCTTTTTAGCTAGATTTTGTTACTTAGAATGTCTACTCCTATGATTCTTTAAAATGGGACCTCTCACAACGGTAGAACCACGTGAATTGGTTATAAACCATTTTAAAAATGGTCACTCACAGCGAAAAATTGCTGAAATGGTAAATATCAATGCTTCTACAGTGCGAAGATCATCGAGCGCTTCGTTCATGAGAATCGGTTGCACATAAGGTCAGAGAAGCATCAAACAAAATGTTCAATACAACCGACGTGCGACATATTGGATGGAAGACAAAAACTAACCTGAGACTCTCAGCTCCGAAACTGGCTTCTGAAGTTCAAGCTGACCTGGGCAAACAGTGTAGTGTGAAAACTATTCGGCGTGTCTTGCGCAGCCAGAATTTTCATGGCCGAGTAGAACGAAAAAAGCCGTTTATCAGCCCCAAAAACAAACTATGTAGACTCATTTATGAGTCCAAATATTTATGAACCCAAAATTTATGAGAAAGCAATGTTTGTTTTTTAAAATTAAATAAATATTTCTCAAGAAAGAACACTAGTCCAGAATAAAATATAAATATTTTTTAATACAAACTTTGATAAAAATTGCATGTATCATAGGGGCACAGTCTTGCCAGATTAGGGGTTTTCCCCCTAAATTTAGGGGTTTTTACCTCTTTTAGGGGGAATTTTAGGGGGAGAAAATGTTTAGAGGGAAATTTAAAGGGAGAAAAATAAAGTTAGAGAGAAATTTAGGAGGATAGAAAATTAAAAACATCCTAAATCGTTTTTTTACATTTTGGTAGTTAACATTCAATGAAAAAGTTTGCAACTCTGTAATGTGCGATCATTTCTTAAATGCATCGCTGTACGCATTTATTTCGTTGAACGATTGAAAAATAAATGAAAGACGAGTATTAAACAAAATGCCTCTCGTTCTACCTACCAAAAATTATACCCAAAAATATTCTAAATCCTGGGAGAGTGATCCACTGTTTAAAGGTAATATGATTATTGCGAACACGTGTTTAATCAGTAAAGTCAATGACTGGCGGCAAATAATGAAAATATGATTTCAGGTTGGTTGCAAGCGCATGTTGGAGATGCTACTCGTGCGTATTGTGTATACTGCTCAAAAACCGTCTTAGCTCATAAAAAAGTCTTATGGATCACGCTAAGACGAAGTCTCATGAAGGCAACTGCAAAAACAGGCAAGAATGCGCCAAGACGCCAAAAATTACGGAATTCCTTAATCCAACGATTGGAGAAAAAAGAAAACGGGCAGAGTTGAAAGTCGCGACTTTTATAGCTGAGCATTGTTCAATAAATGCAGTTGATCATCTCAGCGAGGTCATAAGTGATCTCGATTGTGGGTCTGAAATATTATCAAAAATCAGATTACACCGCACAAAATGCACTTTGAAATTGGAAAATTTGATCGGAATTGGAATAGACGGAGCTAATGCTATGGCCGGTTCTGAAAATTCAGTATCAGCACATCTGACTAGAAAACTACCTCATTTAATTACTATTAAATTTTTATGTCATTCATTGCATCTCTGTGCTGAAAAAGCGTGTGATATTCTTCCGAAACATTTGGATACGTTAGTTAAAGACAGTCATGCTTGGTTTTCTAAAAGTACGAAAAGAAACATCAAATACGCAGACTTGTACAAAATGATGAATGAAAATATTCCAAAGAAAATAGCTAAATTATCGGGCACTAGATGGTTAGCACGACTTAATTCAATAAATACAATTTTAGATCAATGGGAAAATCTCATGTTACATTTGGAAGAAGCTAAGTCATCAGAACGTGGGGATCCAGGGTTTAAGGCAGATATACTCCATCAAATGTACCAAGACGTTGGAAACAAATTATACTTATATTTTCTGCGCTTTTCTTTGAACGACGTTACCAAAACAAACAAATCTTTTCAGTCTGAATCAACGGAGTCCCTAAAACTTTTGAAAGACCTGAACGACACCTCTATTCTGTTCTTAAAAAAATTGTAGTTCCACAACAACTAGAAAAAGCTAATAAAAACGACTTGTGTTCATATCAATTTCATCGGTATTTGATGCCTGTACATTGTATATATTTTGGGTATGACTTCACATATACTTGTTCAAATTTGAATTCGCCGAATCAGTTATTAAGTATCAAAAACCGATGTCGAGAATCTCTGATAAAATTAGCTGAGGAAATTCTATTAGTGATACCAGTAGAAACAAGTACATGTGATACTAATAGTAATCCAACTTTAACTCTAACTTTAAGTTATATACTTTAACTGATCTAATAAATATAATTTTAAAATAAATTTATAAGAAAGAGTATTCCATTCTTGAGTATTGACTTGTTGAATATTCCATTAAAATGTTAAGTATTTGAGTATTTTTGCATTTTTTTTTTTAACGCAAACAAATAAAAAGTATTTAGGGGGAGAAGCATGCATTTAGGGGGAAATTAAGCTCCATTTAGGGGGAAGGCGCACAGAATACCTGGCAACACTGTAGGGGCATTAACTTCCGTGTTTACCCCTTCACAGAAAAAAAGCAGCTACGTTGTTCGATTTATTTTGATAGTAGTTTCACAGTTGTTTTGCTTTCATTTCGCTGGCCTTTCGTGTTTTGCTTATATTATTGAATATTTCGTAGCAAGTGTCACGTGACTCTCACGCGTGGCGTAGGCTCCGCAATAGATTTTGATTTCTGCGCACTGTTAGCGTAATCTATTATATATTATTCTTAGTTTGGGCCTGTATATCAGCTGCTTATACTGGAAAGTTGGTGTTTTGAAACAAAAATTAATACATTTAAGTGCCTTTAAATCGTCTAGAACAATTTTTTGTATAGTGCCGAGGTTCTGGGTATAAAATAGGATTTTCGATTTTATCAGAATAACCATCCAAAGCATAAAGCGGGTATTATGCCAAATTTGATGAAGCTCAGTCTCCAGACCTTAATGTTATTGAAAATTTGTGGTCTATATATAGAATACTTTACCTACTATTCCACAAAAGCTGGTCGCATCAATGCTAAATTACCTTAGATCTGTTGTAGACAACAAAGAATATCATACTAAATATTAAAATTATTAAATATCATTCTTAATATGAACGTTTTAAAAAGCACAAGTGACTGTATAAAATAAGCTGTTTGATGAAATGTAGCAGTATTTTTTTTCTCCTTTTTTTAAGTTATTTAGATGTATATTTTCACAATAAATAAAGTTCCTATATTAAACATGACTTCTTCCTCTTTTGAAGGAGGATGATACCACATTAATTTTAAAATTCCTGCTACTTTCGTTGTTATAAGGGCCTTCAAAATAAAAGATTGCACTGCATAAAATAAGCTGTGAGCCACTGTATAACTTGAAAAAAATATGTGCTACAATGTGCTTCATATGTGCTATCATTTGTTGCGTAGAAAGATATTTAATCCTAAGCGTGCAATTTTTCTAAGCGTGTGAACTTTTTGTTTTGATATAAATTAGCTCAGCACATGTGTCAGGAGTTTATTTTAGCCTTATAACGAGGATTGCAGGTGTTAAACCTTTTTAAGCCTTATACCGAGGATTTCAGGTGTTCCACCTTTTTGGGTCAAGTCTGTCTTAGTTCGAAATGGGGACATAGATTAGCGAAAAAGAATAGGAAAATCAAGTTAAACAAATGTTTATCGAGTTAAACATTTAATTAGCCTCAAGCGAACCAAAACCACTCCAGTACCTTTATCCGATCGCAAAAAGAAATCACACATACATAAATCTACAGAGTTGCTCTAAATTTTGAGATTCCTAACAGCAGAATCTAAATTTCAATGCGGAGGTCTGGGTAGTCGGGTAGGTAGCTTGCTTGACTGCCACCCAACAGGAACCCCGGCCAGGTTATTGTTCTACGCTTTAACCTTTCCTTTAACATTCCTTTCCTTATTTTTAATCAGCTAAAAATGAAAAGTCATCAATACTTACGAGTTGAAGTTTTAGTTAATGGTAGAGAAGTGTGGATGGGATTGGAACTTTATAACATCCTACTCATATTTCGCTTGGTTGCCACTTCCTTCCGACTTATCAATGAAACCATTTTCGAAACAAGGTTGACGTGACTGAATAAGTATTACACCTGAAAATTCTTGGTTCAGAACTACAAAAATAAAAAAAAAAATATCATTTATCTATTTACATTCCAAGAAAGTGTTTGAATACTCGTCTAAGTCCATCCATCGTACTCTCTTTTATTTACTTGATTACTTTCATTACATCACAGGTGACTGATATGCTTGTGAATATTCTGAATATATGTTCCGATGACGAGCTGCTGACCGGACCCGACGATGAACTTGAAGAAGGTATTTAAAGAAACAATATTTAACGTAAAAATAAATTGGTCACACACTTGATGTTCAAACCTAAAATATGTCCTGTGATAAATAAGAATCACGCTTTCATTGTTGTCGACGTGATAAACGTTCCTTATTTAACCATAATGGACACTGAAATCGATGTTTTTCCCATTTAAAATCTAGAATAAATCTCAAATAATTCTTAATAAATATTATTTTTGTATTTATATATATTAATATTTCCTATGCTCTCTTTTCATGTATCTATTTCTTTTATTTTCTATTATATGTAAAATTTTTACTATTTGCATGCGAACAACACACACACAAAAAAACAACACAAACAATTAACAAATTAAATGAAAATAATGAAAATATTTAACTCAAGAATTGCGCAAAAAAATTGTGCTACTACCCGCAAATGCCAACAGTAGCAACACAACTAAACCAGGTGAGATTTTTTTCAGTGTAAGCTAATGCAAATTAAGTTTTTTACATTGTGGTGCGTTAACTTGCATACGTCTGCAGCTTTGACGCTATGCCAGCAGAAAGCTTTGTCAATAGTGCGCTTTTTTCAAAATGTCTTTGCAGAGCGCTTTAGCAAATTCGTTATGTGCTTATGTACATAAATTTACTCTAGCAAATGTTGATTTACACAAAAAGCTTTCAGCATGAACAAAGCTCAATTTTTTTCTTAGCATAGATATTTACCACGTTGGTTTATGTAGCTACTAAAATCTTAGCTTTTTTCTTTACAGTTAAGTAAATAATAAACTCATGCTTTATGGTAATAAAGGGGGAGTGCCGCTCCATATATTTAAAACAGACTAGTTCTAAAATTCTTTGAAACACTGAACAATACGATTAAACGAATATTGAAAAATTAACTTATCTGATTACTCGTAGAAAATAAACAAAGAGGTCGGAAACTTGTAGAAGAAATGAAAATATGAGTTACAATACGGTTATTTTAAAAATAACACAGCACAACAACAAATAAACCACATATAATATTTATATTAATATTAATTAAATGGACGACGGTTAAGACGGTTTTTTTTTTTGGCAGTTCGTGAAAATATCGTGAAAATCGTTAAAATGAAATTAAATTCATGAAATTCATTCAAATAAATTTTCATGAGAGCCATTGCAAGCTAAACTTACTTAAAGCCAACCAACCCAACCAAAACATATTCACAGCATCTGTATGTATACAGCAGCTTAAGTTATCTTCAAATTTTTATTGAAAATTGAAAGTTTTACTTAGTTTGAAGTTATGGATACTAACCCAAAGCATTTTTTTTTCTTTATCATCATTCATCTTCCTCTACATCTTCAAGATGAAGATCAGGATAATTTCAATTTTCATATTTCGAATGGGTCTTGAACCTGAGAACGTTTTTATGAATTTACTAGGACCTATGGGGCACAGCCGAGCACACGCTACCTATTCGACTACCGAAACTACTAAAAATGCGAATAGTTCGCAAATATTTAGAATGGAGATGGAAATGAAGGTGGAGATGGAGATGAAGACTGAGATGGAGATGAAGATGGAGATGAAGATGAAGATGGTGACGGGGATGGAGATGGAGATGGAGATGGAGATGGAGATGGAAATAGAAATAGAAATAGAAATAGAAATAGAAATAGAAATAGAAATAGAAATAGAAATAGAAATAGAAATAGAAATAGAAATAGAAATAGAAATAGAAATAGAAATAGAAATAGAAATAGAAATAGAAATAGAAATAGAAATAGAAATAGAAATAGAAATAGAAATAGAAATAGAAATAGAAATAGAAATAGAAATAGAAATAGAAATAGAAATAGAAATAGAAATAGAAATAGAAATAGAAATAGAAATAGAAATAGAAATAGAAATAGAAATAGAAATAGAAATAGAAATAGAAATAGAAATAGAAATAGAAATAGAAATAGAAATAGAAATAGAAATAGAAATAGAAATAGAAATAGAAATAGAAATAGAAATAGAAATAGAAATAGAAATAGAAATAGAAATAGAAATAGAAATAGAAATAGAAATAGAAATAGAAATAGAAATAGAAATAGAAATAGAAATAGAAATAGAAATAGAAATAGAAATAGAAATAGAAATAGAAATAGAAATAGAAATAGAAATAGAAATAGAAATAGAAATAGAAATAGAAATAGAAATAGAAATAGAAATAGAAATAGAAATAGAAATAGAAATAGAAATAGAAATAGAAATAGAAATAGAAATAGAAATAGAAATAGAAATAGAAATAGAAATAGAAATAGAAATAGAAATAGAAATAGAAATAGAAATAGAAATAGAAATAGAAATAGAAATAGAAATAGAAATAGAAATAGAAATAGAAATAGAAATAGAAATAGAAATAGAAATAGAAATAGAAATAGAAATAGAAATAGAAATAGAAATAGAAATAGAAATAGAAATAGAAATAGAAATAGAAATAGAAATAGAAATAGAAATAGAAATAGAAATAGAAATAGAAATAGAAATAGAAATAGAAATAGAAATAGAAATAGAAATAGAAATAGAAATAGAAATAGAAATAGAAATAGAAATAGAAATAGAAATAGAAATAGAAATAGTAATAGAAATAGAAATAGTAATAGAAATAGAAATAGAAATAGAAATAGAAATAGAAATAGAAATAGAAATAGAAATAGAAATAGAAATAGAAATAGAAATAGAAATAGAAATAGAAATAGAAATAGAAATAGAAATAGAAATAGAAATAGAAATAGAAATAGAAATAGAAATAGAAATAGAAATAGAAATAGAAATAGAAATAGAAATAGAAATAGAAATAGAAATAGAAATAGAAATAAAAATAGAAACAGAATTAAAACTATCATAAAATAAAGTATCTTTACCTTATGATTCTTAGAAATGAAAACAAATTTTTTGAGCTTTAGGCCAAGCATGTTGACAACAAGACAACATGAAGAACAAAGAAGGCAACAACCAACAAAAACAACAACGGCTCTGTATAGAGCAAATCACACAGCTTGACTATACATACTGTTTCGTTGGCCGCTACACCAACTATGTATGACTTTACACTGTGATCCACTCAAGCTACTTAGGTTAAACATATACTGCCAATATGCCGAGAAAGTTACCCGGAATTTATTTTTGGCAGAGAAGGCTTGAATTTATTTAACTGAGTTCTTATCTACTTTTTGATACAAACTGTACCAAGGTAAACCCAGGTCGTATCATACTTTTAGGCATAGCCTTAATTCATGTGCATCTTCGAAATTCGATCACAGCGGTTTACTGCTATCAGAGCATATTGAAGTTGTTGTTATTTTTGCTGTTTAGCTCCTCCCTTTTTTCCACACTTTCATTTTAGGGTTCAGTTAGTTTAACTGATGGTACACCTAAGATGGCGTGGAGACCATTTTTTGTTATGAAAGACTTTGTTGTTTTTTTTTTATGTATTCTTTAAAAATATGTGGCGTATAGTTGCGCATAAGAAAAATATACCTCATTTTAAAAGACATTTCAAAATTATATTTTGCTCATAAACCACTCCTAAACTCCTAATAGCTCATTATTCATTATTAATTCATTACATCAGCAAATTTATACTATTTACTTATAAGATTTTTTTTTGTTCAACGGAGAAACAGTACAAAAAGAAATCGCACGTTAATAGACTATAAAACATTTATTATCATTATACTCTGTGTCGATTTTAACAATGTGACTTATTCAACTCCTTAAAATTTACTAACACAAAAATGAATGGCCAATTTAAGCTTTTAGATTTGCAAAACTACAACAAGCTATTAACCAGCATTTTTCTAACTCTTCTTGTTATCGATTGTTTTATATAAAAAACTGACTTCACATTTGTTCATTTGTATAGGCCCAACAATGTCGGCACTACGAAAAGAGATTATAAAAAATAAAATACGGGCCATTGGAAAGATGTCGCGAGTTTTCTCCGTCTTAAGGTTCGTATTGTTGCATTCGTAAGGTTATTAGGTTACAATGTAATAATAAATCTACAGAGAGGAATCGGAGTCTGTACTTCAGCTTAAGGGTCTCACGCCTACTGGAGCTCTACCTGTAGGTGCACTTTCAGGTGGTCGGGATTCACTACATAGCGGTAAGTTGTGTACTTGTGATTATTATTATTTCCATTAACCTATATTCATCTATTCCTCCTCTTTCTGAATATAGCGCTCGAGGGTTTGGGTGGCACACCAATTATTAAGTCATTTGCTGAAGCTAAGGGTCTTGATGCTGTCAATGAGCGAATGCCACCACGACGACCACTTGTACTGAGCAACAGCAACAGCAGCACCATCACAAGCAATCACAATAGCACTAACAGCACTAGTGAGACCAAAAACGGCACAACTAACAACAGCAACAACACAACCAACAGCACCACCGTTAAGAAAATTGTCAAGACGACCAGCATCTCGAGCACAACCACCAGACGTTCTAGCGGCACAAAATACACGTAGTTCCGATACCTAGGCAGATATCAAGAAAACAAAAAAACAATTAGCTCGAAACAATTTAACGGTTATAGCATCTTTTCTTACAACTGGTTAGGCAAAATGCAACTTGGTTCGATAATAACGCAATTTCGACAAGTTTTCGACGAAATTTGATCAACCTACTCTAGCTTTAATTGACATAATAACCATCAACCAAATCTAGTCAAAGTTTTATAATTTTTTATTCACAATATATTTTTTCTCATTTTGTGCTAAAAAATCTTATTACAAATAAAACGTTTTGCTTTTTTTTTCTCATAAATATTTTTTTTATTTACATTGTCTCAAAAAAAGCTGCATTCCTTAAAGTGTCAAGATAAGAGGAAAGGTATTATTTTGGGCTTTTTTACATATAAGATTTTCATGCGCACGTCAAGTTGTTTATTTTTTCCCGCCACTTTTAAGATACATAAATCTTAAATCTCCGCAGTTTGGTAGTTTTATCATGAGTCAACAGAGGGTTGTGATAATTAGTAGAATTCCACTATGACTGAAAAGAATAATAAAATTGTCATTCAAGTGTAATAAGGGTTTAAGGGTTTATAAAATTATATAACTGACAATATAAAGTAAAGTTTTTAACAATTAAGGTTTACGTCAAATAAACTTACTTACCGAACAATACGAGTACACCTGGTTGTTTATAAATAGATTATAATGAGACTTTTTTATTTATTACTGGAACGTGTATTACTGTAAATGCTCCTGACAATGTTGAATAACTGTTGTCAAACCAAAAAAGAAATTATTACTACTACAGCGATCATTCTTTCTAATTATCAAGATTGAAATGCACATAATGTACTTATTTGAACTTATGGTGTAGTCTTGTCTAATAACGCAGCAGAGAGATCAGAGGGAATATCAGATACTCTCATATTTTTCTGAAAGAAGAATGGGACATTGTTGCTGAAAAAAATTCAAGTTTTACAAGTCAAGATGTGTCTTATGATCAATGAAAAGCTATATAAAAATTGAGTCGAATAATAGTACAGCCTCAAAAGCTGAAATTAACCGCATCTTTATACAGTGTTGGAAGAAATAATAGGAACACACTCATCAAAATCTTGATCGAATCAATTTTTAAAAAATGATAAATTCTTAAAGTTGAGAATTGGTAAGTTGTAATTTTAAAGGAGTACTATAAAAATTTTAGATTTTTATCCCTTTCAATCGGTAGCTGTTCATAATGGGTCGTGCAAAGCATTATTCCGAAGTTGAAAAGGAAAACTATTAAAAAATTGAGAAAAACTGGAAAAGCAATAAGAGAAATAGCAAAAATTATGGAGTGCTTCAAAAATATTTTTGGTTTGAAATGCTATTAATTCGACTTCGAAAAGAGAGAACAGAGGAAGGAAACGGAAAAGTTCGAAACGGTTTGACAAGTTGCTAGTACGTTATTCGAAAAAAAAAATTCATTTCTTTCGTCGAATGACGAAAGCAACAGTTACAAGCCTCACAATTAGAAATAGACTCAGAGAAGCAAGACTGCATGAAAGAAGTGCCAGGAAAGTTCCGTACTTAAGCAAAAATAACATAAAGACACATGTTTCGCCCACATTGGAAAAATGCATTATGGTCTGACAAAACCAAGATAAATTTGTTAGGTTTGGATGGAAAAACCTTTGTAAGACGGCCGAGGAATGCAGAGTTTGAATCCAACTACACTCGAAGGACCGTAAAACACGGAGGCGACTTTATTATGTTATGAGGTTGCTTTTCGACGGCTGGGGTTAGACCAATTCATTGGGTAAAACGCAAAATATGTGCCTTGGACTATCTTGAAATATTAAATACAGTAATATTGCCGTATGCAAAAGAGGAAATGGCTGTAAATTGGAACTTTATGAATGATAACGACTAAGCATACAGCAAAATTGGTAAGGACATGGATCAAGCGTAACAAAATCAAGTGTATGGCTTGGCCATCCCAGTCGCCGACCTTAACCCCATAAAGCACCTATGGGGAGTCCTAAAAAATTCAATTGGAGCCTATAAGTGAAATAATAAGGACGATTGGTGGGCTAAAATTCAAGAATCGTGGTATTCAATACCTGTGCAATTTTGCGCCAACCTAGTGGAATCTATGCCTGATAGATGCGAGGAGGTGCTCAAATCAACCAAATATTAAACTCAATTCATAAAACTGTTGTAAGAACAAAAAAGTTTTGCCACAAATTATTTAATAATATTTGTCCCTATAATTTTTCCCAGACTGGAATGCCAAAAATTAATAAGTTGTCTTTAAAGAAGTCCTTTAATACATTGGATATTTTCTTATTGAATTATAAGTTGAAATACTTTTATTTTATAAAATAACTTGATCATAAGCACTTTAAAATCAAAATATATACAACATTTTGATTTCACAAACAAAACATTCAATTATGAGCTTATCCCTATAAATTTTTCCAAGACTGTATATTCTGAAAAGAGCACTGTCGTTCGTGTAGGACACAATATGCAATATATTTTTTCATATCAAAAAATATTGTTTCTCTTTTTTGTTATTGTTTCTTTCACGAACTTTAGTGCTCTTTTCGAAAAAGATTAAGATGCGGTAATAGTTTCTTCTCCTAATTACTTCCACATGAGATGAAAATTAGCCGGAAAAGTGTCATGAAAGACAGAAGAGGGTAATGAGTGAAAGTAGATACATATTAAAACGATCAGTTTAATATTTATGAAGATATAAGATTCACCGAGAAATACTTTTAACCCTAGGAAGGTAACAATTTTACAAATGTTGTAGGATACCTTCGTCGAATCAAGTCATATATAAATCCGATTTTTTGAAAGAACATATAGGAGCCCCGATATCATTGTCTAAACATAGGTAGAATATTTTTTTTTTTTTTTCAAATAATATGTAATTTAAAAAATATTATTTTTTTTATGGAGACTTTGATGATGTATATGTCAACCGAATAAATTATGTATGTATATTAGGCTGTTCCAAAATTTTGCAAATTTTGGAAATGTCAAAAAACACACTCGGATTTCGATTTTTGGGACTCTTCTGACCTTAGAACCTATTTTTTCCGATTTTTTGGATTTAAAAAAAACTGTCGCCGGAGCCAATTTCGATTTCATGTCTGTTTCGTGGAGTTTTGAATTTAGACTTTCACTTAAAAAATCATAACTTTTAAGAGGCTCAATATTTTTCAATTCCGTAAAAAAACTTTTACTCAAAATTAACGCTGAAATAATCTTTAAGAATGGCTTTGACAAGGGCTTAACAGAAATCGAGAAAATGGACCTCAAAGTCCAAAAAGTAAATAAAAAATTCTGAAATTCTGACTTTCAAGAGCACGAGTTAGCACATACCGGCGCAAATTAACTAGTTGATATTTTTCCCGAATAGAACTATCCATTTTTAACATTTTTGCCCTTTACACTACCCAAAAATTCGCTACATAGAGTTTTCTATGATTTTTCAAGCAAAAATCGAATATTCAAAAATATTTAAAAAACTTTCTATTAAGTTTGTCAATAACACTTTAGATTGTTAAGCTTTGTGGCACCTGTCAAATTGACAATTGCAATTATTTATTTGTAAGTACCGATTAACACGTTGAGTTCTCTTCTCATTTGCTTTGGAGAGGTTTCGTACATAGGCAAGAGGTGTAGAAAAGCAAACGGGTTAGACAGACACTCAATCAAAACGTGAACATGCCTCGAGTATCAGTTAAAATAAGTAATATCATTCCAAACTTTGAAAATGTAAAAGTACTAAAGAACTTTCATGTGTTACATAATTTCTTGTTTTTTTCGAATAAAAAACAGAAATATTCTGTTTGTGTCATAAATGTTTTGAAAACCATCAAAGATTTTTGTGAAAAGAAACAATTAAAGATAACGCATGACGAAAGTATTAAACGGAAAATTAATAAACTGTTCACGGAATATAAAAAAAACTTAAAAAATGACAAGAAAGATTCTAATACCGCAAAAACCCAAAAGAGATTATTTCGAAAGCAGCTTGAGGAAAAATTCGCTGATATGTATTTTACCAAGAACAGCCCAGAATTTGAAATATCATCAGAAAGCCGAAGCGATGACGACCCTCCTGCAGCTGAAACAGTCTCGAAAGGTGATTGTAGTGACTGCGAAACAGTAACCGAAACTGAGAGCGAGCTGGAGGATGGAGAACAAGCAACTACTGCAAAGATCAAGAAAAACCTGAATGCAATGGTTCGTTATCAAATTTCTTTGACTGGAGGATGTGCACTGCTAGACGTTCCAAGAAGCAATTTATTTAGAAATATCAACAACAATTTGAATCAGTTAGTTGTTGAAGCCAAAGCCAGCGTTGACAAGAACAGCAGATACTTACTCCACTTTGATGGTAAGAGTTTTTTAGACAGAAATACTAGGAAGTACCGTGAGAGAAATTGCTATGTGCTAACCAAGACAAACGAAAAATATGAGCTTGTTCTCGGAGTTCCCTTCCTACAAAACAAAACTGCATTATCAATTGTCAAAGAAGGGGTAAGAATTTGTACCGAATGGGACGTAATCGCTTGTATTAAGGGCTTAGGAATGGATACAACTTCTACAAATACCGGACGTTACAATGGCGCATGCGTTCAGTTTGAGCAATACTTCAACAAGAAACTGATATGGTTTGCTTGCCGCCATCACATCGCGGAATTGGTGCTTGGATCAATTTTAACTCTCTGGGAAGGGAATTCAAAGAGCCCTGAGATTCAGGTATTGAAAAGGCTTTAATTATTTATTATAAATTACTAACATTTTGGTTAAAGGTGTTTGTTTATTTCAAGGACAAATGGCTAAATAATGAATTTAACAAAGATAATTTCCAACAATATTTTGATAAGAGCTTGTTAGCTACAGACAATAAGCGAAAAATTCAAAAACATTTTAATATCAAAAACACTATATTCTTCATAAAAAACCAGTTGAAAACCAAACAAGTTAGAAGTGATTATGAAGAACTTTTGAACCTAGCTTTAGTTTTCCTCGGTGAAGACTCTGGAAAAAAGATTAAAACGCCAGGATGCACGTCAAGATCGCGTTGGATGCAAAAAGCAGTGTACGCTTTAAAAATGTATTTATATCGCAAGGAAGAGAATGTTGTTGATATAGAAAAGGTGCATCTTTTAGGTGATATTTGTTTATTTATTGTGTTTGTGTACATTCCTTATTGGTATGATTGTACCGCAGCTAATCATTGCCTTTTGAATGATATAAATTTTATCAATGATATTAAAAAAATTAAACAAATTAATTCCACAATTTCGGAAGCTGCTCTTACAAAATTTACTAAAGATCACTTGTGGTACATGGGCTACCATTTAAGCGCCCTTTCATTTTTTGACGAAAGAATTAGTCTGCACGAGAAGAGGAGAATGGTAGCGAACTTGCATATTGAAAAGAGCACTGATGAAATATCGATTCGAAAGATGAACTACATCGAAAAAAGCATAAAACCTAATGATTGCATCAGTACAAGAACGCGGGAATTTTTTAAAATCATGGATTTGAATACTTCGTTTTTGGAAATAGATCCGGCAGTATGGGATAATGACGAGACTTACAATAAAGCTAAAAAAGAGATATCATATATTAAAGTCATAAACGACTCTGCCGAACGAGCATTATGTCGCATTAAAGATATAAATTTTAAAGATGAGGGAAAGATGCAAAATGCTATTGTATCAACATCATACCAGAAATTATTTTAAACTTTTCTTTTTTCAACATTTATATTGTTTTTTGATTATTATTAACCTTATTATTTGATAAATAAATATCAACTTGTGAATTCTTAATTTTTTAATATTTTTGAATATTCGATTTTTGTTTGAAAAATCATAGAAAACTCTATGTAGCGAATTTTTGGGTAGTGTAAAGGGCAAAAATGTTAAAAATGGATAGTTCTATTCGGGAAAAATATCAACTAGTTAATTTGCGCCGGTATGTGCTAACTCGTGCTCTTGAAAGTCAGAATTTCAGAATTTTTTATTTACTTTTTGGACTTTGAGGTCCATTTTCTCGATTTCTGTTAAGCCCTTGTCAAAGCCATTCTTAAAGATTATTTCAGCGTTAATTTTGAGTAAAAGTTTTTTTACGGAATTGAAAAATATTGAGCCTCTTAAAAGTTATGATTTTTTAAGTGAAAGTCTAAATTCAAAACTCCACGAAACAGACATGAAATCGAAATTGGCTCCGGCGACAGTTTTTTTTAAATCCAAAAAATCGGAAAAAATAGGTTCTAAGGTCAGAAGAGTCCCAAAAATCGAAATCCGAGTGTGTTTTTGGAATTCGCGAAAATGTGAAACAGCCTAAGTCTCTAACTAGCTTGTGACTAGCGTGTTAAGCTCAAGAAAAGGTGAAATATAAATTGGAATGATGACAGTTAATTCACAATTTCGGAAATGAGTCAAGCAAGACTTTTTCGTTTTAAATTTTGATTTTTGTATATTTTTAATTGAACTTGGGACTTTTAGCTTCATGTTGCTTCCTTTAATTTCATTGACTATCAACCAATGAAAAATGGTACAAAAAACCTATGCAAGATTAATAACAAGGATTTTTTTATTGTATACACATTCGTGCCTCATGAGTCTGGCTAGACCCACATACATTCTGTAATGATGTAATTAGAATATTTTCTACAGGGTCATATTTGGTGTCATTCAAGGTTGAAAAAACACATTTCAAAATATAATACTTTGACCTCTGGTAAAATTTGGTTAAACCATGAAAAAAAATATAATTTTGATTAGCCATGGTACGCTTAGGTAAATCCATTTACTACAGGATCATGCTTGGCATCATATAAAAGGATCGCAATAACAAAATATCGTGGCCACCAAAACACGAGTAACGCTCGTATAAACGACAAGAACGATCGTAGCACTGAGCATACAATAGATAGAGAACTCAAACCATATAAAAATTTCAACCCAAAAAGAAATGTATGCAATGGCTCCCACACTCTCAATTATGCTACGATCGTTCTTGTCGTTTATACGAGCGTTACTCGTGTTTTCGTGGCCACGATATTTTGTTATTGCGATCGTGAAGCTTAGAATTTTCGTCACTACATGAATTTTCTGTGGGACACACGCATGCGCTCTGTTGTTGTAAGCATTGTTTTTTTTTGCTTTTATTTTTTGTGCTTACAACAACAAAAAGTGAAACATGCTAAAAATAGAACAGCTGTTGCTCGCAACAACAAAATGTATGGCAGGCTATTGTGGTAGCTATGAGAACACGAAGGGACGATCGTTAAAATGCGAAGAGAGAACAAAGAATAAATGAGAATGTGGGAGCCATTGCATCGCCACGCATTTTATGGCAATTTGAGTCCTCTATCTATTGTATGCTCAGTGCTACTATTTAAGTCGTGGATAGTTGAAAATGAAGAACGCGTCGAAAAACTCGTTTCGTTTGTTCAAAATATTCAAACGCAGTATGTCAAAAATACACAAAAGTGGATTATGTTGTTTTTATTTTGGGCCATACAGAGAATCAGTAAAAATACTTGTGTATCATTGTAAAACAAGCTAAATAAACGTTTATAACAGCATTCTCCAAAATAAAACAAATTATAAAAAAAAAAAGTTTTTTTCACTTTCCAAAAATTTGTATTAAAAATATTTACCTGCATAATACATAAATACGTCTCAATACATCACCAAACACTCGATATTTACTTGTAAATGCATGAGCATGTACAGTGGTGGACACGATTTTGCACTTTAGCAATTAAGCACAAATTAAAAAACATGATTCACATAAAAAAAGACAATAATACATTTTATTTATAACTTAGTACTTGGTTGGATATCCATAATTTTTTTTTTTTAATTTTAGAAGCTTATTTTCTGGCCATATCCTCCACCAGAGTCATGCAACGCTCCCTTAAAATTGCGTACCAAGCCTTGTGAATTTCCTTCCAAAAAATAAGAAAATATTTGAGTTTAACTGCAGTAATGTGGTGCTCTACATCATTCCATAGATTCTCAAATGGAATTAAAATCTGATGATTGAATATCTATACTGTTTGCTTCAAAGTGTGTAAAGTGTGTTTTGGATCGTTGTCGTGCATAAAACGCCACCATAGTGGTATGTTTTCATCTGCATATGGAATCATTGTATTAGCAAGTATATTTTTGTAAACATACTGATCCAGTTTTGTACCGATACCAATATCGTCCTTGTACCAATATTGTACCCAATAAACACGGTCCACACCATCACATTTCCTCCACCACCGTTCTTTATCGTCTTGGCTTTATACTCGTACTTTAGGCTGTGCTGCATGTTTATAGAAAGGCATATGTATTGTTTCCCGTCAAATATGAACTGACAAAATTTCGATTCGTCACTCTAGACTCTAGACTCTAGAGTCTAGAGTATATTTTCCAAAAAAACCATAGATTTCTCAAATGCTCACTAGTAAATGAAATGCGAAACTGCAAATTCTTCTTTGATATGTGATTTTATATTGAACAATGCACCCGCGTAATTTTTTTTTTTTTTCATTAGTCCTCTTCTGATAGTTCTTGAGGAGATGTATGCCAAATTTGCCCATATCTCTTTGAATAACAATGAGTTCTAGCTGTTGAGATCTGCTACTGTGGATGAAGAATGGATCTGCTACTGTGACTATAAATCTAAGAGTCTTCTTTAACACTAAACATACCGATACTTCATCTATACCTATTCCTACCTCAGCGGGTCAAGTGACCCGTCTTTAAAATGTTATGTATATGCTAAGTATAGCGAAAAATGTATTATTTAGCAGAATTTTTTTATCTATATTAATAAAAACCATTTTCTGTTTGTTTGACTACTATACAAATCTTAACGGCTGAACGGATTTAACTCAAATTCGGCTCACATCTTACTTGAATCCTAACTTAGGTTATGGCATACTAAGTTTTGACCACGCCTCTTCCGCCCTTTTAAAAGTAACGCAAATCTTACTACTGGCGTATTTTTTTCAAGCGAAAATGCTCGACTTATTAATTTTAAGGAAATCCTGTTATTTTGACACCAAAAACATTCACATATCTTTAAAATTGCAAAAACTTCTGGTACAACGTCTTTTTTTAAAAACATCGTTTCCTTAGAATAGCAAACAAACTATCAGAAATTCATATATTTTACTTGCGATGCAAATAACTCCGTTGTTTTTGAATATATTTCGGAAAATTCCAATTTTTTTCTTTGATAAACTCAATTCAAGCACTTTATAAAAACAATTTATAGGGTACCATTATCTTAGCGGATATATTTTTAATATTACTTTCAAAAAAGGTCCAAAATATTGACTTTTTACTCAAAAAATGACACAAAAGTTGTTTTTGTTGTTAAAATAATAAAAACTCAAATTTGAATTTTCAACTACCTTTCACATGACATGGCGTTTAATAGCAAAAATGCTTCCAATTTTACAAAAAAATTTATTACCTGTTTCTCTCATCAAAAAACATGACCCTGCCCCCAGTGATTTTTTAAAGAAATTAATTTTTTTCAAAAGTTGTTTTTATTCTTTTTATATAATAGTTACGCTCAAAGAATAATTTATATAATTTATATAATAATTATAATAATTTATATAATAATTATAATAATTTATATAAAATTATACCAATATCTCTTTCCGATCAAAAGTTATCGCAATAAATATAATTTTAGACACAAACCAAGCTGTTTTTCAAATGCTTATCTATTAATAAAAATCATTTTCTGTGAAAATTAAAACTACTGGGAAACTGTAACGGGCAGTGGAAAATGACAGTGGTGTCAAACTATGAGTATAAGAAAAGTTTTGAATACACCTATTATGTTCCCATATAGTTGCAGGGTGCAGCAACGCGCGCCGGGCAAAGGCTAGTTTTAAATAAAACAATTTTTTTCAAATAACAATTCAAAATTATTTATTTGTTAAATTTAAGAAACAGAGAAATAATACAAGAAAAAAATTAAATATTCTTCAATAGATTAGTATATTTATATAAGCATGTTTTGCAAATTATTAAGTTCTCGAAGGCACATTTTCCACACACATATTTGTTGCATTTGAAACAGATTTTTGTAGTTTTGTTTTCTTTGCGAGAACCTATTTGGCACCTTTTTAGAGAATCGAATACTTGCACACGAGAATCAAATTTGAATTTGTTGAAGTTTTCTGTATAATGTGGCGGCGGTGGCGCAATGGGCAGAGCGCGTGACCCGTACGCCAGAGAACCCTGGTTCAATTCCATCTGAAACAGAAAGTTTTTTCGATTGAATTAATTTTTCTGTTCGGCCGTCACCTCTCTACAGATAATGGCAAACTTTAGAGAGTAAATATTGCCTTCTAAAGCTTCTTGAGAACATGCACATAGCCGTTCGGGTAATTTTTTTTTAATTTTTTTTTCTGTATAATTTCTGTTTCTTCCTATTGCTCATGTTGAAAATCATTGGCAAGTTTTTCAGCTAATTGGAATAAAAATTATTGTCTAGAATAATTAAATAAAGTTTTTCACTGGTTGTTTCTCTGTGTAAAATCCGTAAGTGGATTCCAGCCAGGCCAAGAATATTGAAGAAAATCTGCGCAGGTCATCTTTGAGATTTTGATTTCAGGTGATGAGCCTAGTTGTATTCCTCGCCAAATTGTAATCACTTTCACTTTCTGAACTCTATAGCGGTTTTTTTCTCTTTTGTCTTCTTTATTATATGCAAAATATTTTCGACTTCACTTTCTTTTCATGTGAGTCCTCACATTTGTCCGTAGTGTCAAATGAGTCAACATGTTTTTCTATTCTATCCACTACACTTTCAGATAGTTTCTCTTTTTTAAATTCCGAACACTTTTCATCTATATCTATAGTATATCATTTATAATTTCTAATGATTTCAAATATCATGAAAGTTTCGACATTGAAAAATACATTCGATGTATTTTTTAAGAAAAGTTGTAAAGGTAAATGAAGATGTGATATTATTTGGAAGAAATTCTGTCAAAAATTTTAAAATGGGTCATTTGACCCGTCATGGTAGGTTTAATGTTAAGGGTTGTTTTCCTCTATCTAGGGCACTGTTCAGCACTTCCCAGCAAACATCAACCTTGGAGATTGGCTTGACCTCAAGTGGAGCTCCAGGTCGTTTCTCCAATCTCCAGTGCTGGATCTCCACTTGACCTCCACTTGAGGTCCAAGCCATTCTCCAGGGAAATGGACCTTCGATCTCCAGTTGAGATAAGGCTGGATCTCCACTTGATAAAGCTTTTCCAATTATTTTTTTATTTCGATCATTGAAAATAATTTTAAAACTAAAAATATTGCCATTTCCATTCCATTTTCTCTGTGCGCTGCATTGTTCCTCATCTGAAGTTGCCACAAGTTCAAAGTGCAATGCAACTGCTCGGGCAAGAGTTGACGTTCCTGGCACTTCTACCGCTTCTATCACATCCCTCTCTGCAAACAATGTAGCTTCTTCTGCACTATTAGAAGTTCCAGGTCCTTCTAGTCCTCCCCCTGCATTCCTATCTGATAGCAAATCTACAATTTGATGCACTTCGCGCTTTTTCTATTTTTCATCTTACCATTTATTATTTTATTGTTTGAATTTATTTATTTATTGAAATAATTTACTGCAGTTCCTGACTTACTTTATTATATTGTTGCAATTCACTTTGTTTGATATATGTTCACAAATTAACAAAATACACAATAACCAAAACAACCTAGTGTTACCACATACAAAAATAAAATTAATATTTTTGACACTTCAACAGTATTGCCACTTTGAAAACTTACACATCTCAAGCCAATTTCTAGTTCAACTTCAAGATGTTGGAGTTGACTTGGAGAAATGAGTTGGGAATCAAGAGGTTGAACACTTTTTTCCAAGCTTGAAGAAAACTATTTTTCTTGCTTGTTGGGTTCTATGGTCCCGAAGGTTTAAATATGGCTATGTGCGTTGTACACCATCTTTCTGGAGTAATTTAGCATGTTTGCAGTCTCCTTAACTACAATTTGAAGTTGAGTTCAATTTCTGAATAGCCTACCGCTGTGTCTTCGTGCACCATTTTCATTAAGCCTTGTTTAATTTACAATTTAATTAGCATTAAAAAAAATAAAATATCAACTTTTATTAGATTTACTAAATTTGTGTCCAGCCCAGATTACAAATCACTTGCAATTAAACGAGAGTAGAAATAAAATTCACAAAAGAATAAGATACATTTAACGGGACATACTTATCACACCATAGTGACAGTTATAAACAAGTTTTTGCCTCAATTATGATTAATAGGAAAAAAATATTTGCTTTTAAAAGCAACACATGTGAAGTGTGCTAAAAGCGTGACCACCGTTGCATGTGGTGTCTAACCCAGCTCACGAGCACGTGTTAATCGCCGAACATGTGCCAAACAGAATACTAAAAAAGTCAACTTTTTAGATTGAAATGTCAAAATATGATATGAACTTGAAGACACTAGTTGATGGATAATGACAAGAAAATTGCAAAAGTTCAAAACCCTTAAAACCGTTTAAATTTCGGAACGATCTCAGACATCAGCACATTTTTATTTTCCCCCCGAACATGCAACCTTTACCTACTTTCATGACCCGTTAAACTAGTTTCTGAAAACGACAGAAAATATCTCTTCTCCGCTTAACAGACTTTTTGCGTTTCTAATAAATTCTTCATAAGAAGCGTCCGTTAAATTTTAATGATACGCTTGCTGATCTGCTGCTGTCAGCTTAATTTTTTTTCCGGATAGCAGTTTGAGAAGCTTAAAAGAGCTTTTTTCTTGCTAAAAATATAAATACAATAAGTAAGGTTCTATTATTTTTCAACACTCAATTGTGGCATACATCTGCTATTGTTGTGCCAATTATAACAAGCTCATGACAATAACAACAACAATAACAACAGTGACAACAACAATAATTGTAAATAATTGAATAGGTTAATCGTTCACTATAAACACAACAATCGTTTCGAGAACTGATTGTGTGATCGTCAGATTTTTCGAGTGGTGAATGCTCAAATAAAGCTATCTGATTATCATTAGTTTCCGAACAGAAACAACAACAACAACAACAACAATAACAAGAACAACAACCACGACAGCAACAACAGAATATTTTTTACTTTTAAAATGTTCACTTTAAAACTAGTTAAAAAGAACCACTTTCAGGCTACTGCCAAAGCAACCAGTTTAAAAATGTTCTTGATGCAACTAGTTCAAATATGGGGAAAAAGAAGTGTTTATAGGGACAATTGATTTTTCCTATGATATCAACCCGCTAAAACCATCAGTTCGTTCAATGTTGAAGGGTATTGCAGTGGAGTACTAGTACTGGTCATTTTTGGAGCTAGTTCAGAACTATTTAAAATTTGGTCTACTTTTCTGCTGGTATATCTCAACAAAATTTTAAAACAAAATTTCATTTAGGAAAAAAATTGCTCACAAAATCAGAAAATGATTTAAAACAATTTTTAAACCAAAAAATTACTGCACTGTGCACCGCGTAATCAACAACTTCTTCGTAACGATGAACTGAATTGGCGTGATTTGTGATGAATTTGAGAGCATTTTTAAGAACTTTTCATTTCGTTCATAGAGTGCTACTTAATAAAATACTCACTCATACTTGGCAGAGTAATACAACTCTCCTTATGTAACTTAACAATTTTAATTCTCTGTTTATATTATTCTATAGTATTAATTGTTATTTACCCACATACTTATATAAAAAGTAACACTTAAGATAATTAAAAAAAAAATAATAATTTAGTACTTAAACATATTGACAACTTTATGAAAAACCCCCAATACAGCTGCTCCTTAGCTTAGATAGTAAATATTTCTTATTTAAAAGCATTATATTTCTATGTACATTTTTTCTAAAATTTTTTCTTTGCTCGAATATTTTTTTATGTGGTTTTTTTAATCCACACTTGAACTGAATATAAAAACAGTAAGCCTTGAATCGAAAAAAACATCAAACACAAGCAACAACTGTTTAAACAGTAGACGTTACAAATATTCAGAGTATAAGCTGAATACAGTTTTAATTATTAATGCCAGTACATTTATCACGTCAGTGAAGCGAAAATTATGTTATTAATTCTCAAAATAAAATACTTTAAAATAGGGGTTATACGAGTACAGTGCGAATTAACGCGACACAAATTTTAAAGGCATTCTTTATCACCATCTTTGGAAGTATTATCACTAACATTGGTTTTTGGCGAAATTTTTATCTTATCGTGAATTTTTGCGGTTCTTTCACATTGTTTTAATTAAAATACTGGATCAAATTTTCTTAACTGTTCAATATGAACGGATGGGTTTATGACTAAATAAATGGTATCTACTGTAAATATTCCAATGCAACAGAAAAACGTTATGTATTTTTATTTCTATTGAAATTAAAGGAAAAAATATACAAATTCCTTAACTTTTATATGAACTTTTAACAGAAGGTGTATTTGGGCCTAACTTTTTTAATACCGTGCTTTTCAATTTCGAATTATTAAACGAAAGTAGACGAACTCTATTTCGCAAAAAAATAATGATATTTCTGCAATTTATTTGCCAAACTATCTTCTATTCAATTAAGAGTCCAAAATATTCTCTTAAACACGAACCCCTAAACATCCTTTAAAATTTATAGCGCAGTTTTCCAAAAAAGTTGGAAAACTCTTTTTTCAAAATTGATCGCCGTTGCATGGAATTGTTGTTACGCAATAATTATAAGTGCTATGATAAAAATAATGACACGAC
Source organism: Pherbina coryleti (assembly GCA_943735915.1). Classification (NCBI taxonomy): domain Eukaryota; kingdom Metazoa; phylum Arthropoda; class Insecta; order Diptera; family Sciomyzidae; genus Pherbina; species Pherbina coryleti. The sequence continues at coordinate 13,932,827 of OX030949.1, forward strand.
AGTAAAGATTATTTATTTCATTTTATGACGAAATTAAAAAAAAAAACATTAATTACGTCATGGGGATGTAGAGGGTGCTGCTTAAGGGGCCAGAATGGTTTCCGAGACCGAAAAAAAAACGGACTTTTGTGATTTTGTTTTTCTCAGGTCTTAGTGAATATAATTACTCAATTTTTTTACCACATTAATGCTTTCTTTGGCGAGTATGTAGAAATTTTTGTATAAAAATATATTAATTTATATTTATTTATAACGTGGTGGCGGTAGATCGGAGGCGTTTTAATAAAAAGGCTTCGTGCGCTGCGTCAAACCTGGCCTCACAGTGTTATCTGGAATCAAAAAATCGAAGTGATTTATTATTTATATTAGTTTCTAAATCGATTAATTTAGTTTTTTCCAGATTAACCAAATCATATTGAAAAATATGCGATTTTCCATTTTTGGCTCGGTTTTGAATTTAGAGGTACCATTTCCACATAAAAAATCAGTTTTTGTTTTAATAAAAACAACCGCAAGAATTTATCATTTAAAAGATGTCTGCAAAAGTTCATTAAGATCGGTGCATTACTTTTTGAGTTATGTTACGCACTGACTTAAAAAAAAATAGTTCTGAGAAAAACGCGTGCCTTTACCTTTGAAATTTTTTTTTTGTCATTTTTTCTTTTATTTTTGTTTTTTGCTTATAAAGGGTGGTTAAATTTTAAGGGCCGATGTTGAATGCGAAACACATCTAAACGTTAAGTTTTTTATGCATTTCATTTGACATTTCTCAATTTCAGACTAACTCAATTTGAACCATGATAAGATACACAATCGGGTAATGCGTTAAAGTTATTCAGACTTATTATAAAAATGGGCTTTCAAATCAAATGCATATCGTGCACTTCGTGATTTTTTCGGTCAATTTAATCACCTCAGTGGATTCGTCAATAAGCAGAATTGTCGCATTTGGGCGAATGATACTCCAAGAGTGATTGTCGAAAAACCAATGCACCCCCAAAGAGTGACTGTTTGGTGCGGTTTATGGGCTGGCGGCATCATCTGGCCGTATTTTTTTCAAAATGAGGCCGGTCAGGCAGTTACTGTGAATGGTGTTCGCTATCGTGAGATGATAACGAACTTTTTATGGCCCGAATCGGAAGATATGGATGTGGACGATATGTGGTTTCAACAGGACGGTGCCACTTGCCACTAGCCACACAGCTAACGAAACAATGGCTCTTTTGCGCGACAAATTCAATGGGCGTGTTATCTCACGTGGTGGCGATGTCAATTGGCCGCCAAGATCATGTGATTTGACACCGTTGGACTTCTTTCTTTGGGGTTATTTGAAAGAAAAGGTGTGCGTCGATAAGCCAGCAACAATTCAAGAGCCAAGATGAGATAATTCGGCACATTAACGGCATAGAACCTCACTTATGCCTCAGCGTCATCGAAAATTTTGGCCATCGGATGGAGGTGTGCCGCCGAGCTCGCGACGGCCATTTGGCATTTCCATGCATACTTGAACCATACCAATATTATCATAATAAAACGGAGTGACAAAATTAATATACCCCCATTTACGTTTTTTAAACGTGGGGGTATAAAAAGAAATGACAATAATCTCCTAAATAATTTGTGTTTGATTCAAAATCAACATCGGCCCTTAAAATTTAACCATCCTTTATATACTAATTTTTTTTTTTTTAATGAAAATTTAAGCATAATGAGAAAATTTCTAGCAAATACATCGAGTAACGAATTATAAAAGGGCAATTGTATAGGCAAGTCAGGCCCAAAATCAGGCCATATGCACATATTTGGATATATACCTTCTTTTCATATGTAACATATATTGATTATGTATTCTTGCAAGCAAAGTAGTAATGAAATGTAGTTTTTGGTTTTTTCAAAAAATTTTGTTTTTTTTCAAATAGATATACAGTAGGAACTTTTTTGAAAACCCCGTTTTCGGGAACTTACCACAAAATTTCTCGGGAACCAATCATCCGATATGGATGAAATTTTTTTTCATTATAGACAACACCCAAATACACCGCAAAACCTATTATTATTTCGAAACCACTTTTTCGCGATTGGTTATAATAAAAACTTATCGAAAAAGTTGTCCGATTTAAATAATTTTTGTACCACTTACTTTAAACACCAGTAATTTTCGTCGGTACTAGAACCATAAGGGTAGTTCCAAAAACATCAAAAAAGGACTAAAAATGAATGAGATTTTAAAATGAATCTTAAATTTTAAAAATTTTTGGATGATACAGAATTTATAATAATAATTTTTTTTTCAAACTAACATCGAATCATCTATTCCAAGAACATATCACAGGATCGAGAAATATGTATTTTTTAAGTTGCAAGTCATCCTGCCCCCTTAACGAAACTTCAAATTTTGTACATGGAATTATAATTCGCTATGCATAGAGTGCTACGGTAAAAATATAACACGCCAGTAATGGATGTTTCTTAACCCTCATGACACAAATGAATAAAAAAATGTTTAAACATTTTTAATGTTTAAGTGTTAAAAATATAAAATTTATATTTGGCCTTTCGATAAGCATAAATTATGACGTCGCGCAGGTCGCGTAGGTAGCAATCTTATGCAACAAATATGCAATATTGTTGCATGGAATTATTACTCTCTGAATAGAACTGCTACGAAAAATGTTATTTTACGACAGTAAAAAATAGGTCTTTGACCTCATAACGAAAATAAAAAATGAAAATATTTTGGACCCACGACACATGGAGGTAACCTCTTAAAGGAGTAAAAATACAACAACAATGACATGGAATTATACTCCGTGACTATGGACGCTACGGTAAATTTTAGGGAACGACAGTAAAGCTGATTTTTTCGGTAACATGACAAAAAAAAAATTAATAGCTTCATGAGACGTTTAAAGGGTTCCGTGCCTTAAAGTAACCTAAATACAACAAATGTAATAGCAAAAGTTTATAAGATAAGGAGTAGGACTAAGATTTGAACAGAGATTAGAGCATGGAATTCGACAAGGATTAGGACAAGAATTCAGAAGATGATTGAGAAAAGCACTTTGTCAAGAATTGGGACAAGGATTACGGCAAAGATTTAGACACACATAAAACAATATTTAGGACAAAATTGAGGAAAGGATAAGGAATAAAAATAGGATAAGGAACAGAACAAGGACTTGAACACACTTAGGACAAGATTTAGGGCAAAGATTGGGAAAATAAGTAGGTTAAGATTTGGAGGATGATTCGAACAAGGATTAGGTCAGGAATTTTGACATGAATTATGACAAAAGAAATAGGTTAAGAATAGGAGGAAGATTCGAACAAGGACTAGGTCAGGAATTTTGACATGAATTATAACAGGAGTTTGGGCAAAAAGTAGGAAAATTATTAGGACAAATACAAGCAATAAGATAAGGCAAAGATTAAGATTGAAGGCAAAGATTGAGAAAAGAAGTAGGAAAAGAAGTACGAAAAAAATTCAGAAGAAGTTACGAATAAGGATAAGGTCAGGAATTGGAACATGGAATATAACAAGAGTTTGGGCAAAAAGTAGGACAATTATTTAGATCAATATAAATATAAGTACAAGTACAAGTGTATAAGTATGAGTATGAGGATAAGAACAAGCTTCGAAGCAAAGGATAGGGACAAGAATAAGGATAAAGGGCATGTCACGTCAAAACCTACGGGTGTTACGGGTGTGTCATCCACGATACTGTCAACTTCCTTTCGTTTTTATTATAAAAAAAAAGTGCTAACAATTTATACTTTCTTATTTAAACCTCTTAAAAATGCATTTTACAATTTTTTTTTTTTTTTATTATGTTCATATAGCAGAAAGACATGTTCTTAAAGTAAATTTAAACCTTTTTGATTTCAAATGAAAACTGTAACCTACAGAATGCACACCAACCTCTTTGTGACCTACGATGCTTGGTAGCTGATATCGTCCGTATTTTTGGAGGAAATTTATTTCAAAATACAAGTTTTTTAAATTAAATAAAATTAACAAAATTAAATTGTTCCCATGTATTATGGCTTTATTAGTAAGAGCAAACATTACCATTAGTTATGGAACACAACGTCGTTGAAGTGGCTGCCTCGACTGGCTTCGCAATAGCTCATTTTGTCACTCCAATTTTCAAAGACCTTGTTGATGGTTTCGGGATGTAGTTCCAGATTGCTGGGATGATATTGGCCTCAAGTGCTTGAATCGTTTTCGGATTGTTGGCATAACATCGGTCCTTCATGGTTCTCCACAAAAAACAAGACCAAAGGGGTCAAATCTCAGTTCCGTGGCGGCGAATTGACATCACTAAGATGACTGACAACACGATTCTTTTCAAATAACGCACTGTTTGGGCTACACAGTACTCACTTTGGAAATAAGTTTCCAATATTCCCCAACGGTGTTCAATCGTAAAGTGACCCATTTCCTTCCCCGGAGGTATGATACTGACTTATTGTCAAAATTTCGAGTGGAAAACAACTGTCAGTGTCAAAATAACCTACTGATTATTTGACTGACCAATTGCAAGACTACTGATGAGTTGGTGTAGCGGCCAACCAAACAGTCTGCCTAGTCTGCTGTGTGATTTGTTCTACACAGAGCCATTGTTATCGTTGGTTGTTGCCTTCACTGTCTTCATGTTGTCTTGTTGTTAACATACTTGGCCTAAAGCTGAAATTTGTTTTCAATATAGATACATATATCAAATATTTTCATAAAGATTGTCCCAAATTTATTAATAAAATGTACACTAAGGGAAAAAAATATTAAATTTATCCAAAAACTTTTTTAATTTATCCAAAAAGCGAGTCATTTTTGCACCAATAACGCATTTGAATAAATCGACTACGTAAATATTTAAAATTTATTTGAATACTTTTTTAATTAAATGAAATATTAAAATATTTAATCAAAATTAACAAAAGATATATTAAAATTATGAACAATTTTTTTTAAATATCTTTCAAATATTTACTATTTGAAAATAAACTATCGCATTTAAAGAAAATTTATATTAAAATATATAATTTAAAAACAACATATTTAAATCGAATATGTTATTAGTGGTTTTATGGTATTATTTTCTTCATATTGCGTTCATCAAATGCCATTGCCTGTATAATTTATTCTCGCTTCACTTTTTTCGTTCTCTAATTTATACTATTTTTGACAGTTGGTGCAATATTAAGACACCAACTGTCAAACATAGTATAAAATAGAGAACGAAAAAGTAATCTACAAAATATATCTATGTAGGTAGAAGCAAATTATGCAGGTAAATGACAACCGGTCCAAGATGTTTTTGAGAAAACACCGAGTTGTCACTCCACCCTACATAATTTCATTTCGTTGCCAAACATGCATACTATATTACTCCTGAAACAATAACTAAATGAGAACTATGAGAACTATAAGAACTGCAAATGCAAAAAATAAACTGCAGAAACAGAGTGCGATGCTGTTGCTGCTTGTCGGAGTATGTGTGTACGTGTGCGATGCTGTTGCTGCTTGCTTGTATGGAATATGTGTGTACGTGTGTGGTATAAATAAAATTCAAATACGGGAAAAAAACGAGTTGTAAGGAAAACATTGGATTTATCCACGTAAATATTTGAATAAAATTTATACTCAGGCGTGGATAATTCTAATATGCGTTATTTCCCTTAGTGTAGAGTTAATTGTAGAATCCAAATTTATTAATGAATTATAAAGTAGAGACATGGAGATTATTCATAAAGCATAATACCTCGCTTGCACACTCGAGCCCATTTCATGAAATTGTCCATGAGGTTCTGGTATAATTCTGAATCAATTGCTTCAATGGCTAGTTGGATTTCCCGTTTCAACTTTCAACAGAATCATTCGGGTTTTATTGGCATAGACCTTCCCTTTCAGGAAACGACAAAGGAAAAAGTCAAGTGGCGTCAAATCGCATGATACGGGGGCCAATGATTAAATTGACCACACTGTTGCGAGTTGGCGACCGAGAAGTGTGCAGGTTTTGCGAACCGTCTACGCAAAATTTTTACTATTTTTGTAGTGAATTTTCACAATTTGTTCGCACTCCTACACACCACTACTCACAAAACATTAGTGCCCGAATCAAAATGTCAGTGACTTTAGGGACACGCCTTAGTTTCAATAAATTATATATCATACTTACACTAAGGGAAATAACGCATATTAGCATTATCCACGCCTCAGTATAAATTTTATTTAAATATTTACGTGGATAAATCAAATGTTTTCCTTACAACTCGTTTTTTTTCTCGTTTTTTAATTCTATTTATACCACACACGTACACACATATTCCACACAAGCAAGCAGCAACAGCATCGCACACGTACACACATATTCCGACAAGCAGCAACAGCATCGCACTGTTCCTGCAGTTTATTTCTTGCATTTGCAGCTTTATAGTTCTCATTTAGTTTTTGTTGCAGGGGTAATATAGCTTGCAAGTTTGGCAAAGAATAGAAATGATGTAGGGTGGAGCCAGTGATGTGATTTGGTGGGATTTCGGGCTCATTTCGGGATATTTGGCCTATTTGAGAACGTGTGGGATTTCAGATGCTTAGGTGGGATTTTCTACTGAATCATAATTTTTTAAAGTGTAAATTAGCAAAACTGGTTGGTATCACTTTTTTGTTTCATTGATTCTAAATATGTAAGGAAGAGATATGTATATTCAAGAGGCTTAAAATTAATGAAAATAAGATCTTCATTTAAAAACAAAAATATAAGCTCAGTTTCATTTTGATGCAACGAAAGAAATTTACGATTACTTCATACACTTAAAACAGTTTTAAAAAAAACGCAGAGTTTAACTTTAGGTATTTTTTTTCTGCGGAAAATTTATTTTTTTTTTATAAAATTTGATATATTCATTGAAAAACTTTATTATCTACATTATTAAACTATTAAATTATTATAATGTTAAAAAAATGTAGGGGAGGATCCGCATACTAAACACGTTTTGCTTGGAGGCTATACCTTTGGTTTAAAACATAATTTTTCAGAACTCTTGGTTTCATTTGGAAGCTAAGTTCAATAACTAATAAGAATTTTAATCAACATTTTAAATTTCCAAAAATTATAATTTTGAAAGTCGATCTAGCAAAAGTCTCGAAAACGGCCGCTTAAAAAATCGGCCCAGCTACTGAACACCTAAAAGAAATCGTTGAAAAAAATTAGAAAATGAAGTGAAAATACTAGTTTTTGAGAATTTATAAAAAGTTTATTCTATCAATAGTTCATAGTGATTCACTGAACTTTAAACAAAAGAGATTTGAATTTCTTTGATGGCTGCAGCCATCGCATATAAATTCGTTCTTCTTTTAACTTTTTTTTAGGCGACGCCATTCTAAAATTTTATCTGAACGTGGATGAGAATCACGAAAACTATTTTAACTAATTTCAAACACTATTTTCAATCATATACAGTGCCGTGCAACTAATTAGCAACGCAGAAACCGCAATTGCAAAATAAGCTTTAAAATTTTTTTTCCGCCAAAACCTTTGAACTTTTTTATGAAGAGTTTGTCCATTTAAGGTTGTCGCTTAATTGGAACCTTTATTATTTCGATGAATAAAAGGATTGCCAATTTTCTTTGAATAAGCTAAAAACAAGTTGAAAAAGGTCGTGCATATAATTAACAACGCTTTTGTTTAATATGAATTATATTTTATATTTATTCAGAAAAGTTAATATTTGGTTGCAAACCCATTATTTTCAATAACTGCAAGGCATCTGCGTGGCATTGACTCAACTAATTTTTGACAAACCTCTACAGGCAGCGCTTCCCACTCTTCCTTAGCTTTTTCGTAAAGTTCGCCGAAATTTCCCACTTTATGCAAGCCAACTTTCCTTTTTAACTGTTGCCATAAGTTCTCTATTGGATTTAGGTCAGGGCTACATGAAGGCCAATCCAATGAAGTCACCAATTTGTCTGCAAACCACTTTGTTGTATTACGTGCCGTGTGCTTTGGATCGTTATCCTATGAAAGATCCATGTTACGGGCATATGATCTTCAGCAAATGGCAACATTACGTCGTTAAGGATTGAAATGTATTGGAATTGGTCCATACGACCTTCAATTTTGTGAATTGGGCCCACACCACGCCACGAAATTGCACCCCATAACATAATGCTTCCACCACCATGTTTTAATGTGGGACGGGTATACTTGGGGTCAAATTCCTTGGACCGTGGACGACGAACATAAGTTTTTCCATCTGAAGAGACTCTGTTTATCTTAGTTTCATCAGAAAACAAGATTTTTTTCCAATCATTCACTGTCCAGGAACGATATTTTTTGGCGAACTCCAACCGCTTTTTGCGGTTGCGCTCAGACAGGAACGGCTTCTTCCGGGAAATTCTTCCAAATAGCCCATATTCTCTCAATCTTCTTTTGATGGTATCTACAGAAGGCGAGCTATCATTTTCACCAAAAACCGATACACGAATTTCATTTGCTGACTTCTGAGGGAACTTCTTAGCTTCACTCACTATCAGTCCGTCTTCTCTGGCAGTAATTTAACAATTTAACAACTTTCGATAGTTTATCGACAACAGAGTTGCCATATAGAAAAAACAATGACGTTTTACACCATCCAACCTATAAATTTTATGTTACAAGAAGATCGTATGGAAAGTTACGTCGTTGTTAATTAGTTGCACGGCACTGTAAGTAACAATTTTTTACTTGCACGATTTATGAAAATTTGTTCGGAAGGTGGACCAACGTTTTGTTCAGGAGGTGGGCAGGCACGCCATCATGATATGATGTGAAATATTTTTTCCCATTTCTCAATATTGTTCGATTGCTCATCGAATTGTGAAAAATTAACATAAAATATAGAATTCTACTCATATTCACCTTTTTTTATCGATAATAAACACTCTGAAATTCACTAAATAGAGATGAACTATTTTTGCTCACCTTCGTTTTATTCGAATATATTATTTCTCAACGGCCGTGGGGCTAAAGCAGCATACGGATTATCTCAATGATTTATCAAAAGTGAACATTCAATGAGATGTTACTGCGACACTTTACACATTGGCGCATCATACAGACGTCAGAACTCACAGTATTCAGTAGTAGATGCGCCTGTTCAGCATGTGGGCATCCTTATTTCTTTTCGAAAATTGCATAAAAAATCGTTATTGGTATAAATATTTGGGTGGGATTTTTTGTGGGTTTTTCGTGTCATTTTGGTGGGATAAACAGGTCTAAATCGGGATGTGATCGGGATTTTTTACTAAATCAGAATCACATCACTGGGTGGAGCACTGATGTTAACGGCACAGTAATTACTGTTTTCTACAGTAATTTGACTTCTCATACAGTACGACAGTAATTTTTTGAAATATCAAGTAATTTCAATGGCCGGACAAAAATATAAAGTTTTTTTAGAAAAAATTTCCTAAAATCACATTTGTAACAATTCTGTTCCTTTCATAATTTTATCATCTCTGGAATTTAGAGCAAAATGGAACGGTTCCTTGATAACTTTGCAAATTATAGTGTATACATGGCTAGCACTAACAACCGTACAATTCCAAAGAAACCATTTTGAGCTTTGAGGAAGATCTATGTACGATCATTTGGATGAATAATATATAAAATTCTTAATTGTTTTAAATGTATTAAGTAACCAAACATATTTGTTACGTCTGTTTATTATAAGCCGTATTCATAAAAATATTTTAAAATAACTTTAAAACGTTCAATAGAAAGTCTTTTAAAATTTTCTTATTCATAAATATGTTGTAGCTGCTTTGTAGTTATAATAGAATCACTTTCCATTTGAAGTGGGATGAATGTAAATAATGGTTTGTGTATAAGATAAATTCAATGGCATTTTATTTATTTGCCACAATTTTGTCAACATTTTGATATTTACCCATCAAAAGTTTTTCGAAGCTACCCTCTGAACAGAAAAAATTGTAATTTTATTGTGTTTTATTTTTTGTAAATATTTTTAAATGTTTTGACAAATTTTTTGGTCAAATATTTTTAATTTTTTTTTAATATTTTGAATTATTTGAATAATTTTTGACAATATTTGTCAAAATTTGAAATGAGAGCAAATAATTTGCATAAATGCTTTGTGGGGAGTTTATAGCATGTTTCAGCCATTTTTAAAAATCATCTCAATAAACAATCCTCAAAATAAACAAACATTTTCAAACATTTTTTGACATTTTGTTTGCTTTTGATATATTTTGAAATAATTTTAAATATTTTTGATAAAATTTGTGCTCAGGTGAGAACAAAAATGCAATTCAAAGGGGGTTTTTTAAGTTTTCAACCATGGTTGAATAAATAAGGTTGTCGCATGGGTGAGAGCGAGTTCCCATAAATGTCAAATCGAAGTTGACAGCTCATACAAAATCTGAAAATTAAAATTTATAACATGAAAAGCCGTTGAAGTTGTTGTTGTTGCTTTTCATTGATTTTGACAATTATGGGTACTGAGAAGAGAGTACGATCAGCCACGAGACAACCTTATTTATTCAACTATGTTTTCAACAATTTTTAAAATTATCTCAATTATGAAACATTTTAAAGAATGTGAACGTTAAAAATGTTATTGAAGGTTAATGAATATTTTTAAATTTTTTTCTTATGAAGGTCTTATAAAGCCCCACAATTTTTTATGAATACAGCCGATATGTATAAACAATTATATAAAAATTTGCTTTTGAATTGATTTTTTATTCGTTTTAGTTATACAGTAATTACACAGTAATTTTTGTTCCGATTCAAAGTAATTTTGCAGCAAAAACAGTAATTTTTCGTGCCCAACACAGTAATTTCAACAAATTATGTTAACATCACTGGGGTGGAGTGACAACTTGTTATTTCCTCAGAAATATCTTACACCGGTTGTCATTTACTTACATATTTTTTGTACATTACTTTTTCGTTCTCTATTTAATACTATTTTGAACAGTTGGTGCAATATTAGGGCACCAACTGTCAAAAATAGTATAAATTAGAGAACGAAAAAAGTGAAGCGAGAATAAATTACACAGGCAATGGCGTTTGATGAACGCAATATGAAGAAAATAATACCATACAAACATTAATAACATATTGAATTTAAATATGTTGTTTTTTAAATTCAATATTTTTATATAAATTTTCTTTAAATGCGATAGTTTATTTTCAAATAATAAATATTTGAAAGATATTTTAAAAAAATTCGTGCATAATTTTAATATATTTTTTATTAATTCTGTTTAAATATTTTAATATTTAATTTAATTAAAAAAGTATTCAAATAAATTTTAAATATTTACGTAGTCGATTTATGCAAATGCATTATTGGTGCAAAAATGACTCGCTTTTTGGATAAATTAAAAAAGTTTTTGGAAAAATTTAATATTTTTTTCCCTTAGTGTATTTATAAAAAACCAAGAATCATGAAAATCAATAAACAATCATAGTCCCAAACCTATCTCCCCCCCCATAAGGGAACGCTGGCGAAGTGGCGGGTATTTGCTAGTAAAACATAAATTTATTATCACCTCGACGTGACAACAGCTCCAATTAGCAATTTTGTGTCATAAAATATTAAGTGACATATGTTGTTTTTTTTTGCAGGCCTATGTTATGGAGAATTATAATAATTATGACAATGTAATTAATGACAGTTTTAGTGTCAAATTTTGTTTATACTCAAATGACGCAAATAAATCATTATTGTGTTTTTTTCAAAAAGAAATTAAAAATTCAATTATAATCTTGAGTAAATTTTATTTTTCTAACTTCAATAAAATTGTGTTGAGCGTATGAAATCACAACACGTGAATAAGTTCTACGAATGTCGTGTGAATATCACAAGTTCTGCACATTTCAATTGTTCTCCAGAGGTTGAACACGTGATTGGCACACCTACAACGAAAATGTTTCAACTGATAACCAACAATAAAAATAATTAATTTACTAATAAAAATGTACTTTTCTCTATAAGACCAGTTTATTGTTGTTAAAAAATTGTTTGCGCTCTACAACTGTGATTGTATTTTATTGAACAGTTTCACTTGAGCTGTATTTATTCACGTTTATTATTGTAAGTATTACAACTATTTGAAGAACATTAACCTGCTGTAAATATAAGATAAAATTAGCACTGCACTTAACTGTTGAGCAACTGCTTTTCAACCCAATGCACACAACGACTCACCCCCGTTTGGGCAGACAGACAGACAGGCAGACAAACCTATCATTGTCGTCAAAGCAATCGCCATCGCCATTCAACCTGTTACAGGTTCTTTCTTTACGTCTGTGTCATCTGCAGCTGTATCTGTATCTGTATTTTTATCCATAACAGCAGGTATCTATTTGCTAATATTAAAATATTTTGTTTTTTAAAGTATTTTTATTATTGTTTGTTGTTGATTTTTGCCAACCTATAACGTTTTTAATATACGAGCGATCGTAAAACTGACGATCGTGTCAAATCGTGGTTAATCGTTAATATAACGGAGCCGGGAGTTACGACCAGGTCGTAGTCGCTACGAAACGCTTGAGTCGCATTCTACAAAAGTTTCTTCAAACAGCGAATCAATTGCTCGCGTTCTGGAGCGCGCTAAGTACAGTGTTAAAATCGTTTTCTTTTTTTCTGCAGCTTTAAGCTCAACAGTGTTTTTTTTTTCATTTTAATTAAGTAAAAATATTAAAAACAAACTAGTAAAAATGTTGAGCTATAAATTTTTGTTGATTTTTGTGTTGTTTGTGAGTGTTTCGCATATTTTTGCCGCCACTGTTGTGCCTCCGCCACTGATACAAACGCTGAATGCCACCAATTTAGGTCCTGAGTTTGTATCCATCAATTCGGAGGAGGCAAAGCCGAATAGTAACAGTTCAGCAGATACAGCCAAGACGAATTCAGACAACGAAGATCTGGAAGGTGAGCGTTTTATTCAATGCCATCTAATGTGTTAAGCTTTTAAAAACACACCCATTTGAGCCACTTTACGTTAAAATTAAGCACCAAGGATACAAACTTACTTTTATATCCTTAATAAAATTTTAATAAAATAGCTCAAGCCAATTTAAACCATGTGCTCGGAATAGGAAGCTTACGTAAACGATCGGAAGTATACATTTGTAGCAAACATGTATTTATATGGAACACCTTGTCAAGATATGAAAAAACTATTGTGCGCAGATATTTTAACATATTTATTAAAAAAGTTAATTTTCAAAGACAAAACTGTGATGAAAATTTAATTGACTGTGTCGTGGACACACCCGCAGGTTTTGACTTGACAGCTTATATTTATTCTTGTTCCTATTCTTCTTATAATAACTAATAACCTCATAACTGTCCTACTTTATGTCTTGACTGTTATTTTAATCCATGCCTACCTTCCTAATTCTTGTTCGAATCCCTTTCCTAATGCTTGTTCCACTTTTTTTCCCAATTTTTGTCCTAAATCATTAAATCATAAATCAGTCCTTAGTGTGTCCAAAGCCTTGTATTATTCTTTGTCCCATTTCTTGGCTTTATCATTTTCACAAAGACGTCTTTAATATTCTTTTATGTGTGTCTAAATCTTTATCCTTGAACTTATTTCAATTCTTTTCAAAAGCATTTTCCCAATACTTGACTGAATTTTTGTCCTAATCCTTGTACAATTCAATGCTCTAATCTCTGCTCAAATTTTCGTCCTGCTTCTTATTTTATTCCTGATCCTAGTTTTTGTCTAAATCCTTGCCTTCATCCTTTTTCTAATCCTTCTCCTATTAATTGTCCTTATTTTAATTTAAATTTAATTTTTTATTTTTATTTTTTTTTTTAATATCTTTTCAATTTTTTTTTCATTTTTTACAACTTTTTTTATTTTTGCTTTTGCTATTGCATTTGGTGCATTAAGGTTTCTAAAAGGAAATCCCTGAGGCGCTTAGAGGGCCTTTTTTATTTTTATTATATGACCGAAAACCTCGGCTTACTGTCATTCCATGACATTTATCGTGACGTCAATGAACTTGTTTTAGTTCTATACAACGTTTTTCCATTTCTGTTGCTTCTGTACTGCATTCAGCGGTAGCCTCCTAGATAACATATCGTGGCTCCAAACATCTTTCTTTATTTTCGTTATGAGGTCAAATAACTATTTTTACAGACGTAGAACAATAAAATAAGATTTGTCGTAACACTGTTTTTCTGCAAGTAATAATTCTATGCAACGATTACTTACATTTTTGTTTCATAAGCTGCTGCCTCTGAGACCTGCCAACGTCAACATTAATTTTATACCCCCACGTTTAAAAATGGGGGCATATTAATTTTGTCACTCCGTTTGTAACGCCCATAAGGAGGCGTGGTAGGTATAGAAAAGTATATATATTCTTGATCAGCATCACCACCCGAGTTGATTTAGCCATGTCCGTCTGTCTGTCTGTCGTCACGATTACAGCCGTAATTTTCAAGCTATCATCACGAAATTCAATATTTAAGCTTTTATTTAAAATGTTCAAAAATGAGCCAAATCGGATGAAAACCACGCCTACCTCCCATACAAAGTGCCTTTATCAAAACGGTAAAATCTTTTAGAATTCCACAAAAATTAATATATGGACTTGAAATTTTGCATATGAGCTCCGATATTTAAAGTGCACTCTAAGTATAAAATTCAATCAAATCGGATGAAAACCGCGCCTACCTCCCATACAAAGTGACTTTATCAAAAAGGTAAAATCTCTTTAAATTCCACAAAAAATAATATATGGACTTGAAAATTTGCATATGAACTTTGATATATAACGTGTACGTGTATGTGTATATAATTCAACTAAATTGAGTGAAAACCACGCCCACCTCCCATACAAAGTGACTTTATCAAAAAACAAAAGCGAATATTTTCTGTTAAAACTATAACGAAAATGTTTTTACAGATAAACTTTATTGATTGCTTAAGTCTTTGAATATACCTTAGTTCGGACGTGGGGGTATTTTAACTTCGGCCCAGTCGAAGATCATTTCTTGCTAGTTTTTATTTGTTTCCAAAGGCCAAGCATAAATTCTTCATTTCTGTTTAAAAACATTAACCGTACCGCATATACTCATCGAGTAATAATTTCATTCCACGCCATTGCAGGATTGTTGTATTTTCGATCTTGTAGCGGCACTCTTCGTGGCCTCTAACGTCATGAATTTTTTGTCTATTTTTGTCATAAGGGCTAAAAACCAACCTTTGCTTTGAACTTTGTTATATTTTTTATTAAAACACCCATATATGTATAGCCCGTTAAAATTCCATGTAACTAATTTATAGTTTCGTTGCATAGTCAGCGCGCTGTGCAAGTTAATATAAAATATTTTGTTATTTTATTATTTTATAAAATTTTTATTTGTTCACCATGTGAACATGTTTTATTGAGTTCAAATTTTTGACCGAGAAAATTATAAAATTAAAATTGAAAAGTAGAAAAAAAATTTAGAATTTAAAGTAAAAAATTGAATTGAAGTTGAAACATAGCAAAGTTGAAACATAACAAAGTAATATAAATAAGTAATTTAAATAAAGTATTTATATTATATTATAAATTGCATTCCGAATTTTTTTTTTTTTTTTGTTTTTTTTTTTTTGTTTTTTTTTTTTTTGTCACAAAGTCAATTACTTTTATCATAACACCTATTTTTGGTTTTTTGTCATAAAGTCAATTACTTTTATTATAACACCTATACCCATTGAATAACAATTCCATGCAATGCCAATGCATTTTAGAAAAACGTTATGGTGGCTTTATTTGTAAACTATCGAACAATGAAAATTCAGATTAAAAAATAGGACCTGGAGGTCTCGTAAATTATTTTTCATGCCAAAACTACTAATGTAGTTTTAAGGAAACCCCTAAAAAACTCCGTACAGTTTTCCGACAGTTATTTCCCCCTTAAAATTGTTTATTTATGCAAAATGAGTGATATTTTAGGTTTATTCTGTGGGTAATTATCTTCAGTAAAATCCTTCAAAATTTCAGCCCGATCGGTTAATTACTTTTTGAGCTACAGTGGCAGCCGTTTTTGAAAACATAGTTTCGAGAAAATCGCGTTTAAGGTTTTAGGACGATAAAACTATTAGTTTTTGTGACTTACCGATCAATCAGCAATTCCAGGCGCATACAATAGCCCTTCAGCTTCCTCAAAAAGCTAATTATCTTCCAGTTGTTGCTGTTTCCTGGCAGTAGAATATTTTTGAAGATTTTACATGTATTTCTTCGCTTAAGCATTTAAAAGCTATCTTGAATTCCCCAAAGATTATTGCATAATATTTCAACTAAAATCTTCCTTCGCTTCTCTTTAGACTAATTGCATAAATTATGCATTTTAACCTTTAGACAAGCTTTAATTAACAGCAGACAAATTTTATACACATCACATTTAAGAGAAAATCTATTTTAATTTCAGCGTTAAAAGTTTTCAATGTTAAATTAAAGCTTTTAAAAATACACAACTTTTTAACTTTAAATTCAACCGTTGACATTAAACTATTAAATTATTCAAAAATTAAACTATTTACAAGTAAAACAAAGTTTTTTTCAAATTAATATTACCTTTTACATTTGAAATTCAACTTTTGACAAATCAATTTCATCTTCTTATATAAGTCAAAAAAACTTTTTATTAGTAAAAACATTAACAATAATAATAAACTGGCCATTTCAGCTCTTGAAAGGACTTTGACCGAACTTCTTATGATCAAATGTGTTGTGCGTGTTATTTCATGTTTGTACACAATTGATCGAGCACTGAACCTACTTGTTATATGCCGGCTCCGAGCGGCTAATGTGCATCTTCTCAAGAAGCTTTACATGGCATTATTTACTCTCTGAGGTTTGCCATTATCTGCAAAGAGGTGACGGGAGAACAGAAAAATTAATTTAATTGAAAAAACTGTCTGTGCCAGATGGAAATTGAATCAGGGTTCTCTGACGTAGGGGTTACGCACTCTGCCCCCTGCGCCACTGCTTTAATAGTATTTCCCTGTTTTTTTCAAGGACATCTTAAGCAGAATCGTCAATTAAAAGAACACTTAGCAAAATTGAATACAGTTATTTTTAATTGAATATTTTTACTGAATCAGTAATTTTTTTTTTTTTCAATATGTGAAGAGACATTTAATTACTTTATTACCCTATTAAGATTGCCAAATATGATAGCTCTTAAAAGAAATACAATAACAAAAACAAAAAAATAATAACTTTATTGCTTGAAACATGTAAAAAATCTAGATATTGGCATTGCTAGATAATGATTTTCAAGTTATAAATAAATGTGAATTAGTATGGAACTGAGAACAAGTTATATCAAATTCAACTTTAAATTCAAGAGCATGAACAAAGAACTCCGTCACACTGTTAAATTTACATATTTCTTTTTTTTATTTTAACCGTAAATTTTAAAATTAACATAATCTATTAAAATAAATGTTTAAACCACATTTTAGTTTCATTATCGGCGCAAATAAACTAAATATCTTTCAGCACTAATATTTAGAAAATTTTTTTCAAAACGTGTCTTATCATATATGACGGTAACATGTACGAGAATGTACATATGCAATTGTATAGGCGGTTATTTATGTACGGAGAAATGTACATGTCAACAGATCAGTAACACATTTTAAAGCATTAACTAACATTTTCCGTAGCCATATTCATCAAAGTTTAGTAGTTAAATGCACGTTCAGTATTTTTTAACGTTCGACATTGAGCTTTACAAACTCTAAGGTTAACACTTGCTTGCCAAGTAAACGTTTTTTGCATGTAAATCATTGAATTATTGTTATAATACAAACGGAAATAATGGCAGTAATGTTCCAATTAAAAAATACGATTTTTATTTCTGTTTTTTTTTTTTTGGGAAATACAAAAAAAGGTGAAGAACCTTTGCATTAAATAAATCATTTCAGTTGTCATTTTATACAATTAGTTATTTTGTGCCTTTTTGATAACACAGTGCGACACGAAAAAATAACTTCAAATATCTCAATGGCTTATAATAGTGGATGGTCTATATATTATGCCCTCGTACTCAGTTTTATCGGATTAGGTCAAATAAGAGAGAAATTCAAGGTCAAACTTCACCTTTAAGTCACAAATTTTTTCTTATAACTCTTAAACTAAATTCAAATTCTATGTAGTAACTGCATCTAAATATTTGCAATGGATGATTCTTTACATTTTAAGACCATTTTTTGCTCAAAAAGTTACGTAAGGGGTTTAATATTTTCTTCGAAAACAGGACTTTTAAAAAAAAAATAAAATTTTCAATAGTTCATTTACTATGTATTTGTCTTCAAAAACAATCAGATTTTACTGAATTTTTGCATACACCTTAAGTAAAATAAAATAACCCACCTGTGAAAAGATCACAACAATTACATGTGTGCATCCAAAGATATTCGGATTCAAAGATTACCAACGGTGGTAACTTCGTTAATGTAAGCCCTAGCGCAAAATCATTCAAATGAAACTTATAGACCCAACAATTTTCTTTAAAACTGTCCTTAACATTTTAACCGAAAGAGTTACCGTTTTAAAGATATGCGCGTAAATGTGTAATTACAACATATATGAAAAACTAAAACGGTTAAAATAAAATTTTTTTTTTATTTCTATTTCTTCTCAAGTTCAAATATTTTTCATATATGTTGTAATTACACATTTATGCGCATATCTTTAAAACGGTAACTCTTTCGGTTTAAATGTTAAGGACAGTTTTGAAGAAAATTGTTGGGTCTATAAGTTTTATTTGAATGATTTTATGCTAGAGCTTACATTAACGAAGTTACCACCGTTGGTAATCTTTGAATCCGAATATCTTTGGATGCACACATGTAATTGTTGTGATCTTTTCACAGGTGGGTTATTTTATTTTACTTAAGGTGTATGCAAAAATTCAGCAAAATCTGATTGTTTTTGAAGACAAATACATAGTAACTGAACTATTGAAAATTTAATTTTTTTTTTAAAAAGCCCTGTTTTCGAAGAAAATATTAAACCCCTTACGTAACTTTTTGAGCAAAAAATGGTCTTAAAATGCAAAGAATCATCCACTGCAAATATTTAGATGCAGTTACTACATAGAATTTGAATTTAGTTTAAGAGTTATAAGGTAAAATTTGTGACTTAAAGGTGAAGTTTGACCTTGAATTTCTCTCTTATTTGACCTAATCCGCTAAAACTGAGTATGAGGGCATAATATATAGACCATCCACTATTAGAAACCATTTAGATATTTGAGGTTATTCCAATTGACCCATAAATTGTCGCACAGTGTAATATAATTGAACTATTAATTTTATCGTAATTAACGATTCAATTAAGCGATTCAATTTTTAAAGATTCAATTCCAATTGGGCGCATTCAGCGAACTCAACTGCTTCCATGTTTAACATTGAAACTCAATTAAAAACAAAATTGTGTATATAACACTTGGTCCAATAAGTCCCGAGACTAAATACTAAGAAAACTTTTTTTGCAAATATTCTTCTTTATTCATCAACATAAATTCCTTCAAGAGCAATACATTCATTCTACCCAGGGCTGGGCATTCTAACACAGTCACATTTTATTTTGTCTTGTTAGTATTGGTGCGCTCTCCAATCGCCCACACTGAACGAAAAAGTTGTCACAATTGTCAAGATTTGTAAGTTGTTATTTTTATTTTTAGTCATTGGTATTATTCATTATTTCTTCTATGTCGACATCGAAACTCCAGCATTTTTTTTAAATTAATCTCCTAAATGTTGATTGCTAAGTAAGTTGCGTTGCTTGCTTAAAATAGCTTTCACGATTTAGAAGGCACTTTCGCACCAATATCTTGATCCAAACTTTGAAATATGTTTAAAAATTTCGTTTTTTTATTTTTTAAAAAAAATTAATGAGGAACGTGAATGAAAAAACCTTAATATCTAATATGTATTAATTATATGAAAACTTAATAGATACGAATATGAAATTCTACAAAATTAAAAATATGTGCATAAGAATTATGAATCTACAAATCAATAAGTTGGTTTTCACGAGTGTACATAAAATTTGCAGCGCAAAGCGACATACATCCCCACAGCACCATCGTCAGCGAACGATTGAATTATATTCTCTTCTGTTGTGAGTTTTGTTTACATGAGAAAAGTTACGCTCCCAGAGAGCTCAGTGAGCTATGGAGTGCCCTGCGCTGATTCGACCGCTTTTCTAACTTTTTAATACCGGTTTTGTAGAACGATTTATGCTTCGCCTCAAAATACGCTTCAGTTTCAGCTATCACCTCTTCATTGGAGTCAAATCTCTTGCCGGCAAGCATTTTTTTGAGGTCAGCAAAGAGTCTACTGGGTCGCTGGGGGCCAAATCTGGCGAATACGATGAATGAGGAAGCATTTTGAAGCCCAATTCGTGGATTTTCGCCATGGTTTTCATCGATTTGTGACACGGTGCATTGTCTTGGTGAAAAAGAATTTTTTTCTTTTTCAAATGGGGCCGATTTTTCGCGATTTCATCCTTCAAACGCTCCAACAACGCTATATAATAATCGCTGTTGATTTTTTTTCCCTTTTCGAGATAGTCGATGAACAAAATTCCATGCGCATCCCAAAATACAGATGCCATAACCTTTCCAGCCGACTGTTGTGTTTTTGGTCGCTTTGGCCTGCTGTCATCGGTTGCTCTCCACTCAGCTGACGACCGTTTTGATTCCGGTGTGTAATGGTGGATCCATGTTTCATCCATTGTCACATACCGACTCAAAAATTCATGTTTATTCTTTGTAAACAGTGCCAAACAGCTCTCCGAATCATCGACACGTTGTTTTTTCTGGTCCGGTATGAGAAAACTGCGGCATCCATTTGGAGAGCAGCTTTCTCATCGACAAATGTTGCTGTAATATTGTTCTCACACTGCCTTTCTATATCCTCAGAGCCTTCCCACACCTTCTTCTTACGGTCGGCCAATACCATTTTGTGTACTTTTTTTATGTTTTGTGGAACAACTGCCTCATTTGGGCGTCCTGAACGTTCAGCATCATTTGTGTCTGTACGACCAAGTTTAAACTCAGCATACCATCGGCAAATGGTTGCTTTTGTCAGAGCAGAGTCCGAATAACACTTTCGAAGCAATTGCTCAGCTTGGACGGTATTTTTTCCCATAAAAAACAGTGATAAATCAACATACGGAATTGCTTTGTATCCGTTATTTTGAAAATATCAACACTAGCGTCACTTAAATCACTGCAACTTCTGAACTAAACGTTAGATTGTCATGAAATGTTTACACGTATTGTTTGAAGGCAGGAACTATCGAAATATTATATCGATATTTCGGTAGAGGTGCCACCTAGTAGAGGTGGGTAACTTAGTGCTGTGCTATCGCACTGTGCTGACTCTCTGTAGTGTGTCATGTGTGCTAGCACACTACGTTGACTCACGTAGTGACAACAGCACACGATGCAGAGCAGCACTTTTGCGCTTAAAGTGTCTATTATGTATTGTGTGACACTCAGTAGTGAGCATGTGTGCTAGTACACTACGTTGACACACATTGTGGCACACCCAACCACCTTTTTTTTAAATTTTTGATCATATAAGAGCTCTTCTCTGCGATGGTGATAGTCTAAAGCGCCCTCGTTATCTGATCAAAAAAGACTCTTTGTTCGGGAGAAAATGGTACGCTACGCACGACTCTTCTTGAGGAGTATTTTTAGAGTCGTTTTTATCTTGAATATGATCACTAAATGATTAAAAATCGACTTATTTTCGAGTCATTTCTTTATCTTGAAAATACTAAAAACGTAAGAAACGTAAACTTTTTACGTAAACACGAAAGAGTAAATGAGACAAATGATGTTGCTGTGGTCGCAGCTGATTTGCATGTATTTCTTATGGGACGAATATTCGACTGCTTTTGCTTTTCGACTGCGAAGTGCTTTTTTCGACTGTGACAGAATTGTGCTAGCACAGTGTGCTGACACATAAGGATGCACATGTGCTAGTGAGTCAGCACACCAAAAATCGTGCTATTACCTACCTCTACCACCTAGTAGTTAGTCTCGTGACTTATTGCACCATGTGTTACATATTTGTAGAATTGATTTGAATAAAAAGCATGGCTATCTCCCATTAAATACACTATATACCTAAAAATTAAAATAATAATAAGGTCTTATCCATTTAAAAGTAAAATTTAAAAAACACTAAAAATTCCAATTTCTATAAAATTTTTATTTTGTTATGTTTGGACTTTGCCATTATAGTGAGATGCGATCGCATTTAAATAACCTCCAAGAGAGTTTTTGCTGAACTCAATTCTTTTGATGTAGTTTCTGGGCCCTGAATTGACGAATGTTGATTTTTTTTTAATTGCTCAAGAGTTTGAGGTTTATTCACGTAAACACGATCTTTTACATAGACCCACTGAAAAGTCAGGGGCCTCAAATCACACGATCTCGGAGGCCAATTAACATCGGCAAATCTCGAAAGTTGTTTGGATTTGTCGTGGAAATTTCTGTTGCAACAAACCCCCCATTGGTGCTGTTGGTTGGCTTGTGGCGCCCCATCTTGTTGAAACCACTATTCGTCCAGATCTATATTTTCAAATTCAGGCCAAAATAAATCGCTTTGCATACGGACATAGCGCTCAAAATTGACTGTAACGGTTGCACCTTGATCGTTTTCAAAAAAGTACCAATGACATCACCAGACCATAATGCACTACAGGCAGTCAATTTTTGCAGATGCAGTGGCTTCTTCACAATTGCTTGGGCATTTTCAGAGCCCCATATATGGCAATTTTATATTTTCACGCAGCCACTAGCACAACATGGGCCTCATAACTAACGAAAATGTGCTTCGAAAAATGTTCATTTTTTTAGAAAAATTTAACAATTTTAACGCGTTATTTGGTGGTAAAACGTTCGATATTGCCAAATGCTATGAAGGCTTTTTCCGAAACCTGAAATTGAAAACTTGCCAAAAGTCAGGGTTCCAGTGTGAAATTACAGAATAGATAACGCTGTTAATCAAATAACCCCTACTGAGAAATTTAACGCCCTTTTCACTTTTCTTCCGTCTATAACTTTCAGAAAAAGAATTTTGAAAATATTTTTCAACGTAGTCAATAACTATTGATAAATTTTCCCACTAACTTATGTTACTCTAATATATACTCTAATATATACTCTAATATATACTCATGTTTTTTGTGGAATAAGTTTTGATTACAGTCAGCTTTGTTCCCAATTTTAAAACTCTAGCCTTTGTAAGTTTATTATGGGAGATGCCACGCCTTTTTGGAATTTGAGATTATTTTATGTGCTTAAAAGTTGTAAAAATTCCATGAAGATGAGTGAACGGTGTAAAAGTTCATTCGGAAAAAAAAACCACATAAAAATTCACTTTTATATATTTAGATGATTTAGAAACGAATTACTTGTGATATAAAATTGTTCCTTTATATTTTTAGATGCTGAATATTGGCACAAAGTCGCAATGAAGCAATTGGACAAAACAATAAAGAAAGCAGAGCTTTCCAATGAACACGGCTACAAAAAGAAGGCGAAGAATATTATTATATTCATTGGAGATGGCATGGGCTTGACAACAATTACAGCGGGACGCATTTACAAGGGTCAACAATTGAAGCACGGTAACGGCGAAGAGGAGATGTTGTCCTTCGATGAATTCCCATACACGGGTTTGGCTAAGGTGGATGATCATAAAACAATAATTATATTTAAAAAAAAATAACTGATCAACCATTTTATTTCTATTTCTAGACCTACAACATCGACAAACAGGTACCCGACTCAGCTGGCACGGCAACCGCCATGTTCTGCGGCGTTAAAACTGACTACGGTGCTATAGGTATGGATATGACACGCAACAAGTTAAATTCCACTCAAGGTCGTTTGCGCTCCATTATGGATTGGGCACAGGACGAGGGTAAGCGCACAGGTGTTGTCACAACCACGCGTATAACGCATGCCACTCCTGCTGCAACCTATGCACGCGTCTATCACCGTGACTGGGAGTGCGATACGGAAGTGCCACAAGAATCCGTCGGTAAACATGTAGATATTGCACGTCAACTGGTTGAAAATGCCCCAGGCAATCGTTTCAATGTAATCATGGGTGGTGGTCTTTCACCCATGGGTGCTCTTAATAAAAACGAAACACGAAGCACAAATTTCCAGGGTGGCACTGAGAAAATCTGTACTCGTGGCGATAATCGCAATCTGACACAGGAGTGGTTAAATCTAGGAGATGCGAAAGACAGCCGCGTCTTTGTGCAGACACGCGACCAACTGAAGAATGTCGATACAAAGAAAGTTGATCATTTGATGGGTCTATTCCGAAACAATCACATCACCTATTCTGTGGCGCGCGAGGAGGGTGAACCTTCGCTCAAGGAAATGACTGAGTCAGCCATTGAAGTGCTAGAACGAGGCACCGAATCCAAGGTATAATAGCTCAATCACATAACCCGCGCATATTTTTTAGGAATCAATTTTACTTTTACTCGAAACAGGGTTACGTGTTAGTGGTCGAAGGTGGCCGCATTGATCAGGCACATCATCAGAACTACGCACGCGCTGCCCTGCAGGAACTACTCGAACTGGACATGGCTGTCGAGGCGGCGCTCGAGATGACCGACGAAAAGGAAACACTCATTATTGTCACCGCAGATCACTCTCATTCGGTGACGTTGAATGGTTACCCAAAACGTGGAGGTGATATACTAGGTTTCGCCAACGCCGACGACGATGAAGACCTTATGGTGTACGAGACTCTTACATATGCCAATGGACCCGGCTATTGGGATCATCTGGCCAATGGTAGTCGCGGCAATGATTCATCGATTTTCTGGTCTCCTGTTGAACAGCACACAGTGGAAGAACGCAACGCAGCTACTTATCGTCACTTGGCAACTCTGCCACTCAAGGACGAATCGCATGGCGGTGAAGATGTCATAGTTTTTGCCAATGGGCCTGGCTCCAGTTTGGTGCGCGGCGTATTTGAGCAAAATTACTTGGCGTATGTTGTGAGTTATTCCGGCTGTATTGGACCGGCAAAAGACCAAGATGCAACTTGTCGACAGCGAGGCAACCAAAAAAATGGTGTCGCCCAATCGATTGTTTCATCCGTACCTTTGATGTTCCTTACAATAGTATTTAGTCTTATTCAAGTTTTGAAGTAATACCTCGTAGTTATAAACTTAAGTTTATCCAAAATTTAGAAATAAGATGAAGTTTTTAAAAGTTACTGTTAAATATTTAAATAAATTAGTTTAATTACAATATCGGTCATTCACAATGGCAATAAATAGTTGGAAAATCGGCAGGTGCCCATTAGGGGAAGTATTCATTACAGAACTAGTTACATAATGATTGCTTGGTAATGGGTGGCAGCTTCTGCTGGATTACAACACAAAGAAATAAGGTATTATTTTAATACCTTATTTAATACCTATGACATGGGCTTGTCATAGGCGGTAATGTGTTGTGCTTACAGGCATTACACCTTATAGTACATTTACATCGAAACTGAAACACGTTTTATCGCTATTGTTTTTTATCTAAAAACACTCTCTCGTAAAAGCGATAAATGCATAAAACACGTTTTGAAGGTTCGGTGTAAATGCTCTATTAGGTTATTTATTTTCAAATCGTAGGCGAGAATGTAAGGTTTTGAGTTGAGAGTGGCTAGATTAACGATCGTTGTTACGAGGCATTTTCTTTCCCGTTATTTATTTAGAAAATGTAAGCGAAGACGAATGACATGTGCTTACAGGGTAACTAATTACTGAGCCAGTTATGGCAATAATGACTTCTCATTTCCCCACTGGGTAGTTGCCACCATAGATATCAAGCTATTATAGACAGTAGAGGTGACTAGACCGTATATTAAATAGTATGTGTCGACTATTACAATGAAATTTTAATATCAACAGTAAAAATGTTTTTTTTTTCTGAACCCACTGAAAAATAATATACATGTGGAAATGTGGTTTGAAGTAAAAAGGAAAAGCACTACCCAATATCAACTTTTTAGAAATTTTTTAGAATTCAGCCGTAATAAAGATTGTGTTTTCAGAAGTTCTTTTGCAGAAATGTTCAGCAACTGGTTGAGGCCATACATTGTGCTTTGCTCCTGTACTCCTAAAAAAATAACGGATACAAATCACTTACAAAAAACTATTTCAGATGCTTATTCCATAGTTATTTAACCCTTCTCTACTTAATTCATATTTAAATACCCCAGAGTATCGATACGTAAAAAGTTAAAGCGCGGGCTAGATAGGAGGGATGGACCTAAACCAAAAAAAAAAATGGAACAGTCTAATTTTTCGCGGTTTACCTTAAATTTTTTACAGGCGAAAATCATATTCTAATTTTTGTCCTAATAAATTTCCTATCCTTGTCCAAACTCTTGATGTAATTCATATCCGAATTTTTGACCTTATCCTTGTCCCAAGTTTTGTCTTAAATCTTAGCCTAAGTGTGTCCAAATCCTTATTATATTCCTTGTCCTATTTTTTGTTCTTTTCCTTTTTCAAATCTTGTCCAAGATATTGTTGTAGGAGTGTCTAAATGTTTGTCTGTATCCTTGCTCCAATCCATGACGTAGTCTTTTCCAAATCCTTTTCAGAATTCTTGTACTTGTCCTTGTCTAATTCCATAATCAAATCTTGGTTCAAATCTTTGTTCTAATTTGAAATCTTTGTATCAAAATCCCTATCCTAATACTGTCCTTAATTTAATTTTAATTAATTTTTTTTTATTTTTGATTTCGCTATTGTATTTGTTGCATATAGGTTACTAAACATAAGGATTCCGTAAAAGGCCTCATGATGCTATTTTTTTTTTTTTTTTTTTTTAATTTCATCATGTGACCGAGGTTTTCGTTTGAGTAGCTGTGACCGAGGTTTGTGACCGAGGTTTTCGTTCGAGTAGTTTTCTTTACTGTTGTTCCGTAAATTTTACCGTAGTACCAATAGGCATATATATATAATAGGCATATATTATAATTCCATGCAACGTTTTCCATTCTTGTTGCATTTTCACTGCATTAAGCGGTTGTTTCCATGGTGTGTCGTCGCTTCAAATTTTTATACCCCCACGATTAAAAAACGTAAATGGGGGTATATTAATTTTGTCACTCCGTTTGTAACGCCCATAAGGAGGCGTGGTAGGTATAGAAAAGTATATATATTCTTGATCAGCATCACCACCCGAGTTGATTTAGCCATGTCCGTCTGTCTGTCCGTCTGGCCGTCTGTCTGTGATCACGATTACAGCCGTAATTTTAAAGCTATCATCACGAAATTCAATATTTAAGCTTTTATCTAAAAAATGAAGGTCGAGTTCGTAAATGAGCCAAATCGGATGAAAACCACGCCTACCTCCCATACAAAGTGACTTTATCAAAACGGTAAAATCTCTTAGAATTCAACAAAAATGAATATATGGACTTGCAATTTTGCATATGAGTTTTGATGTTCAAAATACAGTCGAAGTAAGAAATTAAACCAAATCGGATGAAAACCATGCCTACCTCCCATACAAAGTGACTATATCAAAAAGGTAAAATTTCTCTAAAATCCACAAAAATTAATGTATGGACTTGAAATTTTGCATATGAACATTGATATATAACGTGTACTATGTGTATGGAATTCAACCAAATTGAGTGAAAACCACGCCCACCTCCCACACAAAGCGACTTTATCAAAAAACAGAAGCGAATATTTTCTGTTAAAAATATAACAAAAACGTTTTTACAGATAAACATTTTATTGATTGCTTAAGACTTTGAATATACTTTGGTTCGGCCGTGGGGGTATTTTAACTTCGGCCCAGTCGAAGATAATTTCTTACTAGTTTTTTTAATTTTCGGTACATAACCAAAAAATAATTTTCTGCTATCACGAAATAAAATTTTTCGTGAACTTCTACTCAACGAGTAATAATTCCATGCAACAATTATTTATATAAATAAATAAATAAATAAATCTTTCATTGTTTTTTTTTGTAACATTTACCCTGCCGCATATACTCACCGAGTAATAAATCCATGCAACGCCAATGCATTTTAAAAAAAATTCTTTAACTTTTTTGGAAAACTGTGCGGTAAAACGTAACGTCACGTCAAAAAAATGTATGATATGGTTTGACTGGTACGAAATAGATTTATTTGATTGATCTGCCTTCAGTGGTGCTTTAAACCTATAGAAAATTTCAAACTTCTGAATAAATGAAAAACCTCATTCAAAAGATCTGCTGTTTACCTTCTTCGGTCGGTTTGCAGATCCATAATTTGAGCGGAATGTATCATAATATAACGGAATGTACAAGTCATGGAAAAGCCAGGGACAACTAAAAAAATTAAATCGCTTAATTTTACTTAAGATTACGTCCAGCCTTGACTCTGTAAATTATTGCTGAGAGCTGTTGTCATCGATACTTAAAGAGAAGAATATTCGGGCAATTTAAATTATATAACGTAAATGTAGAAATAATGCTTCAAACTTCAATTTCTAGAGAAGAAAAAAGACTGATCTGCCAAGTGGTCGTATGAAACGTTAGAGCACAAAAGGTTTCTTTTTTTAATTTTAAAACTTGAGCAATTCCCTTTAAACTGAAGAACACTAACAATTAAAAATTGTGAGAAATTAAATTCGTGCTATTCAAATTTTCAAAAATTCATATAGATATATTAGTCATTGTGTAGGACTTACCTTCAGGAAAATAAACCACGACATAGATAATCTATGTAACTGAGCATATTTTCATGATACAAGTATACGAAATAATTTCTTTCTTTTTCACTTTTTCATTTCATTTCATTTCATAGCTTTACTTAACTTTTCACTGCATAGATTACAAACATACAAGTTTTAATTATAAGATCGACACAATTTAAACTAACGAACATAAGTGAAGCATAAGTTTTTTCTCTTTGAAATCAAACCATAAAAATGAAACACATAGTGCTGTTCCGATGTTGTTTATGTTTTTAAGCGATTCTCGTCTTTACAGTCGTAAACTTAGCCAGCATTCGCTGGATTCTTATCTGAAGCGTTGGTCAGTGGTTTAACTGTCAGTTTCTTTTCCTCTTTGTCAGAGTCGAGTATCTTTACACGTTGCATGCTTACACAATGTCTGAACATGCACACTTCCTCAGCACATTTAAGGGTCTCACCAGGATTCGCACGATAACAGGCAATAACTCGCGCCTTTAGATCCTGACATGGAGGCAACTGATGCACTGGCGATGCATGGGCAAAACGATTGCGCACATCAGTCATAGCCGAATTGTATTCTTTCTCCAAAATTGAGTCGGTTTTTTTGAGCATTTGCTCCTGCTGCACCATACGTTCGCGCCACATAGTATCGTTTTGCTGCAATTCTATTTCCTTCTGGCGACGCATATCCAAAGCAGTCATTGTGTGGCCTGGTGCTACATGCAAGTACGCTGGTGCTGGATTTTGAAAAACAATTGGTGGCGAACGTGCTGGTGGGGCCGGAGCGGGTGCGGGAGCAGGTGCTGGTGCAGGTGCAGGCACTTTTTTAACGGGTATCGCACGAGTTTCCTGTTGTTTTTGCGACTGTGAAGATTTCGTCTCTGCAGCATGCTCAGCAGCGGCATTTTCTTTAACTGCAAATAAACAAATTAACGCAATTTTATTGCTTACAATCTTTCTTAAGTTAAAACGCTAAATTTGTGCTTGTTGGTTGCATAATCGGCATAACTTTGACAATGAAAGCTATGAAATCATTTCCAAAACAAGTCTATAAGAATCGTTGACTACGCCATTACTTACCTTGCTTGCTGATGCCCATCTTCAGACGTTGCACAACATCATCGGAAACATCGATCACCCCAGACGGGTTAGGATTGTCCATGCTAACGGAACGTGGTTCAGTTGAGTGTCTAGCCCCCATAGCTTCTTCTGGTGCAATCAACAGTTGATAATTATTACTAAACTGTTATCGTGTCTCCTTGTATACCGTCGGATTTTTTTTCGAAATTATTTTGTTCGATATTTGGACTGCATTCAATTATTTTCGTTTTAAGAAAATTAAAAATTACAAATTATACTCAATGCACACCACTGACACTTTTCTTTGTCATAACTGTCAAATTGACAGCCTACGGCTTTTATTATTGGTGTAGCCAGACTATCATAAAATGCGAATGCCACCCCACTAGGTGTTTTGCTCACTTTTATAAAATTAAAATAGTACAAATTTTTAGTTGCTATCATAATTTCTTAAATTATTTTATTAACCTTCGTATACTCGCGCATTGGTCTCTCAGACCAAAGTGTTAGATTTAGAAACATGCTAAAATGGGCCTAAGAATATCGGTCTCACAGTCCGTGAACGAATATATGTGTTACACTATTTAACGCGAGTATACGAAGGTTAATATTAATGAAGATAGTGTGTTAATGAAAAACAAAATTATTTTTTATAGGTCTTTGACAAAAATAGGGGTTCTAGGTTCACTAACTATCAATAAAACATTGTTATTTTTCAAATATTTTCTTAATATAGGTAATTTTAAAGGAACAATTTATGCATATATATATAGGGACAATTTCTTACCTACTATTTATAAAATTTAAATAAATAATTTTAGTGAAACCAGATAAACTTCGTATATATTTATCGCAATATTATTTTATTTAAAAATATGCCTTCTGTAGTGGAATCCTCAAAAAGTTAACGATGCGATATCGTAATGGTTAACTAACAGCGTTTGTAGTTTGCAATAACGAATGTTGTATTCTGAAAACAGTACTTAGCGACAGTATTGTTAAAACGTAACATTTGCAATATAAGCTACAAACGTCGTTAACAGAAATCAAAAATATGGCAGAACTGTCCTTTTAAGACAGCTTAGATAGACCCTTTTTGTTAGAAACATGCTAAATCAGTCAAGCAGCATCGCAGCAATTAGTAGAGGCAGCGCTAATGCAAGCACTTGCTTGCGACCGGATTGCTTCTGCGCTTGAGAGGCTGTCGATTTCGTTTGAACGATTGCCTTCAACGAACTTATAATTATTATAAGCATAATTTTTTTATTATTTTTACTTTTATTATTATTTTTTTATTATTAATAATCTGAACTCTGCCTTATTATCCATTATTTTTTTCTTTATTTAGTTAAATAACTTTACTTTATTTTTTTTTTTTAACTTTGAATCAGACATGCACAACGAAATCAACAAAATTATTTTGTTTCGTTAAATACGAAAAACAAATTATCAGTATTATTTCGTTTCTCTAAAAACGATAAAAAAATTAATACTCTGAACTGTGCCTTATTATCCGTTAATTTTTTTCTTTATTAAGTTAAATGACTTTAGTTTATTTTTTTTTTTAAACCTTAAATAAAAGCATAGAATCTATCGAACATAAAGTTTATAGAATTATTTTTTATTTGATTTTTTTAACCCTGATGGTTAACATACATGTGCCTATTCGTATTGTGGCCATTTTTTTTATGTTATTTATATTTTATAAAATCACAATCACATATAAAACAATTGCTTAACGTTGTTATTTTAGTTAGCGACGCCAAAATATTCGTGGTTAAGCTATCTACAAATAACGTTAAAGAACTGTCTAAATTAAAGACGAAAATAGCTAACATAGCTGTTGGGAATACCAGTTAACGATAACTATAAACGTCGCCTCAATCGTCTGAAAAGACTTTCCACGCAGTGGTAACTTAAGTCGCGGGAATAGGAAAACCAACAAGGAACCGGGTGCATATGAAGACTGCACATCGGTATCCACTATTTGAACGTTGTTTTTGGTCAAATGTGTGAGCCAGTACGTTGTTATGGTAAAGCTATTAAGCATTTTTCAGTGTTTGGAAAACGAAATTTCTTTTATTGTAAACTTCTCATACTGACACTCGGATGATACATGCAGGAGAACTGTTACTCAGGAAAAGATTATGCAATGTTCTTAATGTAATTCCTCTTTTCATTATACCCTCTTCGTTCTACTCGTAAGAAAAAAAATTTAATGAAAAAACTCATATCATGTTTTCCAGATAAAGTTTCCTTATTTAGTAAAATTTAATTGGTAGCAAGTTTTGTTAGAATAATTACATAATAGTCATGAAAACAAAATGAACAAAGCTTTCAAAATTTTAAATTTTTACTGCGATGAACTTTGCGACTTCTTTGAACAGGACAGCAACAAACAAACCAAAAATTTTCAGAGTAGAATGAAAATTCCCTTTCCAATAACTTAAGAGTTATAATGTAAAAATATGTATAAAGTAATCATAAATTTATATATATATTTTTACAAATTTCAGTTCAATAAAAAATTTGTATAGGTAATACAGAGTCTCCATTCAATCACTTAAAGGTCTTAGGAAAAAAAAATTCAAATCGAATTTTTTAATTGTTGATTGTAGTGCGATTATTCAAGAATATGTAAAAAACGCTTACATATTTTACATACTACATTTTTAAATCAATTCTGCTAGAAGTAAAAATTCCACAGCTCTTAAAACTCGTTGTGACAGAGTAATTGTAAGGAGTAAATTTTTAATAATCTTTTACTTCTTTAAAATAGGCCACGATACTACAAAAAAACGAATTGACCGATTTGAAAATTTTTTTAATGTAATACACATATTTTAACATTATGAGTGACTTTGGATAATTTTTCTAGTGTTTACACCTAATAATACGGTCTAAAATAACATAAATTTAAAACAAAAATTTCTTTGTGCTTCATATTTTTTAATATTTCATATTTTCATTCCAATTTTGTAAAATATGAGAATTCTAAAATCTATGTTCAAATTAATTTTTCTTTTTGGACGATTCGGAGCCGATGTATAATATGTCCCGATTATCAGCTTTCTTCAATCTACAAACTTCAGCGCCATATTTATAAATGAAAAATATTTGTAAAAACAAAACAAAAAATTTTTTCGTATACTGATGATGTAAAATTAACATGGAAAAATTTTTTCTTAACATAATAAACTTTTTTAGAAAACATTTTCTAAAATTTGCCTTAATTTTAGCTGCTTTTGCCTAAAGTATCCCAAAGCCACATTTTTTATAGAATAGAAAAAATATGCCCCCTAATTCCTATATGGGATCCCTATATGGGATTAATGAATGATAGAAACAGACATATATTTTTTTAATTTGTATAGCATGTGATATCTCTTGCGATTTCATATGATGCTAAGAGATCGATTCGACTTATACACTTTTGCTATAAAAACACTTTAAATAAATTTAACAACTAATTGAAAACTTGTTGTTTGTTTGAAGTCAAGTGCTGACAACCAAATTTCATTGATTATTGTAGTCACGAGACTTAAAAATGCTTTTAAGTCTATGAGAAAGCACTAAGACGGATATTTTACTACAACATTTGAAGCGAAACAAAGCGGGTTGTAAAAACACCATCTATAACATCGTCGAGCATTCTGCTACTCATATACAGAGAGCTTTCTCTGCTTCTATGCATTTCTTATGGTCCCAGAGAATTGTTCATTGTTTGCTAATACAGTGAAAGCTCCCATAAGCGGACACCGACGGTCAACTTCTTTTTGTCCACATATGAGAGATGTCCGCTTATGGGAATGTCGTAAAAAATAATAAAAAATAAATAAAATAAATAACTGGCCATTTCAGCCCTTGAAAGGACTTTGACCTAGCTTCTTATGATCAATTGTGTTGTGCGTGTTATTAAGTTTGTACACAATTGACCGAGAAATGGACCTACATGCTTAACGCCGACTCCGAACGGCGATGAACGGAATGTTCTTATTCTCAAGAAGCTTTACATGGCATTTTGATTACTCTCTGAGGTTTGCCATTGTCTGCAGAGAGGTGGCGGCCGTACAGAAAAATTATTTTAATTCAAATAATTTTCTGTCGCTGCTGGGGTTCGAACCTGGGTTTCCAAAGTTCTTTGACATAGCGGCCACGCACTTTAACCAACTACGCCACGGACTCCACAAAAATTTAAAAAAAAATAATATTAAAATAATATTAAATTTTAAATTCTAATTTAAAATAATTTTTATTCTTTAATAGACAAACAACGAAACGAGTACAAAATTAACTCATATTAAATATGTATGTAATTTTTAAAAAATTATAAAAAAAACAATTCAATATCCATTGAAATCAATTGCATATGTTTTTAATTGATTAAAAAAAGTTTAAAATATTTGTTTGTTTCAAATTTTCCATACTTTCTCTAATCAAACAGTTTTGTTAATGAGCTTCTAACCGCTTTGTGTTGATAAGCTTCGTAATCAGTCATGGCCAGCTATGGGCAGAGAGCGCTCTGAGAGCGTTCAGAGCAAGAATTGAGAGTAAAGGCTTATGTAGCAATACAAAACGCAACAACAAATCAAAGACAAACACAGAAACTTTAAATGTAGCGGTGCCCATACGTGGTAATGGCCAATTTTTTTAAATAGTTAATCCTTAATAAAGTTTCCTTGTAAGTTTTGTTTTGATCTGTGCTTTCTGCGCAGCTTCAACTTCATTTTCATCATTACTTTCGCTATCATTTTGAACATCAACCGTGTTATCTAACAAGACACCATCGATTGAAATGTTGGCCTGTTCCGTGTGCAAATTTTCATCTATTGCAACATAATCGTTTACACTTTAAAGAAATATTTTCACATCGATTTATTTCTTTCAAATTGGAAGCAAACCGCGAACTGATGAAAAAACCAAACAAATATAATGTTTGTTATAAAAAAAAGATAAAATTGTCTGCTTATAAGAGCTTTGCGTCCGCTTATGGGATATTCTTTTTTCATAAACCTACATATTTGTGTGTCCACGTCCGTTTATCGGAAAGTCCTGGTATGGGAGAGCATTTTCTATGGAAAAAACAAAAAAATTGTTCGTTCCCAAGAATGTGTCCACTTATAAGAGATGTCCGCTTATTAGAGCGTCCGTTTATGGGAGCTTTCACTGTATTTGGTGTTATCTTAAAAATTCACACAAATTTACAAATTTCGGTTTCGGTACAGATTGCCAGAACCATGAATAACAATTTCGTTTTCGCCCGTCTTCTTCTAAATACGATGAGATGCTTCAAGACAATTTTCCTACATAGCAATAGTTCTTTAGTTATTTAATTTGAAATTTGTGCTTTGGCTTCCTAAATATATTTATGATTTGTTTACAATTACGACCAAATATCAAACTTTTATAGCTAGAATGCCATATATCCATCTCGCTCATTATAGCAAAGGTTTTTGATTATAGCAAAGTAGAAGTTTACGTAGAAGCACGGTTTAAAGTAGCATTTCTAATATCAATAAAAATATTTTAGAGATTTGGTGGCAGCTCTGAGTGAAATCTACTGGACACAATTTGGGCACGTTCAAAGAAAAAATTGTGTGTACAATTATATAAGGCGCATACTATAGAAATTCATATGTACATTGAATTGTTTTTTCTGCAATCAAGTAGAAATTGAAGTGACTATTCCTCTGTTCAAAATCATTGGTTAACACCTGACCTTAAAAAATATTATCTAAATTTATATTCATTAACTTAGTTAACACTTCTACTTATGTAATCATTCCATGAAAATAAAAACAGCCAACTCATTTATTTTCGACATTACTTCAAAATCATTTTTATTCGTTTAATCAATAAGAATTCGACATTTTGTTTGGTTATTATTGATTTGCATTTTATCTCTGTGTTGTTTTGCATAAGTTTGAATCTGTATTTAACATGTTTTTTCTTCAACATCATATCACTTCACATAGTTTTTATATGTTTTGGTTTTTTTTTCGTATTGTAATCTTATCAGTTATATTTTGTTGAATTCATAAGGTGCGTTTACTTGAAGTTGCGTTAATCGAA
Organism: Pherbina coryleti; assembly: GCA_943735915.1. NCBI lineage: Eukaryota > Metazoa > Arthropoda > Insecta > Diptera > Sciomyzidae > Pherbina > Pherbina coryleti. Next base: position 13,968,754 of record OX030949.1, read on the forward strand.
AACCAAGCCTAACCACACAAAGACTTGACGTTTTCGTTAATATTTTTCGGGCATTTTTCGAAATTTACCCATTCTGTGTAAGTTCTTGATTACAATTCAATTACAGTTAATTCATTATTTATGTGTTATTGAATGGCTTTGAGTGATGAAAAGAACGAACAATTCAAAACATTTCTTATTTACTAGTTGTATGTATATTTGTAGTTTAATCGCAGGATTTTCTTTTAATCTTTCCATGTTTATTTATAATCTTAAAGTAGAAATGTGGAGTTTTTTATGTATAATACAGTTAAATGTTTTTTTATTTATATATCTAAATACCATTTATTTGTTGTTGTAAATGTTGAATAACATTTAGTGTAGTTATTGAACTTTTTGAATACCCATCAAGGAGTTATACACACATACACACACACACACACACACAGAATTGTACATTATTTTATTATTAATTTTAATTGTTGGCTTTAAATTCAATTAATTTGTTGGTTTTTTGTTGTTGTGGCAATGATACTGTTGCCATTATTCATTGTATTACACAAGCCGGCTATAACAAATATTTGCAGCAATTACTTAGTTAGATTTGAAAACAAATTGTTTAACTTTGTATTTCAGTTTTTTTTTTTTCAAAATTTTAGAATTTTAATAACTGGACAAAATGTTCTGCATATCCAAATATTTACAAGCAGAACTAATGTGGGTGGCTAAAGAGTTGTCTGCTGTTTAGACGCAGATTTTTCTGCGCTACTTAGCAGAGCCAAGCTGAATTAAGCAGATAATTAGTTGGTCTTGGAACTATGTTATATAAAATGTTTGTGTAAATTTTCTCAAAATACCAAGTGTATTTAGTAAATCAAAGGAATTTATACCAAAAGTCGTTTTCAGAAAGAATAAAAAATTGTAATCCAACTAAATAAGTTTTTTAAATAAAACGCATTGTTATACATAGAATTATATATCACTTTAATGAATTTGTTGTGTTGTTGTTGTTATTTTTGTTGTAACGTATGGATGAGACATATTTTGACTTAATTTAGTTTTTTCATATTCTATTGTATTGTAATTTCAGTTTATCAGCATATAACTAGTTATATATAACCATTTAGTGAAGCTATTTAATTGGTTGCATTTGTTTTAATTATCTTAGCTTAATTTTAACTAACGTCTCTAATGGAAAAACAAAACATTACACACAATTAATGAAATGATAAATATAGCTAGGATTGATGAAACGAAAGTTATATTTTCATATTTCTCTTTCAAAATATTATCAGACACAAAATATAAAGTATGTGACTGCTTTGATTTTACAAAATAAAGCCATTAGTGTCAAAGAAGCTCTATGAACTCATATTAGCCATTGTGCAGATATTTAAAAGAAAACATTTCCTCATTCTAAGTAACCAAATAATGAAATGTTTTGATTATCAGCTATGTAAAACTAATCGAAAAATACGATAAAAAAAAAACTGAAAATTTTCCAGTCATAACAACCAAAACTATATCGGGATTATGGCCACAACTGTAAGATCATAAGGCTCTAAAAATGTGTCACATAACTCCCAAAAAAAAGCATTTCGTACTAATTCTTTTCTTATAAAAAAGAGTATCTGAAGAGCTTAGTACAAAGTAAGTATAGGGTGTACCAACATAACAGCTGGGCGCCACACAGTTTTGAAAGCCATTGTGCACCATGCGTAATCTTTAGGTGTCTTCATGGTAAAATAAAAAAAATAAATAAATAAATAACTGGCCATTTCAGCCCTTGAAAGGACTTTGACCTAGCTTCTTATGATCAATTGTGTTGTGCGTGTTATTAAGTTTGTACACAATTGACCGAGAAATGGACCTACATGCTTAACGCCGACTCCGAACGGCGATGAACGGAATGTTCTTATTCTCAAGAAGCTTTACATGGCATTTTGATTACTCTCTGAGGTTTGCCATTGTCTGCAGAGAGGTGGCGGCCGTACAGAAAAATTATTTTAATTCAAATAATTTTCTGTCGCTGGCTGGGGTTCGAACCTGGGTCTCCAAGGTTCTTTGACATAGCGGCCACGCACTTTAACCAACTACGCCACGGACGCCACAATGGTGTCTTCATGGTAATCCAATAAAAATTTAATAACATCCAAATAGTTCGTTGTATTCAAAAATTTAAATCTTACACCTCTTGGTGATACACTCCTGCGACAAGAACTCACATTCCACAAAACAAAAAAAAAAAAAGTGAGTCTAAACATCTCCCAAGTAAATTTTCCCTCAATTCCCTTACTACTCCAGATTTCAAATTTCAATTTCCGCAAATGTAGATTTACGAAAATTTGCGAGCGATATTATTAGGAGAGAAGGAAAGTAAATAATGATTAATCTATAAAATGGAATAAATGAAAGTAATCTTAAAAATGTGAATCTTAGGCTGTGCTCATTTTGTAGACAAATTGTGGAAGAAGTTGATGAATTTTTTAAACGTGTTATAAACCTTTCTTAAAGGATTTTTTAAAATTGACGTATTTGCTCTCATCTGAGCTCAAATATTGTCAAAAATAATTAAAATTTTTCAAAACATTTCAAACAATTGCAAAATATGTCAAAGCATTTCAAAATATATAAAAATATGTTAGAATTAATTATGATACAATTTTACATTGTATAATTGTATCATGGAATTAATAAACTAGATGCAGAGCTGCCTGTGTTCTCTTTTTGTCAGCCATAACTGTCAAAATAGCTAAAGAAAGCAAAAAGTTCATATAGAAAAGTACATATAAAAGTACATATGTAGCATGGTTGAATAAATAAGGTTGTCGCATGGGTGAGAGCGAGTTCCCATAAATGTCAAATCGAAGTTGACAGCTCATACAAAATCTGAAAACGAAAATTAATAACATGAAAAGCCGTTAAAGTTATTGTTGTTGCTTTTCATTGATTTTGACAATTATGGGTACTGAGAAGAGAGTACGATCAGCCACGAGACAACCTTATTTATTCAACTATGATATGTAGATACAAAAAGTAATTCGAATTGAAATAATTTCGATTTGACAGTTCTGAGTCAGCAAAAATATTTACAAAAAAAGAAAATAAAAAGACTTTTCGTTCAGAGCAGAGAGTAACTTCAAACAACTTTTGATGCTTGAATAACAAAATGTTGACGAAATTGTGACAAATAAATAAAAAGTCATAAGATCTGTTTCCATACTCGTTTCAAGCAAAGTTCGAGTATTAGAGAGTAATTTGATTTTCTGTCAAAATGAAAAAAAATTGCCAAAAAGTACGGAAACGACTTTAAGTAAAGTTCACGCACAACAGTTAATTAAATTTGCCGATTGGTTTATTTAAAAATATGGAATATTCAAAGAAGTTGCAAGTGAATTGTTCTCCAGGACCCTTTGGCTTCCATTTGCGTTCATTTTGCTAATTTTAACTTTCTTTTTATTAATTTTGTAACCAATTTCATACTTTTTTGTCACAATTTAATTTTGACACTTTGACAATCATCTGTTCGAAGCTGGAGATTTGTGCTTGAAAAAATTTTTCAAGTAAAGTTCGAGTAATAGGGAGAGACATTTCACTTGTTCTTCTTATCTCTCGTGCTGGAGAAATGTGTACGGAAACGCTTTCAAGTAACTTCAAGTTAGCAGAGGGAAAACAGTTTTTGGCACGATAATGCACCTCCTCACAAGACCAAAAAAGTGAATGAATTTTTGATAAAAAAACAGATCTGTGTCATCGACCTCCCCCCGTATTCGCCTGATCTATCACCGTGCGACTATTTCATGTTTCCGAAACTGAAAACTGCCATGAAAGAAGCGTTTTACGTTGATATTCCGGACATTCAAGTAGCCCTGACGCAGATACTAGAGAACATCCCGGAAAAAAATCGATGCATGCATTAGTTGATCGTGCCAAACCTGCCGAACCTACTTTGAATAAATCGTCGTTTTGCATACAAAAAAGGTTATGTGTTTTTGAACAATTTTTCAGGAGACGATAAAAACATTTTTGTTTTTTAACAATTTCAATACTGTTTTCAAATAGCCAGCTAACTTTCACATTTGCTAACTCTGAAGCACATTTGAAACTTCTGAAAAAAAATGGACATTTTACACATAACCTTTTTTGTATGCGCAACGACGAAATAATAACTTTCAAACATAATACAATGTGTAGTTTACTTTATATATAAAAAGTTCGGTTATTTGTCACACTGTGCAAGTTTTATATTTGGTTAACTTTTGTTTATTTTGTTTACACCTATACAGCTGTACGGAAAAAGACAACTGGGGTACACATAAGATTTATTAGGGGTATGTATAAAAAGAATAATTCCAGAATTATTGAATTTAATACTGGATGATTTTGAATTTGAACATGTATTTTTACATTGAAGTAGAGGGAATTTTTTTAACTTGGTTTTATTTTTACCACCACGGTTTCTGCGTAGGGGGTATATTGACTTTATCATTGCGCTTGTAATGACCCCAAGTAGGCGTTGTAGGTATAGAAAAGTATATTTATTCTTGATCTGCATCATCTACTTTGTCGATGTCCATCTGTCTGTCCGTCCCCATAATTACAGGTGTAATTTTGAACTATCGTTATGAAATTTAATATTTACGTTGTTTTTAATAAGGAAGATCAAGTTCGAAAATTAACCATATCTGGTACCATTGAAATAAAATTCCATAAAATTCCTTCCATAAAAAGTATAAAAAAAGCAAATTTATAAAATCTCTCAAAATGCCACAAAAAATAATCTAAAACCTTGTAATTCTCCACATGAGCTCCAAATACGCACTCTACGTATGAAATTTATTAAAATCTGGATATATATGAAAATCTTTGATGACTTCATCAAAAAAACAAACCTTCATAAATTGTAAAAAATGTTAAAAAATATTTTTAATAATATCGAATTATTTTGCGCATTTTAACTAAAATTTTGATAGTTGAAAATTTTTTTTTTTATTTTATACCAATTTAAGTCAAAACAGTAGGGGACTTTTCGTGGATACAAACAGCTAACTCGACTATTTGAATTGAATTTTAAATTAGAATTGATTATTCAAATCTTGAAATATTGAAACCAGAAAACGAACTTTTTTAAAAAACTTTTTCACAATTCTATCGAGAATAGCCAAACTTGACTTTTATAAATACATTATTTTAAAAATTATTTGGCGAGATAATTTATTGCAATGCGGTAGCGTTACAGGTTTACGAGACGAATGGTTTTAGTAGTAACTAATATTTATACGGGTATAGTAATAAATTTAATATTTGAAGTAATTGTAGTAATTTTCTAATTGAAGTATTTGAAGTAATTTTCTAGATGAAGATTACTTCAATCAAAATGTGCATTTGAGAAAACAAAATGCAAATAACCTATAATAACATGTTAAAATTGATATCGTAAACTTTTGCATTAGCTATTTATATTTTTTTACGAATGTGATGAACAAAAAATTTGGATATTTAAAGGAGCATCAGCTCTTTTCCTTTTTTATTGAATTTAGGAAGCATTAGCATCTCTAATTATAAAGTTTGTTATTAAAATTTATTTTAAATAGGAGTATTCACAATGTGGTGTTTTTGCTATTGCATTGTGTATTTAAGATTTGAATAATATTTGCAGTAAATTTTGCAGACTAAGGATCAGTTTTTCAGTGCTGGTTTACTTAAATCAAGCTTGTTCACCAAAATTTGGTATTTTAACTCGTTTTAAATGCCAAAAAATCTCTAAAAATTTAGTTTCTTAACCACAGTACATTAATTTGTATAAGTTAAGGAAACAGCTTTGCAAGCCAAAATATCTTGTTTGTTTCGTTTTGTTTAATGTTACACCCACTTGAACTATGTTCTACTTGTTTAAATAATTTTAAGTTTGTTTGTTTATTGTATTCAATTTTTTTATTTTGAACTTCAGAAAAGAAAAATATTTTATAACGAAAAATAGAAAGAATTGAAACTCCGAACTGAATACATAAATTCAGGAAATAAAATTTATATTAAAATTAAAAGGACTCTTTCAATTTTAACTTATACAAATCTTTAAAAAAAACTTTGTTTTATTCTTTTCTTATACTGGAGTAACTTGATTTTTCAATGTAGCAATTTTTTCAGACCACAAAATATTTCTAGTAGTAAGTTCTTCTGAAATTTCTAAAAAGCAATTGTTTTCTGTCGAATTTCTTGTCCACTTGGTTCTTTTCTGGAAAAACACTAACAAGATTTCGTGTTGTAAAATATCATTCGAATATGAGTTTTTATGACAGTGCATTAAAAAAGCCAAACATTTATATTGCGCTTTATAATACTCGAAATGACGTTAAAGCAGAGAACTTACCGCTTCTTATACTTATATTTCGAAAAGAGCACTCTCGTTCGTGTGGGACAGAATAAGCAATACATTTTTTCATGTCAAAAGTAATTGCTGCTCGATTCTTTCACGAACGTGAATGCTTTTTTCGGAATACATAAAGATGCGGTTAATTTAAAGATATTGGCGATCGTAATGCTATCCACGTTTAGCTCTTCTGAAGGAAAAATATATGATGTCAATTTTCTAAGCCTACATAAATAAAGTCATAGAGCGTGAAAAGTCTTGCTACCTTTACATTCAAGCACACTTTACAGTTGCTCATTTAATTAAAAAACCTTTCATTTCATAACGACTTCAATGAATTGTTTTGCTGTGAATGAATTGTGAATGAATGCTTTAGCAGCATTTAAAAAAAATAAATAAAAATAATAAAGAATGAAGAAAAATGAGGAAATAAACATGTTTCTCTTTTAAAACAAAATTATAAATGTTTATTAATATTATTACATTAATGCAAATATATCTTCTTATTTAAAGCTTACAACTAGTGTTTCCTATTTTTGCATTTCTATCTTGATGAAAGATCTGAGAAGTTGTAGTTTTAGTTGTTTTTATTTTTCTTTCACTTCTCGCGCTCTTTTAATCGTTTGTTTTGTAAAGTACAATTATGCATTAATTATAAATATTATTATAAATATTATTAGAAACCTATAAAATAAAAAGAATTTGTTTTTATGTATTTTAAATAATTAGTTATTATTATTATGAAGTTTTGTGATTTTTTTATATATATTTTTTTTTATTTAATGTATTGTTGTTTCTTTAATACTAATGCTAATAATTTTTGTTTACGAAAAAAGTCCTAGATTCTATAGCTAAATGAGGGACGCGGCGGAGTCCTTTGTTTTTTGCATAAATTGTTGTTGCTGTTTTGTTCAGTTAAGTTTCTTATTTTTCAATGTTTTAAAGTTGTTTTTTGTTAAATATTTTATACACCTGTTAGAATAAACATTTTTAGTCATTTTGTAGTTCATGTAGTACATGAATTAATTAGTTCATTTTATAGTTTTTTTCTTTTTTTTTAGTTTATATGCATAAATGATGAACTTGTTTAAATGTATAATTAAATGATTGAAAAATATATATATTTATATATAAATATATATAAGAAGTATATTTTTAGTAATTAAACAGCAATAGTTATTATTAAATAAAATGCACTGTTCAGTTTTGAGTTGTTTTTTTTTAAGAATTCGAAATTTTAAAGCTTTTATCAGAACTAAACGAAAACTATCATAAGATAGTTGCAAAAATTATACAATTATTCATTATACTGGAAAATTAAGCGACAGGAAACTACTTAATTTTAAAAATTAATTCTTTTTGTTTTATCTTAGACAAAAATTAAGAAATATTCACGCAAGGATAACAAGAATTTATGAAGACGACATTATTTTTTCAGTTTAATGTCGTATACGATGTTTTTACAACAGGCGAATATCTGTAATTCGACTCATCTGTTGGTTTTTTATTTTTTACTAGCTAATTCTATATACCACTAACAAAACGAACAAGTTTCAAAGTCAAACCTGAAAATATTTTATACGAAAAAAAGCAACGTAAACGAACATTAAATTCTTTGTTCAATTTCATTCACAAATGTTTTACACATTTTCTTTCTCGTGACGTTGCTTCCAAATTTAATAATTTTTTAAATTATCAATAAAGCGAAAAACTTAAAATTTTAATTCCAAATTAGAGAAATAGTATTTAATGTAGTTAAAATTAGAATTAGTTAAACTTAAAAAAAAAAATCATAAATATACATTTCTAATGCAAATTCATTTAATATTCTATGAATTTTTACAAAGAAATCTGCATTTCAATATCATAGCTACATTTTTTTAATTGCAATTATTTCATAATCTTGTATGTTTTGTTTTAGCGCATCGAGAGTGCAATTTAAGAATAAACTAAAATTAATATTTGTATTCCTTTATATATACATACATATGCATATATATATATAAGAATATATACATATAATATATATATAATATTGTATATAGCATATTATTTGTATTAAACACCACTTGCAGGGGTTTCTTACAAGTTCTAATTTTGTGTTGTATCTTCTTTCCTATCGATTTTGTTTGTTCTGCTGCTTTGGCTCAGCTCTCAACAAAATGACGATGACGAAATTAAAAATTCAATTGCTAAAACTACAGCTAAAACTACTACAATCTAGAGGCTATAGTTTAAATAGATAGGTATTTAAACAATATAATATTATTTAGCGTTTCTCACGTCGTTCACTGGCTGCACGCCGCCCACAGCGCGCATGCGAATCGACGGACGCCGTTCCGGTGTGTCGTACGGTGGACGCGAGGAATTCGTAGCCGCCGCCATTGAGTCGTCAATTGTCATGCCTCCACCGGTGCCGCCTACCACCATCTGCGAGCTACCGCCGACCATACCGCCGCCGCTACTCACTAGTGTTTGACCGCCACCACCGCTCATCATTTGCGCACCACCGCCAACGGTAGCTACACCGCCGACCATTTGTTTTTGATTTTGTTGCTGCTGTGAGTTAGAAGCTTCGCCTTGAGCACCATCAGCGCCATCCTGTTGCTGTGCTATTGCCTGCGGATTGCGTGGTCCACCAAACTTCAATAGATTCCAATCAAACACGTAATCATACGTAAAGCCCAGACGATGGAACAAATTGCGAAACAGTTTTCGCAAGTAGCAGTAGTCAGGACGTTGCTCGAAATGCATCTGGCGGCAGAAGTTCAAATAGTTTACAAATTCACTGGGAAAACCTTTGCACAGCGACATAATCGTCGTTGAAAGTTTCTTTTCTGAAATACGTTCGTATTTTTGTCGTTTGTTGGCGGCCTTCAGTCCTTGCCATGGCAGTGCGCCCAAATTGAAATACATCAGCACGTAGCCGAGCGACTCGAGATCGTCACGACGCGACTGCTCAATACCAAGATGTGTGTTGATCGACGCATAACGTGCTGTGCCAGTGAGATTTTTGTTTTCCCGATAAGGTATGTGCTTGAGGGAGCGTGTATCGCGGAACTTTTTCGCCAGCCCAAAGTCGATAATATACACTAGATTGCCTTTTTTGCCCAGGCCCATTAGAAAATTGTCCGGCTTAATATCTCGGTGGATGAAGTCGCGTGAATGTATGTAGTCAATACGCGATATCATTTGGTCAGCCAGAAGCAGCACGGTCTTCAACGAAAAGCGGCGCGAGCAAAAATTAAACAAGTCTTCCAATGATGGTCCGAGCAGTTCCATGACCATCACATTGTAATCACCTTCAGAGCCACACCAAATTATGCGCGGTATGCCGATGCCACCCTGCATTATTTTGTAGAACTTGGACTCAATGTGCAGTTGTGGATGTTTGGTGCGTATGCATTCCAGTTTGATGGCAACCTCTTCGCCTGTGTTGATTGTTGTGCCCAGATAAATGTCACCAAATGAGCCAGAGCCGATTTTCCGACCCAGACGATATTTGTTTCCTACGCGCAACTCCATTTTGAGTGAGCTGCGTGTTGGTTGTGAGTCGGTTATGTCTGAGTTGCTGCGAGAGGTGTTGGTGGTGATGAGTTATTATTGTTTATGTGTTTGCTAAAAATAAAAATTTTTATAAATTTCTTTTTCATTTTTATATTGATGAGACAACCAACCTGAGTCAAACAAACAAAGCAGCGAAAACTGGTGGATGTTTATAAAACACGGTTTGAAAATTTGCAGTCTGAAATGGTAAATTTTATTTATTAATTAGTTTAGGTTTAAATATTTCATAATAAACTTAAAAATAATGTGAAATTGATAAATCAATCCATTAAATTTAATATAAAAATTACAAAATAAGCACTTTCAGAAATATATTTTCAAGAGAATGGACAGTGTAAGGTATAAGCTACCAGACCAAAAATTACGGGCGAAGAAATTATTTTTATAAATTATTTCAATAACAATTCGGAAAAATGAAACATAATTTTTTTTATTTATTTATGTATTAATTTTTAAGAATGTGTTTTATTTTTCAACTTTTTTATTGTTTGGTTTCATAATTCATGTATTAATTTGTTTTCCATTAATTTTCTTATTTTTTTTTGTTTTTTTTTTGGCTAAATTTTCCATTTTTTTTTTATTCGGATTTTACTTTTGGTTATTTTCCTATCTATTTGTCATAAATTTTTTTTTTTATTTTTAAATAAAGTTTTTATTAATTTTTTAGAATTACTTTCTTTCTATTATTCTTCTATTATTTTTTAATATTTTTGTTCTTTTTTTAATCTTTTTCATTTTAAAAAATTTTATTGTGTTTATTAATTTTTTTTTATTATATTATAAATTTTTTATTATTATATTATAAATTTTTTTATTATTATATTATTCATTTTTAATTATATTATTAATTTTTTATTATATTATTAATTTTTTATTATTAAAATATACTATTAATTTCTCAAGAAAATAAATAAAATCGATAAAAAATAAATTAAATCGATAAAAAACAAATTAAAATATCGATAAATAATAAATAACAATATCGATATAAATAAAAATATACATTAAAAAAACTCAAAAACAAAAAAAAATTTAAAATTAAATTACACCAAAGAGAAATTTTTAATTTTTTTTTGAGTTCTTTTTAATGTACTATATTTTTATTTTTATCGATATTGTAACTTATTATTTATCGATATTTTTATTTATTTTTTTATCGATTTAATTTGTTTTTTATCGATTTTATTAATTTTTAAAGATTTTTTTTTTGTACCATTATTGTGATTTAGTTTTTAGTAACGATATTTTTAATTATTTATTTTTTTAATTTTTTATTTTGTAACTATTATTTTTTTAATTATTTATTTTTTGTTAATTTTTTTACACATCATTTAGACTTGCTTATTTTTACTCTTTTATCTATTTTTTGTGTAGTGTTTTTTGTAATTATTTATTGATAATTTTATAATTTTATGTATTTTTATTAATAAATCATAATTTTTATAGTTTATAATTTATTTATTAATCTTTTCATATATTTTTTATTTGTTTTTAAATTTTTTATGTATTCATTGATTTTTATTTATTTACTTTATTTATATATTTTTTTTTATAGTTTTTTATTGTTTTGTATTTATTTTTTCCTTATTTTATTATTTTCTATAGACAATGTACTTATGTAAGATTTTTTATTTAATTTTTGATGATCTTATTCGTTTATTTTTGTTTTTCTTTTATATTTTTCTTGTTTGTAATTTTTTCATTATTTTGTTTTTTACAATTTTTTTTTAATTTTGTTTTTTTTTTTTTTTTTTGTAGAAACTTAGGGAAAATTTATATTTTTCATTAAACCCTGTTTTGTCCTAAGACAAATTTAAAGCAATTTGAATTGTAAAATTGTTCTTGCTAACTTAAAATTAATTAAATTAATTTTTTAACTCTATTGAATGACCCTAACTGAAAAAAAAAAACAATATATTTTGAAAATCATAAGCAAAGTTATAACAAAAATTATATAATTGGATAAAGTTGAAAAATCAATTTAAAAATTCACTTGTTGTTTACTCAGGCATGCTTGGCTGCCTCTTTGGCTGCCTGTCTATGCTTTGTTGCTGATTTCCATATCATGACGTCCAGCTGCAAATAGCAACTAACGAAAGTCTATTTGGATTGAAGATTTGTATTGATATACATACAAAGCTTGTTATTACATTTCGATTCATTGTTTTTGTCCGTTCTGTGTGTATTTTTTTTTATGCATTTATTTGTTTTTTTATTTTCAATTTTATTTTGCAGATAAGTATGAATGTCCAAAGTGTCAGTTGGTCATAAACGCCAGCGATCTAAATAGTTGCTTGTTCTATTGTAGTTGTGTTGACTCCCAATGTATTTTTAGCTAATATTTCATTATTACCACTGCTTCTAACCGCCGCTTAACATACCCTAGCCTCGTTAAGCTGCTATTGTTTTATAATTTTATTTAATCAGTTTATTAAATTTTACTTTTTCACTTCTTTCTTGCGTCTAGTACAACGACCACATCATGGCTACTTCACGGAATGTATGTGTGTGTGTGTGTGTGTGTGTGTGTGTCTGTGTATTTGTTTTTGTTTTTGCTTTCCTCATAATTTTCACGCTGATCTTAATTTATTTGTATTTTATTTTGAATATGTTCATTATTTATAATGTCAATCAACCATACAGTAGCAAGAGTAACAGCGGATTATAAACTGATAAAAGCATCCTACAATTGATTTCTGAAATTAATCATATAATTATTTGAATATTTTTAAATCTGTATTTATTTTAATCAATTTACGCACGTTTCAAAAACGCAATTTTGAACAGCAAAATATCAAAGTTAATTTTTCGAAATTATAATCCTAGCTAAAGTGAAAATTTAAACAACAAATGCTGTTGAATGGTTCTTTCGAAGTTCTGTTCGAGTACTCAGTCCCATATCAACTTTCCTGGGAGAACTTGATTTAAGAAAAAATAAAATTTTTGGATACCCATTTCTATTGTACCCTTGACATTTTGAACTCACTACATCTCAAATTTTTTTAGTGAAATTTTCAAAAAAAAAATGTTCACAAATGAAGAACATAATGAACAAATGTTCATAACACCAACAACTTATGAAATCATGACAAGTAAAAGGTCATAAAAATTATTCATCAACTAGCGGAACAATTCCGCATAAATAGGTATAATCATTCATAAAGATTATTTTTTGTAAGCCTCCAAACCCCTTATAACACAGGCCTTATAACACTAATCCGCAGGTCTAACACAGGTTTTGCCTTTGGGTTAATGTAGGAGCATTCCCGAAATAATTTTCTGCGCGAAATCCAAAACATATAAAAATTAGTCAAAATCTTGATACTTTTAATGTTATACATATACTAAAAAAATTATCCGAAACCTCCATAATCAGTTGTAAAATTCGAGAAAGGGAAAAATTTCTAATAAGTAGTCATGCAATATTAAATAATCCGATAAGAAAACGGATTTAAACAAGGCACCTTTTACTAAAGTCAAATCCTAATCAACTAATAGTATGAATACATTTTAAGAATTCAATTAAAAAAAAAAAAAAAAAAACAGAAGCACCCTTTTTTATCTTCGTTACATGTTTTTTTATCAATGTTTTATCTTCGGAGGCAATTATTTAATAGAATGGGTCTTTATGATGAGCAAATTTCCAAGAAAAACCATAAATTATATTGAAAAAATCGCAATAACAGATGCCGCAAGTTGGTGGACAAACCCAAAAGCAAGTTCTTATGCTAACATAGACCAAATTGAAAATAAGATTCTGCCTTTCGGTATCACAAAAGCTAGAGAAACTTTACCGTAAACATAATTTTTTCGAACGAAGTTTATTTAACCTAAAGGCCCTCTTGCACAAGAAATAAGGGTTGTCCTTTTATTTTTTATTTATCATAGAATGCACACCCGAATTTGTTTACTCTGAACCAACTCCGTTTGAAAAAAAGAATATGCGCAAACCGTTTTAAAGTGTTATCTTACTTTGAAGACAACGAGTGGTTGACTTTATTTTCCCCACACAATTTGGTCTGGTTTACAAAACAGTATAACATCGAATTGTGTAAAAAAAAAAACCTGAAACCGCTCTTTTTATAATTATAGCTTTTCAAACGCTGAGCTTTTCTGAATCCTAATAAATATTGGATATGTGTTTTTTATTTAAACAGAAAGTTTTGCTTTTCATTATGTATATATGCACATAAATAGATGACCACCTGTAGGTTAAAAATAGAAAACACAACACCAAAACGAAAAAAATCATTGAAAAAAAGCAACGTTAAAAGATAATGCAGCTACATCAATCAAAGCAACAGAACGAACTCTTTTGTTAAATACGAAAATGTCACATTCTACTTTACTTTTCCAATGACGAAAGCTTCATGTTCAGGACGTGGTCTTTTGTACTACGTGCTCGAACTGACTGAGAGAATTCTTTTTGGTTCTTGAACTTTGATAGATGTTACTTTAAGAAGTCAAATTAAGGCAAAACAAATATTGTGATGAAATCTAAAACATTTGGACCAAAGAATTACAGGTGTTAGAATGAGAAGTGGAAAGTATAGAAAATTGTGGGGGGGCGGGGGTAAGTTGTTTTTGACGCTCTAGCCTCAGCCAATGGAAGTTGCCTCCAGAAAATTATTCATTTATAGCTCCAAAAGTTTTCAGCAGAAATTCTTTCGAGGTGAAACATGTATTTCGTCAGTACAAAGCAACGCAAAGTTCGGAGAAACACGCTTTTGGCTATTTTTAAAAATATTAAATATTCACAAAAAAATCCCATATTGAAATGAATCAGCTGCTGAGAGATAAAAACCACAGTTGATTAATAAAGATATTACAAATGAAGTTTTGACAACAAAAACAACAACAGCTTTACAAAAAGATTGACAACGAAATCAACAAAAATAACCAGTGACAGCGAAATACACATATCTGCGTATGTGGAAAATAATTCAAACCGGCTATTAAAAGAAAAAAAGCAGAACACACAATATAACTAAGGAAAAAATAAAAAAAATAAAGCAGAGAAAACAAGAGAGCAAAGTTTAACATAACAATAAAAATTAACTATTATGATAAAATTATGGATTTTTTTACAGTTTTAACCCAAAAAGAAATAAAAAAAGAAACTGAATTTCAGAATTTAACTTACCTAAAATAGAAAATTATTGCTCTTGTTAGTTCCTATGTATTAAGCTGAATTTCTAACGAACGCCAGTGCTTGAGAGCACTGAAACAGCTGCAGAGCGTAAAATGAGCATGAAGAAACACCGGAAAAAGAGCAGCAGTTAACGAGACACGCGCTAAGCTGAACTCAGCTGTCGTTTGTGGAGTGTGACTTGGGTGGTGTTCCCAGAGGAAACACTTTGTTGGCTAAACGCACGTTTTTAACTGCTGCTTGCTTGCTTAGCCAGTCAATATGTTTAAAACTTTTCGAGTTACTTGATGTTGGTGGAAAAACGATGTTTTAAATTTTTCAAAATCGCTCCCACCTTCTTGCACAATCAATACCAACTTTTTTTGAGCTGTGCCTAATCCGTGGTTCTGTGATTTTTATTGTTTTTATTTTTCTTTTCTTTTTTTTAAGATTTTTAACACAATTCGTCGTTATGGCCGTGCGACGTGACGTTTTAGCCGCAGTGGCACCTTCTCAATTTAAGATAGACAAAATATGGGAGCAGCAGCAACAGCAGCAGCAGTATTGCAACTATAAGTTGTTGTTCTTGTTATTATTCTTGTTGTTGTTGTTGTGGTTGTTCTCAGCAGCGAGTAGTAGTAGTTGCTAGCAACAGCTGATATTTGTTTCTTCAGCTAGATGAGTTGATGGTAGAGAAAATAAAGAAGCGTTACTGTTGTTGTTGTTGCTGATGTTTTTGTTGTTGTTGCTGTGGTTGCTGTCGGTTCTGTTTTGAGTGTTTGTTGTATTTATTTGTGATTACTTGATTCTGCTGTGTTGTTGTTGGTGATTCAAGCTGTAACAGATAAAATTAAAAATATCTATTTATAATAAATACAAAAAACAAAATATGCATTATCAAGATATATAAGTTTTGACATAAGACACACTGATTTACTTCCGTTTCCGTAAAGCTGCTCTGTATTTGACTTTCGCTTAAATGCAACATAATATTATTTGCATTGACCAGTAATAAAACGCAAATTTTTTTAGAAATTTTAGCAGATACCGAATTTGAAAATAATCTTTTATACTATGTAGAAAGTTGCACGTTTTGCATATAGAAATAATTATAACAAATAAAACCTTGGTCGGTCTATGTTATTATATTTCATATTCATCTTTTTAAGAAATTGTGTTAAATGAGATTTGTTGAAGGTTGGGTCTTTCGTTTTTTAAGGTTAATAAAATTTAGATGAACTTAAAAATAAATAAGTATGGATAAAATAGTTAAGTATTAGCTTTGATCGAGAGCTTAATGTTGTTTAAGCTACAACGCGTCAAATTCCAAGCGTCCCAACAAAGTTTCATTTTAGATTTTGTATGAGCTGTCAATCTCGATTTGACATACATGGGCACTCGTTCTCACCCTTGCGACAACCTTATTATTCAAGCATGGTGGCTACTGCGAATTGGGTCGGATTGGAAACGAGAAATGAGTTATAAAATTGTGGCATTTTTATGTTTATTTAATTTTATATTTCTTAAAAAACATATTTTTTATATACTGAGAAATTCAAAAACCATCTCAGCTTTGCCAGCGAAAGCTGAGAGAGAACGAGCATTTACATTCCCTGATGATAGCATAAGATTTGCATAAAAATAGTCAAATAGTATGACAAGGCACTGATGTAAAATTTAGCCTAATCAAAAAAATAGATTTGAACACTGCTTGGCCCCATCCTGTTCCTCATCTTCATCAACGATATAAAAAACATCACTTTAAACGGCAAACTTTTCCTCTTTGCAGATGACATCGCGCTTTTCTATCCTAGCATGTCAAAGCTGGCGTTGAGAGCAAAACTGGAGTATGATATATCAATAATAAGAGAATTTTTCCGCTTCAACAAAATAGCTATGAACGAAGGCAAAACACAGTTCATGATTATCACACCGCAGCCCAGCACAACTGAAAAATTCAAGTTCATCGTGAATGAAACTGAGATAGTAGAAGAAGACAAAGTTAAATTCTTGGGCCTGACGGTAGCCAACAACCTTAGCTGGAACGACCACATACAAAACTTACAAAACAAGACATCATACGGCCTGGGCCTGCTACGCAAGTTCAGAAACAAGCTTTCCACGGAGACGAAGTACCTGATATATATGGCTTTGGTTCACTCCCACCTAACATACATGACCATGTGCTGGGGCCACAAAAACTCAACAGAAATGAAGAAACTACAGAGAACTCAAAATAAAGCTATGAAAGCAGTCTTTAGACTACCAATGCGGTACCCCAGCCACCAACTTTACCAAGAAGCCTATAAAAACGTCCTCTCCATACGCAAGCTTTACCAATACCAACTTATACTACAGGTGTACAAAAACTTAAACAACATAAGCTACAACACCACTCACTTACAACAACCCGCCCATAGATTCAGCACAAGGAACAGAAGGAACCTAGTCGTGGCGAGATGCAGCAGAGAAATCACCAAACAACGATATCTATATGCAGGACCGAGCGCTTACAACAACCTACCGGAGGCGATCAAAAATATAACAACCATAGGCGTATTCAAAACCGAATTAAAAAAATTCATACAAGCAGGAATTTAAAATTTAAAATTAAAACTTACACTATTTATACATTTATTTATTATATTCATAAATTTATTTTAGTAGAAATATTTACAAGCAACATTATATTTACAAATTAGTTAAGCCAGACAGGCACGCTCCTTAATAGCCTAGTGGCACTGGAGCACAAAAAAAACAATGTACATGAAAATACCTGAAGTTAGCTTAAATAAATCAATAAAAAAAAAAAAAAAAAACACCATCGAACAAAGTTTAGCAATAAGGTTTTAGGCCACTCTGGCATAAGAAAATATTAGCATACTTATTAATGTTTGTCAGCAGAGCAACGAAATATAGAAAAGTCTTTTTACCTAAAGATTTTACAAGATAAACAGTGTAACACAAGATAAACAAGACAGCAGTAAAGCAGATATTATTAAATTTTTAAAAAATATATTCATATGGTTTCAATAATTCTCGATGAGAAATATTGCATAATTCTGATAGATGTATATCGGTGTCAATCTACGAAACATTGTAAAATAAATATAGCTGAGGTTGAAATCACCCAATAAATGTCAGTTGCAATAAGAACCATTAAACGAGTGAAGACTAAACGTTGTCAACAATGGTCATGTAGTTGCGTTCAAGACTATTTGGCGGAATATGTAAATATAGAGAGAAACATAGGATATCGTCAGAGTTGATGCAGCAAGGTATTCGTAGCTTGTAGGGTAAGCATTAATTAACGGGATAGACATTAACTGCATTTCTCCAGTCTTTACAGAATCTCTATTTTTCTTATATTCTTAAAACATGTGAACATTATGAAAATCTTGTATATCGCGATTCATACATGAATGAATTCCTATCAGAAAATTAACGCACTGTCATCCTACGGTAAGCAATGAAGATTTGAGTTATTATCAAGAAGCATTTAAAATTTTTACAATAAGTGTTTATGTAAAGTTTAAAAACTACATATGAAAACGTATTCAATATAGAACTGAAAAAATAAAACAAAATGGAATACTATCTGTCCCTGATCGACTGTCTTGAACACACTGCAACTCTGCTCGCAAAAGCGCAGTCATTGGCCCCGCTTGTCTTAAAACTAACGAGGACAGCTAGTCCGGCCAACACAAATAGTCAGAAAAACAGACGTTCGTTTTATGCTTACAGCGCAACGACACATAACTTTAAATGCTCCAAGTGTCGAGTGTGGACAAGAAATAAGAAATCGCATACCAGCAATTGGAATTTTACTTAACTTAGTTATAGCTTATTTTATAAAGCTATTTAAGCTATGGCAGCTTCCAGCTGTTAAGATTCTGTTATGACTTGATTATTTTGAGTGCATAATTTGTGTCGTCCATTATGTTGTCAGTTTCATTTAGGTTGGACGGGCGGTCACTTACTTTGCCACGATGAAGGTAACAGTACTCAAGTGGTTGCAATCCCGGATCCAGATCTTCGTACGGCCGTCTGGGACCACCGAGCTGAAAACGTGACGACGACTACGACGACGACGAAGTATCCACAAAGCTACACACAAAAAGTTAAATATATGACTTCTTTGTTTGCAGCAGTGAAAATCACCTTTTCAACAAAACATTTCAACTTGAGCACTGTTCTAATAGTTTTATTAATGTTTTACTCAAAGTTTCCAAGTTATTTATTGATGAATTTTCTTAAATGCATCACTTTTTTTCAACAATTTAATTCGTTTCTAATTTTCATGAAAATTTTCGAAATATTTTTACACAAATTCGAAGTCGCCTCGTTGGACGAACGACTATGTCCGTCCGCTAATTTCGTTTTGGAATCGAATATGAAGATTGCTTCGTATACACCAGCAATCAGACCGTCGACACGATAGCTACCTCACTCACTCAGTTGCTACACACAATACAACGTTTAAGACTGCCATCTCGTTTTGTCGCATTTATGCAGCTTTCTGTCACTAGATTTGTTTTCAACTTCGAATTTGTCGACGACGTTCAATTTTCTTTTCGTTATTTATGCTTTGATGTCGTCGTCGAAATCCATTTCACTTGACTTTTTTTTCTTTTTTGCTTTTTCAATAATTGTTCATGTATAACCACACCAAAACACATGCAAAACTATGAAACATCTTTGTTGAGATGTTTTTTTACTTTATTAAATTGAACAAACAAACACCACGTTAATTCACTTACGTTATCCTTAGTTTTTCTATTTTTTTATAGCACATTTATTAAAAAATTTTGTAATATTATTGGTTTCCGTATGCAATGAATATTAAGTTCGCCATTTTGCTATGCGGACGAGAAAAAAGTATGTGAAAAATCGAATTCGAAAGTTCTATTTGACATATTCACTATCTAGTGTGGCCACCTAGTGGAAATTGAATTTGAAGTATAAAAGTCATGGGTTGGTAAAATCAACGTAAATTGGACGTTATATAGCGTTTATTTATTTAATTATTGGCGTGATCCTAGCCAAATATTAATTTTGTAATATAACGGAAAATGGTGTTTGCCTCAAGATTCATGATATTAAAACAAATTATTCCTATAATTTTTAGACGAAAATCACAGAAAATTTGTAAGAGAGCGATAAAGAAATTATATCTTATATATAGTCAATTAAAAGATTATTTTATATCAAATTCTATTCAGATATGTATGTATAAAAACATATATATATAATCATAAAGATCTAATTAGATTATACTAAACAAATGCATTATATATATGACTCAATATAATATTTTAAAATACTTAATGGTACGTTTATTAATCTTACATAAAAAACAAGGAAATGTTATTCGGTGAATTAAAAAAATCATAAAAACTATTGAAACAATTAGTGCTAACACGTAACTCCGTGTTGTAATTACAGTAAAAGATTTACGCATAATTTTTTGCGTATTTTTGAAATATCGTCAATGGAAAGTTTTAACCAGTTAAAATTCAAAAAATTATTTCCATATTAATTATTTTTATTATTTTTATTTTATTAACATTGAGCTAAAATTAAGTAATTTCGTGAGATAATTTCGAAATTGTGGAAAAGTGTTCACACTGTGTTTTGATAATTTTGTTTGACGTTTAATTTTTTTTTTTCTGTCAATTAATTATTATCATGTATAATTTTGAACACAATACAGCAGCATGAATCCAGAGGAAATTTCAAGAGCTGTCCTATTTTATTTAATGAGCTTGAAGATACAGAAAAATGTGTAGATTCTGTAAAAATGTATATATATCATATGAAAAAAACACCAAGATTTAATATTGAAAATTTATTCAATTTAAAAACAACAATCCTTTTGATAACAAGATTCCTATTGTGTCAAAAAGGGTTGTGTTCAATGCACACAATTTTCAAATTTCAGGGCTGCAAGTAAGTATTGGCGTAATTTCGTGAGTAGTTTCAACAAAATTAGCTTGTTTGAGATAATTTCGAAATCAACCAATTGTATGGGAAATTACCATTTAAATTATATCATTTCAGACGAAATTACACAAAAGCTCAAAATAAGTGTAATTTTATATGAAGGTAATTTTCTGAAAATATTATTTTATTTACATTTATGGTAACTTTATTTTAATTTTAAAATCATACAAAACAAATGTTATTAAATAAAAAAAAACAAACTGCATGAAATCAGAAAGAACAATTTATATTAAGAAATATTTTATCGTGAAAAGTTAAGAAAATCATGTTAAATAACCATAATTTATAACAATGCTGTGTGTGTTTAAAACACTTTTTCTTAAATAACAATCGAAAAATATTATTTGGCATTTCCTGTAAACACTAAAAAATGTAATGCCTCCAAAGTTGGCTTACTCTTAGTAGTGAATTAATGAACAACGTTTAAAAATATCAGCAAAAATATTGCAGTATTATTTTAATTACAAAAATGCCATCTGATCAGAAAATACCCGAAATTCTTAAAAAAAAATTGAATACGGTTCTATTATTCATCGATATTAATTTTATATTATAAAGTCATCTCCACTGCAAGCAATACATATATTCCAACGCTTTCTCCAATCTTGAAAATACTTTTCATAGGCTGATTTTAGAATCTGCTTCTGCTAATTCCACTTCATCGCATCAATCGTCTCAAAAGGCTTTCCGCGTAGTAGTAACTTGAGTGGTGGGAATAGGAAAACTCACAAGGAACCATGTCGGGTGCATATGGAGTTTGCATGACGGTATGAACGTTGGCTTCGTCAAATAGTGGAGTAAAACAAGAGATGTGTGAGCCGGTGCGTTGTCGTGGTGAAGCTAGTATTATTATCGTATAAAAGGCATATTTTATTGGTTTATAGAAGCTTATTTTAAATAAGCTTTAACCCGGCGTCTCCACAGGCAATAGTTTATATCATGATACTTATGTCAGACGTCCGTGGCGTAGTTGGTTAAAGTGCGTGGCCGCTATGTCAACGAACTTTGGAGACCCAGGTTCGAACCCCAGCAGCGACAGAAAATTATTTGAATTAAAATAATTTTTCTGTACGGCCGCCACCTCTCTGCAGACAATGGCAAACCTCAGAGAGTAATTAAAATGCCATGTAAAGCTTCTTGAGAACGAGAACATTCCGCTCATCGCCGTTCGGAGTCGGCGTTAAGCATGTAGGTCCGGTTCTCGGTCAATTGTGTACAAACTTAATAACACGCACAACACAATTGATCATAAGAAGCTAGGTCAAAGTCGTTTCAAGGGCTGAAATGGCCAGTTGTTTTACTTATGTGAGACGATATATTGCCAGTGGAGACCGCTCGTTGCTCATGAAGAGCAATATATGTCATGATAAATATCTTGATAACTATTGCCTGCCATGAACTGTCAGTTTGGTAGTTTGACAGCCAATTTTTTTCATTTTGTTTTATTTTTTTAGCAAGACGCTTCCTTAAATTTTGTATAAACGCTTGATATACATAGTTAAGTGAGTAAATACATATTTACAAGAATACCTTCGCTTCATTGCAGCGAATATTCTTATTTGATGGCATCTCACAAATGCTTATATTAAGATATGAAATGCCCACACACAAAACTCTGTTTTGATATGGTTCATATCTGTCTGGCAAAATGACAGCTGATCGGCAATGATTTATTGCCTGTGGAGACGCGTGGTAATATTTGAGCAAAGTAGTGATTGTATTGAGAAGCATCTGTAATTTAACCCTTGACTCCCCGCACTTCAGTCAGCATGACTTCTTTCGGCAGAAGAACTTAATGCTCTCAAAATTGTATCAATAATATCTCATAAAAGCGCAAAAACCTATGCCAATTTTTTTATACTATGATTATAGGAAAAAAATTTCTTAGCTCTCATATGTTATAAATATAGTATAATTATTGAAAATTAACACATTCTTCCTTGTCTTACTACACACACGTGATGCCAAAACAAAAATATCTTACCTTTGTTATACAAACTGCAGTTAAGATGCAATGAAGATTTTAAGCTGTCACATATCGTCGCTCGTATGATATCTGACATTACTAACATATTTTCGAAATTGAGTTAGAGATGAAAATACATTTCTTTAGCCAAATTGCAAATTTCAGAAAATATTAAAAATATAAATAACACAGTAAAAGGTCTTACACATCGGCGAATCTGTTCGTCGAACAATATGGCGGAGCGAACGTGTGTGAAAAAGCTAGCGTTCAAATTGAACGAACCTGTTCGTCACACAAGCCATTGGTTTTTGTTGTTGTTTGTCATTCATCATTTCGGCAGCATCCCTTGTTCGACAGAGAAAATCAAAAATTTTTGTAAACACGGCCAACCGTGTGACAAACTGTCGAACATCGCTTTAACCAAAGAACTAAGATATAAGGAAGTGATGTTATTGCACAAAAGTGTGGTATTTTTCTTATTCGTGTTGGTTGACACAAATACATAAACATTCACAAAGGGCCGTATTCAGCTACATCGAAAAAGAAGGCTCAAATTGTTTCTGATTAGAATAACATAAAATATTTTTTTAGATTTTTACGGTATTTATAAAACGTTTGATAATTAAAGACCTAATATATTAAAAGGAAATTGTATTGTAATACAGAATTATTTTACTCAGGGCCGTATTCGGTAAGATCGTTAAAGAAGGTCCAAATGGTTTCTAATTGGAATCACATATACAATAGATTCTGAGTTAAATTTACTGATTTTGGAGCTAATTTAATTATATAATATAAAAATAATTAAATTATTATAAATTAAGGCTTTTTATATATATGATAATTTAGTTTTGTTTATATTATATTTCCACACCGCCTATTTTTTCTTTTTTTTTAGATATTTCATTGGGTAATAATAATATAATATAATACAATATAATTTGAGATCCAAAATATGCGGAAATCTGAAAAAAATTAAAAATAATAATTATATATCTAAAACTTTGCTGAAGACAAAAGCGCCCCAAAAGTGTGTTAAAGAGTAAAAAAATAATGCGCCCCTGAAGCAGTGAAGGCGTTTTGACAACTGTGGTCG
Organism: Pherbina coryleti; assembly: GCA_943735915.1. Lineage (NCBI taxonomy): Eukaryota > Metazoa > Arthropoda > Insecta > Diptera > Sciomyzidae > Pherbina > Pherbina coryleti. The sequence continues at coordinate 13,992,863 of OX030949.1, forward strand.
CATCAAATTGGCGCGACTATTTTTTTTTTTACTGAGAAGACTTGTGAACAGCTGACGATCGCTCAGAAATGTCAAAAAAACACACTCTGTCTCGCTCACTCAATTTACGAAATTGGCCACAGTTCACGTACACTGTATGTGTAGACAACACCACTTCCTTATATTTTAGTTCTTTGGCTTTAACTAGCGAACTTGTGTGAACATGGCCAACCGTGTGACAAACTGTCGAACATCGCTTTAACTAGCGAACTTGTGTGAACATGGCCGCCGTGTGACGAACAGATTCGCCGATGTGTTAGCCCTTTAAGGGTAAAAAACGTAAATGGGTTTGAGACGTATCTAACATAATGCACATCAAAACACATACGCGAAAAGTTAAAAAGTGCTCTCCTCAAAGAACTAAGAGATAAGGAAGCGGTGAAGTTGAACAGAAATGACCCTGAAGGAAGCCTGGGCTCAAGTGTCTCCAAGTCACCACTTTTGTCGACTATTTTGGGCGACTTTTTGGTGACATTGTCAACGAAAGCGTCTACACTTTTTACTTTGCCTTTGATAGGTAGAGACATTTTTTATGGCTAGCAAGCTTTGCTTCTTCTTTATTTTTTTATTGTTTCATTTTGTTTTGTTGAAAATACACGTGGATGACGCACAATATTAAAGTTTTTATAAAAAAAAGTGAAAAAGTTAATTTTAAAGGTGAATAAATTTACAATTTAAACAAAATATACCATGAGCAAAAGAAATTACAAAAGACTTGTAATAAAGCAAAAAATTTTGTATAAAAATAAAAATAATGAAAACGAAGCAACCATTTTTAGTGAAAGTTCTAACTTAAGCAATTTTGTGCAGCCTGCTGAAAATTTGGAAGAGCCTGTTGAAGATTTTGAGCAATATTTGGAAGATTTGTCGACTCCAAAATTAAATTTACGCGAAAAAATAAAAAATTGGTATATTGAGACAGCACCTTCCAGAAAATGTTTGGAGAAGCTGCTGGCCATATTACAGGAGCATGGCCTGCAGGTTCCGCTTTCAGCTGCAGCATTGTTGGGCGAAAGGTGTAAAGTTTCAGTCAGAAAAGTTTTCCCTGGAAGTTATTGCCACATTGGAATCCAAAATCAACTAAAAAAAGTTGGAGACGTGTTGAAAAACTATGACAAAATTGAACTGGATATAAACATCGACGGAATCCCATTATTTAAAAGTTCGCGAATCCAGTTGTGGCCAATTCTTTTGAAGATCGTAATTCGTACCTTTTTTTACTTTTAAGAAACTAACCTTATTTTTGTCTCTTTAATAAATATGTAATATTAACAAAATAAATGTACTTGTTTGAAGTTCTAAAATTGTGCCAATGGATTTTAAAATTGACCAATTTTTTTTGTACACAATTTTTAAAATTCAATTTCATGGGCGCCTCGGTAGTCGAGTATGTAGCGTGCTCGACTGCTATCCCAGAGGTCCCGGGTTCGATTCCCGGCCAGGCCATGGTCCTTCGCTTTAAAAACCTTTCTAAATTTTCTTTTCCTCTTTCCTAAATCAACTGAAAACAAATTTACCACTGAAACAAATTTACCACTGAAACAAATTTACCACTGAAACAATTAATATGTATTTACCACTTGAAATGAAATTATCGAAAATGTATTTATCACCAATGTTTACGACTTGAAATGAAACTATTGTAACTATTGAAACTATTGAAACAATTGAAACAATTGAAAATGTATATATATGAATAATTTAATATAAGTAGTCTGTAAGAGTTGATCTCTGTTAGATGAAATAAATAAATAAATAAATAAATAAAAATTCATTTGGAAAATTATAAAAGATATTTAGACAATTTTCAAATTTATTTTGAAAATTTTAGAATACAATTGGAAATGGTGTAGTGTGGAAATTTAACAAAAAGTTCCAAAAGTGTAGACTAGAACTACTAAAATGCACTAGTGAATCTCTGGTTCCAATGTCTCCATATGTCCCCATACGAACTACCTAGTCGACTAGTATACTAGTATGAAAATATTATAAAAAGTTCAAAAAGTGTTGACTAGAATTAATAAAATGAACTAGTGAGTCTATGGTTCCAATGTCTCCATGTGGTTCCATTAGAACTACCTAGTCAATAGTACTAAGGGAACTAGTGGATTCGCAATGACAAGCCCATGTAAATGTCTACAGTAGAAAGCATTGTATGTCATATAACTGGTCAGTAGTACTGGTGACGAAGTCAATAGTGAATCAGTACAGTTTTACTATTGACATTTCCTTCAGGGGAAGTATTTTACAAATACAATGAAAATAATGCAAATACATAAACATTCAAACAGGGCCGCATTAGGTTATATCGTAAATAAAGGCGAAAACTTTTTGGTGTTCAGACGTATTTTTATTATTTAATTTTTATTTTATTTGAAATCATAGGTATTTTACAAAAAATGTCAAAAATACGGGAAAAAATTTTTTCCGACAGGACACTTAAAAAAATCTTGCAAAATACGGCATGTCCCGTGAAATACGGCACATATGGTACGACTAGTCGTTCGGCTCATTAGCATATTTTCGGGTGCAAAAATTGTGTACCGGGTAAGCTAGTATTTAATATAGGATATCACTCTCATATATAAATTTTTGACCGAAAAAATAAGTCATATATTAACTTCTATTTTTAACCGAAAAATAAACATATTTTAACTGGTATTTTTGACCGAATAAAAAAATAACCATTATTTATTGACTTTTTTGAAGAAATTTATAACAGTTACGGTGCCTGATTAAAACTTATCTTCAATAAAAAAAAATTAGGGCCCTAATGTTTGCTACCCTAAGGAATAAATGCGCTCATGAAGCTGAACTTTTGTTTTGACAGAAGCTCTTGCACATGACTCATGCACACAAATGGCGGGAAACCAACAAGCTATAAAGCAAGATTACCTGTGAAACTAAACCTTCTTATTATGTGTTTTTTGTGAACTTTCACAACTTTTCACAGCACAACGCATGCTTATTTGATTTTTTATTTTATTTATGTTCGTTTTAAAACAATTTATAGCGATGACAATCGCTAATTATTTAATATTTTAATGTTTTTTCACCACTCATTTTCTTTGTTTTGATGTGCAAGAGCTTATGTCAAAAAATCATGCTCTATCTCGCTTGAAAAATTCTTCAACACACGCATAGAATGTGTGAGTAGAACACCACTTCCTTATATTTTATTTCTATGGCTCTCCTGAACATTTAAAAAAAATTCAGTTACGAGTGACGATATGAACAAATTGTTTCCCTTGGATCTGGCAGCTTTCTCATTGAATTTCGATTTTTGTCATCCACACATGCGTGAGTTTCAAGCAGACTTTTGATGTTTTCGAAATTGAAATACAGCTCTAGATTAAGCTATGCACACATCGAAGAGTCACGATTCTATTCGAACACAGAACGGCATGACATATCCAAATGATGCACTGAACACATTGACGACGGCAACGACATTACGACATCTGTCAAATTTTTTTAAATGTATTTCTTATGGAGAGAATTTGGTCTAATGTCGCAATATCGTGTCGTCGATATAGAACTATTCCTAATTTGACAGCTTGTCGTCGCTGTCGTCGTCAATGTGTTCAGTACATGAGCCATAAAAACGATTCATTCGGCTGCAATGAGATGATTTAATTCTTAGGCTGCGAACATAGTAGACGCGAGTTGCTGATCCGAGCAGATTGAAACTCAAAAACGCATTCGGGTAAAAGAGATGCATGACTTGCGTACTGTATTGCTCTAATATGTTTTTCGGCTCGGCTCAGCAACTCGCGTTCACTATGTTCGCAGCCTTACAAAATTTTTGATTAGCGTATCATTTTTCTGTTTTTCTCCTCATAGTGGGAGCAGTGACCTCCAAAATACAGTAACTGCTGAAAAGCTGTCATATTGAACAAAAGTTTTGTCATATTATCAGAGTTATGATCAATTTAAAAATCCATTTATAAGTAATTTAATTTAATAACAATTTACATACTTTTTTTTATATTCATTACTGTATTTTTTATTCATAAACTATTTACAAGTCGAACTTAGTCATACATTTTTCTATATAAGTAATAATTTTATATACTCAATACAATTTATCTAATTTCGTATAAGGAATTCTTCTTATGTACAAACAAGAAATTATCCTAATTTTGTTTTAAAAATGCGTCGATTCGATTTTATTAATTATAAAAAGAAATTCAAACAAAAATATATATGATTCCACAACTTCGTACAACTTGCAATCTAGGCAAGTTGGCAAAATTCATCACCAATTCTGTAAATTTAACTTTAAATTTAAGTTAAAATAACATTAATCATAAAATAAGCATATCAGATGTGCACATCTTAACACATTTAAGCACTTTTATATCAACAACAAAACTTAATCCTTTGAAATTAACATTCATTTTCAAACTTTATATATGATTGCACCAAATTTGCTTTACTCCGAATAAGCCGAAACTCCATAAAGCAATTTGTCCAATTTTAATTTTGTCTTTATCTCACTTGGTGCACCATGACCGGGTCGGCCCCAAAATGTGTCGAACGTTTCGAAATGTTTGCTGGCCAAATCTCTATCAAGCTGCCTCGTTATGCTAATCGAACGACGATTTTCTGATATCTGAGTATTTAAATCGTGCAAATAACGTGGATCAACGGACGTCGATAATCTGCATATAGTACAATTTGGGTATAGGGTAGAGGGAAGTTGTTTTGGTATATTGATGATGATTTTTTTTTTTTGCATTTATATTATTTACAATTTCACTTTAATTATTATTGCAATAGTTCTGTATTGTACAAAAATAATAAAATGCATTTTATTGATATTGAATTGTAAAAATATGTGCATGAACAATAACAATTTCAAGATGAGGTTAATGATGAAGATGGGGACAATAAAACAGAATTTTATAGTGATCTCTTTCGCATTCAGAGTGAAAATTCATATCGGAGCCATAAATTATTCATGATAGAAGATGGCAAGAATAATTTATTTCTCAATTTATTGATTGTGAGAAAGTTCACTTTTTCAATCTATACTATAGGTAAGTAATGCATTCACAACATTAGAGATTCAAATGCCAAATTTTTTTATTCCAAGTCAAATAAATAATGTGCCAGTTATAAACATAGAAAAGCGTAATGTTAATTTTAAGAAAAAAATAATTAAGAAAAGTTAGTTGTGGAGAAAACTATTTTTTAACTTCTACTGTATCGAAAGTTATAATATTAAAGCTTTGAAACTTTATTGAAAATTATATTTAACATAAATTTGAAATTCAAGGAATAGAAATTTATAAAAAAATTTCAAAAGATTTTTTAACTCTCTCTGAAAACTGATCTAACAAATGCACTGAAATATTGTAGTTTTGTAACGATTTGTGAGTTTGTTTATTGAGTGTATGAATAAAAAAGTTTGAATGTGTAGATTTTTTCGACTTGCCCTTGTGGCTAGGGGTTTAATTTATCACCTCACAGACATAATAGGTGGTTTCAGACTATCCTACATGTAGGATGGACATATGGGACAGCAGTAAAGTCTGTTCGAGCTTTCAAACTATCTTACATGTCGGATGGACTTCATTATTTTTCAGCGTTCAAGAAGAAAGCATCGTACAATGGCAACACAGTTTCTTGCTGCTCCAATAATTAATGAAGTTTTGGAAGAAGCGGAAAAGATAACTACTTCCAAAACACAGCATGCGAAATAACTGCCATTTTTATATTTTGAACTTTCCGCTTTGTTTACTTTTTCTTTAAATGTTCACTCCGAGATGTTTTTTGTTTACAATGAGAAAATGTATAAAGTCGGATGAACGTGCGTTCACACCTACTGCATGTAGGACGGACCAACAGAAAAAAATCAAAACTTTATGTCGGACGGACCGCAGAATTTGCTTTCACACATCCTACATGTTCATTCGACCTGTCAAGTTGATCCTACATGTATGATAGTCCGAAACCCTCAAATGATTTTTATTTCAAACTCTTTTTTGAGTTTAAGATCTTCTGAAAACCCGTTTTTCGTCTTAAATCTGTCGCATGTCATTTGAAAATCGATTTTGAAGTTCATTTTTAGTGAAATCAACTAGTTGCTCCGACACTCAACTTTTAAATAATATTGAAGATTTTCGAGCTGAAATTCGATTTTCAAGTGCCAGTTTTATGGCATGACCATTTTTATATAAACAAGACAAGTTCCTTATTTCAATAAGAGAGAGTAAGCTAAGGAATTTGTGTGAAATTTTTTCTGTAAAAATAAATACAATAAACTGAACATAGAAGAATAAAGAAGGTAGATACAAGGGAGAGAGCGTGGACTCAGAACTGTCAAATCGAAATTATTTCAAAAGGAATTATTTTTTAATGTCTTGCTTTTTTCGCAATTTCGACAGTTATGGTTGATAAAAAAAGAGCACAAGCAGCCTTGTTAATTCTACCATGAAAGAGGATTTTGCGATCTTATCACACTTTTACTTGAAAAAAGAAATTGTTTTCAAACAAGCTTTCAATTTCAGTTCGGGTGCTCTTTATGCTATACCCTTGTTGTTAAATAAAATGTTGTGAAATGATGATACGATAATTATTATCGTCATATCATGAATACCCTTGGTATTGAGGACACCATTTGTTTCTTAAAAATGTTCATTTATTTGTTTCATAATATCATGAATACCCTTGCTATATGTATTGAGGAAGCCATTTGTTTCTTAAAAAATGTACGCTTTCTCCATGTTTATAATGAAAGTTAGAGTTATTTTAAGAAATCTGTCATTGATATGGATTTTCGAGGGCACTTTATATAATTTCCTCTACTAATGAAGGTATCAACTTCTACAGCCCACACTTTAACCCTGATATGGTATAGGATAACTTTTAGACCGATCCCAACATTCTACTATGGTGAAAATTTCGAATTTTAGTGACGTAAATTTTGATATCATGATACATCCACTGAGACCAAATAAAACTATTCAACGTATATGTAAGGTGAATTTTTTTAAGCAACAAGTTTTATTGTTGGATGATGCGTACCTATCATGCGATGTAGTCCGCTTTGTTACATCCGTGCTCGATAGACTAATGGGACGATTTATAGCTCGACGACGTGCTAGAAGTGGCACCAGCTCAACACCACCACCAACTGCGGCACTGTTGTCCGTCGTTGTGGCCATATTGTTTTCGGCTATACAGTGACGTGCAAAACGAGCGCATACTTTCTGCTTATTTAGATCAGATGTGGTGCTTTGGTCCTTTTTTAAAACATTTTGCTGTGTTGGTTTCTTTGGCAACGGCTTTATTGGACTGGTTGTCATGGCGGGACACTTGCAGGTGCACATCTCACAGCAACGCTCGGGTTTTTTGGCTGGACGTATTTTGCGGAACGTATGTTTCTCTGCCGGCGTGACCGGATTGTCTTGATCCAGATCCTTCAGCATTTCCTTGTTAGTCCAGCCCTTAATTTTGCAAGATTAAAAATTTTAAATTGAGCTTAAATAAATTCTATAGATAAAAATAAGTCCCGTACCAAGGATTTCATGAACGAGCTGCCCACAGCTTTTGAACTACGCCATGGTTTTCCACCGGGTCCCGCTTTACCCCAAGGATCTTTGCTTAGCTGGTGGTAAAAAGTAAAGAAAAAAAGCAAACATAATTAAGCTATTTCCGGCAATTAATCTCTATGGCTCACCGGCTTTTCCAGCTTCTGTTGAAGCTTCTTTTTTTGTTGACTATTCGTTGGTGCTTCAGGAGGTGGCGGCGCCAAGGGACATTTGTCAGTTTCCGTTACAACAATCTTCTCTAGCATTGGTTTGCCCTTTCCGGGCGCTGTTGGCTTGTAACGCACCTCGATGTCTACGTGTCCTTTATTGCGAAATGACATTGATGGATGATCCTTGAGTGTAATTTGTAAGCTCTCACCATTTTTAGCATCCACTGCTGCACAAGGTAGATTCCGTTCACATATGGAAACGTTGGCAGCGCTATCGCTTATGTGATGCGCATTGTGCGAGTGGGCCGTTATGCGCGGCACATGATGAAGATGGTGGAACTGTTGCTGATGCTGATGCCGATGGTGATAGGCTGCTATTGGATCGTGTGATTTTTTTCGCTGTGCAAAATAGTCACTAAATCGGCAATGTGGCAGCGATGAAAGTCTATGTGGAGCACCCTGTAAACAGTTGGCTCCAATTGAACATTAGATCTTTGTATTGAAATTGGGTAATATTTACGATTGAGGGTGTCGAATGTAAACCTACAGCGGTAATATCTTTGCGTCGCACATCTACATTGGGTGCACCGCCACCGGGTCGTCCCCAAGGGCAGTGCTTAAGAAACATTTCATAGTACTGAGTGGTAGATGCATGCAAAAAAGAGGAAAATGTCGTTGTATTCTTATTTTTAAGAAATATGAAATAAAAGATGATGCTATTTTACATAATGCAAAAAAAAAAAGTTTTTTTCAAATAAAAAATTAGTTAAAAAATCGGATTCTCAAGAACAAACTCTTAATTTTTTCATCGAGTTTAACGTTAAGATATTTCTCTGGAAAACACTCAAAACTGATATCGATTTAGTCGATATCTTTTCACTTTTAGTTGATAACGAACTGTCTTACCTCGCAAGTTTCCAAAATAGTTGAATAAAACCTTTTTCCAAAATGCATTCGAATACTGCAGGTTGCGTTGCTCGTGACAAAAACAAAAATAAAATAAATGACGTCATCAGCACGCGGAGGACATCTGTATAAGCAACGAAACTGCAATTTCGTTGCATTGAATTATTACATGCTGTGTAAAAAGGACTTGGTTCTACGGTAAAAAGGCCTTAAGCCAAAAATAGTCAAACACATGTTTTAAGCCTTGAGGTCGCGGATAGAGCTTTTTCTAGATCGAAAAAGCTTTAATCATGCAACGGCGAAAGACGAATTGAATAATGACGTCAATGATGTCATTAGGTCGCAGAGATAGCAGCTTATGCAACATAAATGCAATATTGTTGCAGGAAAATATTACTCGCTGACAGTAAAGATTGGTTCTTTGCCCTCATAGCGTAAATAATTTAAAAAAATTTATGGAGCCATGACACCGCGAATACATCGAAAATGCAACAAAAATTTTAAAGCTAAACACATCGAAAAAGTAATAAAGATTTAATAGCGTTGCATAGAATTATAACACGGTGATTAAGTGAATAAATTCATTCGCTGCATGATAGAAATAAACGAAAAATAATGAAGTCTAAGGTTTTTCAGAGAACCGCTTTAATTCACTATCGTTGCATGAATTTCTGACATAGGGCTAAGGTAGAAAAACATGTAAAGAAACAAAAACAAAAGCCAAAGCGAAGCAAAAGCAAATGCAAAAGTAAAAGCAAAAAAAAAAAACAAAAGCGAAAACAAAAGCAAAAGCAAAAGAAAAACCAAAAGCAAAAGCAAACGCAAAATCAAAAGCAAAAGCAGAAGCAAAAGCAAAATCAAAAATAAAAGAAAAAGCAAAACCAAAAGCAAAAGCTTAGTAAAAGCAAAAACAAAATAAAAAGCAAAAGGAAAAGAAGAAGCAAAATTAAAGGCAAAATAAAAACAAAAGCAAAAGCAATAGCAAGAGAAAAACCATAAGCAAAGGCAATGACTTAGGAAAAGGAATTGAATAAAGTTTTGGACAAGGATTTGAACAACGACTTGAATAAGGATTAGGACAAGGATTAGGGTAAGGATCAGCCGAAATTAGGACAAGAATTAAGAGAAGGATTAGGATAAGAACATGGAAAATGGTTTTGGCAAAGATTATGATAAAGAAAAGGAGTTGGACAAGGATTGTGATTTTAACAAGGATTGAAATAAGTATTAGGACAAGGAATTGGACGAGGATTAGAACAAGGACCAATAAAGAGTATTTTTTTAATAGCTGTAGGATTTGTTTTGAAATAAAACACATGAAAATTAAACAAATGACCAATTTGTTTTGTTTGGATTTCCTCAGAGAAGATGACCTCGGCTGCGCTGACGTACGACTTTTGATAATTCCAATTTTCATTACTTAGACCAATGACTTGACGTTACCACACAAGAAATAATGATGCACTGAACACATTAACGACTACACGACTTTACGACATGACATGAAGAAAGAGTCAACAATGTGGAAATATCATACGATTGTTTCATTTACTCATACACAAACCCTTATATTTGCTCTTTTGTCGCTCGTCAAATTAGAAATAATTCTATACCGGCGCACAGTGGTTGTATGGTGGAAATTAATACCAAAATTCATGTTCTCTTTTTAACATTTTTTTAATTTACATCGTTTAAGAATTGTTCATTTAGAATAAATCCAAAATATTTTTAAATAATATTCATTGGTTTTTTGTATAGAGGCCCTCAAACTCAAATAATGCAAAAAACTGGAAAAATTATGTAAAAAGTTGATATTTTTACAGAGTTACTACAAAAAAAACGGGAAGAGATATTCCCCTCCTGTTTTTTTAATTTATTTAATAGCATGTTCACATTGAGCTAAAATTAAGTAATTTCGTGAGAAAGTTTCGAAATTGTGGAAAAGTGTTCACACTGCGTTTTGATAATTTTCTTTGACGTTTAATATTTTCTTCTGTCAATTAATTATTATCATTTATAATTTTTGAACACAATACAGCATCATGAATCCAGAGGAAATTTCAAGAGTTGTCCTATTTTATTTTATGAGCTTGAAGATACTGAAAAATGTGTAGATTCTGTAATAAATGAAATAAACCATATGAAAAAAAAAACGCCAAGATTTAATATTGAAAATTTATTCAATTTAAAAACAACAATATTTTTGATAATTCTTGTTGTGTCAAAAAAGGTTGTGTTCAATATCCACAATTTTCAGATTTCAGGGTTGCAAGTAAATATTGGCCTAATTTCGTGAGTAATTTCAACGAAATTAGCTTGTTTGAGGTAATTTCGAAATTAACCAATTGATGGGAAATTACCATTTAAATTAAATCATTTCAGACGAAATTACACAAAAGCTCGAAATTACTTCATATTAGCTCATTGTGAACATGCTATAAAAAAATGTTCAAAAACAGTTCTGCGTATTTGAAATATATTGTTTACCTATATTTTTTTAAAAAAATTCAAATTTAACGTGGATATGAAAAGAAACGAAAATTTATTTTTTAGCAGAATGTTACTTTGTGAGCTCCAAGTTGCGCCAAAAAATCTTTCAACGCAATGTATTTATTGATCTTTTAAGGAAATGTTTGCAATAATAAAAGTGAGCTCTTTTGAGCTTTTTTTGACAAGATATGACAATAACTAAAACTGTTTCCTTAGTATTTATATTCCTTATATCCTTAGTATACTTTCAGGCTTGGCTTGTTAAGCCAAACTCTTCGCCAAACTCTTCAGTATGTCATAAAGTGTGACATACTTTATCTTGCTTATTATGGTACTAGTAATATTGCACTGTCTTATTGACCATTTAAAGCTCACAAAGGAATTGTTATATTTTTTGGCTACTATAAAACACTATACAAAAAGATGAAAATCTTTCTGAAAGATTAGCATGTGTTTATACGCCTAACAAGCTACAACATGAACTACGGATATGAAGATTGATAGCAGGTTTTTTGAATTTAAAAAATAAACCTTTAATAATTTTGAAAGTTATTATTAATTATTAATATGTTGCAGAATGCAAAAGGTTCACTCAAATTTTTTTAAATAATAGCGAAAATAAAAGGTGACCGTTGCTTTATTTTGAAATTTTTTTTTTTCATTGTCTTAGAAAATAATTTGAAAAAAATAGCTAACAGTAACATGAACATCTTATTTTAACGGTTTAGATGCTATATCACCTTAAAGTTTAAAATTTGGAAAACAAGTGGAGAGAAAAATTTTTTGGGGGAGGTGGGCATGTCGGAAAAACTGTTTTTTTATTAAACACTTTAATTTAAGATTTCTGACAATGTGGTTTCATCATAGGATAAGTCATAGAAAAATATAGCGTTTTTAATTTTTATGTTATATTGGAGGTAGGCGTAGTTGTGGGCGGATATCAAAAAATTTTTGTTTTTATCTTGATACAGTCAAACTGAACTCGTGTGCCTAATTTTATTGATTTACGACGACTACTCCTATTTTCTGACATTTTTTGTATGGGGCTCAACCATGAACCTACAAGACAAGATCAAGCAATCAGCAGTGCGAGAAAAAAGTATATTTTTCGTGCCACGTCATCGGTCACAAAAAAAGATATATTGCATACGTTTTTCATGCAAATCATGTGAAAACTTAAATAAAAGTGGAAAATTATAAAATTAACAAGTTTAATTCTCGAAAAAAGTGTTTGAATACTTTGTTTGTTTATATTTTCATGCAGTAACGAAATTTAAAGAATTTTTTTTTTGCTGTTGCAATTATTGCACGTCGCCACAGCACACTTCATTTTTATAAAAAACACAAAAAATTACTGAATAAACGAAAAAGGTAAAATAAACATTTTCAGAAAAAAAAAAAAATAAAATTTTTTGTATTTTATTACGAATACTAAAAATTCGATAGTGCATTTGTATTTCAGCCAATTGAAGTAAATGATAGCTTATTGAACGCAAAATTTAACAGGCTTTCAGAATCTTACTAAAACTAATAGTAGCAAAAAACAAAATTTGTTAACAAAACGTTGTTAAAGTTGAAAAAATTAAAAAGAAATGAGAAATTTTCAAATGATTTTACCTGTAACTTTGTCAATTCTTTTTGTAAAAAAACGGTCTATATATTATATTAAGGGTATATTTTTCTTCTTTTTATCAATGTTTAAATTTTTAAAATTGAGCTAGAAATAACGGAGTTACGTAACAAACTATACATGCACCTACCTAAAATCGGTTTTTTGACCACAAATCCCGATTTTGAGGGTATATTAAAAAAACTAAGTATGCAGTTATCTTATGTTCAACTAGACCTACAACCTCTACTATGTCTCGAGTCGAGTTTATTTTCACTGTTACACCGTGTAATTCTTTAAAACTTGAAAAAATAATTTTTCACATACAATCGCTACACGCAAACAAAACAATTTGTGACCGATGACGTCAGACCTACCAGATTTGTTTTGCTTACAATATGGCGGCTCTTTTCTTTGCATGATCTTTATTTCTTGGTTCAAGGGGCTCAACCACTGTGCGGCGACAGCAACATTTCTATGTCGCCGCGAGATTTCACCACATTCACCTCCATAAGAAAAGCATGTAAAAAAAATTTGACAGATGTCGTAATGTCGTTGCCGTCGTCAATGTGTTCAGTGCCTCAAGGGGTGTCAAATTGCACCATCGCGGTGGCCAATTGACAGGTCCAGAACGTGCGATTCGCTCACCAAACGTTACTTTCAATAAATTGATTATTTGGTGGCTGATTACTCGTTGCGCCTTCTTGCTGGCGTAGTGCGCATCGATTTCATGTTCATGTGGCTATGTTTGGCAACAGCCCTCAATTATTTCACGATAGCGTGATCAATTGACCCTTGCGTTGGCTCCGGTCTCTTTTTAACCCTGGATCACTAACCTATTGCTGAGTTGCGGCACAACTAACTCTGGGTGTTTTCCACCCACATAATAAACTTTCAGCTTTAAGGATATACTTAATTGCTTAAACCTAAGAAAAGAAAAGTGTTGTTTTAAATAAATTCAAGATTATTTTTACCATTTTAAAATGTTTTTTATTAAAAGAATTAATTTGTTACATGCAAAACACAACATAAAGAATTAGTATTTCATTAGAAATTTTACATAGAAACAGTGACTGGGTGGGTTCCACTCTAAGGTTAGTGATGCAGGGTTAAAAAAAAATAAAAGGACCGATGATGCCTTCTGAGTCCAATCCGCACCAAAATGTGACCCGTTGCGATTGTAATGGAGTCTCCGGCATATCGTGAGACTATTTATCGCACCAAATTTGGCAATTCTGTTTGTTGACATACCCATTTAGTCAGAAATGAGTTATATCCGAATATTTAATTTTTTGATGAAAGGCATGATTATTTTTGAACTACGGCAAGGTCCAATCTGCGAACTCACGACAACTCGGATTTTCTTGAGGCTTCAAAATTTCAATGTTTATTGAGTAAATTAAAAAAAAAAGGTGTCGATCTGTCAACGCAGGCGTCAGATATACCTATTAGAAAAACTACATGTGGACTTGGATTTAGAAAGAGAAGGACTTAGGACAAGGCTTAGGAAAAAGATTTGAACAAGGATTAGGAACAAGGATGTGAACTAGGTATAGGACAAGAATTATAATAAGGAGTTCGACTAGGACTAGGACAAGGATTATAACAAAAATTGCTATAGGATATCAATAGCAATAAGCGTAGGCACTAGAATAAAGACCCGGATTGTAGGGTCAAAATATATCAATGAAACAGCTAACTTGCTTTGCTCTTTTGAGATATGCGATTATGTTTACACTTTAGTATATACTATGAAAAATTTTATCTCTTCAATATTATCTGTTTGGTTAATAATTTCCATAGACTTATCCAGACTAGTTAATTCGTTTTATAAAAAAGAAAAATAAATAAAATCAGTCAAGTTTTCGTAAAAAAACCGTCTCTTAAGGACATATTTAAAAATTTCTTATTAAAGATAACTCATGGATATAAATGCCATTCAAGAACTTAACTAGAATATAGGCCATCGTCATAATATTATCGCCCACAGCATAAATACATTCAAACATAAATATTTAGGTAAAGTGCCTTCAAAGCAATTAAACGCAACAATAACTCAATGTTGAAAATCAATTTCATAGCCAAAAATAGTAACCGATTCGGCAAGTCAGTCGAAATCCATAAATAAACAAATATTTATGATATTTATAACCGAGTTCATAATACGAATTACATAGGTATATAGTATAGTATCAGACATTCTAACGACTTGATGAATAGTGCGGAACTAAGCATGGCATTTAATAAAATATATAAACTTATTTTGGATTCTCTTGGAAACACAACTGCACAGTTCATGTTTGGTCCTTTGCGCTGCTATTTAATGGCTTCCCAGTTAGTCAGTCAGGAGTTTGCCATTTATAAGAATCGTTCTTATCACGTGCAGACAAATATCCTTAAATTTGACTGCATTTTATTGTGTTTTTTTTTTATTGAATTTTTGGTTTGCTAAATTTAGAATGTTAGATTTGATTGCTTATTATTGTTGTTGTTGTTGTTGTATGATTTGTAGGTTGTTGGTATGGTTGCCTTAAAACATTTCCGCATACAACGGAATTCCAATGAAAAACAAACTTTTTTTCCTGCCATTCCTTGTTATTGTAACAAAGTCACGCAATTGCAGAAAATGTGAATAATTCGCTAAGCTTGGATTTCTAGACAAGGCCTTCAGTCAAATTGTCATGCTGTTCATAAGTAGGATATGCAAAAAGGATTAATCAAAAAATATACTATATGTTGAACAATTGTAGGAGAGGTCTTTCAACTCGCTATGCAACTACGTGAGGTTAAATTTTAAAGAAATTTTTTACATAATTTATTGACCTTTTGTTGGGTTCTTATAAAGTTGCAGGGCTATAGTAAATTTTTGAAAATGATGTGAAAGTAATTATTTTTAAAAATTTGCTATGCAAATGGCTTGAAAACGAAAAGGAAGGATTTATACTTAGCCTTACGATAAAAATAAAAAAATATTGATTTCGTCAGGTCGTGAAGATAGCAGCGTATGCAACAGAAATGTAGTATCGTTGCATGAAATTATAACTAGCTCAGGAGACATCATACGGTATATTTTATTTTACGGCAGCATAGATGTGTTATTACGCCTCACCACGAAAGTTAAAAAAATTTTTATGGTCATGACTTCAGGGTGTTAACCATTTAATGGAGTGAAAATACTACAACAATGAAAAAATCTTACCATGAAATTTTAACTCTGTGGCCACTGGCGCAACGGTAAATTTTATGGAACGAAAATGAAGGTAAGGTCTTCAGACATTTGATAAAAATAAAAAACAAATTAACGGCGTCATGAGGACCCTCAGCAAAACGCTTAATGCAACGTAAATACATCATGGATTAATTGTATGCAGTTATGGAAAAGTTAATGCATCACAGAAAAGCAAAAACAATGTAGAAGAAAGAGCAAAAGCAAAATCAAAATATAAATCAAAATCAAAATCAAACTAAAAATCAAAATCAAAATTGAAATTAAAATTGAAATCAAAATCAAAATCAAAATCAAAATCAAAATCAAGATCAAAATCAAAATCAAAATCAAAATCAAAATCAAAATCAAAATCAAAATCAAAATCAAAATCCAAATCAAAATCAAAATCAAAATCAAAAGCAAAAGCAAAAGCAAAAGATAAAGCAAAAACAAAATCAAAATCAAAATCAAAAGCAAAATCAAAAGCAAAAGCAAAAGCAAAAGCAAAAGCAAAAGCAAAAGCAAAAGCAAAAGCAAAAGCAAAAACAAAATAAAAAGATAAAGCAAAAGCAAAAGCAAATGCAAAAGAAAAGCAAATGCAAAAGTAAAGACAAAGCTAAAAGCAAAAGTAACAACAACAATAAATACAAAAACAAAACAACAACAAAAATCTGACGAAGTTCTGACGGGCTTCAACATTTTTTTTTTGTGGCAATCAACACTCACACTGTTGTTCGTGGTCACAAACAACAAAACAACACAATGAATCCGAACTATGAAAGCGGAAAAATACTATGACAAGAATTAGGATATGGATTAGGACAAAGATTTATACACGCCTAAGGCACAACTTTCCAAACTAGGAAAGGGATACGGACAAAATTAAAAAATTTGGACATGGATTAAAACAAGACTTTGGACATGAAGTAGGAAAATTATTAGGACGAATAAGGATGAGGATAAGTTTGGGAACAAAGGAAATAATGTGGACAAGAATAAAGTCAAGGATAAAGAAACACTGTGAAATCAAAACCTATGACTGTGTCCACGACACAGCCAACTCTTTTTTTGTTTTTTAGCCTTTGTAGCGCACACAATTGAATGTAACGGCTCTCCGGCGTTATTTTCGAAAAAATAGGGCTCTATGACACCTCCGGACAACAATCTGCACCAAATAGTCACTCGTTGTGAGTGGATTGACATCTCTTGAATCACTAATCGGATCTCCAAATGCCGAAATTTTGCTTATTAAAGAAGTCACCAATCTCCAAATGCCGAAATTTTGCTTATTAAAGAAGTCACCAATGTCAAAATGAACTTCAAATGAACACATCAAAGAAGGCGAACGCCATTGCAACCATTCACCTCTTGTTGATACACCCCTTAGCAAAAATCAAATGGTCTATACTGGAATTTGAACACAGAATTCGAGACCACTTTATTATATATATCGGTAGAAGTATTAAGTATCCATCAATATATACCAAAAATTACGTCGTGAGCCTGTATTGTGAAAACAATACCAGCTCTCTACCCAAAAATTGAACATTTGATTTGCATGCAAAACTACTTTCGAAGTATTATCGAGGGAGATAAAAGTTCCACTCACAAGTTAAAAAATGTTTGTCATATAAACATCGCATCGAAGGGAATTGTGCGCCTTATACTCCCAAAGACCTCTATAAATTACTTAACTAGTGCTTAACTCTGCCTGTTCTCACGAGCAGCCTGTCCAAAGCCAGGATAAAGGAGGATGGTCGCAGGCAACGGGTTCGCCCTATCCTGTGTAACTGTAGAAGGGACTTCCCAAATCCTAACGTTGGTCGCCCATTCTACGAAAATAATTGGACCGTTGACGACATCAACGGTAGGGTTATGCCTATGGAGGAATAGCAATTATCCTAAAAATTTGTTAGCACGGGGATAGGCTTTATCTCGGCAGACGCACGGTTACAATTCCACTGACATATTTCTACGAAATTCTACGAAAGTAATTGGACCGTTGACGACATCAACGGTAGGGTTATGCCTATGGAGGAATAGCAATTATCCTAAAAATTTGTTAGCACGGGATAGGCTTTATCTCGGCAGACGCACGGTTACAATTCCACTGACATATTTACATTTACATGTCTTATGGATAGTCTTAAATAAGGCTGGGCAGTATTACTACAAAATTGATGTTTAAAAAGAGGTGTCAGTTTTGGGTACTACGAGGGGAAAACTGTACCATTATAATCTCGAAGTACCAGAGTTGAAATGGTGTAATAGTGGTAACCTATGTGTAGCGGGACAAAAGCTAACTCGCCAAGATTTTAATCTTGCGTCCAAGAATACATGCGAAGTGCTATCGAGGGAGAAAATTTCAATCCTTTTGTCACAAGTACCTTAGAAGTTTTATCGAGGAGTATATCTCGAAAGGCTTTCGAAAAGGAAGCCTGTTGGCAGCTTAAGGGGGCATATAGGTTACAAATTAAAAAAAAAAATTTAATTTTAAAAAAATGCCAAAAAAAATATCGGATACCGATTTTGTAACCTCGAAAATCGACTTTTTCTTCAAATGGCCGCCATTTTGTTTTTTTTTCGGCGGAAAAAAATTATCCTAGTTCAGGCAATAGGCACTTCAACAAGGATTAATTAAGTTTTTTTCTCCTCAGATGTTCCACACTGGTGATGTACTGCACACCGTCAATTTTTTGGCATTTTTAAAAAAAAAATCAAATGACGTCAAAAACCACTTTAATTCTGACACAAATTTTTCTGTTTTCTTTAAATGTTAGTTCATATATGTGCAAAATTTGAAAACGATATCTTTTTTCCTACTATGGAAAAAAATGTACGAAAAAAATTTTTTTTTTAAATTTGTAGCCTTATGCCCCCTTAATTGTTAATGAAGAAGCCTCGATTTATCAGATTATTTTCTTCTTCGATATAATTTGTTTAAAAGAAAATTTTCATTATTTTTTAACTCATCAAGTTTATTATAAGAACTTTTAAAAAATCACAAACATCCGCTTGAAAAACTAAACTCCTTTTAGATAGAAAATCAAATCTATTAGATCCTTTTCACAGTAAATAAATTCACACACTCTTTATACATATTTCATTCACTTTCCTATTCTTTTTAAAATTTAACTCAAGCTAAACTTTTCAGCAAATTTAGCCTTGACCATCTAAACAAGGAGTATAAAAAAAAAATTGCTTACTTCCTGTTTGTCCTTGTCCTTGCGTGCGATTTCTTCCGCCTTACGGCGCCGCCACATACGCATGCTTTCCTCAGCATTTTTCCGTTCCACCAGTCGCTTCTTCTCATCACACCACAGCAGCGGATGTTGATAGTTGTCGTAACAAAAATTGGCCATTTCGTCACTTGTCGTCATTGTGTCTGCCAGCCTTGTTTCCAAAGAATTTCAATTCATTTTTTTTTTCTTTTGTTTACTTTACTTTACTTTGCTTTTCCACTTTTACTATGATGTGCCTTAAATTAGTCCGGAAAATGTGACCCGCTCAAGTATTTGCACCGAACTAAAATGTCTCGTCATGTCTTTGTTATGGTGAAGCATTCAAAAACTCCAATTTTTCGTCTGATACTTCACAGCGTGGAACCATTCGTACCTGGCACGTGTTGATAAAGCGCGCAATCGATGCGACGGCAGTGGCTATGACTTCGTCACGTTGTCTAGGAGCACGTTCCACTCTAGGTGCAAATTTGATGCGCCCGAATATTTATAGTCGCTCGTATAGTTCCCATGACTGAGCTTGCATTGGCAAAGGTTTTTTGGTGTATGCTGCTTTGGCATGATGTAGCACTATGTTTACCCGCTTCGTCCTTGAGGTGTCTTGTACATTAATGGCAGGAGTTACTTGAGTGTTTGTTGTTAACATTTAATGTTTGTAGGCTCTTGTTTTCTAAAATACAGGGTGTTTGAAGATACTGTGTTTAGATAGTGGGATAGTGGGATAAACGAAGCAAGTAGCATGCTCAACCTTTAGACTGCATTTTAATGACCCCTGCTTCTTGCCTGCCAATCAAGTTACAAACTCAATAAATCACTTAGCTTGAGGTATGATCTTCGTAGCTTAGTTTTTGGGGTGGAATCTAATTTTGTTTGTGTTTTTTTATACTGACCCCGATTAGTTCCACTGGCTGAAGTTGGTCTATTCACCCAAATACAAAATCAACAAACTTGTTGATTATATCCAAACATGTTTTTAAGTTTCGAGCATTTAAGTAAGTTTACTTGGCAGAACAACAACACATGATATTGTAGCCAACATATTTGGGGTAGATCCCTGTTGTTGTCTATAGTGTTCTGTAGTGGATGGATGGCGTGCCAATGCGTTCTTTGCCAAACAGACGATTCTTATTAACAGAATACCTTTCGTGTAAGTTTACATAAATGACGCTCCGTCAGCGAGACAGACGCAATATATATTTGTTTGGCCCACTTTTTTTGCAATTATGTTTATTCTAAAGGTACAGTTAAGTTTATGTTGTTAACTAAGGAATTGTTGAGATATGCACGATATCATAGGGGGAACTGCACCGATTTCAGTGGAAACTATTGTGTACTTTATTAGTTTTGATATGTTGCCTTTTAATTTATCTTAGAGAAGTAGTCTTTTTTTTTGAGATCGATTTTTTTATTTTTTTGAGATCATATTTTCAGAGTTTTCGCTTTAAGCCATCTTCCGCCACACCGCATTTATCTTAAACCTTTGGTTAATGTTTGTATTTTGTGCCTAGTCATGCGATTTCCTCCAAATGTTATGTAATTGCATCTACAGTTTAAATAAGTTATTTTTTTCACTAATATAGGCTTAAGCCATCACTGAAAGACTGGCTCTTAAAGACAAGGCAGTTCAATAAGTGCTAAGTTTAATAAAGAAAAAAGTAGTTTTTTTACAAAATTTATTTCAAATTAAGTTTATTATTCAATCATTACACTACCTTTTTAGTTCGATATACTAAGTCCACCGATCTTTTAACACTTCGATACGTTTTGTATAGGACGGTTTGTCTAACTCTTCAATATGCGTATCAAAATGCTCCCAATTAAACTTCTTCGGGTGATGTAAATCCTATTCCCGTGAATCATCTTTTGAGATTGTGGGAAAAAGATAATAGTCGCTGTGATTCAAGATACGAGTATCTGGAAAATATGGTGGATGGAGAAGCAACATTATCTTGTGGAACACAATGAAATCGACATATCCGTTCTGGTTGCAAGTTGACATCAAATGGACAGTGTGACTTCATTCCTTTGCTAATTACATACATTGCAATAAAGCTAAGAAATATTGCTAGGTGAAGGAACTAAATGTGGTTGAGATAAAATTTAGGAAAAAACATAAATATCGTACCTAAAAATAAGTTGAATTCTATGTTTGATGGTAGCGATAAAACTAATTTTATTGATCGCTGATATTTTCCTGCTTGGATTTAAGCTTAAACATTTTTTACTTGTGCTCGTTTACGTCTCTACTGAAAACGTGTTTTTTTTCAGGACTAAGCTAAATGATTTTAAAAGTTTTGTGCTGAACTATGTATATCAATGCTGGCGTAGAGTCCAGACAGCTCGTGGTTCCATAGAATTCTGTACAACATGAATTCCATGTCACGCACTGTTACAGCTTGCGAATAATTGCAACTGATTTACTTAAGAAGACATTTTTGCGAAAACTGGTTTGCATTTTTTTATTAATTAATTTTACGGTCTATTTAAAATATGTAGAGGTTTTATGACTCCACTTATGAATTTCGGTGATATTAAGCAAAATGTAGCGTACGCACGTGCTACAAAATTTTCCTTTTAAAAATTTTATGTCAGCTTCTATCTGAAATTTCTGCGAATTGACTTCAGATAGAATTTTTATGTTTTTTTACAGCAATAAGAGGTTATCCTAGATTATATTAGTAGTTAAGTTATTTGAGAAAAAAAAATTATAAAACAATTTTTTCAACTTTAATCACCGTCACGCACATGTTACATTCGTCACGCACAATTACACCCTACTTTCATATTACTGTTACCTTCGACCATATCTACTAAAAACTGAAATAAAAACAAAAGGATTAAAAATTTCTTATTTTCTTTTTTTTAATCTCTTTTATGTCATGACTAGATACATTTAAGAAAAAAATTTGAAAATCAATTATTTTAATCGATAAAAACTATTCTATTCCATTCGATCGAAAAGTCGATGCTCTCAATCACTGGAATTGAAGGAGCTGGAACTTTGGGGACTCTTCAAATTCTTCAACAGATTCCATGTGGACCTATTCAGGTGTATTCTCATTTCTTATGCAAAGAAATTTGCCTGGCCTTTGAGAGAGTACCCGTAAAGGCTGCACCCGTACATCACCAAGTTCATTGTTTTTGTGAATAGGATTCCTTAAAATGGATTTATTGAATAATAATTTATATTCCGATTTATTTTAACCCTTAAATGCCCAACAACACCGATATCATTAAAATTGTGTAGTGCTAAATGATCCCCTGAACACGACCCCGTTTTTATTTTTTTTGGAAAAAATGTTTGTTTAAAGAAAACATGGTTGTATCCAAAAAGATACAGTGGGCATTCTGACGTATGTATACCATCAATCAGCTTGGTTGTAGGAATTCAAGGCAAAAACGTGGGAAACGATTCTTTTTATGATAACTCTAAATTTGTTTGTTAAATGATACTCTAAAATTGTTAATAGCTTAAAAGGTATTTAATGTCAAAATCCGAACTTTCCGTAAAAATGAAAAAACTTTTTAATTTGACGGTCAATATTTCCCAAACCAACAAAGTATGCCAATAATTAAATTTTTGTTTTATATTTGAAATTTGAGTGAAAATAAATACATATCCAGCTTTTTAATTTTTGCAATATTTTAAAATAAATAGCTTATTTTCTCGGTTGTATCCAAAAAGATACACTGGGCATTTAAGGGTTAAATTAAATAAAACTCACTTATGAGAATTCATATTGACACTTGTCAATAGTTAACCGTCAATTTAGACGTTTGACCGTCTAATGCAGATGTAAGGATGGATATTTTTTTAAATGAAGGGTGTATTCATTTCAATTTTTTCGAGTTGTTTTATTTTTGGTCACTTTGCTATATATGAGACCCCCCATATCATTACTAATTGTAATACATTTTAAAGCCCCTCCTCTCCCCTAAATTGGTAACGTTATTTATGAACGACCCCGTAGTGTATAAAAACTACATTGTTGTATAGAAAAAAGTGTAACATGTGCGAAACGCTTGGAATTTTTTTCAATGGAAATAGTAAAAAAAATCTTTTTCAATGTGGTTTGCCATCTCAATATCCACACATAACAGCATTTTCCGCAAAAAATTTCTTATAGTAGAGTCTGCATTGAAACATATATCAATATTGTCACGCACATGCTACATATGTATTTTCTTCATTAATTTAACTGCTCTTACCACGGTATGTCGTTGATAATTATTTATTCATATATATGTATGATTATTAGGAAAATATTAAAAAATTTGAAGCAAATATTTTTTTTTAATTGTTGTAATAAACAGCGCACGCCCTCATGGCAAATATCAAAATAAAACTGCAAAATTTTCGCTCAACTTATTCACCACGCGAAAGCAAAAAAAAACACAGAAAAACTACCGTTATTTTGAAAAATTCAACTTAAAACGTGTTGTCCGAATTCGATAGAATATATTCTATATAGTTTCTCTTCTCTCTTTACAATTTGATTTTTGACCTATGAGGTTGACTTTTTGGTGGAATTCGTGACAAGCCATTGACGCTGATTGGATCGAAGACCTTTCGATGGACTTTTCTCTCGAAGACTCCCAAAGTCTTTTCATCAAAACTGCTCAACGTCCAGGTTTGTCCTGCATATAAAAGGACGGGCATGATTAGTGACTTATAGAGCGTGAGTTTTGTTCGTCGAGTGAGGGCTCTGCCTTTGAAATTGCCTACCCAGCCCAAAGTAACACCTTTTGGCAAGAGATATACTTCGTCTTATGTCAATACTGACATCCTTGGAGGAGTTTACACTGAATCCAAGGTAAAAAAAGTCCTTAACAACCTCGAAGGAGGTGTTGTCAACAGTGACATGGTTTACAAGGCTCTGGGACTGTTTTTTGATACTAGGTATTTTGTCTTATCTGGGTTCACTGCAAGACCCATTCGACTCAACTTTTTCGCTAAACTGGAAAGTGCTCCACTGACGTCACGCGTATTATGGTCAATGATATCGATATAATCAGTGACGTGGTTTGCAAGGCGCTGGGACTGTTTATTTGTTGACACTACACCGAGAAAAAAAGCAATAGTAAAATCACCAAAGCCGGCTTGGGTAAGGAAAATTGTATGGAAATTAGAAACTTATGGTTATTCACCAAAGTAATATACTGTTTAATACATTGCTTTGAAAGCACATACTTCGATATCCTACCAATAAAAAAATGTTTGATTCACCCAAGCCAAGTATATAACATTTTAACCAATAGTGTAGGTAAACCACAGAAAACTTTGACACTTTATCAAAATGGTATGAGCAATATTGTTCGCTGAATACTCCCTGCTTGTTATAGTTCTCGATTAGTTTTTGTAATGAAAATTATATAGCGTAGATGTTTAGCCAAGTTGCAATGCTTCATGAGTGCATTTTGTTGGCATTAAATTAGATATATTTATAAGCGATCTAAATACATAATTTTTTTTTACTTTGTAAATCTATGTTGTAAACTTTGTAAATGTATGTCTATTTACATTAAATAGAACAGGTTTTCCTTAATAAAAATGAAAATTTTTGGGTAATTTTGTTTAGAAGTTTCACCTAAGTGCTTGGGTAATTTTGCACAGCAGCAATATACAAAATTTTACATAAGTATATGTACATTTCATACTTGTCTTAAGAAATTTTTTACAATATATAGTAATTTACCTAAGGAGTTGTATTTATATTTTATGCTTCTCCCTGTATATTTATTTATCTATTTAACTTTGATAGTTCAACAAAGTTTTTTGTTGAAAATTTGAACACTATGTTCGGCAGAATAAGCAAGCAAGCGTCATATAAATTGTCGAAGCTAATGTGTAAATTACAACATACTTCGCTGCCAAACTGCCAAAGCCATCGTATAAATTATACTACGTTTTTTATTAATTTTGCATAAGTTTTTTTCTCGGTGCAGGTATTTCGTCTTATTTGCGTTCACTGCAATACCCATTCGACTCGACTATTTCGCTATTCTGGAGAATGCTGCACTGACTTCACGCGTATTATGGCCCATGATATCGATATCATCAGCATACGCCAGCAGCATAATACCCTCGCAGAATTTCATGTCACTACGTTTCAGACCAGCATATTGAATGATCTTCTTCATCATTAGATTAAAAAAAGTCGCACGATAGATGGAATCACCAAACCTCGTTTGGTATCGAATGGTGGTGTGAGATCCTTCTCGATTTTAACTGTGCTGCTGTTGTTTCCCAGTGTCATTCTGCAAAAACGGATGAGCTTTGCAGAATTGCCAAATTGAGACTTGGTGGAGTACAGGTGATCTCTTATTATTCTGTCGAAGGCGGTTTTGTAATCGACAAAAAGATGGTGCGTGTCGATTTGCTTTTCTAGGGTCTTCTCCAATATTTGTCGTAGTGTAAATATCTGGTCGATAATAAATTTGCCACGGGTCGAATCGACTCTTCCGTGAACATACCACTCGTCACATAAAAGAAGCATTTGGAATTATAACATCCGTGAACGTACTAAGCTTATCGTAATTTGGTATTAATTCTTCAGTAAACGTACTCTTGAACGTATTGACTGCTATGAGCTTTCATTCGATCACTTCACAGCGAACGTAAGGAGTGCGTACGAAATAAATAGTGCATACTTTTAGGCTTAAAACTTTTTTTGTATCGAATGCATTTAGATGTCATTGGCATTTTGACATCTGTCAGTGCCATCAAAAACCATGAGCTTAATATAAGGTCTGTTTCCGTACGCAGTTACGTTACTTAAAGTTGCTTAAAGGCGTTTCTTTACACATTTTTCGAGCTCGAGAGAGAAGAACAAGCAAAATAACACTCTCTCGAGCCTCGAAACTAGCTTGAACTTTGCTTGAACAATTTCTTCGAGCACGATAAGACAAGCATCATGGTGTAATAATAATAAGGTGTTAGTGAATTTTTGACAACACCAAGAATAGCTTTCTTTCTGTCAAAAAATTGTGAGCGAAAGAGAAGAGCCGTTGATAGTTGTCAAATTGTGTTATTTGTTTAAGTTGCTAGATGATGATGTGTTATAGTTTTTATAGGTTATTGTGCGAATAAAGTTTAAATAAATATTTAATTCAATTAATTGTGTCGTGCTGTGTTGGCAAAAAGTTATTGCAGTTGTCTTCGCCCATTTGCCAAGTTTGCCAATTAATGGTTTTGTCATTTTTATCGAAAACGTCCGCTGGAAGGTGCCAGCTTTGGCCAGCATGCAAATTGTCTTGCATTCACATCGACTGCTTCAAGAAAATATCGAATGCCATGAAAGAATGTTCAATACCTCAACTGATAATATCCATCAAAAGAAGTGGACATGGCATTGAGCTTCGACCGACTGCACGTTATCTGATTTATTTTCATTCCAATTCACCATCAGCTGTTTTTGACAGGAGCGGGGCGAAAAAATTTATCATTTTGAGAGAGAAGTGTCAAATTCACTAACACCTTATTATTATTACACCATGACAAGCATCAAGAAGAACAAGAAAATGTCAAATTTGTGTAAATAAATTTGGCCCTGCTTACGTTTATAGGCAATTAGCTGTTTTTGTGCTTGAAACTCGCTAGAAGTCGTTTCTGTACTTTTGTGTAAATTCTCTCTTTTCGACAGATATAAAATTACCCTCACAGCTTGAACTTTACTCGACCCAACAAAAAGTTCGCGAAAATATAAAAAATTAAAAAAATTAAAAAGGGTTAAAAAAATTACAAAGTTCAAGCCATTTGCACTTGTGGACAAAGGAATAGCTCATTCATTACAACTGAGACGATAAATACTGAAGTATATATCAAGGAATGAGGAAGATCCTAAATTCTTTTTGCCTGATCTCGCGTCTTGTCATTATAGCAAACGAGCTATTGAGTGGTACCAAAACAATAATGTAGCGTTTGTACGAAAATGGAAGAATTGTTTTTTACCGAAAATGTGTGCACCATTTATTTCGTACGCACTCCTTCCTTCCACTAAAATCCAAACGAAAAAGTTTCTGCGAAATTGGAGCGAAATGTGAAAAATTATAGTTAAACATTAATTTAGCTAATATAATCTCAAGTATTTTCCTCGATTGATCGCTAACGCAATTTTTTCTCATACGAAAGCCGTTTCGTTCACGGATGCGGCGATTCGGCCCAAGGTCTGCAACCATACTTATAAGGTTTACGATGGGCTTCAGTCTTTCACGTAGTACGCTCGATAGGACGTTATATGCGATATTAAGAAGGTTTATTCCACGATAGTTGGCACAAATGGTGGGATCGCCTTTCTTATGAATTGGGCAGAGGTTCCAATCGTTTGGAATGCATTCTTCAGACTGACAAATTATAATTAAGCTTGTTTTCTGACCACAGAGGGTTTTGGGTATTAATTTGTTGACAACTGTTTACTTTTAAGTACATTAACAAGTACTAGGTGTCTGATACAAAACATTTTCAATATTTTACATCTTGTTTTTTTACTTGTAAAATATAATTAAAAAAAAAAAGAAATTTTTTAACGAAATCGTATTTTATTCATCAATGTCAACAAATAGTCTTAATATTGTACAATTTCTTAAAAACTTTGCAATACAAATTTGAATGTATATCATATAAAAGTATTGTGGTTTTATTTTACAAAAAAAATTGTAAATTTTGACTACAAAAACATTAAGATTAAACATATCAACAGCAAGATCTAACAATTATTCTTGCTTTTTTATATATTATATGGTATTATACATATATATTGACTAAAAACTTTCGCTGCTGCTACTGTGCACTCTCTGTACAAATCATGTATATACATGAACATATCTATATATAAATAAATACATATGTACATACGAATATAAAAGCTTAACTGAAATATATATAATTGCTTGTAGTTGTAAATTTTGTTATTCTTGTTACTGGAGCATGTGCTTTCTATAAATGTACAGAGCTATACAGAGCAATATAAGTTTGTATGTAGATAGTAGGTACCATTCATGTAGAGTTACCACATAAAAGTAAAAAAAGTTCATACTTTAATCTTCTTCAATCTAAATTATTTCGTTTTTGTTTTTGTTTTTATCGCTTTAATATCCTTTCTTGTTTTTTGAGTTTATTTTTATTTTTTTTTTGTTTTTGTTTTTGTTTTTGCACTTTGCATTATATTCACATCTGGTACAGTATTTCTTTATTTTCATATAAATTATTTACAATGTCAACAAACTTAAAAACTAATTCATCGAGTAAATTTATAAGTTTAATGCTAAAAAAACATTTTTCAAATGTATTTTTAAAATTATTCTTAAAGTTTTTTTTTTGTAGTTTTTTTTTGTCTTTTTTCTTTTACATTTAAGATAAATATTTAAATTTTTTACATTTTGCTTTGTAGCATTAAGTGCAGGTGTAGATGTGTGTGTGTGTGTGTGTTTGTGTGAAGGTGCATATGTTTGCAACAAATCATCGAATTCGAACTCTATCAATTATTGTTATAATGATGCTATAATTAATTAAATAATTATATAACACTATTGTAATTAGTGAAAATTTGATGGTAGGTGTTATTGTTGTTTTTGTTGTGTTTTTTTTTTTTTGTTTTGTTGCTCTTTAGCGATATTATTACTTCATACGATTAATGACTAAGTCGGCCACTACTTGCAGGCCCTTCTGATAGGGTGACTCGCTCATTTCCTGTGCTAATCGTATCGCTTCAAT
This sequence comes from Pherbina coryleti, assembly GCA_943735915.1. Classification (NCBI taxonomy): domain Eukaryota; kingdom Metazoa; phylum Arthropoda; class Insecta; order Diptera; family Sciomyzidae; genus Pherbina; species Pherbina coryleti. The sequence goes on from OX030949.1 coordinate 14,021,774, forward strand.
GCAGTGTTTCTTGGCCAAAAAGCGCGTCTGTTCCAGGCCATGTGATTTGTGGACTAGTTCGAAGGCACGTTCAACATCGCCGGGTTCACTAAACCGACGCATAATCATGGGATTCAGTTCGGGATACTGCAAGAAAGGGGAAATAATGTTAGTAATTTTATAATTGTTGGCGTGAAATCGATTTTGGAATTTATCATTATATGTTAGCATATCACGAAAAATAATGTGTGCAATTTGTTGTCTTTTTTCACTGGTTGCACCAAAAATGAATCACTTCCGGTGTAACTAGTGAAATTTATTGATTCGGCTGGCAGCTTAATGTGTGAAATTTTTGCTAATTTAATAAAATTAAATGCAATTAGTTTGCATTATTTTCAAATGCCTCTGGGACGGTGCAATCTATGGTATAAACAACTTAGACTTTGTGCATAGTTTTCGCGCACGTGCTTGGCATAATTTCAGCTTGGTAGCCCATCAACCGCAGTTGCCCGCCTTTGCGTCAACTGAATTGCGTCAGGTGCATACTTTGCGCTTGTGTGTTGCAACGATGCATCTATATATCGACAAATACATATTGACACATACGCTGCACTCTTACACATTGGTTCACTCGCCCATCCCCTCAAACTAATTAAGTCTCTTCGCTTTTAAGTTTGATTGATAGATAGCGGTTTGGTTGACAGTGCAACGGTTGGTCGCATTCATTTTTGACATTTTTATTTTTAATTACAATTCATTGCACAGCGTTGCAAACACGTTTTAAAAACCCGAACGCATAAATAATGAAAGCTATTTGAGTCTTCTGTGACCAATATGGTAAAGATTTAACCTTAACCAAGATTAAAATGGGTTTAGGTGGGTTTTATTCGTGACAACTCGGTGCCAATGGCGCCAGTATATAATCGACCTACATATATTTACATTCGCAGTTTCTTAGACATCGAATAGTCTATCACTTTATAGGTGTGATAGACTATTCAAAAGAATGTACTTATAGCCTAGATGGCATTGGTTTAGATATATCTGGGTTTGAGTAAAGTAAAAATACAACTATTATTGTTATAGTGTTTTTTCTTCTTGCCAAATAAATCTATTTGCATCTTCAATAAGTGGGAATTATCAAAAATAACATTGGTAACAATTTTCGCTTTTTGAAAAATACAGCCCATTTTGACCCGGTTAAACTAAATACTCATTTCAGATGTTATACCTATTGAGTGAAGTCTGCGTTGGAAAGGAAGGGCAAATCTAGTAAAACATGTGTAGGATATTTTTGCGTGGCGGAAGGCCTTAGGCAAATTTTTCCAAGGCTATATAATTCTAGTTATAAGACAATCCCATCCACAAGCTCCTTTACAACCAACTACAACTTCTATTGATGGGTCGTAAATATTGATGAGTTTTCAATTTCAGTTGATTAGAGAATGTAAAAAGAAATGTGGAAATGTTAAAGCGTAGGATCTACGGGACCTCTGTGGTTGATGGCAGTCAAGCTCGCTACCTACTCGACTACCTAGGCTGCCAATTAGAAAATTCTTCTTTTTTTATTGAATACCCTTAATATCCTTGAAGTTTTCAGACCAGATTAAGCATAAGAAAAAAAAAAAAAAGAGTTACATACTCTTGCAAATAATATGCTTCTGCGAAATCTTATTGAAATAGCTTCATTGAAAAAGATGGCGACCGTGGCGTAGTTGGTTAAAGTGCGTGGCCGCTATGTCAAAGAACTTTGGAGACCCAGGTTCGAACCCCAGCAGCGACAGAAAATTATTTGAATAAAATAATTTTTCTGTACGGACGCCACCTCTCTGCAGACAATGGCAAACCTCAGAGAGTAATAAAAATGCCATGTAAAGCTTCTTGAGAATAAGAACATTCCGTTCATCGCCGTTCGGAGTCGGCGTTAAGCCTGTAGGTCCATTTCTCGGTCAATTGTGTACAAACTTAATAACACGCACAACACAATTGATCATAAGAAGCTAGGTCAAAGTCCTTTCAAGGGCTGAAATGGCCAGTTATTTATTTTTTTTTATTTATAATATAAAATAAAGTTATGATAAAAATTAAAACAAATAACTCAGCATTTTCAAATTGCCATCTCTTATTTTAAACTTTAAAAAACGGATTACATATGCAATCCGCGCGACCACTCTCGTCACATTTAGGTACAAGACTACTGCAGGGTTAAATTGCACAACAAATTGAATGAAATTTAATTTCATCCAACCAAATAAAGGGCTTAAAATGAGTGTGAAAATTCAGAAATAGAAGCAATATATTAAGAACGATTTAATTTTGGTGTTTAACGTGATTTTTAAAGGATTTAATATTTGTGGATGAAGATTTATGCCAGAAGTGAACTTGATATGTTGAAAATAGTATGAAGTGATGTAAATGGTATGCATGCCACATGGCATGAATGATATGGTATGATTGAAATGGTTTGATGGTAAGGTGCGATGGATAATGGGTATGGTTTGACGATATGTTATAATGGGTATGGTGTAATTGAATAGGATGATAGGTATGATATGAGGGGAAAAGTATATTATGATTAGTGGTGAATGTTAAATGGTGGTTGTGGTATGATGGGTTTAGTACGATAGTGCGGATGATGGTATAATATGATGAGTACTGTCTGATGGTATAATTAGGCTTGCCATAATTTTTTGAAAACGAGTCCGGACACTTTTTGAGTTTTTTTTTGTGAAGGGGGGGGGGGGGGGGGGGTATGAGTAGATGACATCCACAATTTTGCTGCACTTGTACAATTCATGTTTTTTACGATAAAGCTTGCAGCAAGAATTCTTAACTTAATTATGTAAGAAGCTGTTGATTTTTTCTTATCTTCTTTGATACCTTTGGTGCTTTCAAATTAATAGGAATATAAAACAATTAGGAAGTATGTAATTCATTTATATTTAACGAAATATTTGAAAATAAACAAGTTCTTTAAAAAATAATAAACTTAGAATGAATATAAAAACATAACAATAAATAATTATATGAAAATGAAAATAAAATAAAAACTAAAATGAATTTTGCACTAAATATGTATCAAATGTGGGGCTACTTAGTACAAAGTAGTACTAAAACACCTACAAAAACTAATAGCAACATTTCGCAAATCAAGAAGGGTCAAAACAAATTAATACTAACTGCAAACAACAATTGTAAATATAACAACGATGAGGTATGATATGATTAACAGATCATTAAATTATTTTATTAGTTTCTATTAATTTTATTTTTTTACACTTACACTTTTTTTATTAGTGTTTCAGCTACTTTCTTAAAGATCCCTTTGTGTTCACACGAGAACTTTTTTCTAGGAAAGAGATATTATAATTATTTTTTCAATTTGTTGGGTCCAAGTCCGGACAAAATCACAAGTCCGCACATGGTTGCAAAGTCCGAACAATCCGGACTAAATCCTGACGTATGGCAAGCCTAGGTATAATACTTCGAGTATGGTATGGTATGATGGGTATGGTGTACGGGGTAAAGTACAATATGAGTATGTTCAAAATGGAGGGATGGGAATGGTTCATGAGCATGTTAGAAGTTATAGCTACGTTGATTATTGATTTTCTTAGCTTTTTCTTATGTGTACAACAGACGGCCTTTGAGAAAATTACAATTCTTGAATTTCATGAACTTTTTAAAACTAAAAACAACCTCATATTGTTAACCTGCATATTTAGGCGAATCATATCAGACTTTCTGGACATATATTTTTAAAGGTATTTAAATCAAACAAAAAATATACCTTCTAGATAATTTTTCTTGTAAAATTTACAGCTAAATCGAATAGTCAGGATAAATTTCTCTATTTTCACAAAAAGCAATCGAAGTTAAAAAAATAACCATTAAACGAATAAAACGCTCTGTTCTCAAAAGCATTGCAATCCTACTGTTTATCGTTAACATAAATTAAAAAAAAGGTATAAGTTCGAAAATACCCGGGTAGCTTGAAATACAAGAAAACGTTCGGGTTCTCTGCTATTGTTCGGTTCGAAACAATTATTGTTAACAAACTTTACTCAAAATACCCGAAAATACCAACAAAAACAAACTTTATTAAAGAAATGCGCTACTGACAGAGTGTATAATCGGTGTAACAGTTACACTTTGAAATAATATTTTAAAATAATCTGAAAATGTATAATTGAAATCTTATAGTTTTATATCCAATATATAATATTTTCTGTACATTCATTTTGTGATAGTTTTCTTTGTACTTAGAATTCTTTATTTTTAGTCAAAACCCCCCCTCCCCAGGACCAAATACTGGGCACGGGCCTGGTGTAACTCGCATATCTTGGCGGAAAAACGAAGTTTTTGACCAATTTGGGTACGAAATTTGGGAATTTTTAATAGGGCAATTCTGACTTCGTATTCTTAATCAGCGGCCTTGAGAACAGCCGAGTGAATGATTACCCCAAAAGTAATTTTTTGTAATATTTTTGAATTTATTGCAAAAGTCCACAATTCCTATGAAAAGACGGCCATTTTGGGTACAAAGTTTTTTTGAATTAAAAAGTTTTTTTTTAAATCCAATATTTTGAAAAATGGTGCACTCGAATTACGAAATTGGTCACGGAATCGGAAAGGGCACACTCGTTAATATAGGATACATGTCTCTTCAATTTTCATTTTCAAGGTTTATCATATCAAATACATTGACTAAAAAAGGTAATAATGTATGCCACTTTGGGCCGAAATGGTCTAAAATTTCCCCAGGGGGTTTTTATGTCCCTCTCAGAGTACAAAACTGTACATAACTCAGAAATGTTCAGTCTATGCTCAGAATCAATAATTTGAAAGTCTGAATTCTGATTATTTTAAAAGCAAGGCTATTGTTTAATGATATTATGTCCGAAATATTTTTTACATCAGGCACTGACGCACAATTGGAACATGGCCAAATACAAAAATTATAAGCTTTTTAATAACAATCATATTCATCAAATTATTAACTACATTAAACATTGATAATATGAGGTACGTCCCCCTACTTTTTTAATTGACTTTTCTTAAGCATTATTCACAGAACATAAACTACCAGGTGCTTACAAGTTTAAGGCAATAAGGAAGCAATTCAAATGGCACACTCATGAAACTATAAACTACACATTTTACTATAAACTATTATCATCATCCTCATTATTAAGTTTAAGTTAAACTCTAGAATTTGCAGCGAAACGAACATTACAGGAGCTGATTAAATTTGCATTTTGAAGCATGCCAAATCAAATAAGACAACAACAAACACTCATCAGCTATAAAATAAATTTAGTAACAACATTATTGATGCACTCAATTCTCTTCCGAGTCGTCAACAAATAACAACAATGCATTCCAGATCGATGCGGTCAAGATCAAAAACATACCTTTTCGCATGCAAACAACACGGGCGCCGTTGCAAGTCCCAGCTTCAGATCGGCGGCTGTGGGCTTGCCCATCGTTTCAGTTGATGATACGAAGTCCAGCATATCGTCGACTAATTGAAATGCCAGACCAATGTTTCTGCCGTATTGAAACGCCAGCTCAGTGACGTTCTCATCAGCCTCAGCAATGACTGCTGTCTGTAGGAAAAACAAAAACAAAAAACAACAATAATTGAGAAACATGGCTTCATAAGTGCGTAATACACAAATTTAAGGTTTAACTAAGTTTTGAAAAGATATTCGAATTAGCTAATATGTGCAAAATGCAACGCATCGATGCATGCAACGCATTTGTGGTCGGGAGACCTTGTGACATAGTTGCACTCTGGCATAATTGCTGCAGCCTAGGGTAGGGCAAAGCAGGGTACGGCATAGTATGTAGTATGTTAAGTAAGTTAAGGTAAATTGCTTCTAATTTTGTAATAAATGTAAAGATTTCTATGAGTTTTAGTTGTTATTTGCTTGCTTACCGCCTTCAATGTGTTCGCAATCAATGAGGCCGTCTTCCGGTATGTCTTTGTCAGGTAGTGTGCGAAACGCTCGTTTTCGGTTTCCTTTGAGCCCAGCTGCATGAATTCACCTTGCACCAAATCGGTTAAAATCTAGAAAGTAAAGAAAAAGAGACGATAATTTAACTCAATACAGTTCAATTTATAAAGTTTTCTTTTGCAACATTGCAAATTTACAATAACAATGGAAGTGAAAACATCAGCGCACAAAGTGCAAGACATGCGTAATTCTTAAAATTACTGCTTATTACAGATTGCCATCGAGTAATTTGCCAATTAACAAGTTTAAGCAGTTAAGTGCAAAATTATTGCCACCACGTACGAAGAGAATACAATAGGATGGATGACCTTGCTTTTAAGTTTTACAAGTTGTTTTCTTAATCAGTCGTTTGCATCGGGAAACCTACACAAAAGCTTGAATAATCGTACAAAAGTTTAAGTTTTGCCTTTGCACGTGTGAGCTTTTAAATTAAGTGCATCAACTTAACCTTAAAAGTCTTAATATAGCTAGTTCGAAATTAAGTTTGATAATAACTTAAGATTGGTTGATCAAAATAAGATTGGTTTGAAGTAATAAATAATTTTTCTGAATTCAGGCTAGTAACCAATATAGTTTCAGGCCCAATAGAGCTCCGAGACCTGAAGTGTCAGTCCTCAGTATATTTTAAATATGAAAATTGCTATATACGTCAATTCAAATCAATACAGAGTTTATCTATGAGTCACAATACTCCTAATACGAGGGTAGTCAAAGAAGTACCCGACCCGAACTACTGGTTGCTGTTTAAAAAGAACGACTATGGTAGATTGTATCAATCTTATGAAGCTTATGTAGTATTTGTTTGACCATCAATAGTGAACGCTCTCAGTGAATTTGTAAACATGGAAACATTGGTCTCACTCCAACCAATATCAAAGCAAAGGTAAATTCTACTGTGGGGTAGTCTGCTCCTTCGTTTGCAACAGTAAAATATTGGGTAGCAGGGTTTAAACGAGGTCGTACGAGCTGCCAAGACGAACATCACAGTGGTCGACTAAATGAGGATAACCGTCGACTGAAAGGTCGCGAGATAGCAGACATGATAAGCATTTCAAAAAACGTTGTATATCGCATATTGTCTGAATATTTGGACGTGAGAAATCTGTCCGCAAGATGGGTGCCGCGATTACTCACAATGGAAGAAAAATAGCGTCGTGAGGATGTTTCAATCGAGTGTTTGGCGAAGTTTCGCAGCAATAAAGCAGAGTTTTTGCGTCAATTCATAACCATGGATGTAATATGGGGTATCACTGCACATCTGAGATGAAGGAACAGTCAAAGCAATGGACTAAAAGGGTATAATAGGCTATAAAGAAGGAGAAGATAATTCTATCTGTAGACAAGGTCATGGCGTCAGTTTTCTGGGATGGGTGTGGAATAATTTTCATTAATTATCTTCAGAAAGGAAAAACAATCAGTGGTGTCAAGAAAAAAGTTTGTTTCAAATGAAAATAAAGTTTTTATACATCAAGTCAATGTACCAGTTCATACATCCGTTTTCGCGATGGCTAAAATCAAAGAGTTAAAATGCGAATTGCTTTCTCACGCACCCTATTTGCCAGATTATCCAACTCGGATTATTTTCTGTTTCCAAGCTTGAAAAACTGGCTTGGTGGGAAAAGATTTGCCAACAATAAAGAAACTCCACCTACGGTTGATGGCTATTTGGAGGAGTTCGACGGTTCTCACTATAAACAGGTATCGAAGTTATTGAACATCGCTGGTCTCTGTAGAGAAATAAAGATATTTTTTCCAAAATTTTTTGTGTTTTTTTTTGTTATGTCGGGTACTTCTAGGACTACCCTCGTATTACTTTCATATCCTAAATTCCAAAAAAAAAAACTATATATACAATTTTTTATTTTTACAAAAGACGACCAAAAACTTATAATGTATGAAATACCTTCCCAGCATAAAAGTAGACCAAATTTAAATTAGTTCTGAACTAGTTCCAAAAAAACCAGTACTAATTCCACTACAATAACTTTTAACGAACTGACGGTTTTGCGGGTTGATGACATAGGAAAAGACAATTGTCTCCATAAACACTCCTTTTTCCCCATATTTGAACTAGTTACATTAGGAACATTTTTAAACTGGTTGCCTTCCCAGTAGCCTGAAAGTGGTTCTTTTTAACTAGTTTCAAAGTGAACATTTTAAAAGTGTAAAAATTTAGTGTACTGGAACAAAGGTCTTTCAGAGCTGATTTGTACGATATTTTCCATCCACAATCCAGAAGAAATTTTGTTTATAAATGTCTGGAAACATTTTTATTTTTGTTTTTATATTTTTTATTTTTTTTTTTTTTTTGTGCGCAGCAAATTTTGAAAAATAGCTAAAACGCGTTTATTTTTTTCAGCAATACGTTTGAAAACAAAAGCAAAGTGAACTGTTCTACACTGAACGCCTTTTTTATTTTTTCAGAGCTATTTCGAACTGCGCTAGAAATTAACTAGTTTACTTTTTCAATTGACTCCCAAATAACTACTGGGTTCCGATAAAAAATACTCAGAATTTCCCATTCAAGCAAGCCGCTTTTAAGATATTGTCAAAAAAATTTTTTTCTGGGTTGGTACATTTGTCATTTGGTGTTTAAATATTTGACGGAGCACCATTTGTCGGCAGTTTGTGTGTGATGGCTTTGTAAACAACTCCGTGTTTATTGAGTTCTCCATATTTCATAGAGTTTATTTGAAATTTTGTTTCAAACAAAATATGTAGAGAGTGACGAAGAAATATCAGAATTGTGTAGAAACAACTCTTGATTTCTTCACCACGACAGCGCACCGGCTCACACATTTTATCTTGTAAACGACTATTTGGTCAAAAGCATCGTTCATACCCTTCCACAACCTCTGTATTAACCCAACATAGCTCCTAGTGAGCCTTTCCTATTCTCACGACTCAAGTTACCACTTCGCGAAAAGCGTTTTGAGACTGAGGTTGAGATTGAGGCAATAAAGGAGAATTCGCAGAAGGAGCTGAAGACGATGCAAACGACGAAATCAGCCTATGAAAAATTTTTCCAAGATTGGAGGAAGCGTTGGATGTGTATTGCTTGCAATGGAGATTACTTTAAAGGAAATCAAATTAATTTCGATGAATAATGAAACCGTTTTCGTTTTATTGAAGTCGGAATGCTTTTTCAATCAGGAGATATTTTGAATTGAAGATCTTTTTAGTTTTGTTAGTAAAAAACTTTTTTTAGAATGGTTTTGGCTTAATTTTTTAGAATCAAGCCATGTTCAATGGAACATGAAGATTTGTCGAATTCATCATAATTAATAAAAAAACTCTATTTTGATTTTTGAAGTGAAACTTCTTTGGTGGCGAGTGAAATTTCAGTCTCTTATTCGTGACACTTTCAATGTGTAACGTTTTCAATTTATGTGAACATTTTCAAGGACGCTTTATTCGTGAAGCTTATAATAATGTCAAAAGCAAATATTTCTATGAAAATTTTCATTGTCTACCATAAAAATTCTTGCCACAAGCACGCATTGAACCTGGGACTGTCGCAAGAATCGAAAAAGAGTCGTTATGCTACATTGATTCTTTCAAACGGTCAAACGAAATGCTATTAATATTGCACGCATCCTACTCCGTTTCTAGTATATCACAGACACAAACCAATGTCTTTCATACATTTAATTTTCAGCCTAAGAGCATGCACGGAAAATTTATTTGTTACATTTGAAAGAGCATATCATAGAGCGTGGTTTGTCAAAAATTTGACAGATGATTGACAACTTGAAAAAAATTGACAAATTGATATTAAAAGCACAAGTGTCATAGTTAAGATTGTCGAATAGTTTCTGCCATGCCAAAGAAAATAACAAAACTACACCTAGGAAGTCGAGAAGTAAAGAACTTCCCGAAGCTAAGAAAAGTAGCGCAAAAAGGAGCAGAGTGCGCTTGTGTACACAGATAACGAATTACCTCATACAAATAATTATATGTGCATAAATATTTCTTTGCGTTTTTCCCTCCATCTGGAATAGTACAGTATTTTTATGTATGCAGTTTGTTTTTGTAATTCGTTGATATTGTTTACCAAATTTTAGCATGCAGTTCGTTTTCCATTTAATGTACCGTTACATGAAAAATGTGTCGGTGCATTGAATGAGCAGTAGTAAAGTATTATATGTGCATAACGCATTTAATTTGTGTTTGGTTGCTTAATTGATAGCTTCAAGTGCTCGCATTGGAAATAATTGTTGCGAAATACTAGGTAAGGTTTTTTCCTTTTAAAATCAATAAAGTTAATTTAACTATTGCGTGTAAGATATTGAAAATATCTCACGGAAAGAGCCTTTCTAAACATGGCCAGGGAATAATACTGGGAATGAGCGAAAATGGAGTTGAAATAAAAGAAATTGCCAAAAAGCTTAATCGCCACAGGAACACAATAACAAATTTTTGAAAATATCCTAGTAGTTATGGCACAGCTAGACGGAGTGGTAGGAAAACCAACATCGACGCTCGGTGTAAACGGATAATTCAACATCTTGCAGTAGTGGAACGAATGAGTAGCGGACAAATAAAAAGTCAGATGGGGCTTAACGTAACAAGAAGTAGAATAGTTCAAATATTATATGAAAATCCTAAAGTAACACATACTTCCATGACGCGACAACCTAACCTTTTGCCTCAACATATTAACGCACGTTTGCCTTCGCTACCAAGCACCAATTTCGGGATGAGGAATGGCGTAACGTTATCTTCAGTGACGAAAAAAAATTCAATTTTGATGGGCCTGATTGTTACAAGAAGTATTGGCAACATAACGATCAATTGCGGCGCACCTGCCACCTGTGTGTCCATGGAGAAGGATCGGTGATGATCTGGGCTGCATTTTGTTATGAAGGAACGACTCCAGTGTGTTTCATATCAACATAAATGATATCACACTAAATTGGACAATGAACTAATACAATTTGCCGGCCAACTTTATGGCGATAATTGGACTAATCAGCAGGATAATGCGCCAATACACTGTGCAAAGCATACAAAAGAGTTTTTTACAGCCAGAAATATACCATTTCTGCGATGGCCAGCAATAAGTCTAGACTTAAACCCCATCGAAGATCTCTAGGGAATCCTCTCTGGATAAGTATATAAGAATGGAAGGCAATTTGAGACAGATAGAGAGTTAAAAATAGCAATAGAGCAAGAATGGCAGAATTTTAGTCCATCCCCCCAAAAATCCTTGATTAACTCTATGCCATTCCGACCGAGCCAAGTTATTTTAAAAAAAGGAAACCATACAAATTGCTAACATGAAATTTTATTTAATTTTTTTTATTATTAAACTTGAAAATAAAACAAACAGCACATAAACTTGAGTTGTGCACATATAATTACTTACTATGAAGAAATGTTTATGTTAATTTTTTATTTAATTTAAAGGACAATTGAATAAAGTCATTGTTATGTTATGTTACTGTTGTCATAAATAATATAACTGCAAAAGCAGAATTTTGAAACATTTTTATTTTAGCGCAAAAACAATTTGACCAATGGTGCACATATAATTATTTGTATGAGGTAGATATTTTAAAAATGCAGCCGCAGCTAGGTCTGCAAATAATGGTAACTGTATGGCGATTGGAACATCATCTCAACAAAATTTTGAAGCCAACCAAGTTGATATGCATAACAATCTACGTTCGCTACTTTACGAGGTCCTCCCTCAACGTAGCAACTATGATGATCAGAAAGCAGAAGACAATATTCAAACATAGTTGCCTTCGCTTTCGGAGGCTCTGTCAACCAGTACTGTGCAAATGCAACCTAATATTCAAAAAGTGACCAAGTTGAGGAGGCATTTGAAATCTGATAAATCACCCGCTGAACTTTCTCACGCTTATAGAAAACGGAAAAAACTTTATTAGTATTCCATTTTTTTTTGCATTTCTTTTTAGATAATTCCTCTCTATTTTACACTAAAATCTCTCTTATTCTTTACTTTTTAAGAAGTTTCACTTCTGTCACGTGTACGTTGCTACAAGCGAGTTTTTTTAATCTTTTTGGATCTACTCTACTCTTAGTGTGGCGTCCGTGGCGTAGTTGGTTAAAGTGCGTGGCCGCTATGTCAACGAACCTGGAAGCCCAGGTTCGAACCCCAGCAGCGACAGAAAATTATTTGAATTAAAATAATTTTTCTGTACGGCCGCCACCTCTCTGCAGACAATGGCAAACCTCAGAGAGTAATCAAAATGCCATGTAAAGCTTCTTGAGAATAAGAACATTACGTTCATCGCCGTTCGGAGTCGGCGTTAAACCTGTAGGTCCATTTCTCGGTCAATTGTGTACAAACTTAACAACACGCACAACACAATTGATCATAAGAAGCTAGGTCAAAGTCCTTTAAAGGGCTGAAATGGCCAGCTATTTATTTATTTTTTTTATTTGGATCTACTCTTATAATAATAATTGTTATTTAAGAAAATATGGTTCAGAATTTAGAAAAATTAAATTCTTGGATTAAACGTCTTGAACTTTCATACAAATCAAGCCAATTTTATTACTCGAAATAGTACGAACCTTAGAACTGCTAGATGCCGGTTTGAAATCTCAAAGCAACGAATAGAGTATGCTGGACCTTATGAATTTAATAAACTTCAAATTCTATCAAAACCATTGAACGGATTTCAGTCTTTAAAACAAACCTAAAAAGATTTTTACTTGAAAATATAGATTCGCTACTTCCGTTAAGAAATACTAGTATATTTTTGTAAATTCACTTATATATATGTATATTTTTTTGTTTTTTTTTTATTTTTTTATTGAAATTATACTTAATTAATTTAGATTATTTCTTTTCTGTTTATTATCGAATTGATGATGCTTTTTATTATGAAAAAAACTTATAATTAAAATGATAAATTTCTAATCTGTAAAAATGCCAGGTAAGCCTCTACAAAGCCTTTTTGGCGCTGAGGCATTTTGTAATTGAAAATTTATTAAATACAAAATTGAACTTAAGAATGTTTATATATTATGAATTTTAAACTAGTAATTATTATAATTATTATTGTGTAAATACTGTAAAATTTGTGAATAAACATATAACCACAAAAAAAAAAACAAAAAAAAATTGAATTTGGATTCGCAATTTAAAATGCTAGGGTATTCTATTTTTTTTTATATATATAATGTACTTTTATCATCCTCTAATCACCACTTAATTTGAAACCTTTAAAAACAAATTTAGCTCCAACCGAATATTTTTTAAAATGATGAAATTTTTAACCATGGCCTGATTTAGAAGAATCAAAAACATTTCATTGAGATTGATTAGCAACGCTTCCTGGCTGCTAAATGCTTTTATTTTCTTTTGGTGGTGGCTACATATAAGGCTATGATATATTTATATGTATGTATAAGTGCACGTGTTATAAAACTTAAATGTAAAATTAAACACATAACTACATTTTTATATATTTTTTTTATTTTATTTTTTTTATCCAGAACAAAGGAAGATTTCAGAAACGTTGAGACTTTGATTTTGGTACTTTGGTTTTTTTTATTTGCACACTTCACAAATAATTCAAATATTTGAATTAATACACTTCAAACATAATGTTGTCATTTTTACATAGATTATTAATATTTTATTTTTTTTCCAGCTGAATTAAGGTGGCAAACCTTTCAAAGTCGAAGATCATTTTTAAAAAGGCAAAAATAAGATAAATCAACAAAAGTTATGTCTACGGTTCTTATTTGTTTGAGCAGTTAGAGTATTCAGACGTGGCTATTCTTGACATAGTAAATTCAAAGCACATCTTAAGGTTTTTGTGAATGGATTATTAAGCAGGGTAATGTTAACAAAACATATATGAAATGGTATTATTTTTAACGTAATCTAGTATAAACTGGGATTTCCAACATATAACTGAAAAACTTCCGGTCGCGTGAGTAGAGTTCTTCAAGGTTGAAATGGGTAGTTAAGTTGCTAGCAATACCACTTACATGTACGTATCTACGTAACGTATATCATATTTTATTTAGGCATTTTAGATAAATAATGTCAAATTACAGACAACAGTTAAACGACGTTAATATAAGACAATCAATTTTAGTTTAACTGCTATCCATGATGGACAAAATGCAATAATATTCAAGCACATACAACAGTAGTACATGGACAAATATTAAGCATGCGTTGTTATTGCGTTCATCAGCCAGCAACACATCATCACTTGTTTTAGATCGTGCAAATATTTGCGAATGCGCATGCGCAACACTCACTAGCTGCATACAAAATAGTTGGACCAGCTAGCTATTGGCTGATTTTTGTTTATTGCCAGCAGTAACTTTAACTGCAGCAGAAGCAGCCGTAAATATCTATTAACAACCATCATAGCAATAGAGCAGCAGCGGCAGCAGCAGCGGCAGCAGCAGCTTGCGACCAAATAAATGAGTGTCATTTTATGCCAAAATATATGCTTAACGACCACCACCACCATAAACAACAGAAACCAAAAAATAGTATGTTCCAAAAAACAATGACAAAAATGATTGGCAATTGTTCAAAGTGTTGTCATTTTCGTTGTAAACGTGGTCAATTGTTTGTCAATTACATGTGCGAGCAAGAATGTGTGCAAGTCGGAGCAGGGCCGTTTTAAGGGATTTTACGCCCCCAGACAGAGTAAAAAACGTTTAAAAGTAAGTTGTTTCCAAATAAAGTTATAATATTTGATTTTTATTCTTCTATATACAAAAAAAAAAAAAAAATAAAATAAAAAATTTAAGTTAGTCAAAGAACTTCTTTAAATCCCTAAAAGACCTAGGGGTCGTTCATAAATTTTCAATTTTTTTCGCAAGCGAAGTCGATCCGGCTATTCATCGGCATGTATAGGAAATTTCTCCACTGCTCGGACAAGAGCACGCTTTAGAGCAGTGGGCCCAAGAAATTTTAAGCACACAAACACAAAATGTTGCTCATTGTTGTTTTTGACAAAAACAATTACAATGCAATAAAATCATATGTAATAAAGTACACAATGCTTGCATGAAAAATTACTCGACACACAAGTAACGGAACAATCAGCTTCAGCATCGACATCATCGAGTGGCTTTGCATGCATTTGTTTTTGTAAAATTCGCTGGAAAATGTGCTGAACACTGAACGAGTGCAGTTGGTGTTGTTGTTTTTTTCGGGTGTTCTTTGATTTTGGCTCATCGCAAAGACAAAATTAAGATAGAAAAAAAATTGTATGAAGGGCCACGCGGGTCATACGGGCAACTACGTGGGCCTGTTTGCTTTAGAGACTCGATATTTGGGTGTCGAGTAGAGCAAGCCATACCCTTTAACACGGACCACAATTTGTAATACAATGGGTTCAGGTTTGGGCAACCCGATGGCCACTGATCCGTGGAAATTAAGTCCGATGCATTGTTTTTGATCCACTCTCGAGTCAATGTTAAGAGGCTTTACAACCAATTTCAAAACATCGGATTCATACACTTTCACCAAAGTTTTGACTCCTTATTCACAAAATTAAGCTTGGTGACCACATCATAGGCAACTCCCCACCAAACCATCACAGCTGGGTGGTGACCTCTCTAAAATTTCGGAACAAGATTCCTCTACGGTGAAATTTTTTCGTCAGTAAACACAATTCGTCTAAGGACATTATCCGCGTGCTTGAGAAGTAACTCTTTTGATTTTCGCTTACGTTGTTCCTTTAACGCTGCCATAAGAAGGTGCCCGGTGTGTCTTTTGTATGCTCTGAGCCCCAAGTCATATTTAAGAATGCGCGAGATCGATTGCGCCGAGATATTCATCTCCAGCGACAAGATTTTTTGCTTTCGCAGCGGTTTTCACTTGATTCGAGACTTCACCGTCTTGATGCCTCGTGGTATTCTTACAACACACGGACAGCCGGATTTTGGACAGCCGATTATTCCACTCAAACAACTTCACAGTACGATACACAAAATTACGAGTGATTCCGAGTGTTGGCAAGGTCCGAAAGATATCTCCTCTTTCCATGCCACATTTTTTTTAGACCAACTATAACAACACGATTTTCGAGAGCGCGCCCCATTCCATGATTATAAACAACTGCCGCCGAAAAATTTAGCAAAAAAATACTTAATGTCAAAACGAAGCGAGTGCGTTCAGTAGTTCACTCACAGTGAACACGTTAAGTCGTGTACCAAAACATATGAGAGTACTAAGTTCATAAAATATTGAAGTGAAAATGTATTTCCAAGAATAATAGAAACAAGATTACACGTTGCGCGGTCCCGTTATCTAATGCTCTCTTTCTCAACTGAGTGCATGACGTCACACAGTAGGTACTTTTGCTTGACAAAAACGTATGCGATCTCTTAGGCGAATTGACGAAATTGAAAATAAATTCTTTCGAAAAAGTAAAGAAAAAATATCTACTCTTCTGTATAAAAATATGAATATTTTCGTATACGAAAAATATGATTTTTTTAAACTTTCAAGATTTTTATCTCCTAAACTATTCGAGACTGACAAAATTTTATTGTACCAATGGGTTAAGGAGGTCCATATACATATTATAAAAATAAGAAAAAAAATATATATGTATTTAGGCGTGGGTGTGGGTGTAAAATTATTCCAAAGTCTGACAATATCGCTAGTGACGTCATGCTCTCTCTCTCTCTCATTTGCGAAACGCGTTATCTGGTTTCTATCATTCTTGATGTATTCCAAAGAAAATAAGAAACGTCAAAGTATTCTCCAAGACGTTCATTACGATTTTACATTCGTTTGAACCAATTTGCGAAACAATTTTGAGTGCTCAAAAACTACTTTGTTTGAGCTGATGTGTGGGAACCCGATTTGTCGTAATGGAAGGTGATCTTCCTTCAAGGGTTGGTTTTCCTCAATTCTCCGAAGACTTCCGGCAAATAAATGGTCGTGTACTATTCAGCGTTAACAGTTCTCCGATGCTCTCCGTCGTACAGATGTGACATGACCGGTTTTTCTGAAAAAAACTGGCAACAATATGCTTGGATGTGCTCAAATCGCGGACAACTTTTGTCAGGTTTTTGCTCACTTTGAAGGACTCAAACAGTGGTTTACCCATTATTCGTCACCTGTGATGATGTCGTAGACGTGTTTCAAACCACCCCAGTTGTATTTTTTTTTTAGCATTTTATTGCACGATCGATTGCATCTTTTTGATGATCCAACGGGAAGAAATCTTTCTCAAAAAAAAAAAAAAAATATAATAAAAAAATCTTCGAACAAATACTGCTACTTTCTGATGGTCTTTTCCTTTGACTATAACTGTTATTTACGATCATTAATTTTTGTATTCCCACGTTTAAAAAAACGTAAAATATTTTATTTTATATTAATTTATCACTCCGTTTGTAACGCCCATAAGGAAGCGTGGTAGGTATAAAAAAGTATATATATTCTTGATCAGTATCACCACCAGAGTCGATTTAGCCATCTCCGTCTATCTGTGATCACGATTACAGCCGTTATTTGCAAGCTATCATACGAAACTCGTTATTAAACTTGTATTTAAAAAATAAAGATAAAGTTCGAAAATGAACCAAATCGGCTAAAACCACGCCTGCCTTCCATACAAAGTGACTATCAAAACGGTAAAATCTCTTAGAATTCCTAATTAAACTAATCTTAAACAAAAACTAATAAAGAGTGATTTTTTAAGTGCCTGATAACTTTTTTTTAAAAAAAAAACGCATAAAATTTGCAAAATCTCATCGGTTCTTTATTTGAAACGTTAGATTGGTCCATGACATTTACTTTTTGAAGATAATTTCATTTAAATGTTGACCGCGGCTGTGTCTTAGGTGGTCCATTCGGAAAGTCCAATTTTGGGCAACTTTTTCGAGCATTTCGGCCGGAATAGCCCGAATTTCTTCGGCCATGTTGTCTTCCAAAGCTGGAATAGTTGCTGGCTTATTTCTGTAGACTTTAGACTTGACGTAGCCCCACAAAAAATAGTCTAAAGGCGTCAAATCGCATGATCTTGGTGGCCAACTTACCGGTCCATTTCTTGAGATTAATTGTTCTCCGAAGTTTTCCCTCAAAATGGCCATAGAATCGCGAGATGTGTGGCATGTAGCGCCATCTTGTTGAAACCACATGTCAACCAAGTTCAGTTCTTCCATTTTTGGCAACAAAAAGTTTGTTAGCATCGAACGATAGCGATCACCATTCACCGTAACGTTGCGTCCAACAGCATCTTTGAAAAAATACGGTCCAATGATTCCACCAGCGTACAAACCACACCAAACAGTGCATTTTTCGGGATGCATGGCCAGTTCTTGAACGGCTTCTGGTTGCTCTTCACTCCAAATGCGGCAATTTTGCTTATTTACGTAGCCATTCAACCAGAAATGAGCCTCATCGCTGAACAAAATTTGTCGATAAAAAAGCGGATTTTCTGCCAACTTTTCTAGGGCCCATTCACTGAAAATTCGACGTTGTGGCAGATCGTTCGGCTTCAGTTCTTGCACGAGCTGTATTTTATATGGTTTTACACCAAGATCTTTGCGTAAAACCTTCCATGTGGTCGAATAACACAAACCCAATTGCTGCGAACGGCGACGAATCGACATTTCACGGTCTTCAGCAACACTCTCAGAAACAGACGCAATATTCTCTTCTGTACGCACTGTACGCATTCGTGTGGTTGGTTTAATGTCCAATAAAGTAAACTGAGTGCGAAACTTGGTCACAATCGCATTAATTGTTTGCTCACTTGGTCGATTATGTAGACCATAAATCGGACGTAAAGCGCGAAACACATTTCGAACCGAACACTGATTTTGGTAATAAAATTCAATGATTTGCAATCGTTGCTCGTTAGTAAGTCTATTCATGATGAAATGTCAAAGCATACTGAGCATCTTTCTCTTTGACACCATGTCTGAAATCCCACGTGATCTGTCAAATACTAATGCATGAAAATCATAACCTCAAAAAAATCACCCTTTATATGGACGTGGATTTTTGCATATGAGCTTTGAATATGCATTCTGAGTATGAAATTCAATGAAATCGGGTAAAAACCACGCTTACCTCCCATACAAAACTTTGGTTTGGCCGTTTAACTTCGACCCAGTCTAGGCATTTCTTACTAGTTTTTTTAGAATCTGAAGCGGATATTAATTTAGAATTGCAATGAATTGATGTATAATCGAGGGGCGTGGCACAGCCCTTACAATTTAAATTGTTGATATCGAATAACTTCGGAACTAAAAATCGCCTAACAATAAAACTCAATATTACAAATTAGCCAGGCTTTTCTATTGAAAAACGTGAATTACCCATACCCGGCTCCACCCATACAATCCCAAAATGTTCGATATAGCTATAAAAGTAAAAGTCGCAGGAGATTGAAACTCAGAATGGAGTTACCACTTGGTGCTGTCCTTCAATAAGAAAAGTGAAACAGGCCTTGAACAAGGAGGGTGGCTCCGTTCATACAAGTAAAATTTTTAATATCGAATAGCTTTGGAACTAAACATCGCCTAAAAATTAAACTCAGTATGGAGTTACGAATTGGGCAGGCATTTGGCAAGCATTGGGCAGGAAACTGGGACGGGGATTGGACAAGAGGGTGTGGCTCCGACCATACAAGTAAAATTGTTGATGTCTCAGAATGGAGTTGCTATTTGGTGATGTCCTGCAATTGGAAATTGGAACAGGTATTGGGGCTAATAAGGGGCTAATAAAAGTTTTGATATTACTTGTTATTTTCCAATATAGTTAGTGTTGCCCTTCCCGGTTTCGGGTTATTGGAGAAACCGGGTTTTTATTAATTTTTCGGTTTTTTCGGTTTCCGTTTTTTTTAAATTGTGCATTTCGAATAACTCGAAAAACCGGGTTTTTCTGGTCGGGTTATTCGACATTTTCGAATACTTAAAATTCTTTACTTTTCCATTTTTTTTTTTTTTTTTTGTTAATTTCCAGCGTATAAAATTATTTACAAAATAAAAGTTTATTTATAGAAAAATCTTCGTAGTGGCAGCACTATTTTGTCTATTAAACACATCTACTAAGTGCAACACTTAAACAGCTTTACTAACTATTTGCCCAACATCTACAATAAGTGAAAGAGTATTTTCCGTTTCAACATCAATTAAAACAAAACAAAGAAATAGATTGTCACCAAAGCATTTGAATTGAATTTTATTCCTCAAATATTATTTTAAACGTGAAACGAAATGTTAAGCTGTGTACTTATTTTTTTAATATTAATGGATTAATTTCTTTTTATTGTATGTTCCTTGCAAGTCCTTACTTTTTTCATACATATATGGATTTAAATTACTATTTTTATTTTTGTCTTACTGTACTAATAAATACGCTTTATAAAATCTTTATTTAAATGGACTATATATACACTAAGAGAAAAAATATTAAATTTATCAAAAAACTTTTTTAATTTATCCAAAAATTTTTAAAATTTATTTAAATATTTTTTTAATAAAATAAAATTTATTAAGCACGAATTTTTTAAATATCTTTCAAATATTAAATATTTGAAAATAAAACTATCGTATTTAAAGAAAATTTATATAAAAATATTGAATTTAAAAAACAACATATTTAAATTCAATAAGAATGAGAATTTATAAGAAGCAAAATAAGCAGGTAAATGATAACCCGTGCAAGACATCCGTCAAAAAATATCGAGTTGTCACTCCACCCTACATCATTTCATCAAGCGACCACCCATCGCACTCACAAAGCATATTGGCCAAACATGCAGGCTATATTATCCTTGCAACAAAAACTAAACGAGAACTATAAGAAACCTGCAACTGCAAGAAATAAACTGCAGGAACAGAGTGCAATGCTGTTGCTGCTTGTCGGCTATTTCAGCTGTATGGAATATGTGTGTAGGTGTGTGGTATAAATAAAATTTAAATACGGGAAAAAAACGAGTTGTAAGGAAAATATTTGATTTATCCGCGTAAATATTTAAATAAAATGTATACTCAGGCGTGGATAATGTTAATATGCGTTATTTCCCTTAGTGTATATAAAAGAGAAATATTTACGATGCCTTTTACTCTCAATTTTTTATTAAATTTAAATAAAATTTCTCAATTCTCTCAATTTTTTATTAAATTTAAAAATATATTTTATTAAAAACCGGTTAACCGGTTTGAGCCGGTTATTTTTTTAAGTATTCGAAAATCCAGTTTTTAAAAATTTTTATTTTCGGGTTATTCGAGAAACCAGTTTTTACATTTTGTCGAATATTTAACAACACTAAATATAGTAGACGGGTGTAACAATACGTGCCAGATAGCGCTAGATATTATTAAAAATTAAAAATAAAAATTGAAATGATTTTTTTTTAATTTAAGGGCAATTGCTTTTTTATAAAGGGCAATCAGATCATATAAGGCAATTGCTTTTTCTGCCTTATGGCAAATCCAGCCCTGTGTACGGGTTGGCTAACATATCTATTGACTATTGTCAACAACTTTTGCTGCTGTTAGACATCATTGTCAACAAAGTTGTTGACTTTATTGCCAATGGATGAAGAAGGCGCAGCATAGATGAGCTTTATAATTAAAAATCAACATTAACAGCACAAGAAGAGCTTTTAACAATTTTGTAAGACGTTAGACGTTGGTTAATGTGGTTAGATAAATTGACTCAATATGTTTTATTTAAAAGACGTGCCAATTTTTATGTTCACCAATTAAAGTGGTACTATTTCAGAATTTAGACTATTTATTTATTTATTATTATTTTTTTTATTTTTTTTTTTCACTTTGTTGTCAGGGTCTTAGCTCAAATAGACCATGCATCTAAATGACCGTTGAAGTTTATTCAAATCCACTCACTTGGGTCGTTTTATGAGATTCTCAACAATAAAGTCAAACTTTGCATGAAGGTAACGCATGAAGCGTTGATGTTAGCGACAATGACACCCTCCCATTACTTTGTCAGCGTTCAGTAATTAGCGCAGATTTGGAATTTTTGGCGCTAAATTGTTTTGGGTGTTTTTTTTTTTATTATTTTTCATTCTTCTATTAAAGTATGCAGCTTGTTTAAACGCAGACATACGCTGATCGTACCTTGAGCACATTCACACTTCATATTTTGTGAATTGAAGTAATGGTTGAGCAGTTTTTTTTTATATTTACTTTAAAGTTTTACATCTACCTGCGAGTTTTAAGATCACAAAAAAAATTTACTTTTTTAAATTTGAATAAATGTTCTTGTTTGCATTAAGTTGTGAAGGACAAAAAATTTAGTTTATAAAGCATAGCTAGGGTTAAAAAGTAGTATTGAATAAAATAAACTACTGAGGAAGCCATGTACTTTTATGCTATATTTTTATAACCTCAGCTGAGATACTAAAAATAGTTAAAACAATGCCAGTTGCTTTGTTAACTAGGAAAATTTAAATAGCTTTGGGTATTTTTATGACTCCAGTAGTGAATGAGCTGAATAAAAATCATTCTTTGTTTTAAGTACCATCCATTGAAGGTGTTATCATTATGACCGTGCAAAAAAAAACAAAAAACAGAATTGAAGGATAAGTGTTGATTTTTCTTCCTGTAAAATTGAACATAGTTTCAGGTACAAGCCATTTTATTCTATTTCCCTTCTATTTTTTATTTTTTTATATCTTTAAAACAGTTTTCAAAAAACAACTACAATAGACTCTCAAAAATAAGAACCACTTTGTTCCAAGGGTGGTGACCGTGTGGCGTCCGTGTGGCGTCCGTGGGGTAGTTGGTTAAAGTGCGTGGCCGCTATGTCAAAGAACCTGGAGACCCAGGTTTGAACCCCAGCAGCGACAGAAAATTATTTGAATTAAAATAATTTTTCTGTACGGCCGTCACCTCTCTGCAGACAATGGCAAACCTCAGAGAGTAATCAAAATGCCATGTAAATCTTCTTGAGAACGAGAGCTTCCGTTCAATGCCGTTCGGAGTCGGCGTTAAGCATGTAGGTCCGGTTCTTGGTCAATTGTGTACAAACTTAACACGCACAACACAATTGATCATAAGAAGCTAGGTCAAAGTCCTTTCAAGGGCCGAAATGGCCAGTTATTTATTTTTTATTTATTTATTGTTCCAAGGGTGGTTCTAATTTCTGAAATGTTCTAATTTTTGGAATTTCTTTTTCACAGAAATTTAAAAAAAAAAAAGAATGAAACTGGTTAAAAAAAAGGCATGATAACAAAAATGAATTTTTATCTATTAATATTTAATGTTTTTTTTTTAACATGAAACTCATATAATTCCCCTATTTTTATTTATATCAGTGAGCAAAGATCACTTTGAATTTAATAAATAAGGAAACGTCCAGAAATTAGAACGAGGTTCTAATTTCAGAGCGTTCAATATTGAAATGACAGGTTCTTATTTCTGAACAGTTCGAATTTGTGTGAGTTCTAATTTGTGAGAGTGTACTATATTGAATATATTGGTTTATTAAGGTTATTTGCAATACTTGCATCCGCCTTATAAAGGGGATATCAACAAGAGGTGTAGAGTTGCAAAGGCGTATTATTATTTAACAGTTGCACGCAGAGAAAAAAAAACGTTTATTGCCAGTTTGCCGCAAACCAACTGCGTTTGTCGTGCTTGGGATCGTTATTTGCAAACGTTTCATAATAATAGTTCAGTTGTGAGAAACGCGTCATTTAGTTGCAGGTAATTAATTTCGTTTGTCATATACGCGAATGATTTTTAAATTGCAGCAATTGAAAATTGTTTTTCCCAACTGAAAACTTCGTTTGTTTTTGCCTTCGTTGAATACACACAACACTTATAATTCAGAGTTACTTTATGGACAAACTGTTCTAAAAAAGCAAATTGATAATTTACTTAATACGCGGATCAATCCATAAGAAGACGGACGGACATGGGGGAAAGACAATTAATATAATAAATTATAATGACCGAAATAGCTTGCGGTATAAACATTAGAGTGGAACGAATTTTTAACCCATGGGCTTCATATATTTTTGAAAACTACGAGTAAAAAAATAAATTTCTGCATCTTTAGTTTTTTTCTGCGACATAACTTTTGACTGCGCCCGAGAGTATATATATTTCATGCCAGACTAATTTTTTTTTTTTTTTTAAATCCAAAGTTTAGTTTGAAAATTAGTTCGTAATTTTTTATGCAAACCTCTTCATTAACACATAAATGATAACTTGTCAAGAGATCCCTATGATACCATATATGCGTTTGAAGATATTTAGGATCAAAGTTCACCGAAATCGGTCATTCGCTTATATCTCCGCTCCTCTTTGTAGGACAGAAAATATGCTCAGAACAAAATTGTAGATCAGATAATTCTCTACAAAAATGTCCTTAACAGTTTTAACACAAAACAAACAGTTTCCACGCTATGCGACTAGATATGTTTGAATAACGCAAAGTAGAAATTTTATATTAACTTTGAGTAGAGCGGAGATATAAGCAATTGACCGATTTTGGTGATCTTTGAACCTGAACATCTTCTAGCGCATACATGAAAAGTTGTATTTAATGAGTAAATGAAAAGGTTTGCATCAAAAAATTAGCTCTTAATTTTTTTGAATTTCAGAAAAAAAGTCTGACAATGAAATATGTCCTTGGGCGCAGTCAAAAGTTATGTCGCAGAAAAAAACTAAAGATGTAGAAATGCATTTTTTTAAGCATAGTTTTTAAAAACATATGAAGCCCATGAAGATTTTTTGCTTCCATACATTTCGTTCTACTCTAATATACATATACATATAAGTTATATTTTTAAGTTGACAACTGAATATTCGTTTGTGGCAAATACAACTCGCAAACGAAGTGTAGTTGGCTAATTTTTCAGTTGCGGTGAACGAAAAATTTCTATGCGTGTGGTCGCTTGACAGCCGCCAAATGTTGACATTTGTATTTATAAACGCGGGAAATTTACCACGGAACGAAGTAAAAGCAGTGCAAGAAAAATAGAATTTATTGAATTTTAATATAAAAATTGATGCGATCCACGAATCGATCCAATTTTGGAGTTCTTCAAAAGAGCGAAAGTGTTGATCCTCAAGGGCATGCGTCATCGATAAACCCTTTTTGCGGGTGGGGTAGGACTTCCCATTTCAGCGTTTCAAGGTATGTTTTGACCGGTTGCGCGTCATGTGGCCAAGCGTTATCATGTTGCAAGATTATCTTGTCGTGCCTTTGCTCGTATTCTAGCTGTTTTTGCTTCAATGTAGCAGCTTATAGTACACCACGCTCAATTGGTTTCACCAAATACAGAGCATGACCTTGCCACTGTGAATATTTGGCTTTGGCGTATGGCCGGGCAGCCCGCATAATTTTTTGCGCTTGAGGTTTTCGGAATGAACCCATTTTTCATCAGCAGTCACAGTACGATAAAAAAATCCCCTTCTTTTTTCAAATGAAAGCAGAAAAGTCAACTTTCCCGGAAATTGTGTTTTGTTGGCACAAAAGTTTTTAAATTCGGAGCACACAAATGCTATCTTGTTTACACTTCAGCAAAACGAAACATACTGAAAAAGAAAGCCTAATGATGATGTTTCAAAATGAAATTGGTTGCAACATTGTCCGATTCGATTTAATACTAGGGATGCCATCTCGAAAAAAAATTCTTTAAAACTTTTTTGTACACCTGTAGTTTGTAGTCGTCATGACAAGAATCTATAAATTGGGCTACGAGCTGCTAGCCCATCAAACATATTCTCCAGATTTAGCCCCCACGACTATTTCTTATTTCCAAACCTAAGAAATGGCTAAGCCGTAATAGATTTGGGTCGAATGAAGAGGTCATCACTAAAAAAACGCCTATTTTGAAGACCTTGATAAAACCTTTTATTTGGAAGGTATAAAAAAATTGAAAAATCACTAGACTAAATTTATCGATCTAAAAGGAAACAATGTTGAGAAATAAAACGATTTTTTTAACGAAAAACGATATTTTATTAAAAAACGAGTTGGTTGTGTCGTGGACACACCCGTAGGTTTTGACGTGACGGTGTATTTTTATACTCCTATTTCATGTCCAAGCTCTTGCTTTAATCCATGATTAAATTCTTGACTTAATCTTACAACAATTGATGTTGATGTTGATGTTGATGTTGATGTTGTTGTTGATGTTGATGTTGATGTCGATATTGATGTTGATGTTGGTGTTGATGTTGATGTTGATGTTGATGTTGATGTTGATGTTGATGTTGATGTTGATGTTGATGTTGATGTTGATGTTGATGTTGATGTTGATGTTGATGTTGATGTTGATGTTGATGTTGATGTTGATGTTGATGATGATATTAATTTTGTTGTTGTTGTTGTTGTTGTTGTTGTTGTTGTTGTTGGTGTTGATGTTGATGTTAATCTTGATGTTGATGTTGATGTTGATGTTGATGTTGATGTTGATGTTGATGTTGATGTTGATGTTGATGTTGATGTTGATGTTGATGTTGATGTTGATGTTGATGTTGATATTAATTTTGTTGTTGTTGGTTGTTGTTGTTGGTGTTGGTGTTGTTGTTGTTGTTGTTGTTGTTGTTGTTGATGTTGTTGGTGTTGTTGTTGTTGTTGTTGTTGTTGTTGTTGTTGTTGTTGATGTTAGTGTTGGTGATGGTGTTGATTTTGGTGTTGGTGTTGATATCGGTGTTGGTGTTGATATCGGTGTTGGTGTTGGTGTTGCTTTTGCTTATGTTTTATGTGCTTCTCCATTGGTTGCGCTTTTCCTTGGTGCGTTAACTTTTGCGTTATCATCATGCAATTAATCCAACAAAAGTGATGCATATGCGTCACATTAGGCGGTTCCCTGAGGGGTCTCATGACGCCGTCAATTTTTTTTTTTATTTTTGTCATGTGCCCGAATACCTCACCTATATTTTTGTCCCTTATAATTTACCGTTACGCCAATAGTCACAGAGTTAAAATTCCATGCAACGTTTTTTCATGGTTATAGCATTTTTACTGCACTATGTGGTTGCCACTTGGAAACCATGCCGATGAGAATTTTTTTTGTAATTTAGTTGTGAGGCGTAATAATGCATCAATGCTGTCGTGAAACAAAATTTACCGTAGCTCTTCTCCTGAGTAATAATTCCATGCAACGATATTACATTTCTGTTGCATTAGCTGCTATATTCACAACCTGGTGACGTCAGAATTTTGTTTTTTAATTTGTCGTAAGGCCAAGTATAAATGCTTCATTTTATTTTTCAAGCATTTATCGTAGCTTATATACTCACCGAGTAAAAATTCAATGCAACGCCGCTGCGTGAATGTTGCATTGTCGATCTTTGAGAGGCTCTCTCTGTGTCCCCATGACGTCAAAAATTTTTGTATAATTTTGTTGTAAGGGCTTAGAGCAGGCTTTTATTGGTGTGTCATAATTTTAGTTCTAGCACTAATACTCAGTGAGAAATAATTCCATAAAACAAATTTTAGGTTGTGTTGCTTAAGCTGCTCCCACTACGTCCCGATGACGTTTTGAATTTTTGTTTTGTTTTTATAATAAAGTCAGAGAATTAACTTTAATTACGGTCGTATCATTTCTTTTAGCATAGTTTTTATACTCAGCGAGTAACAATCCAATACAACGCCAATGAATTTTGAAAAAATGTCTTTTTCAACTTTTTTGGAAACCTGCGCGGTAAGACATAACTTCGTCACGTCAAAAATCACTGACTTCTCGAATTGCCCTCGTATCATGCATTAAGGATGAACCAACATCATCGCTTCCGGAGAGACATTCAGTTATGTAAAATCTAAACTTGTTAAGTAATTTTAGGGCCAACCTAAAACACCAGATTTTTTTTTAGAAAAAAATTGTGCGCATGTATTTGCTGCCAAATGTAAGAATTTTTTCTGATGACAAAGGATCGAAACTCTAATTTTTTCAAATTGATATTCTCTGCCAAGTTTTTGATGATATTTTTTCCAATGTTTGGAACAAAAGTTGAAATAATTTAAAAATGAAGCTATGGAATAATAAGTGTGTTAAAAATAGCCACACCTAGCATAACTATGACAACAGCAGCAACAACAACAGAAACATCAAACATTTTTCAAAGCCATCTCCATAACGCAGTTGGTGAAATATTCAAATTAGCGAACTTATGTTAGGGCCAATAACTATGCGTCTGAGTGACAAATCGACATTTGTATGCACAGACTCTTGGGAACCGATGTTACCATCATTCACTTGGGTTTATTTACATTTGAAGTATGTAGATGAGGAATTGCGAAAAATGAAGCATTGAAGATATTTTATAGAGGTTTATGATTTTTTTTTTTATATTTTGTTTGCACATTTTTATTTTACAAAATTTTAAAACGTTTATAAATGTGGTCAATATAATTTTATTCAACAACATTAATTTATAAAATAAAAATTGTGTGTTTTTCACCTTTAATCTTGCCAACAATTTTGAACTTTTTCGTAAAATAACCATGTTGATCAACAACAAAGATAGATAAAATAATTACAAAATCAAATATTTATCCAAGGCTATGCTATTTCGGCTTGCTAATAATAAATGTTTTTCTCTTGGCCAAATGCATTAAGCTGCATTTCAAACTTGAGTGTGTGGATATAATTTATTAAACGTTAAAAAAAAATTGAAATGCATCAATGAACTTAAACTTTTATGCAAGATAAAGTTTCTTTGGAAGGCTTAACTTGAACCCCACAACCTTCAAATGATTGATGAAAAAGCAGTTTGACGTGTACGTTGTATGCATCTTAAACATCCTGCTATCTTAAAATCGTGAGTAGTTATTATATATTCGGTATTTTTTTTATTCAGCTTACGCTCCTTTGTATTATCTTCGTATGTAAGCAATTTAGTTTGACCTTCAATTATAGTAGTTTTGTTAAAGGGAGCTGAAGGACTTCCGGATATGGTGTTTGTTATTGTTACAAGATACATA
Source organism: Pherbina coryleti (assembly GCA_943735915.1). Lineage (NCBI taxonomy): Eukaryota > Metazoa > Arthropoda > Insecta > Diptera > Sciomyzidae > Pherbina > Pherbina coryleti. The sequence continues at coordinate 14,050,664 of OX030949.1, forward strand.
TTTTTAAAATATACATTTATGCGACGAATGAATCGCTGATTTTTCTTGTTCCCTCGACAATGTTTGCAATAAATTATATTTTTCACCTTGATGTTACCACAAATGCATTCACTTACCTGACTTAGAATAATCGTTACATCGTCGCTCTTCAGACGGGCAATCATGATGGAAGCCACTGCGAGAATATAATCACCAGCCATTGTGACCTGTGAAGACAACAAAAAAAAATAACAAATTAATTATATTTTATTTCATTACTTGCTGTATTGAACAGTTAACACATGCATCAGGGCACTATAACTTTTATTTTATAAAATAACTTAAGCTAGTATTAAAAATAACAAATAGTATTCATGCTAACACTTGTCGGTAAACTATCGAACGCCAGAAGCATCAATCGATGTGATTGTTGTAGCCTACATCGAAAGTCGTGAAAAAAAAAATATAGATAGTTTCTCGAGGCTCAAAAATTTTCTAAAAATTCGAGGGCAATTTGATGTCGGTGGCTTTTAAATAAAAGGCATTGTTTTCGGCAAAAAAACGTTTTATTTCTTAACATAGTCTCCTTTTAGATCGATACATTCAGTCTAGTGTTTTTCCAATATTTTTTATTCCTTCCAGGTAATGAGGACTGTTCATCAGTTCTCAAAATACGTAGACTTTTCTTCTAGTGATTTTTTTTCAGGTTTGGTGATAGGAAATAGTTGCACGGGCTAAATTTGGAGAATGTGATCGATGGGGTAGCAGTTCGTAGACCAATTTATAGATTTTTGCCATGGCAACTACGTACGTGTGCACCGGTGCGTTATCATTGTGGAAGAGCACTATTTTTTTCGCCAAATGCGGTCGTTTTTGCTTCAAATCAATGTCAAATCTGTTCAAGAGCTGTGAATAATATTGGCTGGTGATAGTTTTTCAAGGTAATTGATTCAAGGTAATCGATGTATTTAACATTATTTGCCAACAGACCCACCTTGGCCTTCTTTAGTACACGTTGCCCGGAGTCCACCGCTTTGACTGTTCCTTAGTCTCCGGTGTGTTATAACGTATTCATGTTTTGCCGACGGTTATAAAACGGCGAAAAAACTCCTTCGGATTGCGGTTGACCATCGCTAAACACTTCTTTGAAGTAGACACACGGCTAAGCTTATGTTTGAGTATGAGCAATAGCGACACTCATCGCGCGGATTGCTTATTAATGTAAAATGTGATGTATTCGCTCAGTTGAGATGATTACAGCCACAGCCACAGCTTGCAAAATGAGGAAAATAACAGATTGGTATGCATTTTTTTCATTTCTTAGTTACTTATATAATTTAAGTATTTATCTTTTTTATATTGTGTAGAAAAACATTTTCGAGGATTTTTTTTTTTGGGTTTGACGACTTATTGTGATAATTTTGTTACAAATTCATTTTTCAAAGTATTGTCTGTGGCTAGCCACTACTTTTCCCATCTTTCTGGCAATTTTCGGATACCATCTCGAATCAATCTAATTTTGGAGTTCTTGAAAAGAGCAAAAGTGCTGATCCTCAAGAGGATGTGTAATCGACGAAAACAAATAATAGTCGGAAGAGGTAATGTCTGAGCTATACGGCAGGTGGGGGCCGAGCGTTGTCATGTTGCAAAAATACCTTGTCGTGCCTTTTCTCGTATTCTGGCCGGTTTTTGCTTCAATGTTCAGCTCAAATGCATCAATTGAGTTCATTAGAATTGCGATGGTTTCCCCCGGTTGTAGCAGCTCATAGTACACCACGCCAAATTAGTCCCACCAAATTCAGAGCATGACCTTACTGTTGTGAATATTCGACTTTGGCGTTGATTTTGGGTATGATCGCGCGGCCCGTATGAGTTTTGCGCTTAGGGTTATACTAATCAACCCATTTTACATCACCAGTCACAATACGATTTAAAAAATCCCTCTCTTTTCTGCCGTTGGAGCAGCTGTTCACAAGTGAAAAAACGACGTTCGACGTCTTTCGGCTTCAATTCATAAGGCACGTTTTGGATCATTCCCTTGGCTTTTAAGCGAACAGATATGGCTTGTTGAGTCAATGTCAATTCTTTTGCAGTTTTCTTGCAAACTTTTCTGGCCGTCCTTCGCGCTCTTTGTTGCATGAAGCATGTTCCCCGTAAGTTTCTTGCAGCATTCGATGGCCTTCAGCTGCATTTGTCTTCAAATTAAAGCAGAAAGTAAATTTTTCCGCAAATTGTGTTTTGTTAGAGCTCACAAAACTATTTTGTTTACAATTCAGCGAAACGACACATACTGAAAAAGAAAACCTCATGATGAGACCTCAAAATTAATGCTATGCCATCACAAAAAATCCTTTAATACTTTTTTGTACTTTTATGAAGCACACTATGAAGCACATTATACCTACAGATAATAATAATGTGCTGCCACGTAATAATATGGACTGTATTGTACAATTTTTAATGTCTATAGAAACTTCTTCACATTTTAAATTGATTTTAATCATTCATCTAATGAACGATCATTTGAACCGTCACAAAATTAATTTAACAAATATGTAGGTGTACATAGGAGTCAATAGGTCTGTTTCCGTACTCACACTGTGTAACTTGTGGGACGCTATTTTCTGTTTCCGTTCTTTCTGTGCTTAAAATGGGAGAAGAAGAACAAGCATAAAATCGCTCTCTCGAGCACACAAAGTGCACAGAGAGTGCTAGAACTCGAGACTTCGAGTAAAGTAAAAACAAGCATCAAGAAGAATAAGCATCAATAAGAAGAAGCAAATGTCAAATTACATTTCATAATTGTTTATGTTTTGAGATAAATAAATTCACAAATTGTGTGCCTAAGAAGAAATTTACGTACAATAAATAAAAAGTAATAAATAAAAATTAAGTAATTGTTCAGTTTTGCATTAAAAATGGCTTTTAAAAATTTGAGTGAAAGTGTTTCAAATTTTGTGCTGCCGTCTGCAGTCAAAATCAGCTGTTTTGTGCTCGAAACTTACTAGAAGCTGTTTCCGTACTTTTGCAACTATTCTCACATTTCGTTTTTACTCTTTAGCACACGTTTTACACAAATCTTACACAGTGTAAAGTACGGAAACAGACCTAATATAGGACTTTTCTTAGGAGTCTAAAAATAGTGCTTCAAAAAATGTTTTTTTCATAGCTTTGAATATTTGTTTTTAAATTAGTTTTTTTTTCTGTAAGTTTTTCATATGAAAACTATTGAAGCACTAGTTGAAATCATCATCGTAAATACTATCGTATTTTGATTTCCTGCCATCGATTTTCGCGAAGATTCCAAACATCGATAGTGACAATCAATTTTTTTTTATCACTTCCTCATGCCTTAAGCTTCGGCTTGAAAATAAATATTTCATTTATGTTTAAGAACTGTTAAATTAATTATTTTTTAAGTAGTTGATTGATTTTTCCGTTTTCCTCAAATATTAGGCCAAACAACTTTAGAAGGTCTCATGCTGAGTTCTTTTTTCTGCGGTAACACAGTTTTTGGACATAAAACTCACACTTCACTGTTATTCAGGAAATTTTAAGCGTGTGGCTGATAATTGCTTTGGACTTGTCTGATAGCCATTCATGCAATGTTTGAATGTAGTGACTTAATTCGAGTCAGACGATAATAAATCAATATTGTGCAACCAGTAGTTTTATATTTTGGCAGATCAGGTGGCAGTGCAGGTGGTACAACATGAGGAGAGGCAGATAGAAAATTTAAGTTTCGTTTTAAAAATAATCATACTTAAAAAGTTAAAAAAAAAGTAAAAAACAAGTAAAAAAAAATTGAGATAGTTCAGAAACTAATGAACAAATGCAAATTTACTTCAGAAGAGTTTACTTACTCCTAATTAACAGTATAACCTTTCTAATTTTGCCTTCTCTCCGTACATTTTGTTTAATCACAGTAACCGAGAGCTATTCTGTTCAATATTGCATGGTAAGAACATTTTTATTATTTACATTGCTAACATAAGTACTCAAAATTAAACAAACTGAAAAACTGTACTTAACCCTTAGCTAGTATGAAGGTATCAGATCCACTAAGGATCGGTTGTTTCCAACTTCATAACTTTACAAAAAATTGCAATTTTAGCCGCTTAAAAAGCTATGACCGACCTTCTTATGTCCAATTCTGTTCAACGTTTTATTGGATTTTTGGACACGATGGTCCGATGGTTGGACAAATGGTCGATAATTGGTCCTACAAGTTTTATGCTGACTCCGAGAGGTTAATGTTCTCATAAAGCTTAACATAGCATTGTTACTCTCTGACATTAGTCATTGTCTGCTAATGTGACGACCTCTAAGAAAATATAATTTCTTTATTTCCGGGATTACCCGTGGTACGTAAGCAAAGAACGGTCCACGCACTCCGACGCATTTCGACATAGCTGCTCTTTTTAACTTCCACAGGAATGGGGAAATTGTGGCACCACTTTTTTTAGTATTAAGGGAGAAATACATGTAAAATCTACTGTAAAATGTACTGCCAGGACACAGCAACAACTGGAATATAATCAGCTTTTCGAGGAAGCTGAAGGGCTATTGTATGCGCCTGGAATTGCTGATTGATCGGTAAGTCGCAAAAACTAAAACTTTAAACGTGATTTTCTAGAAACTACGTTTTCAAAAACGGCTGCTCAACAAGTTATAAGCCGATCAGGCTGAAATTTTGAGGAGTTTCAGTCAACATAATTACCCATAGAATAATCCTAAAATATTACACATTTTTCATAAATAAATAATTTTAAGGGGCAAAAAAAAAAATAATCGAAAATACGAATGTTTTATTAAAACCAAATTGTAGCAAATTTTTAATTTCGTACTTTTTCTCAATTTTATAGGTTTACTCTATGCCTTAACTCATCAGTAATCGAAATATTTTTTTGATTTCAGACCAATAGAAAAAGCTGGGCGATGGCAGCCGTTTTGCGACTTCGGCAAAAACGGCCTTCGTGGCGGGACTGTACCGCCGCGATTTTGTATTAAAAAAAAAATGTGTTTTTATTGCCAGACACATGTCATTAAAATATATCAAGATGTAAAATGATTTAATTGTTTCATCACCCTCAAAATAATTCACGAAAAATTACTGATTTTCGAGCATTTACATGTACAGTGTATCACAAAAATAAGTATGCAACATGAAGAACTGCCGAATATGTAAGTTTACTGGGAGAATAATGCAAAATTTTTTGTTTGTTTTTTTTACAAATACAATAACAAATTCTCTTTCCAAAATTTAATAGACACGATGACGTGCAATAGTCCCGTTATCTTGTCTGGCGTCATTTGTTATGAAGCATCTAAAATCATATCACAAAAGTATGTATGCAGTTCACTAATTTATGAAGATGAGTAGTGTTGAAGTAATTAGCGCTTAGTGATATTTTCCACAAAACCATTTACAATTTCTAAATTAAATTTTACGTGTAAATTTTTTTGATTTTCGTCATGGCTCCGCGGGGAAAAGAACTTTCGCAGGATATGAAGAATTTAATAATAAAATTGTACAAAGATAACAAAAGTCAACGTTAAATCGCAAGAGAAGTAGGAAAAAGCAGTGCCACGGTTCAGAAAATTATAGAAAAATTTAAAACAGAAGGTAACACCAAAAATAAACAAAGAACTGGACGGCCGCAAATATTCACGGATCAGGAAAGAAGAACAATTATACGCAAAGTACGGATAAATCCCAAAACAAGTGCCCCAAAAATTCAGTCCGAAATTGAAAACGTAACTGGTAAGACATGTAACCCCCAAACCATTCGTCGTGTACTGTATACTGCCGGGTTCCACAGTCGAAATATCCGTAAAAAGCCATTTGTTAATAACATTAACAGAAAAAAAAGATGTGACATCGCAAAACTACACGAAAGCAAAGACATAAACTTTTGGAATTCTGTTATTTTCTCTGATGAGAGCAAATTTAATATATTTGGCTCAGACGGACGTGAAAAAGTGTGGAGAAAAGTAAATTCTGAACTTGATCCTCAAAATATGGCTGGCACAGGAAAACATGGTGGTGGATCAATAATGGTGTGGGGGTGTATGGCAGCATCTGGTGTAGGAAATATTGTTCTGATTGAAGGTACGATGGATAAAACTGCTTATCTTAATATGTTAAAGAATAATTTGAGCCAGAGTGCATTAAAATTAGGGCTTTCTGGATCATTTGTCTTCCAGCAAGACAATGATCCCAAGCATACAGCACACATTGTAAGAGAATGGTTACTGTATAATACTACCAAACAACTCAAAACACCACCTCAATCGCCAGATCTAAACGTTATAGAACATTTATGGGAACATCTAGATAGAAAAATAAGGAAACTTGACATAACTAAAAAAGATGACTTAAAAACGGCACTTCTGGAGGAATGGGAAAAGATTCCATCTTCAGTTACTCAGAACCTGGTGGCCTCTATGCCATCAAGGTTAAAAGCTGTAATAAAAGCCAAGGGCTACCCAACAAAATATTGAATATTGATGTAATATCCATACGAACTGTAAAATAAGTACAAGAAATATATTTTTCTTAGTTTTTGTATAATTGCATACTTACTTTTGTGATGTGACAAAACATGAATTAATTTTATTATTGTTTTTTGTTGTTAACGTTAAGCAAAACCTTTAAATAAATAAAAAAAAAATAATTCTGCTTTATTATTGTTACGCTTAGGCTTTGTTTTTTTACTAAATAAAAGGAAAGCATCGCTGCAAACTTCTTTTTGTGATACACTGTATTTCTCCCCTTAAGCTTTAATTGTACTTGGTCTTCATTTTTAGATAGTCTTAATTTATAGATAGTCTTAAAGGAGTGAGTTTAGGGTAGTCTAAAAGTCCTCATAAAAATATTGGAACAACCTAAATTTTTATATTAGACCTAATATAAGATGTTCGGCGGCTTTTTTATTTTTTTTTTATATATGCTTTAACGAGGAATGATGTTGGTAGTTTTTGGATTGCCCTTCAAAAATAAACATTTTCTTCTTGGAAATTACTCTTTGTCCTTATATGCCTATTTATTTTATCCTCTATTTATTTCTAGAGCATAGGGTGGTTTATTTTTTGACACTCTGTAATCGTAATAAAACGCAAAATCTTCAGTATGTTTTTTTTATGTTCTGTAACTCTGGAGAAAGCTTTTTAACGACAAAAGCAAGTATTTGTTTCATTGAAATGGGCGATCATAACTGGGTATAAAAACTTCTATAAAAATAATGAACTTTTATTTTAAGTATCTTATATTTTAAGTATCCTCGTTTTTAAATTTTTGACCAGGGGAAATGTTTATGACAAAAGGTAGGGACTTATGCTATTTAATCTCTTAAGATTTTATTTCTGAAAACATTAATTTTTCGATTAATATACGAAGTAACATGGAAGATGCCTATTTATTTTTTGACTAAGTAAACTTGAGATAAAAAATAACTTAATGAAATCTATTGAACAATTGTTGAGATGGCTAACCAAGTCTAAATATTTTTAACACATTGTAATATTATAACTAGGGCACGGATTTCCATGCAAATGCATGTTCTTATTAGATATCTTAAAAGTGAAATAGTTAAATAATCTTTGCAAATCATGAAGTTTTCTCTAAAATGATATTTAATCGTTTTTGCATTATTTGGAATGATTTACTTAGTATGTTCCTTAATTAGAATTTTTATCACATTTTAAAACTGAACTCATGAATTTTGTGTTTTTCTGAAAGCGAGAAACCTTAGCAAGGTTTATACATTTGGTCCACCTTCACTTTTTGTTAAATATTCAAATAAACCTAATTTTTCTGTAAGTGTGCACTAAGTGGCCAAGACATATTTACATGCAGTTAAAGCCAAGAAAGTAAGTCAAAATTTTTCATCGCTGAGGCCAATATAAAAAGTGATCAATAACACTGTGAGTTGAATACCAGATTTGTTTTAGGAATTGGCTACAGTCAAATTAATTTAAAACCAATATTTTGGCTGACGTATTTGCAAAAAATTAGATAGTTAAGAGTTTAAGCAGCATACAACTTAAGTTAATTTTATTAGCAACCCACGCTCAAGCCCAATTTAAAGTGGATTTCTACTCGTATAAAATATCGTGAAACTTACCTTTTTATGATTCCAGAGTGCGTTTACACTAGGTTTGCCGCGTCGGAAATCTGACTGATCGATGACATCGTCGTGCACCAGACTAGCCGAATGTACCATTTCAGAGAATATAGCGATTTGTTTTTGCTTGAGTACCAATTGTCTAACGAGTCGGATAGATGAAAAGAAAAACACAAAAGAATAAAAATGAGCAAATAATTAAGATTAATTAATTAAGGAAGAAAAAATAAATGCACAAAGAACTAATTATTTCTAAATTATTAAAGATGTAAAGACGTATAAAGATGTTTTTAAAGATTATTTAACAATATGAACAAAAGCTTCAAAAAGCTTCAGATTCAAACTCACCTTGATTCTTTATTCATGTGATAGTTTATCGCTTTTGCCATCAGAATTGTAACCATAGGACGCAGCGCTTTGCCTTGACCGTCGAAGTAGTACGATGCAATTTTATCCAGCTCAGGATGACTCGTGCCTTGGTGCAAAAGCTATAAATAAAGGAATAACCTCATTTATTCAGATAAAAAATAAACAATTAAAAATGTTACATTCTTTGGAATTACTAGTAGAAACATAATAACACTAAACAACATAAAAACTTTTTAACAAAAAAAAAACCGACTTCAAAATCACTACAAAGTAAAAAATAATTTTAAATGACTTTTCCCATTCATTTCTTGGTCATATTTTAAAAGCTATTTATACGTGTTATAATATTGGAAATCTTATCATTTTCATTTTTTCTATTTTGTTTTATTATCATCAATATACTAATAGCTTTATGTACATAAAAGCTTTGAAGTCGGCGCTTATCTTACTATGTCGAAATCTTTTTATTTTAATTTTTTCTAACTTTATGAATATAAAAGCTTCTTAGCGATTTTTTTTCTTTCAATTGGCAATTTTTGAGTACGCTGAATGTAGCCAATGTGTTCCATGCATTATTTGTGCAGCTGTTACACACTATGTCATATTCGATATGAGCTTTACAAGCTCACCCAAACCAGTTTAGTGAGAATTTTAATGTGTACAAAGCTTTTAAAATTACTACAGTGTCACCAAGGCACCAAATAGTGCACGGATGGTAAAAGGTCATGATTGTGTGTCAAAGATGAGCGCCGACTTCAAAGCTTTTATGTTCATAAAGCAATTAATATATTGATAATAAAACAAAATAAAAAAAAATGAAAATGATAAGATTTCCAATATTATAACACGTATAAATAGCTTTTAAAATATGACCAAGAAATGAATGGGAAAAGTCATTTAAAATTATTTTTTACTTTGTAGTGATTTTGAAGTCGGTTTTTTTTTTGTTAAAAAGTTTTTATTTCTTCCTTTTTAGATAATATGAAATATTTTATGCAATAGTATTTATTCTTGAGGAAAATTTTAAACATGAAACTTTGTTCTTAACAAATTTGATTTATTAATTCCTGAAAGTTTGTTGGGTATTTTCCATTTCTGCTTCTTTACAATTTGTAGTGCCACGCCCTTTCTCTAATCCCGCCTAATTTATTTACCGTACCATATAATGATTCTACCTACTCCTGTGCCAAATTTCAGTTTCCAAGTATCAATATTAACCGTAATATAGTATTTTCCTTAAAGTGACACATCCTGTGTACAATCCCGCTCACTTTTTTAATGATTCTACCTACTTATCTACCTGCATACCAAATATTAATACGCTAGTGTCAATATTAACTAAGATATAGTATTTTTATAATATTGACACGCCCCTTTGTTGAATAACACCCACTTTTTTATCCGTAATTTGCAGTAACTGTACCTACCCATGTACTACATTTCAACACCCTAGTGTCAATATTATTCGATATATAGTGTGTTTCTAATATTGCCACACCCATTTGTTGAATAACGCCCACTTTAATTACAGTGATTTTTAAAAATTGTGTCTACTCCTGTACTAAATTTCAGTACCCTTGTGTCAATATTATTCGATATATAGTGTGTTTCTAATATTGCCACACCCCTTTGTCGAATAACGCCCACTTTCTTTACAGTAATTTTCAAAAATTGTGTCTACCCCTGTACTAAATTTCAGTACCCTAGTGTCAATACTATTCGAGATACAGTGTTTTTCCAATATTGCCACACCCCTTTGTCAAACAACGCCCACTTTATTGACTGTAATTTGTAATAGCTATGCCTATCCACGCACTAAATTTCAGCACCCTAGTGTCAATATTATTCGATATATAGTGTGTTTCTAATATTGCCACACCCCTTTGTCGAATAACGCCCACTTTCTTTACAGTAGTTTTTTAAAATCGTGTCTACCCCTATACTAAATTTCAGTACCCTAGTGTCAATATTATTTGAGATACAGTGTTTTTTTAATATGACCACACCCCTTTGTCAAATAACGCCCACTTTATTGATCGTAATTTGTAATAATTGTGTCTACCCCAGTGTTTTTACTGTAAATTTCAGTACCCTAGTGTCAATATTAACTGAAATACAGTGTTTTTCTTATATTGACACGCCCCTTTGTCGAATATCGCCCACTTTTTTAAAAAAGGACCTCCGCGTTCATGGTATCTATCTGTTGACAAAAAATTTCGGAAATCGGGCAAGTGCTTTAGGAGTTATCGATGTACATACATTTAAAAAAAAAAAAAAAAAAAAAAAAAAAAAAAAAAAGCGCGGACAAACCAACGAAATTGAGAACCTCCTCCTTTTTGAAGTCGGTTAAAAATCAATGTTTTTCCAAAATAAGGTTTCGACAACGGATTCTGGTAGAAGGGACAAACAAAAAATATATGTGTATCGGCGTTTTGAAAGATTACGTATGAGTATTACATATTTAGGGGGGATTTAAGTTGCCTTTTTGCATCTTTTGAACATTCTTATAGTGAATCAGCATGGAAAACGGCATTTTGGGTATAGGATGTGTTCAGAAGATTAATGTAAAATACTATGAGGAACATTTTTGTGGAACATTTTAATCATCTAACTTCGTAATGAATGGGTCTTTTTTTACCCTTTTGTGATAAAGGGCAAAGATAACCCATAAAAGAAGGATATAACGGGTAAACTGTTTCACAACAATGTCTCTGAATACACAAGATGAAAATTCAACTTAAACGCCAGAAATAAGTCAAAACTCAAAATGAGTTTAAGGGTTAATTTCGTACATATTCAAAATTGGTGCTAAAATGTGGCACACAACTAAGTTTTATACCCAAAATGTAAGGGTCACATGGTTTCCTAGGCCGATTCACTACAAGAATGTTCAAAAGAGGGGCAACTTAAATCCCCCTAAAATAAATCTCATATGCAAACTTTCAAAACGTCTATAAACGTGTATTTTATTTTGTCCCCTCTATAAGAATTCGTTGTCAGAACATTATTTTTTTTTTGTTGAACAGTGTAATTATAAGATTGTAATTGTTAAGTTTTTATTCAACTCAGACTTTATTCATCTAGTTATTTTATTGACATCTATTTCAAGACTTAATTGTGCAATTTAGTTTCAATTCAATTTCAATTTCAATTCAATTTCTATTCAATTTCAATTCAATTTCAATTCAATTTCAATTCAATTTCAATTCAATTTCAATTCAATTTCAATTCAATTTCAATTCAATTTCAATTCAATTTCAATTCAATTTCAATTCAATTTCAATTCAATTTCAATTCAATTTCAATTCCATTTCAATTCCATTTCAATTCCATTTCAATTCCATTTCAATTCAATTTCAATTCAATTTCAATTCAATTTCAATTCAATTTCAATTCAATTTCAATTCAATTTCAATTCAATTTCAATTCAATTTCAATTCAATTTCAATTCAATTTCAATTCAATTTCAATTCAATTTCAATTCAATTTCAATTCAATTTCAATTCAATTTCAATTCAATTTCAATTCAATTTCAATTCAATTTCAATTCAATTTCAATTCAATTTCAATTCAATTTCAATTCAATTTCAATTCAATTTCAATTCAATTTCAATTCAATTTCAATTCAATTTCAATTCTATTTCGATTCAATTTCAATTCAATTTCAATTCAATTTCAATTCGATATCAATTCAATTTCAATTCAATTTCAATTCAATTTCAATTCAATTTCAATTCAATTTCAATTCAATTTCAATTCAATTTTAATTCAATATTCAATTTCAATTTAATGCCATGTGTCAGAACGTCGATATGAATGACCTGATGGTTCTCATCATTACGGATATTGATCTTTTTTTATTGTTAACTTTAAGAATATTATCGAAACAAAAATACACACACAATCGCACACATGCTGAACGGTTTTGCACTCTTGACTATGACGAGCTTTAATAACCGTGCTAGGCTAAACAAAGAAACCATTTCTATTTATAGCAGATACAGGAAAAATATTGAATTGCGGCACACTTACGTATCTTACGTCATCGTAGAAGTACTTCAGTTCCTCATCGATTATTATATATGGATCGAATTGTATCTCTCTCACGGGTCCAGCCGGTTGTTGTGTGTGCACTGAGCTATATTTGCGACAGTTTGAGCGTTTGTTCGGTGTGTTGCCAATATTTGTGGATTGCTAAAATAAATAATAAAGAAATAAAACAAAAAAATTTAAATGAGTAAATATTGTTTTTTTTTTCAAGTTTTTGTTATAAGATCATGATTTTTAGATTTCAAATTATATTAAATTTTTAAAACGTTTAGAGCAAATGTAGCTAAATGGATGAAATACTCAAATTAACGTAGATATAATTTCAGTGACGATTTCCTAAATAGCCGAAATGTAATTTCAACATTAAAGCGAAGTTTACTTCAATGTTTGTTACTTGACAACTTTCCGAATGCTGTTTATTCAATACAACAGATATAAATTGAATTTGGTTGGTTTGACTACTTTGAGACACACTGCGACTGCGCACAGTCGATAACTTGCTAAGAAACACTTTTTTCAACAATTTTGTGTGCGGTGTATTGGGGAATTTCGGGGGAAATTATAAAAGCTTCAATATTACATAAAACTAAAAATAAGTGCGAATGACATCGCGTATGAGGTAGAGAGAAGCTAACAAGTGTAAAATTGCAGCTAAGACCACAATCATTAGTCTTGATAAGGCTGGCTGATTGCTGTTAGGCTGCTGCTTGACTGCCTGGTGGCGGCGACCTTGACTATAAAAGTTTTATTTACAATTTTGTTCATGTATTTCTTGTTTATTTTCCGTCCAATTATTGACTTTTTTTTTATCTAATTTTCTGTTTTCATGACTCCACTAGGAGAGAGAGCAGAGCAGGTAGGACAAGACCAACAACAAAGCAAAGATGCAGCAATCAATTCCGCTAGAGTGTCAACAACATTGCCTACAGATAGATAGATGCATAAACATAAAAACGAACAAAAACACAAACATAAATGAGGAGCATGTTGTTTGAAAGTATCTTGCAGATACGACTACCAGACAGTCGTCTATCTATGCCCAAGTGCGACTTAATTTACACCCAATTTGTTGCTGTAATATTTTGTAAATGTTGTTGCTGTTGTTGTTGTTATTGTTAGCATACAAATTTAAAAATTTTCAGCAACAAAATTGTTAAGTCTATAGCCAAGACTGTGACGCAATTTGTTTGGTTTTTTTGTTTGTTTTTGTTTTATTGGTTAAAGAAAAGTAAAAGAAAATTATCGTTTACCGTAAAGTAACTAGTTTTCAAGCAATAAATTGAAACATTTTATTTCTAAATTTACAAAAATTGTTGCACTAAAAATACAATTAGTTAATAGTGTGACGAAAATAATTTTATTGTTTTAACGATGTAAATAAATTTTTTTCTTTTTTTTATGTCATTAAGGATTTCAGCAAGCAGTTTGTAAAATTGTTCATATTTTTTATCGAAAATTTTCAAAAGTCAACAGCAATTTCACGTTCTGGTTGAAATAAGAAACATGTACGTTCAAGTAAAGTACCAAATAAGACACTGCTTTTTCGAACCATGGCAAAGATTGTCAATCCGCACCACCTTAAACATGTTTTCATGTAAACATGTTGGGAATTATAAGCATACCAATATAAATTGAAGTGACAAAAATTTACTTGATTCAAGTAAAGAATTTGCTCAAAACTGAAATACAAGGTGGGGCAAAAGCAATCACACTATTGGAACACCCTATAACTTGCAAATGGCGCCAATTGTTTCCATTTTTTTGCGTTCGAGTGTTTTGGCCGTCCGACACAAACTGGACAAACACTGCGGCGTTTTGCCACTCACCTTGAAGAGACTGGGAGAACACGAGATCTTCCCAAGGCTGGCCGGCCCCGGAGCAGCCGTTCTGCTGAGAATATCGCTGCTGTTACCCAAGATGTCGAAGAAGAGCACGGAACATCGACCAAGTGACGTTTTCATCGAAAATTATCATGAGCGATGAGGTTCATCTTTGCGATTACGTGAATAAACAAAATAATCGTTTCTGGGGCACCGAAAATCCGTGTTTCACCCACGAAGAACCAGTTCACCCACTCAAAGTTACCGCGTGGTGTGCTGTTTACGCTGGAGGCGTCATCGGGCCATTTTTTTTTGTTTTTTGAGAATGCCGCGGGCCAAACGATGACTGTGGACGGCGCGTGCCACAGAGCCATGATAACGGAATTTTTTCCTCAATTGGATGAATTGGGACTGAATAACATGTGGTTCCAACAGGACGGTGCAACGACGCACACTGCTCTAGCCACAACCGATATTCTAAAGAAAGCATCTCCGGGTCGCTTAATCTCTCGTTTTGGTGATTTGCACTGGCCGGCCAGATTACCCGATTTAACCGCTTCAGACTTCTTTTTATGGGGTTTTTTTAAGTTACGGGTTTACGTCAACAAGCCTCAGACTCTTCTAGCTCTTAAGGAGAATATTCGCTACGAATGCGTGAGCCTGTCGCCCGAAGTTCTGGCAAGAGTGATGAAAAATGCCATAAAACAAGCCCGTATGGTCATCAACTCTGGCGGCGGCCACTTGCCCGATATCATTTTCTCAACTCGATGGAATAAATTCTAATGGATTAAATAAACAAATTTCACAAGCAAAACCAAAGTTTTTCATTAAAAAATTTTTGACACTCATTAATGAGCCCTTTTTTAATATTTCGGACTGAAATGCCTCTCAGAAATGTACTTTTTTTTCGGAAATGAGTTTATATAAACCATGAATTATACTTTTTTTTGTTCGAAAATGAGTTAAAAGAAGAAGCATAGAAAATTATTTTCCGGCACTCGGAAATGATTCCTTTTTGAAACAATCGCCGGAGGACAATGACTCTCAGAAACGAACATTTTTTCTGCAAAAATAAGTTTCAAAACCCAACGGGCCGAAATCGGAGTGCTTCCAACAAGAGCGCTCAAAGAGCACTCTTTTCTGAGCTTTTTTTGTGTGAAGCCAGGAAAAGAAGAAGAAGACGTACAACTGCTCCTACTACTCTATGCTTGGGAGAAGCTTCGGAGCACTAAAGAAGAAAAACAAAATAAAAATAAATAGAACGAACAATTGATGTAGATGGGAATATAGACGGAGCGCTTCGTATTGCAAAAGAAGCGCTCGTAAAGCCCTTAAAGAGCGCTCCAAAGCCCGCTGGGAATGAACTATAGAAAAGTTATTTTTCGGCACTCAGAAATTAACCCTTTTTGTATCAATCGCCGGACTGAATTGCTTTTCGAACACGAACTTTTTTTGTTCAAAAACTATTTAGGGTATACACTTCACATCGTAATTTTCCGAAATCAGAAATTTACGAAAATTTCAGTGCAATTGCTGTTGTTCTGGTTTTTCGAAGATTGCTTAAATTTAATCAACTATTGAAAAGATGAAAAATAATCCTCGGAAATTTGCGAAGAAGAGATGTGTTTAGTAGCCATAAGCAGCACTGTTTAATGAGTGTGAATCATTGTGAATGTGCAAAATTCAATAAGAAGAAGAACATTTTGTCAAATTCCGCCTATAAAGCTAATGAAGTGTTTCAAATAGAAAAATATTTTTTTGGCATTGCTTTTTAATAAAAGAACAGGAATCACAAGTTTTTTACAGAATAATCGCATAATTATTTTTTTTTTATAACATTTAGCAAAACTCTCACCTTACGCGAAACCTTATAGTTTAGTGGGAAATGTTACTTGAATTAAGCATTTTTTTCTTAATATTATGTGTTTTAAATTTGCTCAATTCTAGCAAAATAATGCTTGAATTGAGAAATTTACACTTGAGTATAAACTGATAGCCTATTTGCTTGATTCAAGCATAGAATGCTTGATTTTTTTCGCTCCGTGATAAGTGAAGACATCTTTTGGTATGAATAGTTCCATGCCAAATGCCATATGGGCCTGCTCACGTATTTAATGATTAAATTTCAAGTATATAAATAAACTGGTTTGTGTCTTTCATGATCCTTTTTACTAGAGCCCAATATCTTTCGATGGATCTGAGTTCCGGGCTGTTAGGCGAATTTGGATAAATGTGTACAAATGGTCTTTTCATATCATTCAACTATAATGGTACGAAGCCAAATTAGGCAAAAAAAAAGTAGAGGCCTAATGCTGTATAATGAATGGTATAACCCGTTTTTGCAAGCCATCTTCGATATACTGGTTGGGCCAAAAGTCATCATGGGGTTACAAATTGAATAAATTTTTCGTTTATATTTTTTATATTTTTTTTCAGATTATAAAATATGTAAAATGGAAATTTTTTTACACTAAGTATGGGAAATAATGTCGCTCAAATGATCCCCGTTTTCAGCTTCGCAATGATGGGCTCGTTTTAGAGCATTTTCCCTAACATTTTTCAAAATTTGTGGCTGAAGCGCTCGAATTTTTGCAATAATGTTGGCCTTGAGTTCAACGATTGTCTCGGGCTTCTTCACATATATTCGCTCCTTCAAATAACTCCAAAGAAAATAGTCGGGTGCTGACAAATCTGGCGAACCGAATTTCTGGAAATTATTCGCTCTTCAAAAATTTTACTTAAAAGTGCCATTGTGTCTCGGGCAGTGTGGACAAGTTTTTTCTCAAGAGCAGGATGTAAAAAAGGTTCTATCATAGACCGATACCACTCTCCATTTACGGTTACAGCACTTCCATCTTAATTTTCGAAGAAGTAAGGCCCAATGATATTTTCAGCTATAATGCCACACCATACTGTACACCCAAAGGGGTGCAATTTGCGTTGATGAATGGCTCTTGGATTTTCAGAACCCCAGAACCTACAGTTCTGCTTATTAACAAATCCATTTAAATGAAAATGAGCTTCATCACTCATAATTAGATTTCTATGATCTGATGATCTGACTATGACCAGATTTTCTAATCAAAATCAGATTCTATTATTCTGGTTCTTTGCTCAGTTGTGAATCTCTTCATTATTTATTCTCCAGGTGTTATTTATATAATCTGGAAAAAAAATATAAAAACGAAAAAGTTATTAAATTTTTAAACCATATGGTGACTCTTTTGGCACACCCTGTATAATTCGCTGTTAATCGTTCCAGTTGTAACAAATTAACTTTTTCGTCTACCACAGCTCCATATTGAATGCCATATAAAATTTCTTAGGAAACTTAGTCTTCTTAAGGGTCTTACTCTTCTTGAACATTTTCTTTACGATCTACAACATAAAAATCGAGACCTGGAAGCTAGGAAATGTCACCAAGAACGTAAGTCTCCACGTCCATAACGCAACAATCAAAATACTAAATGAAATCCTGGTGAAGTATTTTGACTCGCTTTTTTTGCCTCGATGTTTTTTTTTTTAGCTTCTCTACGGAACTTTCTGGACTTTGTACGACTTTAGCCAGTCTATTCCTTCTTTTTAACTTTTCTGACAAAAACCTCAGAGCATTAGACTTTCTCAATTATTTTTCTACCTAATGTAATGTGATTTTTCTTAAAAAGAGCTATTACCTTCTTGACAGCATTTGGGTTATCAAAGCGAACGTGTTTTTGATTGATTTGACACATTGCATACTTCTGGATCACTTAAAAAAGTATTACATTAAAAAACTTAACTGATCATTTTTAATAAAATTTAATGGAAATTAATAAACCTATTCGAATAATTTTTTAGGTAGCAACATCCTGCAAGTAGTTGAATAAAGATATAGAAAAAACTACAATTCCCGGCATACAAAAATATCGTCAGTAACACATTGACTGCCACCAAGTTGCCAAGGGCAGACAACACGACACATTAAAGCCATTTGGTGACCCTCATGCAAGTCAGGTTTATTTCAGCGCAGCATCTGCTTTTCTCTTAATTTGGCCGTTAAATTTTATGACGTCTTTGAACAGGTCTTTTTTGGACGTGATGCGCGTTGGGACCTATTTATATTTTGTGGGCATTTCTTGTTCGATGTGTTACAAGGACGAGACGGTATTGACGATATCGCATTGCAACTAAATCCAAGCAGTTTGTTACGTGATGCGAAGCATGCATCTTTCTTGGTTTTAAAAGACTAAGAGGCATAAGATGCATATAATTTCCGGTTCCGACAATGAAAAGTGAAATTTTTGCAGTAAAGCTGCGGAATATGTATGCAAAAAGCAATTTTTTTCTTTAATGGGTTTTTATGTGTGAATATACTCGTAGTAAGGCGCTCAACATACACATTAACATTCAAGTATGAAGGTTAAATATGATTCGCATAAGGTTTAAAATATGGTATATTTACAAAAAGTAAACTTTTTTTATGCATCTTCACCGAGAGAAAAGTTAACTAATATACAAAAAAAACTGAATTTTTTCGGTAGAAATATACACACTGTACTTTGCATACTTTGTCTTTGTATGCAACAAGGCAATAATACAAAGCAACATAAAAGTGAAACGAAACTTATGGAAACATGAAAATGTGAAATTACAGAGAAATGGAACAAAGTAGAAATAAATTTTACGATAACAAAACAAAACAAGGAAGCCAAAATTCGTTACACATGCTTGACGATGACAACAGCTGTTTGTTGTAAATTTAGTTTTTGTTGCAAGTATTACAACAAAGTATTGTTGTTGGAGCTGGCACGCGCCAGTCTTTCATGTTTTGTAGCTTTTGCATTTGGAATTTTCAGACATTAGTCAAATATTTGTCTTTATACTATGTAAGAAATATGGGAAAATATTGATGGGACGTTAATGCTCATAAATAAATTTAACGTTTTGTCGATTGTACTTGATTAAATGAAACGAATTTTTAAAAATTATTTAAAAAATACCGTCTTAACTCAAGTCATTTTACTTAAGCAGACGCACTACCTTGGAGACCCAGAGTTTAGTGCCTCGCTTAAAATTAAATTACACAAAAACGGCTTTGTATTGAAGAGAAAAAGTATCAAACTTAATAAAAAAAAAAAAAATATTTTTGTTTTTTTTGTGAAATTCATGGTGTTTTTGAAAAATTAAAATTTAATAAAAGTCCAAAAAAAAAAAATTCTTAGGTAAGATTTTTAAAACAATGGTATATCTAGAGAAATAACAAATTTACAATTAATTTTTTTTTTAAATACATCATTAGGGTGGTTTTTGAAAGTGAAAAAAAAAACTTTTTGAGATGCGGGGCTCAGTCAAAAAGTTATAGGAATGTGTTGTTACAATACAGCTCCTTACTCTATACCCCCTGGGAAATGGAAATATTCGCGGATATAAACAGGAAAGATCCCATAAAATGTAGGAAGCATTCCCTTTCGTTAGGCACTCCATTTCTTTCTTACACACTATGTCATTGGAGGAAAACATACCTCTCCACTATCTTAAAAATTACTGTGGAAACATTCCTCTCCATTGTCTTAAAAATTAATGTGAAAACAACAACAAATAAATTATAACTTAAAATGGTTAGCCTGGTCGGGATTCGAACCCGGGACCTCTGGGGTGGCAGTCAAGTACGCTTACTTCTCGACTACGTAGCTGCCTTATTATTCGAGATTTTATTATTCAAAATAGATTTAAATCGAAATTGCCCCAAAACAAGTAAAAGTTCCCACATGCATTTCTTAAGAAGCGGTTTGGAAACAACAACAATTTAAAACTACCCAAAAGTTTCCAAAAGATACGATGAGGAATGTTTCCAAATCACTGCTATATTTTTCCCAGAGGGTACCTATTTGAAAAAAAAATTTTTTTTTAGAAAAATCACAAAAACAACATTTCATTATTACTTTACTTGCACGAATACACAATCAACATATGAAAAAAGGTAAATCACCGAATATGTGCATATGGCACAAAAGTTTAAAATTTTGTGCCTGACTTGCCTACACAAAAATTCACCAAAAAAAAAAAAAAAAACTACTCTGTAGTTTTCCTTGAAATTTTCAGAGTACGTTACCGTTACCGTTACGTTACAGAGTACGAATACTATGTAAGTTTATATAAAAGAAAAAAAATTTCGCAAAAAATGTTCCAAGATAGAAGGTCACCTTAATACGACGATAAAGTTGTATTGTAGCAAATACTAGCAAACACTTTCGAGCGTTCTTATTACCTAACGATAAATTATTCCCACCCAGCCGAGAGCAAGTCAACCTAACAGCAGAAAACCTTAAACTTTAACCACCAAATCACCAAATGCAGATGAAGTACGATTTACTATGGAAAATAAGCTGGCAAGCGTGTTATCACAATTAAAAACATCAAAATCTCCAGGATTAGATAACGTCCCAAACGTCTTATTAAAAAACCTTCCAGATAAAGCTGTTAAAATACTTGTAGCCTTATTTAACAGTTGCATTAAATTGAATTATTTTTCGACCACCTTCAAAAAAGCCAAAGTTGTTGCTATCCATAAACCTACCAACCCAAAGACTTACCCTTGTAGCTATAGAACAATAAGCCTCTTAAGTAATTTAGGAAAGGTCTTTGAAAAAACTTGTCCATCATCGAATCAACGAATTTGTATCTTCCCATGGATAAATATCAAAGGAACAATTTGATTTCAAAAAAGACTATAGCACAATCCACCAAATGAGCAGAATCAAAAACAAAATACTTACAAATAAACGGAGCAAAAAGTCAACAGGCATTATACTTCTGGACATAGAAAAGGCATTCGATTTGGTCTCTCATAACGGTCTTATTTACAAGCTGGCTTCAATGAATTTACCAAAATACCTGTGCAAGCTCGTATCAGATTTTCTACATGCCAGAATGTTTTCGGTATAGGTAAACAACTTTCTGTCTTCTACGAAAAGTATTCTAGCTGGTCTACCTTAAGGTTCAATACTTTCCCCACTATTGTACGTGCTGTGTACTGCAGATTTCGAAGCCCTTAAGTAAGATGGATGTAGCCTACTACGCTGACTATACAGCTTTGATCACATCAAGTAAGCTTACAATGCACTTTTGAAGAAAATGGAAAAAAGTCTTGAGCCCTGCAGTAAATATTTTACAAAATGAAAGATAAAAATAAATCAAAATAAAACACAAGCTATTATATTTCCATTTAATAAATCACCAAAAAGATTACTAATGCTCCAACTAACTTTTAATAAGTTTTATAAATACTCAACCCGATGTAAAGTAACCCGATGTCATACTTGACCGAAAGATATTATTCCGCGAACCTATAGAGGCAGCCTGCGAATAAGCAATAAAATCATTAAGATCATTATGACCTATTTTAAACAGATGCTCTTGTCTCAACTTCCAAAACAAAAATTTGTTATTCAAATGTGTCATAAGACCAATTCTGTCGTATGCTTCTCCTGTATGGCACAAAGCAGCAAAATGCCTCCTAACAAAAATGCAAGTCATACAAAACAAATGTTTAAAAATAATAACTAATAATCACCGGAGATATTCCACAAGAGCTCTGCATAATGAAACAGGATATGAATTTAAAAAAAAAAAAAAGAAAAAAAAGAAAATTTAGTTATTTTACTAGAATTAGGAACTCTTCATACGTTATATAAAGAGATTGCTGAGAAATAACATAATTTTTAACTATGTGTACAATAAATTTATCAAAAATGAAAAAGTTTTGTTGTATAGCTGATTATTTTGTGAAATAATCTAACAATTCAATAAGTCCGTAGGATAAGTAAGAAAAAACCAAAATTTTGTTAAGCTCGATTTTATTATTCAACATAGTTGCCTTCGAGAGCGGTACCACCTTTATAATACGATTTCTTTTTCTTTCTCGTCAAAATAGGCCTCAGTTTAAGCGATAACTTCATCATTGGACTTGAATTTCTTTCCAGCAAGCATTCTCTTGAGATCTAAAAACAGGAAAAATTCGCTGGGGGCTAAATCTGAAGAATACGAAAAGTGGGTATGCAATTCGAAGCCCAATTCATTCAATTTTGCCATCGTTTTAATCGATTTGTGACACGTCGCATTGTCTTGGTGAAAAACACTTTTTTCTTTTGCAAATGTGGCCGTTTCTTTGCGATTTTAGACTTCAATCGATCCAAAAGTGCACAGTAATAGTCGCTGTTGATGATGGTTACATTTTGGAGATAGTCGATGAATATTATTCCTTTCGCATCCCAAAATACAGATGCCATCACCATACAGGCCGACTGTTGGGTCTTTGCTCGCTTTGGATTCGGTTCGTCGACTGCTGTCCACTCAGCGGACTGTCTTTTGGATTCTGGTGTGTAATAGTGAATCCATGTTTCATCCATTGTCACATATCGACGATAGAATTCGATTTTATTGCGTTTTAACAACACCAAACACTCCTCTGAAGCATGAATTCGTTGTTGTTTTTGGTCGACTGTGAGCCCACTTTGCACAGAGCATACCTAAATGTTCATGTAAAATGGTAAAAACACTATCATCTGATATCTTTACAATATTACATACGATCTTTACAGCTCGTGCACCTTCAATCTGCGATCGTTCATAACCAATTTGTGGATTTTTTTTATGTTTTCTGGAATAACAGCCTCATTTGGGCCCACGACCACGTTTGAATTCAGCAATCCACTTTTCTACCATTTGTCTCGATGGAGCAGAGTCCGTTTGAAGGTTAGTACTAAATAAAAGTATATGGGAAAATCATATGGAAAAAATCTAATAACGCCATCTATGTTACAATTACTTTTTCAGAAATTGTTTGGCTTTTTTACGTTTCCCTACTCACATAAAGGTTTTTATCCCATTTTTTGCCTTGCTGAAGAAGAAGTAATTGCTGTTATGTAAATCGTTATATTAATATAGCTAGATATAAGTAACATTTTTTTTTTTTTTTTTTTTTTTTTTTTTTTTTATTATAACAGTCAATGAACAAAAGTTCTTACAGACTACGATTAGTACTTAAAATAATCTTAAACTATGTTTAACAATTTTAATAAAAGTTATTCAGCAATTGCCGTAAAGAATTCTTAGAATTTGCAAAGTCAATATTGCAGTGAAGCATGCAGTTATTAAACTCAAGCATAGCTCTAAACATTGGTGAGTTCATGGCATAGTTGGTTCTGCATGTTTCCAGATAAAATACATCAAAGTGTCTTAAAGTTCTGAAAGGAACATTAAAATTTATTAATGCAAGTAGTTGAGGGCAGTCAACCGTACCCACTACAATATCATAAATAAACAAAAGAGCTAAAATTATTCTTCTATTATGCAATGTTTTCAATTTGATATAACTGCAACGATCATCATATGACGGAAATGGATTTTGAACATTAATTGTTCTAAATACAAAGCGAGTAAAAGCTTTTTGTACTCGTTCTAGGCGCAAAGTGTGTGAGGCATAAAAAGGATTCCAAATGAAAGAAGCATATTCTAACTTAGAACGAACAATAGATGTATAGAGAATTTTCAAAGTAAGAGGGTCTTTAAAATTAGAACCATTACGACGAACTACAGCAAGGAGCGAATATACTTTGGGAATAATAAAATTAAGGTGACCAATAAAGGAGAATTTGGAGTCAAAAATAACACCAAGATCTTTTTTTTCTTCAGCAAAATTCAGTGCATGATTATCTAAATAGTATGTAGTTTTTAAGGGATTTACAGATTTAGTATATGTAGAATATACACATTTTTCGTGATTAAGGTACAAATAATTTTTTGAACACCAATCATTAATAGAGTTTAAATCTGATTGTAGTAACGCGGCCTCGGACAAACAATTAATTTTTCGATAAATTTTTAAATCATCAGCATATAAAAGGCACTGAGAGTTTTCTACTTTAGATGTTATATCATCCACAAACAATATAAAAAGAAGCGGACCAAGTATGCTTCCCTGAGGAACACCAGAGGTAGCTACAAACGGTCTAGAAATTGCATTTTCAATAAAAACATGGCATATTCTATCACTCAGATATGATCTAAAAAATTGCAATAAATTGGAATGAAAACCCAGTTTTGCTAATTTTTTTATTAAAATGTCATGAGAGACTTTATCGAATGCTTTCGAAAAGTCCGAAAAAGTGCTTTCGAATTTGATGTAACATCCTCGATAAATCTCATTAATTTTATTTGTATACAAACATTGTATAAAAAGAGATATTGGATGAATAAATTGAAATTTAAAAATTGAAAATGTTAATTTATATAAGAGAAAAAAAATTTCGCGAAAAAATTTTCCAAAGTAGGTCACCTTAATACGACGATAAAGTTCTATTCTAGCAACTTTTCACCCTAACCGTTTTTTAATCAAACATTGCTTGTGTCAATTCTTGTTCTGCGTTAATGTGAAGTAAAAAAAAAAAATATTTGCAACATTTTCTTAACGTCATTAATTTGGTTTTACTGCAGCAAAATAAAAACAGCTGTTATTTTCCTAACGCAAAACAAGTATCACACAAGTTTGATGAACTGCGGATAAAAGTTTTCTTTTCACAATAACGCAGAATCGGAATTGACCTCTTGTCATTAGTTTCGGAGGCTTTTAACTTAGATGTGTGCATTTTTTTTATGACATTTCTACGCTGCAACACTTCCATTTCTTTTTAATTTTTTTGTTTTATTTAGTTTTTTGCAGTTTAAAAATGTGTACAACGGGAAATATTGCTTTCATGGAGATTAACACAACTTGAACTTTTTTCAACAATTGAGAGTGACAGAAAGCGTGCAAAATGAAGTGAGTGCAATGCTGTCAACGATGATAACAATAATAACACAACAACAACAACAAAAACAACTACAACATCATCATCAACAACGTGGAAGACAATCTGACAGTGACAATTTTTTCAATGGCTTCTTCAGCGTTTAAGATTTTTAAAGGTTGAGGTAAAACGCATGGTAAATGCTGTTACTGCTCTTGCTGTTGTGGTGGTTGTTGTTGTGATGATTGTTGTTATTGTTATTGTTGCCGTTATTACTGTTGTTGTTATTGTGGTTGTTGGTTTGTTGTTGTTGTTGTACTTCAACTTAACCAAACATAAATTTATACATTTAATCGTTGTTGCTCACTGTCATCGTGATTTTATCATTATTATTTTTGTTTTCACTTTCACATGGAATTATTATTTTTTTTTTTTTTTTTGTTTTGTTGTTGTCAATGTTGATTTTGTTGTTATTGTTTCATCTTAAGTTTGCAAATATCTTAGCATCATCCTTTGTTGTCATGTTTTTTCATTGCCAAGCAATCGTCGCTTTTTTTTTTTTGTTTTTTCTCATCAACTATTTGCAGTTATATAGCTGCTGTCCGATGCCTGCCTTTGACCAGACGATATTCACCGACACATACGAGTTAAAAAATAACCATTCAAAAATTGTTGAATCAACTTGATTTTATCAGGGACCGTAACGGTTATTCCTTTTTTCCAAAAAAATCAGAAAGTAATAGTTATTTTCTGTTTTGTAATTTTTTACACAAAATTTAACTGGTACTTTCTGCCGTTTATTTTTTCTGACAAGAAATAACGATTATTTTCTGCTGGATATTTTTTCCAGCAAAAATATCCAGCAGTTTGTAATATTGTAAAAACTATGAATGCTAGGACCATGCAACTTGTTATATGGGGGCGTAGCACTAAGACATATGTATTTATTTTGGAAATGTGGACGGACCACGCCCCTTTGTAAAGATAATTACAATATCTCATTATCACGACACCCAATGATTATGGAATTTGGTATGTGGAGGATGAGAATGAAGATCTATGCTTTTGGAAAAGTTGGGTGGACCACGCCCCTTTTTAGGAAAAATAACAATATCTAATGACCACTATACGCAATAAGTATAAAATTTGGTATGTGGGGGATATGCATAAAGATCAACTTTTTTGGAAAAGGTGGGTGGACCACGCCTATTTGTCAGAAAAATTACAATATCTAATGACCACTATTCGCAATAATTATGAAATTTGGTATGTGGGGGAAATGCATAAAGATAAAATTTTTTGAAAAAGGTGGATGGACCACGCCCATTTTTCAGAAAAATTACAATATCTCATGACCACAATGCGCAATGATTATGAAATTTGGTATGTGGGGGCTAAGCATGAAGATCTATGTTTTAGAAAAGGTGGGTGGACCACGCCCATTTTTAGGAAACATTACAATATCTCGTGACCACAACGCGCAATGATTATGAAATTTGGTATATAGGGGCTAAGCATGAAGATGTATGTTTTAGAAAAGGTGGGTAGATCACGCCCATTTTTAGGAAAAATTACAATATCTATAATTTGGTATGTGGGGGATAAGAATGAAAATCTATTTTTTTTGTGAAAAGGTGGGTGGAACCACGCCTAGTTTTAGGAAAAATTCCAGAATTGACTTCTTGTTTTCTAGAAGCTCGGGAAATGAAATTTGGAACAGGGACCGCAACTGTTATGACTTTTTTCAAAAAAATCAATAAATAATGGTTATGTTTTGAGTGATTTTCTTTTGTCAAAAATAAATGTCAAAATGTAACCCTTATTTTTTCGGTCAAAAATAAAGGTTAAAATATGACCTTTACTTTTTCGGTTAAAAATAACAGTTACAATTTAACTTTTATTTTTTTCGATTAAAAGTGTAAATCATAACAAAAATATAAATTCTATTCATTCTACTGTTTTCTACCTTTGTTTAGCTTATCACTACACATTGCGTTCCCTGTTACTGTTTTTTGTCTAATCACTACACATCAGAGAACTGCAATGAGTATCCAACAGAAATCGGATACTCAAATCATACCCGAGTTACTTCTTGTTCTCTACCCTATACATACTCAATGAAACATGCAAAATACTTGTAATCATTCGGCTCATTAGCATATTTTTGGGTGCAACACAACGTGTTCCGGGTAAGCTAGTAATTAGTATAAGATATCACTGTAAACTTTTTGACCTCTATTTTTAATAGAAAAAATATAACGCAAATTTTAACTCTTATTTTTGACTCAAAAATAAAAGTCAAAATTTAACTGTTATTTTGGACCAAAAAAATAAAAGTAAAATCTTAACTGTTATTTTTGACCGAATAAATAAAAGTCAAATTTCAACTATTATTTTTGACCAGAAAAATAAAAGTCAAACTTTAACTTTTATTTTTGACCAAAAATAAATCGGTCAAAAAATAACTATTATTTACTGATTTTTTTGAAAAGTCATAACAGTTTCGGTCCCTGTTCCAAATTTCATTTTCCGAGCTTCTAGAAAACAGGAAGTCATTTCCGGAATTTTTCCTAAAAAAAGGCTTGGTTCCACCCACCTTTTCACAAAAAAATGGATTTTCATGCTTAGCCCCTGCATACCAAATATCATAATCATTGCGCATTGTGGTCATGAGATATTGTAATTTTTCTGAAAAATGGGCGTGGTCCATTAAACTTTTCCAAAAAGTTGATCTTTATGCATATCCCCCACATACCAAATTTCATAATTAATGCGTGTAGTGGTCAATAGATATTGTAATTTGTCTGAAAAATGGGCGTGGTCCACCCACTTTTTCCAAAAAAGTTGATCTTTATGCATATCCCCCACATACCAAATTTCATAATTATTGCGTATAGTGGTCATTAGATATTGTTATTTTTCCTAAAAAGGGGCGTGGTCCACCCATCTTTTCCAAAAGCATAGATCTTCATTCTCATCCTCCACATACCAAATTTCAATATCATTGGGTGTCGTGATCATGAGATATTGTTATCTTAATTATCTGAAAAATGGGCGTGGTCAGCCCACCTTTCCAAAATAAATACATATGTTTTAATGCTACGCCCCCATATACCAAGTTTCATGGTCCTAGCATCCATAGTTTTCACAATATAACAAACTGCTGGATATTTTTGCTGGAAAAGATATCCAGCAGAAAATAATCGTTATTTCTCGTCAAAAAAAAATAAACGGCAGAAAGTACCAGTTAAATGTTGCCTTTTATTCTTAAAATCAAAAACTTTACAGCCAAGCCTGCCGTTTTTGAGATCAGCAAGAGAACATAATAGTTATTTTCGGTCCCTGGATTTTATATTTATGCTGCTCAACAAATCAATTAAAATCAAAAGCCTTTCATTCGACCACGTTTAAGTCTTAC
The DNA here is from genome assembly GCA_943735915.1 of Pherbina coryleti. Lineage (NCBI taxonomy): Eukaryota > Metazoa > Arthropoda > Insecta > Diptera > Sciomyzidae > Pherbina > Pherbina coryleti. Next base: position 14,079,192 of record OX030949.1, read on the forward strand.
ATAATAATTATTATTTGTTTAACATAATAACATTGATTGTTTTGAATTTTTATTTTTATTATTATTTATGTTTTTTTCTGTTTTTTTGTTTTTAGGGTTCGCTTGTTTAACAATTGGTTTGTATCACATTTTAATATTTTATGCTCTTCGTAAGTTTTATGAATTTTAAAATGAACATAAGCCGAGTCAAAAGGGAGTTACGTTTATGTGCACTTTGGTGTGACCAATTTTTCGATTTGTGTGTGACCGCTGTTGGCAATTTACTGTGGGAATTTTAGATTTTGTTAATTTTGTTAACTTGAACATAACTGTCTTACGAAATCTTTGCAAAGATGGTGATGGAGTGTTTTGGATTTCCACATCCTTAAGATTTCTCAGAAAAGGCAAAGTATTAGAATTATAAGTACGTAACTATTGGCGCTACGGTAAATTTTATGGGACAAGAATAAAACTGAGGCTTTCAGTCACAATCAGTTAAAATCAAAAAAATGAATGGCAGGATGCGGCCACTCAGGAAACCCCTTAAATTCACTTAAATGCACCAAATGCAAACGCAAAAAAAAACAAAAAAAAATAAAAATAAGGAAAAGTATAAGGACACAGATAAGGATTAGAAAAATGATGAGAGCAATGATTTAGATAAAGATTACGACCAGAAATAATATAAGGAGTAGAACAAAAAAAATTGGCAAAGATAATTTATATTGTCAGAAATTAATATTTTACTTATTTCTTCAATTGAATACTTTATGTAAGCTAATTTTTTTTCATTTCAGATGATCCAGTTTAGAGATATCGTTCTCACCGCAAGGTGCTTTTTTTAAAGGCGCTTTTACAGATCGGATACAGTAGCTTTAAAAAATATGAAAGCACAGTTAAAATTTATCACAAAATGTATATAAACTTTTATGTTAATAAATTAAAATGTCTTTTTTGCTGTATTAAGGAAGTTTTTACCGTTTTAAACGATTTCAACAACCAAATTTTAAAATCAAAGTAAGTTTTAATATAAAGAGAAATATCAAGGTTTATGTATAAAATATAAAGACAATACATTAATTTTTGTGGAATTTAAGAAGTTTTTATTATTTTTATATTAAAAGAAGGAATTGAATGAAGAGAAACAACGTTCATTCGATTTTGCTAAATTTTAACCCTTTCGCCCCTACTGGGATTATATGTCCCAACAAATTTTGCAGGCTATATCGGAGAACTTTAACTTTAACTACAACCGAATTATAGGAGGTGTGGATCTGGCCGACCAAAAAGCCAATTATTCAATTTCTACTTCCTTTGACCGAACAATTCATAGCGGCAGGAAAATAAAACCAAATCGCATTCTTAAATATGACTTAAGGCTCAGAGCATACAAAAGAGGGTAGCGTTGAAGGAATAACGCAAGCTAAAATCGAAAGCGTTAATTCTCAAGCACACGGATAATGCCCATAGACGAAAATGTCACCGTAGAGGAATCGTTCAACAAACAAAAGATACAGTAGTTTCGACTATGTCGTAACACAAGACGTAGAATTAGTCAATTCGCTTTTGATGACATCTTTTTTAAAAACTATTTAGCAAAATATTTATTCCATACACCTGAGCATATGACATTTAAAAGAGTGCCGGAGAGGGTTAATATGTATGACCGACCCCCATTACTTTTGCAAAAGGAACATTTTTGCGTTTGACACCTATTCCCTCCGATCACTCCTTAGGGGGGCTTCCTTACAAATATTATGGTTTTTGTATATTTATTCCATACACCTGAGCATATGACCTTTAAGAGAGTGCCGGAAAGGGTTCATAGGTAGGACTGACCCCCATTATTTTTGCAAAAGGAACATTTTTGCCCTGGACACCTATTCTCTCCGACCACTCCTTAGGGGGGCTCCCATACAAATGTTATGGTTTTTGTGCCGGAAAGGGTTAATATGTATCACTGACCCCCATTACTTTTGCAAAAGGAGCATTTTTTCCTTTGACACCTATTGCCTCCGACCACTCATTAGGGGACCCCCATACAAATTTTATGGGTTTTGTTTACTTATTCCATACACCTGAGCATATGACCTTTCAAAGAGTGCCGGAAAGGGTTAATATGTATCACCGACCCCCATTATTTTTCCAAAAGGAACATTTTTGCCTTTGACACCTATTCCCTCCGACCACTCCTTAGGGGGGCTCCCATACAAATTTTATTGTGTTTGTACCGGAAAGGGTTAAGATGTATCACCGACCCCCATTACTTTTGCAAAAGGAACATTTTTGCCTTTAACACCTATTTCCTCCGACCACTCCTGAGGGGGGCTCCCATACAAATTTTATGGTTTTTGTTTATTTATTCCATACACCTGAGCATATGACCTTTAAGAGAGTGCCGGAGAGGGTTAATATGTATGACTGACCCCCATTACTTTTGCAAAAGGAACATTTTTGCCTTTGACACCTATTCCCTCAGACCACTCCTTAGGGGGGCTCCCATACAAATTTTATGGTTTTGTCGATAAAACCGGAATTTGTCGATAAATAGGTAGCAAGTTTACGCCTTTATTTTTATTTATTTGTTTAATGTGAGTACAGTAAGAACCAAGTTCTTTTATAGCACAAAGCTCAAAAACATAATTAGAGTACAATACAATATATCCACTTAAAGCTAAGATAAATTAAATTGACCAAGTAACATTCTTTTTGTATTTAAAAGACAAAAATAATATATAAAAATTAAATTGAAATGATAAGATTGAAGAATTAAATCGAAAATCAGCTAGAAAGAGACAGATAGAGAGAAAGTTAAAGTGAAATAGAGAACTGGAATTTTATCAAATATTAGGCGATGAGAAATGTTTCAAGATAGCATGTTTGAAGAGTGTTTTTGATGCTATCGACTTTAAATGACCAGGCAATGCATTCCATAACCTAATAGCATTAATAAAAAATAGTCTTGTGGAGTTAAGAAAATTAAAACTAGGTATAATAAGATTTTGGCTTCTACTAGAGCGACTAAAGTGGAGCTTGTCAAATAAGTATAACGGGGAGCCATCAAATGTTGGCTTTATATTTCATGTAATTGTGTAAAATTTATATAAGTTAGAGAGTTCTAACATGAATTTTTGTAGCATTGAGGATCAAGCAGACCAACAAGTGCTAACATCAACATTGTACGATCAGTACTTTAGGCCCACCAAAGGCTCAAAAAGTAATGTAAATACCGACACCTGATCACTATCAACCACCCTACTTACATACCTCCGAGAATGACGTATTCTACGTCAAAATGAAAGAGTGCGAGTGAGAAAATGATGAGTATGCTCTTTCATCACAGCATGCAGCAAAACTCGTTCCGAAAGTTTAGAGAGGTCACCTCCCAGCTTCTGTGATGGTTTGGTAGGGAGTCGCCTAAGATGTGGTTACCAAGCTCCATTTTTGTGGAAAAGGAGTCAAATCTTCGGCGAAAGTGTATGAATCCAATGTTTTGGAATTGGTTGTAAAGCCTCTTAAGACTACATTATTCCAAAACAAGCCGTGGACCTTTTAACAAGATTCTGCTCCGACCCCTAAGGCTAAATTGACTCAATGGTGGATCAAAAACAATGTACCGGACTTCATTTCCACGGATCAGTGGCCAGCGGGTAGCCCACACCTGAACCCATGGGACTAGAAATTGTGGTCCATTGGATTACAAATGGCTTGCTCTTCTCGACACCCAAATATTGAGTCTCTAAAGCGCGCTCTTGTCCGAGCAATGGAGAAATTCCTATGCATGTCATGCGTGCTGCGATCGTTGACTGGCCGGATCGACTTTGGTCGTGCTGGAAAGCAAATGTTGGCCATTTCGAATAAGTTGTTCTACAATTTGTAGCTTTTGAATGGCTTAATAAATTACAAAAATAATTTTGAAAAATCTTTTGTTGTTTTCATTTTATAAGCAAAAAATCGTGTACCAAGTACCGTGTATCGAGTACTAAATATATCCCAATATAAAAACCTAATTGCGACAATATATCCCAGGATAAATAAAGGATTAATGAATTCTCAAGTATACTAAACACCTTATATTTTTGTTCTATTTCGATAACTGAAGCTTTCATATATTTGACAGTTTTTAAATTTAAAATAAAACTGCGGTGTGAAAGGGTTAGACTAAGAGTGCGAATTTTGGTTTAAAGCTTATGTGGCAACTGTCATGTCATTCGATAAATTTTTGTGGAATTTTTAGAGATTTTACCGTTTCTATAAAGTCACTTTGTTTGGAAGGTGGCCGTGGTTTTCATCTCATTTTTGCGTTAAGGATTCAAGTCTATGCGCAAAAAATCAATTCCTTACATTAGTTTTTGTAAAATTTGAGAAGGTGTTAGAGTTTTGATGACGTCACAAACTCGGGAGTACATATTCAAAATCAATGCTTATGTGTATTTAAAGATTCTTTACCGTTTTAGGCAGGATTTTCATTCAATCAAGCTCATTTTCGAACTTGATGTAATCTTCACGACAGACAGAGGATTAGACGGAATGATATGACTAAATCGACTCAGGAGGTGATTCTGATGAAGAATATATGGATTTTTCTATACATACTACGCCTTTTTATGAGCATTTTAATTGGAGTGAATGAGATAATATACCCCTTAGGCAGTACGCGTGGGAATATAAACATAACATTTTGCTCGGGGACTTATTTTTGCAAGGAATATTTGTCATTCAAAAGCTTATTTTAGCTTCTTTATAAACGCCTTAATGGTAAAGTTTTTAAAATTTAAAAGCCGGGAAATTCCGATTTAATGCAGTTAGACCCCTTTCATATTGGATAAAAAATAAAAGCAATTATTTGAATTTGTAAGAAAATACCGGCGAATTGGTGTAGAAAAATTGGAAGAGTACACTTGAACTGTACTGTCAATTTTAAAAATTGTTTTCAATTCTCGATCGATGTAAAAGAAGTCCTAGGAATATGATGTATACATTATAATATACATCCTATATTATGTTCTATAATTCCTGATCAAATTAATATTTTATATTTAAACTATTATGTTCAATCTTCGTCTTGCACGGTGTATAAATACCCACACAGACATGCTAAGGTTAATTCGAAGTTATGCTCGTGTTATTATTTAATTGACGCTACTTCATAAGGGTGTGAAAGGTGTTAATTTCCACCAGTTTTTCTGATATCATGTATTTTTTTAGAGTAGTATTTATATGGGCACTTTTTTATTCTCTTTTTTACTCTAATTCTCAATTTTAAGATCTGAGCTTTAATTAGTTCCAAGATAGCATATAATAAGATACCCAATCCTGCCTGTATTTAATTTGTTAAAAGGTTCTGATATTATTTAGCTATATTTATAATTTTAAGAAAATAGCTGTCATAACTACCAAATATCGCAATTTAGCCGTTAAATTTGTATGGTAGATAAATTAAATATACAAAAGGATTCGGTTCAGTTATTATTTCGGGTATTTTAAATAAATTTTTTCAACAATAATATTAAAAAACGTGTCAATCAAAATAAATTCGCACTAAGAAAACCAATTTCAAAACTTTTGTCAATTTAAAAAAAAAAGCGCATTGACCATTTTAGCCCACGAAAGGAAGAATTTAATCGAGCTTCTTATGACCGATTTAATCTCGATTTTTTAGAGACTTAATTTTTCTTAGAGACTCACTTTATAAGACTCACTTTATAATAAGTTGTAAGTTGTACAGAAATAAACGAGATTGAATTGATTTTAAATTAATCGACCAGACGAAATTGAGGTGATAAGGATGTCGAACAGAGAAAAAGATCTATAAAAGCGGTGAGAAAATTGAGAAAAAATTAAAAATACGACATATTTTATGTCGGCATGTTAAAATTGAATAACCTTAACATTTACCAATCGACTTGAGTATATAGTTTTTGAAACGTTAATACAATTTGGTACAATTTGTAACCATTCGTTTCATACCGAAATCATAGCTATACCGCCTGAGATGCTTGAAAAAGTGAAGGAAAATGCAGCAAAAAGGCCACATTGCTTTGGCTAAAAGAGGCGACTACTTGACTGATGTTGTATTCAAAAACTAGTCCAAATAAATTGTAAAGGACCAAATTAAATAAAAATACCTTAAATATGGAAATGGGTTGTTTTTGTTTTAAAAATATGGCGATCCCAGTACATAAAAGTGCCGTAAAAAAAGATTTCCAAAGGCACACTCCTTATTTTAAAGATGCCTCGAGACAACTCTAAAAACAAACCCCTACCATTTTTGCATCCCCGGAAGAACACTGTATCGCTCCCGGCTTCCCAGCTCCAGTGCCACTTTACTGTACATTGGACCGTACCACCTCCTATGCAAAAAAAAAAAGTTCGCCGTATACCAGCGAATACGACGTATTTCTGCAAGACAATTACGATTGACATATAACTTCATATCTCTGGTGTTACAGTCGGATTTTAAAGTTTGGTATATCAATGTTTTTCTTCTGGAAAAAATACTTCTGCTGGAAATATCGATATACTTCCTGAGCAAAAGATTAATGATATTTTAAGAGCTTTATTTTTTTACTATTAGAGTGGCACATTAGCATGGTAGAAACTTAGATCTGGAGAGTAAGTACTAGAACAGTACTAGAACAGTCAATGACCTCTATAGAGGTCATATTGGTCTTTTTAAGACAAAAACATTGATATACCAAACTTTAAAATCCGACTGTAAACACCAGAGATATGAAGTTATATGTCAATGCGCGACCCCTACGTTCGGTAAAAAAAAAGAAAATTTTTTTCGTAATTGTCTTGCAAAAATAAGTCATATTCGCTGGTATACTGCGAACTTTTTTTTGAGGTACGGTCTACTGTACATATAAGAATTAGATATATTTTTCATTCTACAGACAAAATTATTACAAAATCCATTTAATTTGGAATTTTTTTTTTTTATTTCTCCAAAATTTCTTCGAAATTTCATAGAATGTTTACATTTTCGCAATAAAAATGTTCAATATCTACAAATTATAAGAGAAATAACTGCAAAATTGGGGGAGGAACATAATTTCTTATGGCTGAGATTAAATCAAAACAAGCAGCACGTTGTCTCCTTTGACGTTAAGGCAGTCGCGCCTCTATTTAACAAAAAAATCTTGTGATTTTTATGTTGAAATATTTGCAGAGCCTGACATAGCAACAAACTGAGCGCGCTCAACAGATACCTAAGAAATAAATAAATAAACAAAATAAGTGAAGTTTTTTTCACACTACTGTGCGCAGCGAAGATATTGCTTCAATTCGATATCCGTCTTCTTTGGTGGCATCTAACTATTGGCGTAATAGAACCGCCATAATTTTTGGTAGATGACTTAAAGTTTATACATATTTTGGGGTTTTTTTTCACTTTTATTTACTTAAAAAACTATTTGCATTTGCGTTAAAAATTAGCATTTATTGCTCACAATTGCTTGAAAGCTATTTTTTGTGCTTTTAGAGTTATTTCAAAGTTGTTACCCAAGAATAATTCACCCTGTTCAAATTTTAATTTTTTTTCATATTTTGCTAATAAATTAAGAACTTAAAGATATATTTTTTAATATAAATTTTATTTAAAAATGTTTATGTAAGAAGACTACAGCTAAAGAGGTATTTTTACAGTTTGTTTTGGTCTTTAAACACTAAGCGAAGAAGGTAGAAAAACGGTTGAACCCAAACGGAATAACAATAAAAATAAAGCACTCAATAGTTATGTCAGCAAAAAGGGAAAGTCTGGCAACAACGGCAGCAGCAACAGCAGCAGCGGCAGCAGAAATCAACGTAAATAGTTTCTGTTGGTCTGAATAATAATAATAACCGAACGAGTGACTGAAGAAATGAGTGAGTGACTGACTGAATGAGTTAGCCGCTTAAAGCGGCCAAAATAACTAACTAATGGCCAAATAGATGAATGGATGATGGTTCGATTTATGTGCGGGTCGAAAAAGAGTAGCGACGTTTGGCAGACATGTCCGTCGATTGTTCAATGCTTAATTATGAATTTTACTTTGTTGTTGTTTTCGTTGCTCATTGTAATGAGCGACGCATGTTAGAGCTGCCGTGATTGCGATGGAAAAACGGTGCAGCAAATTTGTGGAACACTGACTGGGGGGAAAAAGGCGAGCGACAAGCTATAAAAATTGAGTTGGTTACAAAAGTGCCAAAGTGACCAAATTAAGGTCGTTTGTTAATTCAATAAACGGAATTTAAAGATTGTGGTTCCGGTTTCGAATTCCATACGATTGCGTGGTAAACTCAAACATCTTTCAATCATATTTTCTAGTATTTTCGAGTATTTTTTGCGAAAGATGTTTATTTTTTTTATTTTATATGTCAATCAATTCGTATGATCCGTTCAGGCGATCTGACTAACTCTTAGTTTATATTCGTATTGCGAGATCGAAAATAACCGTTATTTTAGGAATTTTAAATGAAAAAATCACTATGCTTGAAAATTAATGAATTACGAGTATATCGTCGACTTACAAGGAAAACTGATCAACTGAAAAAGCATAGTTCGTCAGAAAAAGCAAAACGAGTTTTAAGTGCTATGAAGGTCCTTATGTTTCCTTTTAAATTTCGTCTTTAAAAGGACCAAAGGGATATTTTTAGCAGCAATATTAGTAATTCGGTATTGCCAGGTCGCCCGAAAGAGGTCATCACAACAGAAATCGATGATCAAATCCATGGCATGATATTGGACGATCAGAGAATGAAATTGCGTGAGATGGCTGAGGCTTTCGACATCTCAACTGGGTGGGTACATCACATTTTACATGCATTTTTTGAATGGAAAAGCTATCTGCGCGATGAGTGCCACGATTGTTCACACTCCACCATAAGCGCAGCCGTGTGGCTACTTCAAAGGAGTGTTTGGCGATGTTCAACTCTAATCCGTAGGAGTTTTTGCGCCGTTTCGTAACCGTACACGAAATATGGATACATCACAACACAACATAGACCAAGGAACAGTCAAAGCTGTAGGCTTCTTCGGTTGAATGGGCACCACAGAAGACCAAGGTGGGTCTGTCGGCGAACAAGGTTATGGCGACAGTTTTTTGGGATGCATGGGGATTCATCAAACGATCACTGGCAAATATTATTCACAGCTGTTGGACAGATTTGACATTGATATAAAGCTAAATATAACGAGTGCTCTAAGAATAAAATAAGAAAAAGTGCTCTACCACCAACGCACTGGCGCATACGTCTGTAGTTGCCACGACAAAAATCTATAAATTGGACTACGAACTAGTACCCCATCCACCATTTTTTACAGATTTACCTTCCTGCGACTATTTCCTATTTCTAAACCTGAAAAAATGGCTCGTCGGAAAAGATTTGGGTCGAATGAAGAGGTCATCACTTAAAAAATGCCTATTTTGAGGACCTTAATAAAACCTAAAATTGGAAGGAATAAAAAAAAAAATATTAGAAAAACTCTGGACTAAAAGCATCGCTCTAAAATGAGACCATGTTGAAAAATAAAATTTTTTTGGAAAAAAAAATACTTTTCATTCAAAAAGTCACTGACTTATCAAATTGCCTTCGTATTATTGGAGAAATATTGAGTTTTCGAAAAAGGTGGGTAACAAATTTGACCAAAATTAAACACTTTTTCTTCTATTTGAAACGAGCTTTATTAAACCAAATGTGTGCCGTTTTGATCGATAAACTTTTGCCATTTTTGGGTTTAAGCCATTATTTTATCTGTGTAGAACTTCTGGGTGTTCTGAGTGAAAAACTGAACCAAGTACGTTTTGCAGGATTCCACAGAATTTAAATTTACATCATTAAGAGAGTTCTGCAAAAATCAAAAGTAATGATAATCTGTAGATAAAAGATCCGGGCTATTTGATGGATGCATGAAAACTTTCCAACCAAGCTTTCTCAGTTTCTGCCGAGTCATCAAAGATGTGTGTGATCTTGCGTTGTCATGATGGAACACAAAACCTTTTCTGTTGATCAATCCTGACCGTTATAATTGAATTGCTTGATTCAAATTCGTTAATTATTGACAGTGAAGAACAGAATCAACCGTTTGACCATGTTGTAGAAGCTGATAATAAACAATTCACTTCCAATCCCCCCAGACGCACAGCATTACCTTTCTTGGTGTCAATCCGTGAATTTGCCACCGTTTGCGAAGCTTCACCTTGCTTCGTCCATGATCTTTTTCGCACATTATTGTCGTACGTGATTCAAACCGAAATGGTTCGGTTTCATTCCGTTTTACCAGTGATTTGCAAATGGATATTCGATCAATTAAATTTTTCGCTGTTAATTCATGTGGCACCCAAACATTGAGCTTCCTTGTGTATCCAGCTATCTTCAAATTCTTGATAATACCCCTTTTACATTGGTCAAGAATTGACGTCAATTCTTTGCTATTCTCTTTTAAACTTACTCACTCTCACGTTCCGCTTCTCTCATCGACAAATGCTAGAATTGACCGTCAACTCTTGACCAATGTAAAAGGGGTCTAACTGGTTGCTGATAAAAACCTAGTTCCCTAGCAACGTCCAAGCTGCTTATGTGCCGGTCTTGCTCAATTTTTTCCATGATTTCATCAAATTTTTCAGTGATTGGTCGACCAGAGCGAGGAGCTTCTTAAACATCAAAATTATCAGATCGAAAACGAGCAAACCACTTCGCTGCTGTTTTTCAAGTTACAGCATCGTCTCTGTAAACTTCAAAAGTTTCTTCAGCAGCCTGCGACGCGCTCTTACCTTGTCTAGAAGAGGAAAGCAAAATATGACGATAATGTTCCGAATTATCAACTCATTTTTAAAATTAGAGAACTTTTTACAGTACAATACGATTTTAAAAATATCTTCTAACGAATAAAGTTTAAAATGTCGCCTTTCAAACAAGCTATAGCATTGCTAGATGCAATTAATATTACCAGAGATATTATAATATTACATTTTAGAGCCATTTAGTGAATATTTGTAACCCAACTTTTTACAAAAACCAATATTTACTAAAACTAGATAAATAAGAGTTAAAACCTAACCTTCATGAAACAGTTTAAAAACTGGTGGATCCTGTATAACCTATAAATCCAGGGTACTATTTAGGGGGGAAACCCCCATTTTTTACCTATCAATTTTTTACATGCAAATAGAGCCATGTTTCCCTTTTTAACACGTTTCTTTATGTTATCATTCCAAATAAGTTTCTTATCCATAATAACTCCTAGGTCTTCTTGCTGTGAAAAATATGAGATCAGTTTTCTCTGGGTTGGTACTTAAACCACAATAGGACGCCCATCACGAAAGGATTAAGAGAGCTCTCTCCATGAGTGGACAGAGAGTTTGAGGAAATTTTCCGTTTAACACCAGGGCTATATCAACAGTTGGTCAACCGTCACGGACCACAGAAGCGGAGACAAGACTCCCCCTTGCGGATTCCCTCTGCTTGCAAACCTGCGGGTAGAGGATCCTCCCAGTTCTGAGTTTACCACCCTGCCCAAGAGCATCTGGTGGAGAAGACTCACTAGAAAATCCTCCAACCCCAGTTCTGATCAGGTGACCGCACAGGGAAGGATATTATTGAATGCTCCTGCTATGTCTTGAAAGGCAGCAAGCAGGTATTTTTTGTTCTCAAGTGATTTTTCGATTGTAGACACAAGAGAATGAAGAGCTGTTTCTGTAGATTTGCCTTTTATATAGGCATGCTGAGGTTTTAGAAGCCTATCCAGTTTCGACTAAAGAAGCAGCCCAATGAGTCTCTCCAGTATTTAAACCAAAAAGAAGTAGAGGCTTATAGGTTTTAAGTCAATCGGTTAAGTGTGAGAGGACTTACCCGCTTTCGGTATAAAGATGACTTTAGTCCCTCTCCAAGCTGTTGGAATATAATTAAGGCGTAAGCAACCATGGTAGATTGCCTGAAGCCAGGGTACCAATTGAGCTGGTATAATGCTATCGGGACACGGAGATTTGTATGGTTGGAACGAATAAATTGCCCATCTTAACTTCTGCTTGCTGGTCAACTGCTCAATCTGTTGAGGTGTAAGGTCAGAGTGGGATGTTTGAGAGCTGGAGTTGTCAGTGTGAACACTACTAGGAAAATGTACGTCCATAAGTGTATCTAAGGTTTCGATACATGAGTCTGTCCAGGTACCATATTCCTTTTGAAGAAAGCTTGGTGCTGTTGGTGATTTTGATAGTATTTTTCTAAGCCTTGCCTCGAAATTAGTATATTTAACCGATAATTATTACTATTGTTAAATATATTTTAATCAAATAGCAAATTAACATTAACATAAAAAAACGTTTTTAAGTCTTAGCGTTTAAAAACAAAATACACTTAATTGAAAACAAATAATTCTCTCTACAATTAAAACTGTTCCTGTCTGCATACAAGTTGTTGAATTATCAAAAAAAAAAAAAAAAAAAAAAAAAAACTAAACTTTTTTGTACGCATTCCTCACACGAACAATTTTATGTTGCGTCAAGCTAGAGATTTGTATGCAAATGACGTGCGAAACACAATCTTATGACACAAAAAAAAAACCACGCTGTGCCTAGTATAGTGATCGAAAGTATTTATACCAATCTTACCCATAACATAGTAATACAAATAAACAAATTGTTATTGCTTAGCAGTAGTTAAACGACTGCGAAATTTAAGTTAACAATAGAAGCAAGTGTTTCTTAAATTTTTCATGAGCAAGTGCAAAACGGATCGATACCAATTGAAGACAGCGATCGTGAGAGTTTGAATTCAAAAGCAGATGTTTAAAGTTGCATTTCAAGTTGTGAAATTACATGTAGTATAGCCGCTGCTTCTTTTGAAGCCTTTATAGTAGGCTTTTATAAAGGTCATCTAGTGAGTTACTGAATTATAAACACAATACTATTGTTGTATGTACTGCAGCTAAAATGGATATTTTTATAAAATATTTTTGTCAATGAACTCAATGTTTTAATTATTTCTTAACAAAAAAATAATAGAAAAGCAAATAGCAAATTTTTTACACCTACATCAATGCAGTTATGTTAAAAACTTATCTCAACTCTACTTCAGATATTTATGCGCTAAATAGACAAGGTTATTGAAGCGTTCAGTTCAATAAGGGCGAAGACCTCGTTTGACTCATCAACATGTGAAACAGTATAAAAAGTGTATCACTCTCAAAACAAAACAGGCACGAGTGAGCTTCCACAAATGCGCGCATTTTTAGGGTCAGAGTTCATAAAAATGTTTTGTTTATTTTTAGTGTTTCGTAAATAACCTGTGGAATTTCACCTTGATACTTTATTTTAACAGTAATATTTAATTTTTGTTTTTTATCCGCAACAGAATATTTATGAATCTTTAAAAGTTTTAAAGGCTTTTCTGCAATTGAATGTATCATATTTCGCAACAAAATTGATGAGCGAGTGCAGTTTTTTTTTTTATATTCGAGCGAAGCGAATTAACTGTCTTACTCTAAATTTATTAAACTATTGACATTGATGACTCATATAAAATTTATTCATTTAGGCTCCAAATACTATGTTGTATGAAAGATTTTGAAACGAGCTCTAAGACGAGAGAAATAACTCACAGTGGATTTCCACACAAGCTTTAAAACATTGATGACACATGAAATGTGATTTCGTTAAAATCTTATTTTGAACTTTGATGCTCGAAAACCACATTCCAAGAATTTCTGTCGTTGGCATGCACAAAAAAAAAAAGTAATAAATCAGATGAATATCCGAAATGAAACAAGAGAATTGACATTTCATTTCTTAGGGTGACCAGATAGCAACGATAGTTTTTCCAATTGTTTTGTTTCAGCAGCTGTTAATGTTACCAATGACATCCAGCTGTTAAAATATGCACAAGGTTTGCCATTACATACATACAACGTTTTACGCTTGCCGAACGAGTGGAAATTATTAAAAAACATCGAAATTCCGGTTCAGTTCTAAATATGCAACGTAAATTTCGTTGAGAGGTCGGTCATTATGACTTCAGATGCAGGCAATTCATCACACCGAAAAGTTTAAGCGTGAGTTTAAGCACTCTTTTATACCTTAAGGCACCAACCAGACACAGACTGGTGCGAAGTAAAGAAAACATAGCCGCCACCAACACGGTCAGTGTTGAAAAAGACCAAGAAATGTCGATTTGGCACTGATTAGCTGAATTGGGCAACGTCAGAGAGCTAACTAGGCTTATTTTGCGGTTGGATTTGGGTCTACATCCATATAACATTGAGCTGACGCAAGACTTAAAGCCGATCGGCTAAGACAACGCCGTGAGTTCGCTAATTGGGCGCTGTTAATGTTGACCGGAGATCCGGACTTTTGACTTACAAATAATCTTATCGGACGAGGCCCATTTTTGGCTCAGCGGCTATGTCAACAAGTAAAATTACCGTTATTGGAGCGACCAGAGTCAATAAGTGCCCGATCGAAACATTAATGAATCCACAAAGATTGACTGTTTGGTGCGGTTTATGGCACGGCGGCATCATTGGACGTTATTTCTTTCGAAATGAGTATAGACACCGTTACCGTTAATGGTCCTCGGTATACAGCGATGGCAAGCGACATTCTGTTGATAAAGCTCGACAACATCGATATATCCAAGCTGTAGTTCCAACATGACGGCGTTACATGCCATACAAGCAACAGTTAATGGCATGACGGCATTATTGGAGGTTATTTCTTTCGAAATAAGGAAAGAGACACCGTTACCATTAATGGTCCTCGGTATACAGCGATGGCAAGCGACTTTCTGTGGCTAAAGCTCGACAACATGGATATATCCAAGATGTAGTTCCAACAAGACGGCGTTACATGCCATCCAAGCGGCGTCATTGAACGTTATTTCTTTCGAAATGAAGAAAGAGACAGCTCTACCGTTAATGGTCCTCGGTATAGAGCGACGTCAAGCGACTTTCTGTAGCCAGAGCTCAACAATATCAACATATTTAAGCTGTCGTTCCAAAAAGACTGCGCTACATCCTATACAAGCAATACAACGCTCGAAATGATGAAGGAGGGTGATCTTACGGCGAGCGTTTATCAATTGGCCGCCGCGATCATGCAACTTGACACTCCTCGATTAGTTTCGCTGGGACTACGTCAAGTCTATGCTAACAAAACAACCACTTTGGACAAGCTCGAGGCCAACACTCGAGACGCTATTGCCGGAATAGCACCGTACATATTAGACCGATTCATCAGAAATTGGACCGATCGCTTGAAGCACTGCCAGCGAAGCCGATGCTGCCATTTAAGTGTTGTTCTATTCCATACCTAATGGCATGAATGTAGATTCAAAATAAAGTCAGAATCAATTTAATATCTCACTCCGTAGTTGTTTTATTTAAATTCCCTTCATATCGTTTTTATTTATGGTCACCATTGAAAACCATTTTCCGCCCTCGTTAGATGATTTAATCATTTCAGAAATAGATTAAAAGTTTTTCATTTAACTTAAAAAAAAAACTGAGCGGTCAGAAAGAACAGTAACAACGTAAAAGCCGGAAATGAATCAAAGCGTTTGTCGACCGATGATATTTTCAAGCTACACAGAAAATAAAAGAATTGATTTATTACCTAAACTAGTTTAGCTAATGTGAAAGTTTCTATTTCACCTAATCTTTTCAACAACTTTTCTACTTACACAGTTAATTTAACAATCATGCATTAGGTAATTCACCTAATTCAAATTAGTTAATTCAACTAAAATTTTGCTTATTAAATCATCTAATTCTTCTAGTTATTTTACCTAATGCAAGTTGTCGATTTGTTCGTACACTAGGGAAATAACGCATATTAGCATTATCCACGCCTCAGTATAAATTTTATATAAATATTTACGTGGATAAATCAAATGCTTTCCTTACAACTTGTTTTTTCCCCGTATTTGAATTTTTTATTTCTGTGCAGCCCAAGGAGAGCACAGCGCTCTCCTATAAAAAACATAAATAAAAACAAAGTGAGAAAATTTTACAAAAAGTAAAGCCTCATTGCGAGATTTGAACTCGGGCCGCTGGCGTTCAAGTCAAACGCTTTACCGCTGTGCTGTTACGCTGTTTGATAACTTGTGAACAAAATGTATATAAAAATATGAGGTCCACAACTCTTAAATTATGGGCATCTACAGCAATTTGATTAATTGGTATGTAGCGTAAATTCCTCAATTGGAAATTTAGCTCAGTGGATAAGGCGTTGGTTGTTGAAATCTTGAGATCAGAGGTTCGAATCTCAGCGGTGGCAAAGAAATTTTTCAGTCATTTATACAATGTATATATCTCTCTCATTCTATCTACTATAAAACAAATCTTTCTTCTCAATCATGTGACGAAATGAAGTAAAGTCACCTAAGGAGGGAAAGTTTCACTTCAAAATAGAAATTGCAAAACAAAAAACAAATTTTTTGCATATTTTTTGCACGGCATTCCCACTCTTAAGTGGGAATTCTATCTAAATAATTAGATGATTTTTCTACACTTAGTAGGTGGCTTGCCTAATCTGAAGTGGTCATAGTTTAAAAAAATTAGCTAATTCTTCTAATAAATTATGTGTCTTATCTATTTTATGGTTGAAGGTACACCTAAATATTTAGGTTTTTTTAGCTACTCTCGCAGTTAAACTACCCAATATAATTGCATATAATTAACATTTAGAAATTGGTAGCGCACCTAATCAAATTCGTTGACTGAAAATCACCGGATTACTTTAGCTGAATTGACTACATTTTTAGGTAAAAGTTCTACTCTTTTTTTTCTGTGTATAAAATGCGTAAAAACGTATGAACTCGACTAGAATGAAAACATCGGTTGACAATCGCGGCATCTTGGAATCTATTCTATTTTTTCTCTGGCAACCTAGCAATCTTCTCTCGTCTGGTGATCGTCGATAATCTATTGACGTTGTTGAAACTCGATTAATTCGCTAAAAGATTGAAGCCAAAAAAAAAGAAGAAGGGTGTATCGTTGACAAATCCGTCTTGACGTGATAGCGTCTCTTTATACTTGTCTTTACACTGAGGGAAAAACTCATGTAATCAGTACATAGACATCTACGTAAAATCTATGTACTTCGCCTTGTATGAGATCGCAACGAGAGCTGTATGTACTGGGTAGAGTGAGCGTGTACTGGTTACATATAAGTTTATTCACTTTAAAAAATGAATAAAATATGTATTCAATATAGTGCATTATGTGTTGAATACATTGCAGACTTCAAGAAATACAAGCAACGTTTACTCAATCAATATTTCTTGTAAAATTTTACAATAACTGTACTAATTACATAAAATATGGATTCAGTACATGTCTCGCTTGCATACGATTTCGCTTAACGACATACGATTTTGCTGTTTTATGTCATTCGCTTCTTCGTTTGCAAATTTTGTGATTTTTTCTAAAATTCTAGTCAATAAAGAATTTTATGTACTCATCACAAAACTGCTGTCAACAATCTATCGGAACTGTACTCTAGAGTGGGCCGGCCTCCATACAAAAAAAAAAGTTTGAAAAAACCACCCCCTATTTCAAAGCTGACCTCAAATGGATTCCAAAATAAAAACAAAATTTTTTTTTGGACCATCGGAAAAACAGCCGAAATGGTCTTTTTTCTATAACTTGAGCATAACATGACTCCGATCTTAAAAAATGATATGTGGTTTAAAAGTGCTTTACGAGTACTACATTTTCTCTCGTAAAGTAAACCTCGTTAGCCCAATTTACCTCCCCCTCCCCCTAAAATTGTTTCTTTTTTCTCATAAAATTAAAGTCCTACGGATTTGTTTACATTTTGTCCAAAAAATTATTCAATAACTTTAAAAACAAAGAAGTTATAATGGGTCAAATATTTGGTATAATGCTTTTTTCATTGTGTATGAATTACTTTTTTTGTCAGATGGATAGAAAAATAGCCAAAAGGCTGAAGTCAGGTTTTACCGATTTTACGCTAAGGATGTCGACGAACCTTGAGACCCAGGTTCGAACCCCAGCAGCGACAGAAAATTATTTGAATTAAAATAATTTTTCTGTACGGCCGCCACCTCTCTGCAGGCAATGGCAAACCTCAGAGAGTAATCAAAATGCCATGTAAAGCTTCTTGAGAACGAGAACATTCCGTTTATCGCCGTTCGGAGTCGGCGTTAAACATGTAGGTCCGGTTCTCGGTCAATTGTGTACAAACTTAATAACACGCACTACACAATTGATCATAAGAAGCTAGGTCAAAGTCCTTTCAAAGGCTGAAATGGCCAGTTATTTATTTATTTTTTTTTTAAAGAGACGCTGTCACACCAATATCAATACTGATGTGTCCACGATACACCCTTCTTCTTTTTCTTCTTTTTTTTTATTTTTGCTTTTGTTTCAATTGGCTTAAATTTTAAATCGAGTTTTAACAGCGTCACGTCATGTTACCGGTCTTGTAACGTGATTACGACAAATAAATTTTATATTAAGAAATCAAATGCATATAAATACATATAAAATAACATAACTGCAGTTTGAAAATAAAGCAAAGAAATGTAATTTACGAGGTTTTTTTTTAATTATTGCTTTTTATAGCATAATCTTTTATTTATGTTGTAGTTGTTGCTTTTGCATGTTTGTCAGAATGCCAAATATATGGCATGCGGAAGCCTGGAAAGTGGCATAAAAAATGCACCAATCTATATATAAATCGATAAACAACTTATTGGAAAATGTTGGGGGGAAGCAAGAAATAGTTACTGCATAATACGAGCAACTAACTAAATGCAAGCTTTACATAACGAGCTTCAATTGCCAATTGCCAAAAAGAAAGTGAACGAATATGAATGAATTGGCTCGAAAATTAACTGTTACGCAGTTACAAAGGGGAAAATTAAGTGTTACGCAGTTACAAGGAGAGCAAAAAAAGCCAAAGATGAAAATCTTCATCTGCAACATGGAAGACGCCTTAAAACAATCAGGTTTATTAACTGAAGAAACTACGCTGTTGTTCATTAGGATGCAATACAAAAAACAATGCATACACTAAGGAAAAAAAATATTAAATTTATCCAAAAACTTTTTTAATTTATCCAAAAAGCGAGTCAGTTTTGCACCAATAACGCATTTACTTAAATCGACTACGTAAATATATAAAATTTATTTAAATACTTTTTTAATTAAATAAAATATTAAAATATTTAAAATAAAATTAATAAAAAATATATTAAAATTATGCACGAATATATTTAAATATCTTTCAAATATTTACTATTTGAAAATAAAGCTATCGCATTTAAAGAAAATTTTTATAAAAATATTGAATTTAAAAAACAACATATTTAAGTTGAAGAGGAGGACGAAAAGAGGGATTTTTTTCTACAAACTGGTTATATTTTTAAAGAGCCGATAACCTTACTAGAGGACCATTTCTCTATTGTATTGTAATTTATTGTATTATTGTACAAGCTTTAAGAAATATAAAAAATAAATAAATAATTTTTAAAAGCCTCAATTAACTCTAACAAAACAAAAAAAAATAAAATAAAATAAAAAAAAGCAAGCGAGAAAGAGAGAGTAGAAGAGAATGAATAACCATTGTTTCTTCAAACATTTTATTTGTGTCCGAGTTAGCTAAGATCAGTTAGCCCAAAAATGCAACTTGAAAATTAAGCTAGAAAATCAGGAAAATAAGCGTTACTAATGCACAAGGCAAATGATATGAAAATTCCAAAACAAAATGCAAAAAACAAAAACATACAACAACCAAACAAAAATTAGCTACAAGAGTTAACAACAAACTACGTATTAAAGTGCAATAACATTGCAGTAATTTGTGGCACGCGTCAAATGCTGCAAATGCATTTGCAGCACTCAAAGACCACAACAGACATTAGACCAGCAGCAACAACAACAACAACAATATCAACAACAACATCAACAACAACATCAACAGCAACTATAACAACAACAATTAACAATCTTATTCAACTGCAGCGTGAAAACTGAGATAGACTCTCTCCTTCTCTCCTTCTCTCTCTCTCTGTGACAAAAATAAAGCGAATGATTGCGCGCAAAATAAGCAACAGTGGCAGGGATACCAAATCGCCAAGCAAATCAAGAAAACATAAAAATAAAATATAAAAAATAGTTTTACACAGGGTGTTTTTTTTCAATCTTTGAATAGAAATAAAAGACTGATGGTGAATCCAATAAGTTGCTCGAATAGAAGATTTTTTTTAGTAAATTGAACTTAGAGCATGGTAAGTTATATTCTTGAACTAAAACATGATTTTCGAAATAAATATGTACAATTGGCAAGTGTTGTTCGGGCCTTTGCCTTTGGTTTATAAAATAACCAACCAAACTGTGTACATATGATAATAGAGTTGCCAAATCTGACCATCGTATGCCAGTTTAGTAATTTTGAAAAAAAGGTACCCCTTAAAAAACACCCTATACAACTAACAGGCGGCATTTCAAAGCGGTTTTCCATTTTTGAACTCAACGCCTTCAACGCTGTTTAATCGCAGCGATCTTCTGACACACAATGGGAGAATGCTTAGCATTGAGTATCGCAAAAAGGTATTATTCGCGACACAAACTTAGTTAGAATAACCATCAATTTAAATTACAATTTGTTAGTAATTAGTAAAAAACTATGGCTAATCACCAAATCCTCATTCATTTAGTTGTTTTCAGGTTGGGACAAACATCAAGTTTCGGCTATGGCGTAATAATCAAGGTGGAAGTGATCAGAAATCTTTTTTCTAGATCTTTAAAGCTTATTAACGAGTGATTAAGGCAGAAAAGAAGGTTTTGAAGAGTTCAAATAGAGTACAAATCAAGTATTCGATTTTTGAGAGAGGTACCAAATTTGTGACCACCTGGTTTATTCCAATCACCATTATTCCGGTTTTTCAGCTTCACACAAACATTTAGCTTTGGCTCTTAACCAAAATCAAGGTGCGGCTTATCGAGTTTAAGCTCATAGTGTTTTAAGAGTTAGGCCTACCATTGTAAAGGCATTAAAAACATTTTTCCGATGAACCAAATCGGATGGAAACTACGCCTACCTCCTTTGCAAAGTAACAATATCAAAACAGTAAAAATATCTCAAAAAATGTATCAGAAATTAATCTAAAAACCCATAATTTTGCAAATAAGAGTCTTACATATTTGTTAAATCGAATAATGAGTATGGCGAAAGCACAGAAGGCACGCAAGGGCAAAGAGTTAAAATAAAGGGCTTATGCTAAAAAAGGATTTGGTAAAGAGCACGCCAAGTGGAACCCGACAGCCGGCGTTTGTTTCGAATATGATCCAGACAATAGTATGCGACACACATTGTATCCAAAACCAGACGAATGTCCTTAAAGTGAGCATACAGAGCTAGACGATGACCAATTTGAAGCCCTTTACAATTGGGAAGCTGGACCAAACAAATTCTTTTACAATATAGAATCTGCAGGTGATTTAAAACCAAAAAATATTGTAATAATGGGAGTTCAAATACTTAAGAATAAACTTTCCAATCTTTAGACTCAACTAAGTCACGAGTTTCAGAATGATGCTATTGCTGTATGATAAAAATTTGTGAATAAAGAGATTTTTTTAATTACAGAAAAGACCATTCCCAACTTCCAGACAAAGTGACGTCATCAAACTGGAAAAATCTTTTTAAATTCCAAAAAAATAATTTCTTGATTTTATGTTTTCAACAAATGCTTTGATTTTTAATTAGCACTCCGAGTTTGAAAATTGTCAAAATCGAATGAAAACCATCGCCAACTCCCACAAAAAGTTACGTCGTCAAAGTAGTAAAATCTTTACTTATTCCACAAAACTCAGTATTTTTATTTGAAAATCGGCACAAAATTTGGGGAAATTCAGGAAATCCAGGAAAAAACTTGGCATTCCTGAACAGTGATAAAACAATTTAGGAGAAAAATCAATATTGGACACAGGGGGCCTGAACTAACTTGTAACGAGACTTTCGAATGCAGCACTTTTTTGGATGAGGTCAGAGAACATATAAGAATATGTTCAATGAAAAAAGAATTATTACGGTTGACTTTTTATATATTATTGTTTACATGTATAACATGGTTTTACAAAATAGAAGAAAGTTAAGAATCTGAACGAAATATAATAGAAATTATAGACCTGATAAAAAGTTTTATTGGCGACCTCGGTGGTCAAGTGGGGTAGCGCGCTTGACTGCCATCCCAGAGGACACAGGTTTGAAACCCGAAAAAACCATAAAGCAACATTTTACCTTTCCTCATTTATGTTTATCAAAGAACTTTAAAAATTCATCAAAAAGGTGGTGAAAATTTGTGGAGAGGATCACTTACTTAGTAACTTGAAATGAATGAGGTAAAGGCATAACCCTTACCTTAGTTACAAATTCACATTTTCCTATGTCTTTCCGCCACGTTTCACTAGATTGTCCACTCTTATCTACAAATCTATGAAGTTATCACCCATTTTCGTACCAAAGCAATTTGATTGAATAGGTCAAATGAGGATTTCAGGTTAACATCCTTAGTTCAAAGCTAAAGAAAAACTTGTTCAAAGTACGTTCATGAACACACCTTTTATTTTATTTGATGCATATATTTTTTATGCACCCTATTTGGTGTTTTGGTCATATTAATTTTTTTTTTGTTTTTTTTTTTTTTTTGAGGTATTGTCGACATGTCGAAATTTTTTCTTTTATAATTTTACTTTAATGAAAAAATGAGGATGGCAATTTATGTTTCTGGCCTTGGCCACAGTAAATGGCAACACTTACCATCACACATTTTCGTTGGAAACTTGACATTGTTGAACATACCCTTTTTCAGAACATTTTGACATTTGAGCGCGATTTGTGTTGTTTAAATACTTGAAAAACTTGTCTCGGGCAAAACGCAGGATTAACTCGTGAACATTTTCGTGCGATTATTTTTTATAACTTTCGACGTGGATTATCAAGACAAAAAATGCACGAATAAACTTAATTCTTTATGAGGCGATAAAGCACCATCGTACAGCACTGTAAAAATCTGGCATAACGAATTTAACCGTGGACGGCATTCGCTCCATGACGAATTCCATGAAGTCCGTCCAAAATCAGTTTTGGATGCATCGTGCTTATGTGAAATGACAAAACAAGATCGTCATGTGACATACCGTGAGATTTAAACACAAAAATGTATGACACAAAAATCTTTGGGTATTAGTATGACAAACATCAATAAAATATTACATGATGATTTGGCCATTAAAAAGCCATGCTCGCATTGGATCCCACATAATCTGACAAGCGAAAAAAAAGGTTCGCAAGGAAATGTTGAAAAAATACGATCGAGCTGCATCAAAGGCTGTAAATAATATCTACACAGATGATTCGTCATCATGGGTTTATTATAATATAATAATTATATATTATAACAAGCGAAATTCAACAAAAGTTGAATGTGTGCGAAAAAAGCACATTGAAGCAAAGGGTTGACGGCTTATTCGGCATAACTGGTCATATCGCTAGGGTGAAGTTAGAGCAACGTAGTAAGGTCAATTCTGAATGGTACACAACCATTTCTTTGCAACAAGACATCAGATAAATTAAAAAAAAATTGAAAAAGATGCGAATTATTATGCATCATATCAAAAATCACACATCTGCTCAAACAAACACCTTTTTGACCAGCCAAAAAATCGAACTAATGGGTCATTCGCCCAGATTTGACAATAACTTTTTTAATTCCCGGAAATAGAGAAAATTACCCACATTTTCGACACCCGAGAAATGATTGTTGCATTCAAAAAGTTTCTTTTGGAATTTCTTCATTGGGATCGGAAAAAATGCTTCTAAATTTGGTTCAAACGGATGCAACAAAAGTGTATTGATCTTCATAGAGAATAACTATTTTGGAAAAAAAAACCAGTTTCGATCATTAATATTTGTTTTTTCATTATTAGGCCAGAAATATAAATGGCAACCCTCGCATCGCCAAGAAAGCATCGAAAAATATTTTGTAACTACTGACAAAAATAGCGATGAAATTTTTTTAAATAAAAAATAAAAACAAGGAAGGCAATACTGCTCACGTCTACCATTCAAAGTTGTTTTTACTGACTCTACTTTACAGTTCGCACTAAATAGCGTCCACACGCAATGCTCGCACACATGCGCTCAACATGCTGCTGCTTGACGATGCATTACATCAAATGTGTTTGGTTTCAGCTGCGTGTTAAATAATTATTGGTATTTTTTTTATTTTTTTCTCAAATCCCAAGCTTTTTTAACCTCTTTAAGCCACATCATCACAATGCAAAAGTTAAATTGTTGTATTTATAAAAATAAACATATCTGCCGCGCTATTACGATGCACTGTAAATGAGTGAAAAAAACCCGTTCGTCTCGTCAGTAAACAAAAAACACATAGAGTTGAGTTGCACGGCGCAAGTGCAACGCTATTAAGTTGCATGTATGGCAAAAACGTGCCAGGTTGCTCATACGCCCCATTGTTGCATCTCAGTTAAACTTGAAAACTTTCTGCTGCAAGCACGTTACGTTTGTGGATACAAGCAAATTAAAAATTTTATGAAATTTTAAGCGCCACACAAAAAAAAAATCAAGCAAGTTTGTTATGAGTGGATTTTTGCTGAAATTTTATTCAATTAAAATAATATTGTTCTTAAAATAATTTTATTTTATAAAAAAAAATGTTTTTCGAGGGTTAATATATTTAAAAAAAAAGAAAAACATTTCTCTTCAGATATGTACCCCACAAAAATACGAAAAATATCGAGTATTTCTTCCAAAATAAATCTCAAAAAAAATATATGCAACACTTTCACTTTATTTGTAATTCACAGCAAGGCAGCCTTAATAAAACGCAATTATATTAGTTTTAATAAAAATAATAAATCTTGTACAAAATATCATTGTAAGCCAGAAATGCTAATTTGTGCGCGGTATCACTTTCAAGGGGTGTGTAAAATTCGGAAAAAATTCGCTATTTCACTGTTAATCAAGCAGGTTACGCGACACTTCATTTTATGCTGACGTCTTAGTGCGGAAGCAGCAAATTGGCAAATCACGATAAATTATGAGCTGACAATGAGTTTCATTTTTCTTTTTTAATGTGAACAAATTCCTAAGAAAAAGCTTTCAAAAGTATGGAATTGATGGTGGATAGTCATAGTTAACTTTACAAAAAATACATATGTTAAAAAGACTTTATTTATTTATTTTATTTATAGAAAAATGTAACTTTTTATTTAAAATTAGAATTTATTTGAAGGCTTGTCATAAACATAAAGAAAACTGTTTGTAAGAAAAACGCAAGTTGGCTGTATCTTGGATAGTGTATCTTTATCCTTGTCGCTATCCTTTTATGTTCCGAAACTGTCCTCATAGCTATCATTACCATTATCTTATATGTTAATAGGCAAACATCGAATGTTGTTGTACACTTTTTTAATATTTTTAATAAAAAAAAGGAATAAAACTTATATCATTCGAAAGGTACTGTGCCACAGATATGCAAAAAAATAAAAATAATAAATAAAAAGGTAATATATTATGTGATTATTGCATTTCAAAATAAATGTATGCATTCTCATACCCATGACTGTAGTTTGAATCTCTCCGCGTTTCTTACTCGAGAGCATAACAACAACAAAATACATAGCGACACAGGTCTGTTAAACATCGCGAAGCTTCATTGCTGTAGCGTACGTTAGGAAGAGTAGAATGCGAGATCAACTTAGGCACTTTAACAGAGCTGTCTAGAAGGGATGAAATTGGCCCTTTTAAGATTGTGCAGAATTGGAGAGAAAAATAGTGCCGTTTTGAAGAAAGCAGAACCGTCTTTTTTAGTATCCAATATTTTATTTAGACATATAGCACTCATTGCGTGCTAAACTGTCACAACTCAAAATTAAGCTGTTTTAAAGAAAGCCTACAGAAAAAATCGCTATAAGAATTTCTGTCGCTATAATCGCTATAAATCGCTATAAGAATTTCTGTTTATGCTTAAAGATTATCTTATTTGCATTCAAATAACGGTAACGTAAAAGTTTAACAACTTTTGAGTCCGGGATGGTTTTTATGTAGTGATTCAAATGATACAATGCTGTAAAGGGCAAATTATGCCCAGATATAAACAGTTCTAAGCGTATTTCTTTTTTTTTTGCCTCAGTTTCCACAGCAAGGCACTCTGTTTACTTTGTTTTACAAAGTTTGTTATTTTCACATTTTTTTTTTTTACATTTTCATACGCCGTTTTAAAGAATTTAGATGACGCATGTCTTTCTAAGTGAAAACCACTTCCTATTATTGGCACATTGCAGTCTCTACATTTTTTTCTTACTTAAGAGACGTATCCTCAATTAACCAGCTATATTTATTTTGCCATTCTGGCCGAAATTTGATTTGATATTTGTTGGATTTCCTAGTGACAGATTTGACCGATTCTCTATTGATTCCTTTTCCAAATCCTCTGCCTGCCGTAAATTTGGTTTAGCGTCCTTTGCCTGTCGAATAAGCCAACTAAAATGTTTTAAAAAGTTATTTGTTACTATTTTTTTTGATTTTATATATAAAGTACATACTTTTTCATGATTTTTTAGAGCACTCCCTCAATTTTCATTAAAATTTTAGCAAATTGCTGTAGCTTTTGACAAATAATTATGTTCGAGTAAAGTTAGCAACGAAAATGATAACGAAATGTTGATGTTAGCAACAGGGTGCATCAAAAATTTAAAATTACTTAATTGCGTTTACATGCAACTCGAAAACTTTTTAATTGTGAGATATTGAAATAGCGCCGAAATAAAAAGGCACGTACCTTAAGTGCCGTCTGATTTCGAAAGTGCCGAAAAAAACACAATTGTCTAGCATTGTTGGTGTTGTTATTTTTCTTAATTTCTCTTAAATTAATTTTTCTTTTTTAAGTTCGATAGCCTCATGAGCAGCTATGGGCAGAGAGCGCTCTGGGAGCGTTGAGTGCAAGAATTGAGAGTAAAGGCTTATGAGGCAACACAAAACGCAACAACAAATCAAAGACAAAAGACCAAGAATGATAGAAACAAGATTACGCTTTCCGCAGTCCCGTTATCTAATGCTCTCTTTCTCAACTAAGTGCATGACGTCACACAGTACTTTTGCTTGACAAAAACGTATGCAATTGTGCGATCTCTTAGGCAAATTGACGAAATTGAAAATAAATTCTTTCGAAAAAGTATAGTAAAACTAGTAAGAAATGATCTTCGACTGGGCCGAAGTTAAAATACCCCCACGGCCGAACCAAAGTATATTCAAAGTCTTAAGCAATCAATAAAATGTTTATATGTAAAAACGTTTTCGTTATATTTTTAACAGAAAATATTCGCTTTTGTTTTTTGATAAAGTCACTTTGTATGGGAGGTGGGCGTGGTTTTCACTCAATTTGGTTGAATTCCATACACATAGTACACGTTATATATCAAAGTTCATATGCAAAATTTCAAGTCCGTACATTCATTTTTGTGGATTTTAGAGAAATTTTACTTTTTTGATAAAGTCACTTTGTATGGGAGGTAGGCGTGGTTTTCATCCGATTTAGTTGAATTTCATACTTAGAGTGTATTTTGGACATCACAACTCATATGCAAAATTGCAAGTCCATATATTCATTTTTGTTGAATTCTAAGAGATTTTACCGTTTTGATAAAGTCACTTTGTATGGGAGGTAGGCGTGGTTTTCATCCGATTTCGCTCATTCACGAACTTGACCTTCATTTTTTAGATAAAAGCTTAAATATTGAATTTCGTGATGATAGCTTTAAAATTACGGCTGTAATGGTGATCACAGACAGACGGACAGACGGACAGACAGACGGACATGGCTAGATCAACTCGGGTGGTGATGCTGATCAAGAATATATATACTTTTCTATACCTACCACGCCTCCTTATGGGCGTTACAAACGGAGTGACAAAATTAATATACCCCCATTTACGTTTTTTAAACGTGGGGGTATAAAAATATCTACTCTTTTGTATAAAAATATGAATATTTTCGTATACGAAAAATATAAATTTTTTAAACTTTCAAGATTTTTATCTCCTAAACTATTCGAGACTGACGAAATTTTATTGTACCAATGGGTTAAGGAGGTCCATATACATATTATAAAAATAAGAAAAAAATATTTAGGCGTGCACTAAGGGAAATAACGCATATTAGCATTATCCACGCCTCAGTATAAATTTTATTTAAATATTTACGTGGATAAATCAAATGTTTTCCTTACAACTCGTTTTTTTCCCGTATTTGAATTTTATTTATACCACACACCTACACACACATTCCATACAGCGGCCAAGCAGCCGTCAAGCAGCAGCAGCGTCGCACTCTGTTCCTGTAGTTATTTCTTGCCGTTGCAGGTTCTTATAGTTCTCGTTTAGTTTGTGTTACAAGGATAATATATAATGCACGTTTGGTCAATATGATTTGTGATTGCGATTGGGTGGAGTGACAACTCGATATTTTCTCAAAAATATCTTGCAACGGTTGTCACTTACCTGCATATTTGCTTCATACTTTCTCTTACTTTTTCTTCCTCTTTTCTTCCTCCTCTTCAACTTAAATATGTTGTTTTTTAAAATCAATATTTTTATATAAATTTTCTTTAAATGCGATAGTTTTATTTTTAAATAGTAAATATTTGAAAGATATTTAAATATATTCGTGCATAATTTTAATATATTTTTTTTAATAATTTTATTTTAAATATTTTAATATTTTATTTAATTAAGTAAGTATTTAAATAAATTTTAAATATTTACGTAGTCGGTTTAAGTAAATGCGTTATTGGTGCAAAAATTACTCGCTTTTTGGATAAATTAAAAAAGTTTTTGGATAAATTTAATATTTTTTTCCCTTAGTGTGGGTGTGGGAGTAAAATTATTCCAAAGTCTGACAATATCGCTTGTGACGTCATGCTCTCTCTCTCTCTCTCTCTCATTTGCGGAACGCGTAATCTGGTTTCTATCATTCTTGAGCCTACCTTGTAATTGTATCATGCTCATCATGGTATAATAATACAAGGTAGCATTGACAGTTGCTTGGGAAATCATATTCTGTCAAAAAATATACTCAAAAAGAGAGCGCTCACAATACGCCATTGAAAACACAAGCAATGTTGAAAACGTTGAAGTGAAAAAAAACAACAACCACAGCAGCTGCTGATGTATTTGCACAAACAGCTGTTTTTGACAGTTTATGTTTTCCTGTTGAAGAGAAAATAAGCAGTTGTCAATGCTACCATGTATTATTATACCATGATGCTCATGACAAAAATAGACAAAATAATGGTATAATAATACAAGGTAGCATTAACAGTTGCTTGGGAAAACATCTCCTGTCAAAAAAGAGAGCGCTCACAATCCGCCATTGAAAACACAAGCAGTGTTGAAAAAGTCGAAGTGAAAAAAAACAACAACCTCAGCAGCTGCAGATACATTTTCAAAAACAGTTGTTTTTGACAGGATATGTTTTCTTGTAGAAGAGAAAATAAGCAGTTGTCAATACCTTGTATTATTATACCATGAGACAAAATATTCATGCTGTCATGAGAGCGCGGAGAGAGCCGCTACAAGATCCACAATGTATCAATGGAGTTGCATAGAATGTTTACTGGAAGTGAAAATGCATTCAACAAAAATGAAAGTTTGTTCAAGGATTTTTACTTGGTCTTACAACAACAAAAAAAAAAAAAAAAAAAAAATTTTACTTCGTCAGGTAGCGTAAAAATGCGATATTGTTGTATAGAGTTTTTACGCGCTGAGTAGAAGTGCTAAGAAAAATTTAATTTTGCAACAATAAAAAATGGTTCTATGACCTTATTATTTTCCATGACACTACGGAGGCAAGCCGCCTTAATGAAGAAAAAATGCAACAACAATAAAAAACGTTGCATGGAATTATAACTTCATGACTTCTAAACGCTACAGTAAATTTTATAGAAAATTTACATTATAGCTGAGGTTTTCCGTCACATCATAAAAACAAAATAAAAATTAATGGCGTCATAAGGCCTCTCAGGGAATCCCTTAAAGTAACCTGAATTCTACAAATGCAATAGCAAAAGCCAAAAAAAAAAAAAAAAAAAAATAAATTAAAATTAAAATATGGACGAGGACAGGATGGAAGTATTAGGACAAGGATTTGGTTAAGCATTATGGAAATGGTTAGACAAGGGATGAGAGTAAGGATTTGGACCAGAAATAAGGTAAGGAATAGGACAAAAATTTTACAAAAACTAGAGTATAGAATTGAACAAGGATTAGGACAAGAATCTACACAATAATTGGGAAAATGACTTCGAAAAGGATTAGGACAAAGATAAGGACAAAGATTGAGATCATACCTTAAACAATATTTGGGACAAGATTGGGAAAAGAATATGGACATAAAATGGGACAAAGAATAGAACAAGAATTTGAATACAACAAGAACAAAATTTACGACAAAAATTTAAAAAGGAAGTTGAACAAGTATTGAGAAAAGATTTGAACAAGGATAAAGTCAGGAATTTTGACATGGGTTAAAACAGGAGTTTGGACAGAAATTAAGACAATTATTAGAATAAATATAAGAATAAGAAAAAGAATAAGAATAAGAATGCAGACAAGTTTAGGAACAAATTAAAGGATAGGGACAATAATAAGGACATGGATAAAAATACGCTTCACGTCAAAATCTACGGATGTGTTCACGATGCAGCCAACTTATTTATAGCTTTCCGAAACGCTTTTTTAAATAAAAATATAAAAAAAAATTGATTTTAAGTCGAGGCGATACTAGTTCTAATAATTTTCCTACTTCTTGTGCAAACCCTTGATTTAATCTATGGCCAAATTCCTGATTTCATACTGATTCGAAATTCTTTTTCAAAACTTGTCCAACTTCCTTTAACAATTTTTGTCCCACATCTTGTCCTTAATCCAAATCCTTGTTCTATTTTATTAGATTTAATTTTCATTTAGTCTTTGTCCAATGTTTGTCATTATCCTTTTTTCATTCTAATTCTGATCAGTCTTGTCCTAAATGGAGTTATAGATGTGTTTTTATCTTTTTCCTTATTCTTGTCCTGGACATTTGCGACCTTTCAACAAGTTGGAAATACTCCTGGCCTGTAGGAGATATTGAAAAGATTACGCAAAGGCCGAGCCAGTGTAGAGCATTTTTCTACAATGTTGTTCTACAAAGATCAATATCAACATTTTCAAAAAATAAAAATTTGCTCATTTATTTTCTAAATTTAAACGATTTCTTTCCTTACGCAGCTTCATATATTCGCAGGTTCAGCCAGCCTTAATAGCTGCGGGGCATATTTTAAAGATACAAGTACAAAGTACTTAAAGTACTTCAAAATATAAATCAACGCAACGCACGTAAAAAAAAACGCCTAGCTTGTTTGTAGGCAATGGTATGTGTGGTATATCCCTTGTTGAATTTTGTGCTGGTGTGTTGTTAGTTTGCACATGTTGTTCCAACCACCTGTTTATCGAGTACTACGGACCTGACTGGACTGACCTAATTCCAAAGTCAGGCATAAACTGGTTATATTGTTTATTTTTTTTTTGTCTTTTGAGCCAAAACCCAGCCAAAATAACTAAAGCACTCGTCGGACAAAGAAGAAATTCAAGAAAGAAAAAAAAAAAACAGAAAACAAAAAACAAACAACAACAAAATATAAAAAAATTAACAGCATTTTTGTTGTTATTGCATAAGTAGCATTTACCTTCAACGAACCACGCCAAACCACACCATCAGAGCAGAGCCATCATCATCTTGAATATATATTTATATGAATCCGTCAATTGATTTTTTTTTTTTCTTAATTTTCTTATCAATTTCTATGTGATCAAAGGTTGATGTTTTTGACTGAGTCAACTTTAACTGTGGTTATTTGAAATTCCCAGCATTGATGATGCACTATTTATGAGGCTATAACTCAGAGAGTTCAATATTATGGCTGGTATTGAAAATGAGCACGATCTTTGAAATTGTTGCATAAAAAAGTGTTATTAAACAAAAAGAAAAAGATACGCTTTCACACGATCTGTTTTTCAATCAGCATGTTTTTTAAATGGGCGTTTTATCGATTTCAACAGCATCGTTGAAATTTCGTTTTCTATTGATAAAAAGAAGCATCTAAGTAAATATCTGGCTTTAAAATTCATAAATTTTTTATGACTTTTAACTATTGGGTGAAAAGTTTCAGCATAAATTAAGAAAGTTACAATGATGAAAAATCAATATTTAATCGATGTATAAATTACGCCGGATACAATAATTTGGGTTATTTATAGACTGTCATGTCAAATAGTTCGATATCAGATGTCATAACTTTTTTAGTTCGATGGACGAAAAAGCGAGTCAAAAAGTTTTAAAATTTATGTACTCACAAACATACATACATACATACAGATGGCTCAATGTGAAGAAATCGAAAAAATCAAATTCGAAAATTGTGCAACAGATTTCGGTTGTTTTATCTCAATCGGCGCGATATTGTTAAAAAATGGTATCATGACCTCTAATATCTTTTAAATTTGCATTTATGTTCAATGGGCAAAAATAATTAACCCCGTATTGTTTTTTTTTTTGCGTCAATGCTATTTTGAAAAGATGATAATCTTTAGATAAAGTTTATAAGGCCCCACCACCTTCAACATTCTTTTAAAGTGCTTTTTTCGATGATAAAAGCTAAAAATTAAAATTTTAGATTCATTGTATTTCAGAACTATTGTTTTAAATTTTAAAATTACTATAATTTTCATGTTTTAAGAATGTAGATACGAGTACGTAGGCTACTACTTATATTTTGAAATCTGGCAAAGCTACTGTCATTCCAGTCCAACTGACGTTTCCATTGGTAAGTTTGACATTTTTTAGTTTATGCGTACTCAAAACGTTTTGGTGTACGTGCGCTTATTGTGTTGTTTACAGTGCTTTTAAAATTGTATTTCAGCAAAAAAAAATGGAATTAACACGTGAACATTTTCATGCGATTACTTCTAACAAATATCGACGTGAATTATCTCAACAAGAGTGCAGCGATGAACTCAATTCAAAAACCTCTGTTTATTGGTGGTATACAGAATTGAAGCGTGGCCATATTTCGCTCACTGATGAATTTTGCGAACATCGTCCAAAATCTGTTGTTGTGCCACAAAACATTGATACTGTCCGCGAACTGATAATGTTTGATCGTCATGTGACATACCGTAAGATTGAGACATCTCTGGGCATAACCAGCATATATATTATACATATATTTTTCATAAACACATACATTGTTGCGAAAAAGATTTGTTAACGTTTGATTCCACATAATTTGACAATCGCTCAAAAGGGGCTCGTGTCGATTGCTACAAAGAAACGCTCAAGAAATACAATCGCGGTGCTTCAAAAGCCGAATATAAAATAATGACTGGTGACGAATCATGGATCTATGCTTATGAGTCTGAAAGTAAACATCAGTATGGGTCTTTCAAGATGATAAAAATCCAACTAGTTGTTCGAGCTCGAAGCATCGCAAGGCAAATGATCGCCTGTTTCTTAAAAAAAAATTGTCCTGTGCCCACGGTAGCACTTGAGACACATAGAACGATCAATTCGGAATGGTACACAACCATTTGTTTGCCAAAAGTGTTCCGTAAACTAGGGAAAAGAAACAAGATAATGCGAGCTCCCAAACATCAGTTTAAATAAAGGCGATTTTTAGTTCTCAAAACGTCGTATTAATAGGTCATGCGCCGCACAGTGGTGTATTCGATCCAAAAACGCGGACATGACCTCTCTCTTGTGTGGTTTTTCTTCGATTACTTCTAAAAGGGTAAATGAAAAATCTGAAAAAAAATACTGTGTATAAAAAAACATTTCAAGGAATATTTTACCTGTATTAAGACAAACACAAAAATTTTAAAAATTGTTTTATTTAAAAAAATGCAGGCAAAAATTCAATTTTTTGTTCTTTATTATAATTTACATCTAAATGGCTGAATGAATTTTATTAAAAATAAAACTTTGCATAGAATTTACTCCAAAAAACAATTCTACAAACTGAAGATTAAAAAACAAAAAAATTTTTTTTATTTAATATTCCCAAATATCCGCGTTTTAGGATCGAATACTCCACAGTGCGCCGTACAGTCCTGATTTGGCACACAATGATTTTTTTTTTTGTTTCCCGCACAACAAGGACAAACTGCGTGGACAACAATTTTCAACACCAAAATAAGCCGTTGGTTGATGCGTTCAAAAACTATGTTTTGGAGATGTCTCGAGCGGAATAAGATAAATGTTATGACAAATGATTCGAACCCATGCAAAAATGTATTAATCATAAGGAGAATATTTCTACTTTCAATAAAAAAAAAAATTGATCATTAAATATATTCCCGAAATATATATAGCAACCTTCGTATATTTTTGGTGACTCATTTTAAATGAGAAAAGATAATAAATGTGAGATGTTGAGAAAAAATATGTTAAAACTGTCGCCAACTCCATTTCCCAAGTGCATTGTTTGTTTTTTGATGTGGTGTTATGGAGTATTAAGTTTTTAATTCTGTCTAATGAACTTGAAATTTTCATAATAGGACTGATGCTCTTGAATTTTCGGCGTCAGCATATTTTATGTGGATTATGAAAACTAAGGTAGAACAATCCCTTATTATCTTATCCCACCCATTTCAGTGTTTATTTGTGAAAATTTTTGTTTTCAATTTGGATACTTTCATTTAGTCTATAGCCAGGATATGTTTTCAATTTTTTCAGTATAACCATATGATTGTTAAGTATTCTCTCATTTATACTCTCTTTATACTCTCATTTATACTCTCTCTCTCTCTCTCTCATCCTTTGTTGGCAATTGTGAAGGAACTTTATGTAAGGAATTTTCATCATTTCTTTTTAGTGTTAAACTTTGGCGGCAACGGTAATCGAGTAGGTAGTGCGCTTGACTGCCACCCCAGGAATCCCGGGTTGGAATACCGGCCAGGTCATGGTCCTACGCTCGATTAATTTTTGTGATATTTCAGGAGATTTTACTATTTGATAAAGTCACTTTATCGCCAAGAAAAAGGCGTGGTTTTAATTCGATTTGACGCATTTTCGAACATGATGTTTATTTTTTTGAAAAAATGCAACAATGTACGCATCAAATTTCATAAAGGCGACACAAAATTCTTGTTTCAAATAAGACGAAAGAGAGACGTATATATAGATGGACATGGATAAATCGACACATGAGAATCACAGTAAAAAAATGTGTAGAAAAGTTGCATGTCGCGAAACAAAAATACATACATACATATATACTTTACATCATAAAATTTCATAAAAAAAAATACCCCTATATCCTTCTGTAGCACAATTGTGATATTTTAAAACTTATTTCATAGAAATCGAACCAGTAGTTTTGGAGTTTAGCGGCAACAAAAAATGTTAATTTTATTTTATATAATAGTACAAGTTTGATTTTTATATAATAGTAAAATAGATATAGATATACATAGATATAGATATAGATAAAGTTCTTGTACAGAAATGATCGAGAGCTGAACCTGCTAGTCACTGAATTTGAACGGCTAATGTGCATGTGTTCAACAAAATGTACATTACTCGCTGGCATTATTTACTCCCTAAGGTTTGCCATTGTCTGCTGAGAGGTGATGGTCGATCAGAAAACTTAAGTTCAAATAAAAAAAAAAATATCTGTGTCAGCTGAGATTCGAACCGCCGCACAGTACTTTGACCAGTGGGAAAAAATCAAAAAGTTGTATGTAACAAAATCTTACAAAATGTATATCATAAGTCAGATAATACTTTCACTAAGAAGAATCCAAATTCAAATTCAAATCCAAATCCAAATCAATACAAAATAGTTAGTTTAGTGTGAACTACACCACTTTAAAGTCAACGCTTTTTATGCATTTCTATTAATGTGAACTTTTCGATTTTGCTCTTCATCCAAAGAAAAAAATGCTGTAAGCACATAAAATTTCTTGGATCTTTCGGATGAAAAGTAAGTTCGGATTCTGCGCAGAACTGTCAATGAACATTATGAAAATTTCTTTCCAAGTCGATATGCTATTCAAAATTTTAAAAAGTATATAGTAACATACCAGCTGTCAACGCTGAAAATTCAGGAAATTTATCGGAAGAAGCATTGGGGGCTTCCCACAAAAATATTAGATATGTTCGTCTAAACCAAACATGCTCACGTAGTGGCCCATATGGTCCACGTGGCCCTTCATACAAATTTTTTTCTATCTTAATTTTGTCTTTGTGATGAGCCAAATTCAAAGAACGCATGCAAAAAAACAACAACACAAACCGCACTCGTTCAGTGTTCAGCACATTTTCCAGCGAACTTTACAAAAACAAATATATGCAAAGCCAAAATAAAAACCGCACACGCGATGATGTCGATGCTGAAGCTGATTGTCCCGTTACTTGTGTGTCGAGTAATTTTTCATGCATGCATTGTTATTGTAATAGAATTTTAGACTGACAGAGTACTTGATGATACGAAATTTTATTGCATTGTAGTTGTTTTTGTTTTGTTTTGTTTGATTTTTTGTCAAAAGCAACGATGAGCTACATTTTATGCTTGTTTTGTTTTTTAAGCATTGGCCCGCGCTTAAAATTTCTTGGGCCCCCTGGTCTAAGCCATACGAGAAAAAACTCTTGGGAAAATTCAAATAAGGATTTGATGACACACCTATTGATTTCATCAGATCCTGAGTTATCATCAAATAGAAATATTAAATTCAAAAACAAGTTGAATGAGGAAGATCCTTATTTTACCTTCCATATTAAAAGTTAGAGAAATTAAGATCTCTAATAAATTTCACATTATTAAAAATTTTTGTGTAGTTTGTTAAAAAAATTGTTGTTAACATGCAAAGTATTTGTTTGCAAAAACATTTTTTTTAAGGAAATTATATTTTGGTATGCAAAAGTGCATCGAAAACTATATGTATATCTTTTAAACGAAAAAATATATTTCCAAACGGTTTTTAGTATTAAAAAGATAAAGATTTTAACCTCTAAAAAAATATTTGTTTTTTTGTTTTTAAATTAGTATTTTTATTAATTTTAAGATTCTCTTTAAATCGGAGCAATTTCGATATTTAAACCTTATTTCCAGGTTCCGAAAATAATAGATCTACGTTAAATCTACGGTGGAATCGGCTAATGTGATAGTTGACAGCCGCTTATTGACTGTCGTTTTTGATGGTCGTTTGTGATTATCAACTTTTCGTTGGTCCGTGTAAGGCGATCGCTAAATTTTCTTAATACTTGGCAGCACTTACTATTCAATGGCAGCACAACAATGAAATGTCATTTCGAGCCAGTGTTAATTAATTATTATTGTTTGTGGCGAATAAGTTAGTAAGTAAGTAATAAAAAAATAAAAAAAAAAATAAATACCTGGTCATTTCAGCCCTTGAAAGGACTTTGACCTAGCTTCT
Source organism: Pherbina coryleti (assembly GCA_943735915.1). Classification (NCBI taxonomy): domain Eukaryota; kingdom Metazoa; phylum Arthropoda; class Insecta; order Diptera; family Sciomyzidae; genus Pherbina; species Pherbina coryleti. The sequence goes on from OX030949.1 coordinate 14,116,670, forward strand.
TATGATCAATTGTGTTGTGCGTGTTATTAAGTTTGTACACAATTGACCGAGAAATGGACCTACAGGCTTAACGCCGACTCCGAACGGCGATGAACGAAATGTTCTTATTCTCAAGAAGCTTTACATGGCATTTTTATTACTCCCTGAGGTTTGCCATTGTCTGCAGAGAGGTGGCGGCCGTACAGAAAAATCATTTTAATTCAAATAATTTTCTGTCGCTGCTGGGGTTCGAACCTGGGTCTCCAGGTTCGTTGACATAGCGGCCACGCACTTTAACCAACTACGCCACGGACGCCACAAGTAAGTAATAAATAATGTTAATTAATAGTAAGTACCTCCAGGAATTCTATACTTTTCAAAAAAATATTCTTTTGTTGAATCCTTGGGTACAAATTTAATCAAAAGTGGGCATAGTACTGTCTGTATTTCTTTAATAACTAATGCACTGATTTCAGCTACAGTACTTTGACCCATCGGTGAAGCACACACTAAGGGAAATAACGCATATTAGCATTATCCACGCCTGAGTATAAATTTTATTCAAATATTTACGTGGATAAATCCAATGTTTTCCTTACAACTCGTTTTTTTTCCCGTATTTGAATTTTATTTATACCACACACGTACACACATATTCCATACAAGCAAGCAGCAACAGGATCGCACACGTACACACATACTCCGACAAGCAGCAACAGCGACGTACTCTGTTCCTGCAGTTTATTTCTTGCATTTGCAGTTCTTATAGTTCTCATTTAGTTATTGTTTCAAGAGTAATACAGTATGCATTTTTGGCAAAGAAATGAAATTATGTAGGGTGGAGTGACAACTCGGTGTTTTCTCAAGAATATCTTGGACCGGTTGTCATTTACCTGCATAATTTGCTTCTACCTACATATATTTTGTAGATTACTTTTTCGTTCTCTATTTTATACTTTTGGTGCAATATTAGGGCACCAACTGTCAAAAATAGTATAAATTAGAGAACGAAAAAAGTGAAGCGAGAATAATTTATACAGGCAATGGCATTTGATGAACGCAATATGAAGAAAATAATACCATAAAACCACTAATAACGTATTCAATTTAAATATGTTTTTTTAAATTCAATATTTTTATATAAATTTTCTTTAAATGCGATAGTTTATTTTAAAATAGTAAATATTTGAAAGATATTTTAAAAAAATTCGTGCATAATTTTAATATATTTTTTATTAATTCTGTTTAAATATTTAAATATTTAATTTAATTAAAAAAGTATTCAAATAAATTTTAAATATTTACGTAGTCGATTTATTCAAATGCGTTATTGGTGCAAAAATGACTCGCTTTTTGGATAAATTAAAAAAGTTTTTGGATAAATTTAATATTTTTTTCCCTTAGTGCAGTAATGCCCAATTTGTCTTTGGTAACCACCGCTACCAATGAGATTTAATGTCGAGCCAATTGATAGGTGGGATGTGTGTTGACCTTACTCCATTTGGTAAGTCAAGCAACGTCAAAACAGTCTTGAAAGTTTCCTTATTTAAACGAAAGTTTTTAAAAAAACTGAACAAAATTTATTAGCAATTTTATTAACAATTCTCCATAAATAAAATCTTACATTGGGTTAGGAAGTTTCAAAATATTGGACTTATTTCTTAAATTTTTTCTAAGAAGTCGAACTGTCTTATAATTATTAGTTTCTTCATATCCACTTCTAAATAGTTGCAATGAGGTAAACATTTTACTAAATGCTTACGGGAATAAATTCACTTGTAATTAATTTCACTGTAATTATTTTATTTTATTTAAGAAACTTTCCACTTTGAACTGATAATTTCCGCGGATTTGCAATTGAACTGTCAGAAATATATGAAAACGACACCGAAGTAGCTGTCACTTAAAATTGACAGCTAAAAAGCGATAGTCAATTTGATAATCACCTTACATGGAGCAAAAGTGATGATTTTGATCATCAACTATCAACTATCACCTTAGCCGATTCCACCCCTGATTTCATTTTTGAAATCAGCGACCATAAGTCAATCATCATGCAAAATTTCATAAGACTCGAACGACTCTTTGTATTTATTCCTCACTTTTGAGTATTATTTCCAGTATTATTTCCAGCCGACCACGCGGCTCCTAAAACTAGTAACGAACGATTTAAAGGCGTTTGGCCACGGCCGACAAATATTGATACATTATACCGATGATACTGATATATTTCTAAATTATTGATATTAGATATTAAAATTAAGCCCAACGAAATAGCTATAACTTTAGTTATTAGTATTTTTGTTTATATTTTAAGCTATTGTTTTATTGATAGCCTTTTATTGACCTTGATTAGTGCAAAATTTTTAAAGCTATCATTGAATAGTAAGTTTGAATTTAAAAAACGAATCCAATCCATTGAAAAGATTTACAACTTTGGAATTTACGTTTACACTTTATGTCAATAAGAAATGTTTTTTACTCAAAAAAAAAAAAAAAAAAAAAAAAAAAAAATCAATTAGCATATGTATGGAATCAAATCAAATGTGATACCTTAAAAATTATTCAATGTTAATCAATGAATGAATGATCGCTCAAATAACGATTCTGGCCTACATCAGTTGGAAATCGAGTGTTGAAATTTAGTTGTTGTTGCTCTTTGCTATTTTATTGTCGCTTATTGCGGATTGTGCTACAAATATATGTACGTACAAACATACATACAAGTATAAACGAACTTCAGAGTTTCGCTTTCATTTGAAGTTCAAAGCAAAAATATATATAAAAAAAAAAAAAAACACTACAACACAAAACAAAAAAAAAGCTCATTAAAATGAAAGGTTTTGAAATCGAACTGAATTTGAAGTGAATGAATTAAATTTGGTTTGAACTACTTTGGACCTATTTTAGGCCTTCTTTTTGAAATGGGCATTAGCCAACCCGGCAATGAACACAAAGCAGTTCAAGACAGTTAAACATTCAAAATGGGTATGATTTGGGTTGTCCTAGTATAGATTATGTTTATACAATGAATGAAGGAATGAAGGAATGAATAATGAATGAATAAAGATGATTCAAGATGTTGTAATGATGCATGCAAATTAGCCAAATGCTGAGCTAATAATTAAATAATAGTTTAACTCCACCACAACAACAACAACAACAACAACAATAACAACAAAAACAACGAGAATTGCAACAAACATCAACAAGAATGAAGAAGCACTTTTGCAGTTAATGACTTATACTGTGAAAATATTTTCTTTCTGCGTCTCGCTGTAAGAGCAGCTCAGGCATTTACGTTACATAGCTACAACAAAAGCAAAAACAACAACAACAATAATAATAATTACTATAGTAACAATTAACATTAACGCTGCAAATACAGTCGAAACCGAACCAAAAATTAAACTATGAGAAAGTGGTCGAAAATTGTTTTGCCTGCAAATGTGCGTGCTTGTGTGCGTGTGTGAGTTTGCGATCGAACGTGCGCTTTCTATTTGTTTATTTATTTATTAAATTATTTGCTTTAAAATAGCTGAATTTCTTTATTTAGAAAAAATATTAAGTCCAAAAAGAAAACAAAATTGGTAAAAATCAAAGTTAAAGAAATCCGCGTGGTATGTTGAATTTTGAAAAAAAAATCATTTAATTTAACTTAGCAAAAGCCAGTTTATAATGTAAAAACTATGAACGCTAAATTATTGTTTAGTTAACACTTAGCATTCCGTATGCATAGATATTGAATATAATTGAACGCTCGGAATTACATCACGTGCCAGAATCTCCGACGTGCCACTTATTATTGGCGTTGAGAAAAACAATGCTTTTTTTTGTCTTTTCGCCTTTTTACTATTACCTGAGTTTTTTTTTTTAATTTTGATTCAAAAAGAAACTTCGATAGGTATTACGAAGGGTTTTAAAAATCTTTTAATTTTTCTGACATATTTTTGAAAAATATTTTCCTCTGAAAATTGAATTCGAAAAAGTTCTATCACATGGTCTTTCTAAAGAAGTTCCATAAGTTTATACAGTGGACGTCCAATATAAAAAATCTTATGTTGTACTCTTTGTTCGTTAAATCGAAAAATTCGTTAAATCGATCCATTTTTGTATCCATTATTTCGGCCCCGCTTTAATTAAATAGTTCGATCCAATGAATTTTTTGAAGAAATCTCTTTATATCATTGTTTGCAACTGCCCATATGATGCATTTCTCTAAACAATTAACTGCTTCTACATGTTTTACTTCGTAAACAGTTTGGCTGGCATGAGCCTGGTTTAAACATGCTCTACATTGTCGCTTTCATTGTAATCTATAAAAAGATCAACACAATTCCATTTTGCAGAATCCGAATACAAAATTTTTCTTCAACATTTTATGATTTTAATAGCTTTTCCCAAGAAAGAGCCAGCGGAGATACACCATCGAATATGTAAAAAATTTTAAATTTTTTTAAACTTTGTGATATCCGTTCCATCATCAACAATTTTACTCAAAAAACTATTTCTATGACGCAGTTTTACAAGCTGTATAGCGTTCTGGTCCCTCGGTTTAAACAATGTAGTAACGTGGCTTAAACATGACCCATATCAATCCATCATCACCCCATTTCAGGTGGGTGGCTTGGGACGTTATCCAAGATCAGTAGCGCTTTCTTTGGTAGGTTATGTTTTTCCAAAAAATGCAAGAACATTTAAAGAAGCAAAAGTCCTAATAACAAATACATAAACAACTAAGCATTCCATTTAATTCTTTCAACCCTGCGAGACATAGAGGTAGAGAAACCATTTTTTAAATATGATCGTGTTCATTCACTTAGACTTTGAGCTCATCTATGTTAGGTTACGGGCAACAATTTATTTTTGAAAGGTCTCGGCTTTTCAGATTTCCCAGTGACCAAAGCAGAGAATGCTTCTTGCTACCCGAAGCATTGGCGCACAATAAGAATGTACATTTTTCTTTGGTATTCTTTTTTCGCGGTGCAGCTGATTCTTCGCAGAGGACATACATACGTCTTTTCAGAAAGTAATTTTTAATAAATACCACTTTCATCCGCATTGACAATTGCATCGAGGGAAAGATCATTCTTTTTTATTACGTCTTTTAGCTTTTTTTTAATGGATCCACACTATCTGCATTAGACGACACTTTCTCAAAGGAATTTAAGAAGACGTACAGTCTGTCTGGTAAGAACGTGATCGGCATAATTTCTAAACCCTTTGCTCGATTTTTTTGAAATGAAAAGCATTTTGTTGCATGTTTAATTGGCTAATGCGCAATTTATTTAATAAAATGTGAAATCTCCTCTATTAGCAACAATAGCTTCACATCTACGAGGCATATTTTGAACTAGCTTATGAGCAAATTCCCGTGACAGTTCCCTCCAAATTTTTTTAACATTGCGGATGAGCTATTTAGTGGTCCATATACGTTTCTTTTTGAACTTTTCCTTCATAATTGTCCAGACATTTTCGATGGCGTTCGCCAATCCAACACTTCGACACCGTTTTGCTTTTTCCACTCTTTGCACAAATGACTTCGATGTTTGGGGTCGTTATCTTCTTGCAAGATCCAGGAAACTATTTTTCTTTCGAAAATCAGCTGATGGCAAAAGTGATTTTTTGTATATTTTGGCCATTAGTTCAGCGTTCAAATTCGCGGTGAATATGTTAAGGCGTCCAAAACCCCATTCCGAAAAGCATCCCCAGACATGAACTTTTACCGGGTTCGCTAAACTAATCTATTCTTTCCAGTACACCACGATCGACTGATAAAACCTCCGGCCCAAAAAGAAGATTCATCCGTAAATATTACATTACTCCAATCACGATTCTTGTTTGCAGTCGCCCAAGCAAGTCTTTCTTGCACGTGAATTGGTGTAAGTAAAGGTTTTTTCAAAGTGCTGCGATATTTAAAATCGTTTGCTCGTAAATGTTCTCGGACAGCATCTTTGGACAAATTTACTCCTTTTTCCTGCAAAAGAGCCGTGGCTTTACACAACGACATTCCAGGATTTTTCTCAAAAACGAGGAGGACTTTCTTGTCATCCTTATTCGAGGTCTTCTTATTTGCTCCACGCCCAGGGAAATCATCGACATTTTTTACACACATATAGCGGTTAACCCACTTTGTCACAAACGCCTTTGATTTTTTTCATATATTTTGCTGCCGATAATCGAGACATTTCGGTCCCTTTGAGTACAAACACAGAAACACTGCTTCAAACCGCTTTTCACTTGAAAACACAAACTTAATTAAACTGTCTAATGTATTGCGTACTGCAGCAACCTCTCCTCGCTATTTTTGCATATTTCGTTCATGCATAACGGTAAACCACGAAAAATTCCGCCCATTACGTTCTAACCAGACAGACTGTATTCCAAGCCTTTTTTAATTTGGTCATACAGGTGGCGCAAAAATAACCTTCCGATGTTTTTTGGCTGTAATTTAAAAAAAAAAATTATAAACTTTGATTCTTCTTGTGGATTATTTTTATTTGGTCTTTTAATTTTTTTTACATCAAGTCGAGAATATGATGTCATGTAAATGGCCGCCGCCACAGTTGATTGTCATTTGAGCCCTTTTTATGGCATTTTCCATCACTTTGGCCAAAACTTCCGGTGATAGGTCCTCACATTCTTGACGGATATTATCTTTAAGAGCTGCAAGACTCTGAGGCTTGTTGACATAAGCCCGCGACTTCAAAAATCCCCACAAAAAGAAGTCTGGAGCGGTCAAATCAGGCGATCTTGCTGGCCAGTGCAAATCGCCAAATCGGGAGATTAGGCGCCCGGGAAATGCATCCTTCAGCATATCGGTTGTGGCACGTGCAGTGTGTGCCGTTGCACCGTCCTGTTGGAACCACATGTTTTCCAATCCTAATTCATCAAGTTGCGGCAAAAAGAACTCGTTGATCATTGCTCTGTAGCGCTCACCATTCACAGAAACCGTTTGGCCCGCGACGTCTTCGAAGAAAAAAGGTCCGATGACTCCTCCAGCGAAAACAGCACACCATACAGTGACTTTGAGCGGGTGTAATGGCTCTTCGTGGGTTACACGCGGATTTTCAGTGCCCCAGAAGCGTAAATTTTGCTTATTTACGTACCCGCTAAGATGGAAATGGGCCTCATCACTCATGATTATTTTTGATGAAAAATCATCTTCCTCTTGGTGGTGATTAAGGATGGCGTTCTGGAGCAGTGTAGCGTAATATTGTTTATTAACGTGTATTTCGCATGTGTTTACTACACAAATGTCAAAACAGAACTGACATTAGGGGCCAATCGCAAAATTTATAGCATTTTCTGATAGGAGGATTACTTTTGCGCCACCTTGTACAAACATCACTGGCAGTAAAATCGCTTTCGTAAAACTTTGAATGAAATTTTTTCGCCATGGTTTTTCTGATGACATCACTAATGGTAAAACGATTTCGATGTTAAGTTATAAACCACTTGTAGAGGGCCTGCTCCATTTTGGGAAATTCACTTTTTTTAAGATATCTACGTGATATTGTTTGATGCTTTTTCTGAATGCGCTCTTCAATTTTGGATCTCATTTCTTTATTGTACAGATCGATGATTTTGGAACTTTTTTAGAAAGAAAATGTTAAAAAAGTTTTTTCAGCCGATAACAAAGATTTGTCAAAAATTCTATTTTTTTACTCATTGTCAGGAAATATATAAGGTATTTAAAATTTTACTTTTATAAAATATATAATTAAAATTCAATATGTAACCAATGTTCTGTTTACAAAAGACCTTGTCGTTTGTTATTGCTTTAATTACTATTAATTTGAAATTCGTAAAAAGTATTATTTATAGTCTTTGAACTACTTTTAATATCTCTAATAAACCTTTAGTATTAATGGGAGGCCCATAAAGCCTTCCAATAAAAAAACACACAAAACTATTTTGTTCGGTGACATTTGAACTTCTTTACTTTAAGGGTCTTGTTAACGACGTTAATGAGTTCATTACGTCCAAAAAGAGCGGCAATAAAATTTAATTTAACCTTTTGCAGTTAAATAAATACTCTCTAGTGCATTTTTAAACCTAGACCATTTTTACAGCAGTAAGCAACTATTTTAAGCGGTGATTTATGAGGCGTAGATATGTATGCCGAGACCATGAAATGCTCATTAAATAAACAAGAACCTTCAATAAAATATAATTTCATTAAATCTCTACAAAAAGATTTGCTGTTTGTTTTTTTTTTTTTTTTTTATGAGTTAAATGAGCGTATTAATTGGATCAATGAAATTAATTAAGTTTGAAAGAGCGTAAATTTTTAAAATTACTTATGTTTACGTTGTAAAAATACAACAAAAATTTTAATGAGTATTGAGTGCATTCATAAAAAATATAATTATAGTGTTTTTTTTCAAAGAAGTTAAATGTAATTAAGTAAAAATACTTAATTATTTATTAAAAATTTAAATTTTATTATATTTAAGACCATTGGAGCCCAAAAAGGGCTTCGACGCAGTTTCTCTTCGTCACTTGTAGTCGTTGTTGTTGTTCATGCACACAACTATACAAATGGTGGAAAATTAGTCTTTTTTGAAGCTTTTGCGCATTTTTAATTTAAATTAATTTATTTTATTGATTTGTGATGAAAACTTTCTAGAATTAACATTGGAAATTTTTAATATTTACTTTATGTAAGTCGCATTTGAATTTCATAAAATCGGAGAACAATTGTTTCTGAATTACCATCAAAAATTTATCAAAATTTTTAAAAATGCATACCTATACATATTTAATGTGCATCCCATATGTAAATTTTATCTAAATGTATTTTTCACAATGCATTTCCAAACAAACACATGCAAATGCTTCACGAATGCATTTCAATCTTCACTTCCCCCTTTTGCTAAAGATAGTAAAAGCCCTCTGAAGGGAAATATGCCTTGCAACACTGATACCGACAATTCGCAGTTGAAAATGCACTGCAAATAAAACAAGAATAAGAACTTTTGGCCTGCAACGTGGTAAATAAAAGCTTCAGGTTCTCTTATACTCGCGCAAAGTTCTTGCTGCCTAAGCAGAGCGCTCTTTCGACAGAAAACGAAAATAACATACAGATAAAAGAGATTCCGAAAAATAATGTGACGTCAGTTAATCGGAGTATTTGTTTTGTTTGAAAAAAGTCAACCGAAAGGCCGCAATAAAACAGCTGATGAGAAATGTGTAGCAAAACAAATAGAAGCAAAGATTATGCATTATAAGCAAATATAGACCTCATTTGTTAAGAGGAAAGAAGATAAAAGAAGAAGATATTTCATGAATAAATGAAATGCCGCTTACATAATCACAACACAATTGTAAAAAAAAAACAGGTGCGTCATTGGACACACGAGAGAAGCGAAGCATTTTCGCAAATTCATAGATTTGATACTTTTATTTCCTTTTTTTTTATTAAAATAATTTTTAAATTTAAAACTTTAAAATAACAAAGTACATTAAAAAAACACGCTCATAACAGTAAATTTAAATACATTTCATTATATTTTTTTTTTGTCACTTAGAAAATACACTTGTCAACGAACTTTTGGTCAATTGTTAATTTTTCCTTCGCGCTTGCAAAAAAAGAAACTAGTAAGAAATGATATTCGTCTGGACCGAAGTTTAAATTTGGGAATTTGGTGCGCAAAAGATCGATTGTGGCATAAGCTGTGTGACATGGCGTGCCATCCTGCATGAACCAGAGGTCGTCCAAATTAATGTCTTCAATTTCAGTAAAAAAAAAGTCGGTCAACATGGCTCTGTAACGCCGACCGTTGACCGAAACAACGTTATTCGAAGAAAAATGGTCCAATAATGCCAACACTCCACTATCCGCACCAAACTGTCACTCTCTGTGGATGCATCGGCTTCTCGACAATAACGTGCGTGTTTTATGAGCGCCAGATGCGGCAATTTTGTTTGTTAACGTAGCCGCCGAGATGAAAATGCGCCTCGTCAGAAAAGATGATTTTTTAACACACAATTTTGGGCCACACAGCACTCATTTTGGAAATAAGTTTCTAATATTGACGTTGTTCAAGCGTAAAGCGACTCATTTCTTTTCGCGGAGGTATGAGACTGACATTATGGCAAGATTTCAAGCGGGAAACAGCTGTCAGTGTTAAAGTAACCTATGATTTAAAAAGAAACCACTAGATGGCCCACCCTGCATAAGTGCACTTTCTTAGAAATATTCAGGTACAAAGAATCACAGGGGAGGTCAGAAAAAGACTACAAAATTCCTTATTTGCCCATTCGATACTACTATAGGGCAAAACGTCGATTAATTAAGAACTTTTGTGTTTTCTTTAATTCCATTACGTATTTATTTTTGATCGTTTTTCTCCGTTTTCCTTCTTTAAGATGCCATTAAGAACACTTTTAGAATGTAAAAAGATTTCATGTTTTCTGAGTAAGTAGAACATAATTTTAACCTCCATCTTTTAAAAATTCAAAAATTAAAAAAAAAGAGTAAAATCAATAGTCCAAATTCAACTTTTTACACTTCAAATTCAACTTTTAATCGAAGAATTAGCAATTAAGAGTGAAACCCTTGCAGTTCTTTCGATCTTCTTATGATAACAATTTTGTTGGGCGTGTTATTAAACGTTTGTACCTACTCAAATGCTGGGAACAGAACCTTCTAAGAAATGCCGAAATTAATATATTTTATATAAAATTTTAAATATTTTATTTGAATAATAAATATAAAAGAAGTAGTTTTGATTAAAGCTGCAGGCAAAACCATATCAAAATGCCGATGTGGAGCGCACCTTGTGTCTTTTAAAGTTTTTATGTCGACTCCGAACGGCTAATGTTCTTGTTCTCAAGAGGCTTTACAAAGCATGTATTTACTCTACTAAGGAGATTTGACAAAATCTACAGAGATGTGAGTGCTGATCAGAAAAATTAATTTCAATTGAAAAATATTCTGTATCAGGTGGAATTCGAACCATGAACTTCGCGATTCGCAAAATTTCTAACAAGGCCTTAAACGCATGCAGCCAAGGTCGCCACATAAATCGAACTTAGGTATCCAAAAACTAAAAACAAACTTAAATTTTTTATGACTTTGTTTTAATGTCTCGAAAATGAAAATGAAAAATCAAAATCAATGTTTAGCGCTCGTGAAAGAAAAGTCACTTGATACAACTATCTTGTTTATTGTTGAATGTTTTGACAGTTTTATTAATGTCAGTGTTTATTACTATAAATCATGGTATAATAATAGAGGTAGTCGCAGCGCTGATTGTGCTCTCTTTTGTCATTACTGCCGATATTGTCAGAATCAGCTGTGTACTTACTGCTGTACTTTTGTTGTTGTTTAGTTGTGCTCACTGCTTGCGGTTAATAGTTTTTGCGTTTAATTTTCAATGATGGTTGGCTGGAAACAATTTTAAATTAGTTTAATATCAATAAAAACACGAAAAATAACCATTTACTACAATTTTAAATTAATACAACAAGACAGCTTCAACCGTTTAACTTCGTTTACATTTTGCCCATTCTTGCTTTTTTTGTCATTCTCATAGCTTCGAGATTTTATATGAGTTGTCAACTTCGTTTTGACATTCGCGGCAGTACGCTCTCATCTAGCGAGTTTACCTCTATTATTATACCATGCTATAAATCGTCGGAATCACACCAGTGGTGCATATAAGATTATTTTTCATTATTTTTCATTTAATTTTAAATTTGAAAACAAAATCCAACGGAAACAAAAATAATCACATAAAAATTAACGCACTAAAAAAAAATAAAAAAAATATATCCAATAACAGTTTCTTTTAACAGCAATTTAAGAAATGCCGAAATTAATATATTTTATATAAAATGTTAAATATTTTATTTGAATATTAAATATAAAAGAAGTAGTTTTGATTAAAGCTGTAGGCAACCCTATCAAAATGCCGATGTGAAGCGCACCTTGTGTCTTTAAAAATTCACCACAGAGCATGCTTTCACTTAATTGCGTGAACGCACTTAAACACGTTATGAATGAATGGTTAATGTTAAATGCTTTAAATGTGCTTTTAAGTGTTTGGGGTAAAGAATTTGAGATAGGCAAGGCAAAAAGTAAAAGAAACTTGAGAAAAATCAGGTAGAGGAAATTGAAAAAATATGCATTATTTTTTGGAGGAACCCAATGAAATGTGTTATTTTAGATTTTGAGAGGAAGTAGTTTCGGGGAAGAAAGGGATAACAAAAAAGGTACGAAATTTTTATTCAAATTCGATTTTCAAAGAATTTCAACTTGAATCGCAACGAGAGAAGACGAAAAAGTTTGTATTCAAAAACATTAGTTTAGAACCAGAATCACCAAAAACTTAGGAATTCGCCAAAATTTAGTTAATTATCTTAATTATTAAAAAACAAATAAAACGTTATCCTCGGAAATGAATATGCGAATACCAAGAAAGTCGGAATGAAAACTTGAGTTATAAAAAACCGAAAAAGTTTCGTCCAAAAGAAAATATTGACAAAAAAAAAATCAAACATGAGGTTGAACAACAACATTTCGGTTGGTTGCTTTGCAGATTTTGGCTTTAACAACAAAAACAAGCACGCAAAGATTAACCAAAAAGCGTCCATTTCTTTTCATTTTACTCTTTTCATGCCAAAGCCAGTCGAAGACTACTTCTTTCATATTGTTTTTGCATTTCTTTAGTTTCTCATCGGGTTTCATTTAGCAGTATTTTTTTCTTGTACAAGGCGTCTAATGCACAAGGCACAGAAATCGCAAAAAAAAAACAACATCGCAAACACGTACAGGCAAAAAATTTCTTGTTTTCACTTTCATTTTCATTTATTTACAGCAAGCACGATAAAGGTGCTTCTTTGAAATTACGGCATAAATACGTATTTAATTAAATTAATGTGGCAACACTGGCAGCAGTTAATGCACCCGACTAAGCGCCCACATTCAAGTGATGGGGAATTTATTTTTGTTTAGCGATCGATTACTATCGATTACTTGCTGAAATAATATGCAAAGACATTCTAGGGAGAGTAAATTACTGCAAAACCAGGGAGGTTGCAAAATTTTTAAAAAATTTGTATTTTTCAAGATTATCAAAATAACAATTCATTACTATTAGACCATTATTATAGTGGCCAATATTATATTATTCATATTTAAGGACTCATTTCAGTTTACATGTTATTTGTTTGACATTCATGTTTGACATGCATACATTCGAAAAACTCTGCAATCATAAGCCAAAAATTTTAAAATGCAATTGAGAATCTGTTTAAATAAATCCAACTTGATTTTTTTTTTTATTTTTTTTTTTTTTTGTAGAAAAGTGGAACTCAGGGTCTAATTCACATTTAAGTTGTGTATCCTAAAAAAATTGGTCGACAAAAAATGGGTATGAAAACTGTATTTTTTAAACAAAAATAAAAATTAATACATAATTTAAAAACTTGTGACTATAACCTTAATAAAATCAAAATTATAGCTCTATAGGTTGAGGTGTATGCGAGGGATTTTAACTTTGAATTAACATTGAAATCCGCTTTGACATAAGTTTCATCGTCCATTACCATACAGTCAAAATTATGTACAAGGTTGTCATAAAGGCCTTGTGGCGTCCATGGCGTAGTTGGTTAAAGTGCGTAGCCTCTATGTCAACGAACCTGGAGACCCGGGTTCGAACCCCAGCAGCGACAGAAAATTATTTGAATTCAAATAATTTTTCTGTACGGCCACCCCCTCCCTGCAACAATGCCAAACTTCAGAAAGTAATAAAAAATGCCATGTAAAGCTTCTTGAGAACAAGAAAATTCCGTTCATCGCCGTTCGGAGTCGGCGTTAAAATATATCTTTTGCTTACTCGGTATAACTGCTTCAGTCGAACTAGCTTTTTCGACCATCAATTAAATCTGGACGAAGGAAAAAACACGCCTTCAAATAAGTACTTTGGAAAGCATCATCATATTCGTGAAATGTGACATGATGTTGAGTTGTATGGAATTTTTTGACTTGCTTCAAAAAAACGCCAGAAATGGTGAAAAAAGTTGCTGACAGCGATAAATATCACAAACAAACATAGAATACGAATGAACAATTGGACGAAGAAAGGATTTTAACTTGGAGAATTAACATCAATATATAACTTTGTTGCTTTATTTACAAAAAGAAATAAATTTCACCTATTTTTTACGTAAATTTTTAGATTTTTAAGTTATTTTTGAATTGTCCGCGTTTTGTCACTGAAGAATTTCCCCGAATTCCAGCCAATGTCCCCAAAATTTTGGCCGAATGTCTCCAAATGTCACAAAAGTGAGATGGTCACACTAACCATGTACTAGGCGTCGAGTATAAGACGATCTCATCCACAAACTTCTCTACAACCAACTACAACTTTTAAATCGTTGATATAGATCAAACATGCCCTCGTAGTGGCCCGTTTGGCCCGCGTGGCCGGCCCTTCGTACAAATTTTTTTTATCATAATTTTGTCTTTGCGATGAGCCAAAATCAAAGAACGCCTGCAAAAAACAGCAACACAGACCGCACTCGTTCAGTGTTCAGCACATTTTCCAGCGAACGTTACAAAAACAAATGCATGCAAAGCCAAAATAAAAAAACGCACACTCGATCATATCGATGCTGAAGCTGATTGCCCGTTACTTGTGTGTCGAATAATTTTTCATGACATGTGATTTTATTGCATTGTAATTGTTTTTTTGTTTTGTTTGATTTTTTGCCAAACACAACGATGAGCAACATTTTGTGTTTTGTTTTTTTGTTTTTTACCGCGGTTAAATGTTCTTGGACCTCACTGATATAGATGATTTTTTAATTTCAGTGGATTTGATCTAAGGATAGAAAAGCAGAAAGGCTAAAACGTAGGGCCATAGCCTAGTCGGGATTCAAACCCTGGACCTCGACGAAAGTCAACTTAAAAAATACATAAGGGAATTTATGAATTTCAACTATAATTTGTTTTCAAAATATTTTTCGATTCGGAATTTATTATTTCAACCTCTAGTCTTGAGTTATCGTCACAGAAAAACATGATTACACTTATGTAGCTTAGCCGAAAAATTTTGTTGAGTTACAATATGAACAAATTTCCTTACAGCAAGCAAGTTCTCA
Organism: Pherbina coryleti; assembly: GCA_943735915.1. Classification (NCBI taxonomy): domain Eukaryota; kingdom Metazoa; phylum Arthropoda; class Insecta; order Diptera; family Sciomyzidae; genus Pherbina; species Pherbina coryleti. Next base: position 14,131,763 of record OX030949.1, read on the forward strand.
GATAAACGCAGAAATGTCAAATTTAACTCAATTTTGCTTAATTAACTGTGTGCAAGAAAACTTTGGTTAAATCTTGGAGTTAATGATACTAACTAATAAACAATTAATTTATATGAGATAAATAGCATACAAACAAAATATTTTTAATAAAATTAAGTGAACATACATACATAAATTTTAACTCGAATTGATTTCGTTTAATAAGTATTTCAGCGGTTTTTTTTTTGCAAATCGAAATTTTTCGCGAATAATGGTCATCATAGTTGAAAAATAATCTGCAATAGTTATTGGATACATTTATATGAAAAATTCGATAACTATAAAATAATTACTTTCAGTTTGTTTGTTTCTTTATTTCAAGAACAGCTTAAAGGTAAATACTGAATTAATCTCATTGACAATCAATTTTGGATGTAAATTTCTAGTCTTCCACAATTACTAACTCGGTCAAATTTCATAACGCTTAAAAAATCGGCCTGATTATTTAATGTGTTTATAGCAAAAAAATATTTTTATCATATTTTGTAAACGCTCAATTTTGTCTTATCGTTGGAAAACTTATCAGTGATAACTCATATCGCTGAAAAGTAGATAGAATAAGCAGGAAAAAAAATTTTTTTTTATTTTAGAAATTTTTTTTTTTTTTAAATAACTCTAAAATTATTTCAAAACAAAATTTAAGAATGTCCATTTTATTTTAAAAAACTCACCAAGAAACCGAAATAGTTCTTGCCAGCCATAGTGGCAACAGCTGGCGCAGCTTTGTGCATCCCATTAAATCCATGGAAACCAGCAGCTGCATTAATCCTGCTGCTGCTACTGCTGCTGCTGCGGATGCTGTGATTCAAAAACAATTGACACAAAAATTTCTCAGTTTGATTGCGACGCGCACCTACCGCGATGCACAGTCCTCGTTTACCGGAAGTGCTCAAGCAAGCCATTTTGTTAGCGCGTTTTTTAAGTTTTGAAATTCAATATTTTATATAGATTTGTATGTATACAAAAATTGCTTCTCTTTTGCCTCGTTTTTCTTGTAAGGACTTTGCACTTTTTCTTTAAGTTTGACTTTCTTCTTTTTTAGGAACACGAAAATTTTAGCTTCATTTATTTATATTTAATATTTATGCATATTATTTAAAGAGAGGAAACTTTTTTAGCTCTTTCAATAGGGCCAACTTTACGCAAGGACTCACAATGGTGTATAGATAAAACACATTCAAATCAAAAGCAAAAAAAAAAGAAAAATTTCAAAAATTAAAGCGAACGTTATGCACGTAATAAAAGACGGAACACGTAAACTTGCGTCTAGCTCCAGCTACTCCAACAAAGTGCTTTTGCAGCCAACACACTACTTTTGCCAGACCTACAGCAGAAAGACTTCAACTTGAAGCAGGCCGAAAGCAGAGTTAAACTTGGCTCAAAGCAAGCTCGTCTTTGGCAGTACATTGGCACACATACACGCAAACTAAGGCCTGATGCAGGGTGGTGAGTTTATGGTGAGCAGCTCAATCCGCGATTTTCACTTTGCCTTCTTCAAAGCGGATCGGCTATCTTACATTTGGGTTTAAACGCAGCTCTGACCAACGTTATTTTAACCACGTCTCTGTGGTCGCTAGTTCTATGGTGACTATAAAGATTTGGTGCTTATCTTACAATTCTTATAAAACGATGACTAGAGAGTGTGGTGTTGAGTGTTATTTATGTTGAATCCAAACTCTTTTAGAGGTCAGCAGAAGCGATGAATTATAGTTGCGCTGACGGCTCATTTCTCCGTTATCCTTTAATTGTCCACTGTCTGGCTGAACTTTGAACAATTGTTTGTGCACCGCTTTTCTGCCAACTCTGTATTTAATGTTTTATGTTTTTGATTCGTCCTTTTCACAATAGTTGTTACATAGTTGTAATATAAAAGATTTAAAATTTATTTTTGACGTAATACTTTTACTTCACTGTTTGGGCAAAAAAGTGGCTGCAGAAGGTATGAGAACTTTCGGAGAAACAGCTGTTTGCAAATGACGGAGAGCACCAAAGTGTCAAATGGTTAAAATTGTAAACAAATCAAGTCCAGACACGAACCAGTTTAGCGTTACCAGCTTGTATAGAATATGTTTACGGTGAGTAGTGCTGCCAGCCTTTATAAAATTAAGAAATTACCTTGATTTCTTTATAACATACAAGAGCATAAATGAACTGGGGGAGATTACGATTTCCGTGGCCCCTCGATATGAGTATGCAGTTTTGAAGTACTCTTTGAGAAAATAAGATTCGCCGCAGGATTTATCGATATGTCGATTAGTTATTGAGATATCGATTTTTCAAAAAAATGTTTACTCAACCGAACCAATATTTAAATTCGGTTATATCTTTGCTAATATTTGTCCGATCTGAATGATTTAGGTGTCATTCGAAAGATATTTAAAATTTTTTTAATATGAAATGAAAAAAAAATATTTTTTCGTAAATCGGCCACGCTACAGACTGTCTTTCTGCATAATAAGGGTATTCATGCAACGCGGCAAGCTTATATATTGGGCAATTAGTTATTTTTATCACGCAGGTTGAATGAACGTCACCTAAAACCGTTGATGAATTTGTTGCTTATATGAAAGCTGTTTACCAAGTTAAACAAAAATAGTCAGCCGTCTGCATTCCAGGATAAATTAAAAATATGTTGTATTTACCTTCTGATTGAATAAAAACGCCACTTTCTTTCAATAACATTTGGAATTAATAAGAACGAAAACAGCTGCTTGCTGTTATAACTTTGCCACCTCGTTTGCTCACCTAAATCGAAGAGCAAATATATCTGCTTTGTGCAAAGGCTTCTCTGTACAAATTTTGGCAGTTCATTTATAAGGGGAATAAAGTTATCTTGTTTATACCACTTATAAGGGATTTGCCCATTTGCATGAATAACATGAATATGTTTTATTTTTGCATAAAACCGTTATTTTCTCTTAAAAATGCGTAATAAAGATTAAATAAAGATGTGATCAATTGAAAGCTGAAATATTAACCTTGAAATATATACCATTGTTTGGTATACAACATGTTATACTTTTTCTTTTATTTTGACCGATTTTATTTGTTATGTAATATTTTAGGTAAATCAGTACAATCATATAGCATAGGAAAATGTTTCATAATTGGGCTGAATATATTTGATTTGCTTTATAAATTATGCATTTATACTGTAAATGGTGCAAGAAAGATCTTCGTAAAATTTTCGATGTATTTTGAGTTATTGAATAATTTTTTTTTTAGTGGTTCTGCCTTTTACATAATGTACTTTTCCTGTAAAAGGAGCCAGATAGACTTTAATCAAAGGTTGCTTGTTGTGTTCTGAAGTACATATTGATATTTTTACTAATTTTTATAAAAAAAGTGGCTTTTACAAATTGCACAATTATTCTGTTTTTTTTTTCTTGTGAAATAAAATGAGAATCCGTATACCTTATATAAAAAGAACACGATGCGAATCATAATTAATATGATTCGAATATTTTTTTATTTTACATACATAGGTGTGCGATGTGCATGCGATTCTTCTGTGCTTCGTGATGAAGATGAAAGCTGTTGATATTTATCAACAGTACATGAAAATTGTACGTTTAAAAAGCGAAATAAAAACCGTATGATTGTTCTGTTCAAACTAGTAACAATATAAAAATGAGAATAATGGTAGAAATAGGGGAAACAAGTATAACATATTATACACCAAACAAAGGTTAATGTTTCAGCTATTACCATATGTTATGTTCTACTTACTTTTATTACGTACTTTTTGAAGAAAATAACGGTTTTATGAAAAAAAAAATATATATCATACCGAAAAACCACCTGTAGTGTAATTAGATAAAGTACCAAATTTTTGTTTTATAAATTATTTTGAAGATATTTAAGTTTGTTATCGAATGATACCCAAATTATCCTGATACATTAAGATTTCTTTTAGTAAAATTTTTTTTTTTAAATCGTTAACTCGATAACTAATCGATATATCGACAAATCCTTCAGTGAATCTTATTTTCTCAATGAGCTCATCAAAACTGCATATTCAGATCTTGGGGCCACGGAAATCGTAATCGTGCCATGAACTGAAATGACCACAATGTAATATTACGTTCATACCTAAGCCAAATGCGCAAACTTCAATATCTCATTAAAAAGTGTTCACACTTTCCTATCTCATTTTGTTTTATTTTCATATTTTGTTTTGATAAAATTTTTCTGTGTACAAATTTTTCTTACATTTTGCATTGGAAGGTACTGCTTTGTGAACAGTTTAATATGCTCAAAGCTGTGTATAACGTGAAGTAATTTCAGTTGCTACTCATTTCGTTGTAATGGATTGGATATTCAAATTAATATTTCTATCGGAAATGATCTTATTTATATTTTTATTTTAATGATCTAATTACGCATCTCATTTGTGTCCTTTGGCTGAAATGAGCAAATTAGCTTAGGCGTGAATGTGATATTACATACATGAAGTGGATATTGATCCTAGGACCAACTGTTGTGCACTGGCTGCATAAAGAAAAATAATTTTCACAAATATTTCTAAAATCAAGCTTTTCGTAAAATAATCACTTCACAAATAACATTATTGAGAAAAATTTCTACTAACTAGCGTGTAAGAAAAAACATATTTTTATACTTAGTTATTCTGTGTGAAAATGTAAATAGGAATTTTGAAATGACAACGATGATAAACTCAAAATTTTGTTGCAAAATTAGTAAAAACATATTATACGAGCTTCTGAAAGATTGATATATAAAATAATTAATTACAGCGATAAAAAAGCAAGTGTTCCGTGTTAGGTCTTTTTCAATACTAGTCCATTTCGTTAAAATAAATATTATATCAGTCCGTTTATATTAGTTCGAAAAAATCCCAGCACTGGAAAAAATGGATACTGCTATAAAGAGTGAGATTAAGAGAGTATTTCGCCTCTGTGCCAGAATTTATAATTTTTAGTCCGAGAAATTTCTGCAGGCAAAATTGTAAAAGTACTAAAATAGTTAAAATTAGCTGTTTTCATATAAAAAATAAATCATTTCAAAGAAAATTTTGTAATGCTTTTCAACAACTAAGATCACTAAATTAAAATTAAAAAATAAAAGCTTTTTAAGAAAATTTTATAATGCATTTCAACAGCTTAAATCACTAAATTGAAAAACAGGTATTTATTTTTCATATTATATATATTCGATAAGCTTTCCCATACTTTTTTACTTTCCCTATACCTATTTACGACCTATCGGAAAAATTAATTTCAATTGAAATAATTTTCTGTGTCTAGTGGATAATTCGAGCCTAGGAGCTCAAAAATTTACACCGAGCGGTCCACGCCATAATATATTGGTTGATAAAAGCAACTAGTCGATTATGTTTTGATCCATCTTTCCCCAGAATCAATAAGGAAATACACAATAAATTTTTACGGCTGATTTTAGTGTTGAAAATTTTACGCAGCTGGCATCGCTATAAATTTAACACAAGATCAGCTGTAAATTGTCAAAATTACTTCATCGCACTTGGTCGCTCTGCTTCGTAATAAGCGTGAATTTCTAACCAAAAGTTAAATCCTGAAATAATGTCGAGAAATTTATTTTTCCGAATATCAAGCTTCCTAAATCGATTGGAAAATGCAATACCTCAACTTTTCCGCTCAGGCGGATATCCTCCTGGTGAGTAGTCTTCAATTCAATTAAACAAATGGTGATATAATTTTATGGGTCAGAAGCCTTGGCTCTCGCTGGCATGCCGAGCGTATATGATGCCACTCGGCCTACATCAAATAGATTTAGCCTAAAGGAGCTAATTGGTGATGGTATTCTTTGGGCCGTACCGAAACACCGGCGTACTGTTGAAAAAAGATTGAATCGGAAGTTTGGACACCCCGATTACGTGTGGAAACCACTGAAGGTGAAAACTAATTTGCGCGCATGCAATCAATGTGGACATGATTATGAAGTAGGCGTGTTGTGCCGTAAGTTTCTAGTAATTTATATTAAATATAATTAAACAGTTGTTCTTCCTACAGCGCATTGCTATGAAAAAGTACGCGCTGAAACGCAACAAATGCAGGAGAAAATACAGGAAGAGTTAGGTCTGCAGCCGGTAGAACAAGATGTCATAGTTCTCTACGAAGGTGAAAAGAATGAACGAACCAAAGAGATGGCGAACGGCAAACGTATCGTAGAAATGCCAAAACCACGCCCAATGTGGTTCACCAAAAATCTTTTGCAAAAAACCACACAACAGCCAGCCAATACTAAGGAGGTAAAGCCCACAAACTTGGCTTAAATAAATCAAAATACTATAAAAACAAAGAATAAAACAAAAACTTCTTTAAATTAACAACTTTATTTATTTGGGAAAAACAATTCTTGGTCATTCAGTGTTTTAAGGAATTCAAAAACTTCTTTAAATTAACAACTTTATTTATTTGAGAAAAACAATTCTTGGTCATTCAGTGTTTTAAGGAATCCATTGTTAAAATCCGTAGCGGACATAACTTTTTTACCCTCAATCCGCAGTTGATATACCTCGATGAATGATTGGTTTGCGCAGCAAACTTGTAGACACTTTTTATTACGACTGTACAAAAAACTTCCCGCTTGAACTGCACTGCTTAGCCCAGGTTTATCATCCGCTTTTCGCAGCTGCACTAATAGAAGTGACTTACCTCGAAACTTAGTACTTAAATGTTTGAAACCGTATAAAGCACGATAGCGATTATAAATTTCAGTCGCGCTCATACTGCTCCAGTGCAGTTCAGTTATGGCAGGTGTGATTTTAGGAGCTGCAAATAACCAATATAAAATGGCAAAATTTTTTTTTTATGCTACTGTATTTTTACCTAAAGTAGCAGCTGCATTATTTTGCTTTATGGTATTTTGGAAACTATCTGGATACCCGCTAATGACCTTTCTAAGCAGTGTAGCACCATCGCTAGCCAGACGAGCGTGGAGTACAGGCATAAATACATCATCTGGAATTCGTATATGTTGCTGGGCCAAGATCTACAAGTTAATATCTTATTTTAATTAATTTTTGGATCCCGGGTGCAGTATATAAAATGTTAAAATATGTTTTTCATTTTAATAAGCTTACTTCGCCAATATCGAATTTTTTTGGTTCGATTCTCATAATAGAGACGCCCGATTCTTTGTCGCCATGCATAATCGCATATATAATTGGAGCTGCTCCCCTCCAGCGTGGTAGCAAGCTAGCATGCACATTAATCATGCCGCTGAAATAGGTAAATGCTTAGATTTAATACACACGAATTTTTCAGGTTTACGCACAGCGGAAATGAGTTGATTAAGTCTTCTGGTATCAGATGGCCAAATGAAACAACAACACCCAGATCAAAGTTGCGACAAATATCTGATGCTACGGGCCAACGGTATAATGGTATATTTTGCTGTTCCGCGTATGTTCGCACTGGGTTGGAAGGATTTTTAAACGATGTCACTACACCTAGACCTGGAGTTTCCCTGAAACATTTTGAAACTTTTATTACTTACTTAATGTAAAATGAAATTTATACTTCTTATGCAGCTTCTGCAGACTAGGAAGTGAAAAATGATCTGTTCCAAAGAATAGAATTTTAAGTTTGTCCGCAACACGATCTCCATTTGTTTCAGCTGTAGTAAATTTTCTTCTTTGGTTAAGAATAGTTTGGTTTAATAAACTTAATTTTCTTTTATATTTATAAAAACTTGAGAAGATTCTTGCTTCGATTAACATAATAACAAAACTTATTCCGAAAACCGCTTTAGTTATTGGAAAACTCTCAGCTGTTATTGACAAAAAGATTTTAAGGTTAAACTCGCAGATGTGTTTAGCAGCCTTAAAAGCAGCGCTGCCATATTGACAAAAGTTTTTAAAACAATCTCTGGTTGAGTTTCGGTTCATTATATTACGTTCACACCCAAAAATAATAGAAATCAGATTACGCAAACAACGGCAGAAAAAGTTGTACTGTTCTGCGCAAGACGTTAGGTCCTTTATGACGTAGATAGAAAAGACACTTTCTCTGTTTTTTTCACTGATTTTTCTGTTTTTGCAAGAAAGAGACGAAATATAGTTGATAGCCCTGTAAGATTTATTTTTCAGTTACAGTTCTGTTTGTTTATGTTTGGCTTAGTGAAAAACAGCTGATTTTGACAATATGTCGATCATGACGTAGGCAGACATGCGCATGGCATAATCTTGTATACGTCACGTTCACTTTGTTAATTACCCAAGGTTCACACCTAACCGAGCGTTTCCACTGCCTGAACGAACGAAGAAATCTTTGGTCCGAACAGTTTGGTCCGAACCAAGGTTCGGAACATTGGTTTTTACAAAATGCTCGCGAGCGCTATTCGCGCAGTGTAAACACTTTTCCAGCACGAACGAACGAAGATTTCTTCGTTCGCTCTGATCGGCCGACGCTCGATCTTTTTGGGCGAATCCAGTGCTTATTTGCGCATAGGTAGTAGATTTGTTGAAATGGTAGTTAATAACGTAGGAAAAACAAAAAAGAAAGAAAATATATTGAAAATTTAACGCAAAAAAACTTTCTTTTACTTTGTTATATTATTAGCACTTTATATAATCAAATTATTTATATAATTTTCTTTATATAATAAATTCTTTACATAAATACTTACATAAAACCTAAATTAAAAGGCATAAAAGTAGTAAAAATTAATCAAATTTAGTACGTTTGCATAAACAAATATTGATCAACGCTGATGCTCGCAAGCATTGAATTTAAGTGTTTCCACTGCACGAACGAACAAGATGGCGACTTACCAATGTTCGCAACTTGTGTTCGTGCGGTGGAAACAGTTGGACCGAACGAAGAATTCATCGCGACGATTTGTTCGCGATGCTTTCTTCGTTCGTTCGGGCGGTGGAAACGCTCGGTAAGCCAAATGAGCAAATTTTAATAGGTCTGTTTCCGTACGCACACTGTGTAACTTGTGGGACACTATTTTCTGTTTCCGTACTTTCTGTGCTTAAAATGGGAGAAGAAGAACAACCATAAAATCACTCTCTCGAGCAGACAAAGTCCACAGAGAGTGCTAGAACTCGAGACTTCGAGTAAAGTAAGAACAAGCATCAATAAGAATAAGCATCAATAAGAAGAAGCAAATGTCAAATTACATTTCATAATTGTTTATGTTTTGCTATAAATAAATGCACAAATTGTGTGCCTAAAAAGAAATTTACGTACAATAAATAAATAATAATAAATAAAAATTAAGTAATTGTTCAGTTTTGCATTAAAAATGGTTTTTAATAATTCGAGTGAAAGTGTTTTAAATTTTGTGCTGCCGTCTGCAGTCAAAATCAGCTGTTTTGTGCTTGAAACTTACTAGAAGCTGTTTCCGTACTTTTGCAACTATGCTCACATGTCGTTTTTACTCTCTTGCACAAATTTTACACAAATCTTACACAGTGTAAAGTACGGAAACAGACCTAATATCTCATTAAATTTATCTCATTTTATTTTTGACGGTTGTTTTGTTGTATTTTGTTTTGATAAAATTTTTCTCTGCACAAATTGTTTACATTTTGCTCTGAAAGGTATGTTCACAAAGCAGTTTAATATGCTCGGAGCTGTGTTTAACGTGAAATTATTTCATATGTTATTCATTTTGTTGAAATGAGTTGGATATTCAAATTAAAATTTCTATGGAAAATGAGCTAATTACACATCTCATTTGTGTTTTTTCTGCCGAAATTTTCAAATAAGCTTAGGTCTGAACGTACTATTAGGCACGATGCTTACAACGGTGGTTTAAACTTTCTTGATAATGAACGAGGTAAATGACCGAAGATGATGAACAAATCACACTTATATTATACCAGTGGTAAACATCGAGTTGTAAATTAATTTTCTTGGAAATTTGAATTTCCGATTCACTATCTCTTCAAATTTAACTTTAACTTCAAAAAGAATACTCAGTACAGACACTGACACTTTTTCTGTGAATATTGAATTTTTAATTTAACAGAGTTGTGAAATACCCAGCGTTGTTTTTGGAATTATTTAAAAAAAAATTTGTCTGCAGTCAGGAAATAAATGATTTTATTCATAAAAACAATCTGTTTTTATGTAATGAGATGTTAAGGGTCATATATTTTTTTAAAATATTCAAATAAATTCAAAGTGGCATCTGTTATACTTCAATGTTATATAAATTACGGTAGAGTTGTATCAAATATTCTCAGTTCTATTGAATAAGGCACGAGTAAAAAATTTCCGCTTGGCACATATCCATTCTCATATGGACACAGTGTATACTCTTGCGCTATACAATTCTTCAAACTTTGTCGAAAGATGTCAAAAAATAACAAAGAGGAATCCCAAATAGTTTCACTCCGTGCTTGTGTTTTGTTATTTTCTCGATAAACTTTTTTGTTAAATTTATGAGTTTCAAATGTTTTAATTCGCAAAACATAAACTTTAATTCCAATCCATAGAATACTTAAACTAGTACTGAAGCAGCTGTCGCAGCTTATCCTTTAACTCCGAAATGGAGGCTTCAAATGCACCAGATCAAACCTTGGCGTCTCAGTTCGCATTACGTGTCGCACTGCAAACAATGAAGGAGCGATGCATTTCGTTACAAAAACGGCTGACAGCGATCGAAGAAGAGAATCAGGAACTACGCGATCGATTGGAAAATGAACCACATGCTACCAAGTTAGCTAGTAGCGCAGGTAGCGTGGTAGAGAATTTTCAGCTGCGTAACCAGGTTGCGGAACTCGATCGTCAAAAGATGCAATTAAGTGAACACATCAACATGGTATCCACTGAAAACCGCAAATTATGGTCACGCCTATCTCAGATTGCCAAAGAGCAGGAACCAGATTGCGGCACTGCCAGCACCGCCTTACCTACTAACGCTGCCAAAAATAACAATTGCACGCTTACTAACGATGCTACAGCCAATAGTCCACGTGGAATCAATGCCAATCAAAATCTTATACGTTCCAAAACCTTCACACAGCACTCGCCTAACCCTAATCTACGTCACAAAATCATGCCACCTGAGAGCGTCGGTGACGATATAAAAGATAAAAGCCTAGAAGAAATAACGCTGGATACGTATCCACAAAACGAAAGTGTTGCTGATGAAGAATACGCTGTGGAGGTAGCCACGGAAGCAGAGTTGGGATTTGCCTACTTGAATGTTGATGAATCGGCTAATGGTAGCGATACAGAGCTGAATGCTGAAGCTAAGAAATGTATTGATGGTTTTGAGGAAATGCGTCGAGAAGCTATGCAGCATCAGCAGGACTTAAATGCAGCACTTACGATGTTAGAGACAAAAATAGGTAAGAAATATTTTTTCATCATTGCTATCATTGTGCAATAATAAATCACTTTGTTTTAGCTCTGACTCATTGCTCAGAATGCGAAAAAAAATCGCAAAAACCTGAAATGGCAGATAAAAGCCTCGAGACTGACGATAGTCTTAACGAATTGAAGTTGTACAATGGCCAAATAGCAACACCAAACACAGATCAACTTAGCACACAAACCTCAAAATTAAATTTGAATGAAGGCTCAGTTACGCAGCCGCATCTAAATGTAATACAAGAAAAAATACAGGCCGATGAATATGACAAGACCTGCCCCATGTGCGGTAAAGTCTTTTCAAGCTCAGTGCAGTTTATTATGTTTCGGGAGCATGTCGAGACACATTTCATTGATGACTCCAGTGACATGGAGCCAAGCATGGAACGAAATTTTGAATTTATATCACATACGGTTGGTGATTTCTGACAAAGCAAAAAAATCTATTTCTCATCAGAACTTTAAACTTGAAGTTATATGTCCGAACGTAGGATACAGTAAATATTGTTAGCTTAGGAAAGATTGAGTTGTATTGTTGTTATAAATATCATAAATGTTTTTTAAAGGAGCGCTTGTTTGTGTCCACAACTTATATAGGACTATTTTTTTCTTTGGCGCTTTTATGATGCTAATAGAAAGCCAAAATTAAGTCATAATAACTATGAAATAACATTTTTAAGATTTTTTTAAATTGATAAAAAATTAGCTTTATTCCTTAAATAATCTTTATGTTAAAATTATATTTTACACATTTAAGTTCTAATCAAATACAGAAAACATACAGAATAAAAATAAATATAGAACTAAAAGAAAAACAAAACATTTATCACAAAAGAATTTTTTTAATGCTAAATGATGTAGGCACCGCCTAGTTTCAATTATAATGCGAATATATTTACTTGATATACATACATATAATATTGCCTGTAAAATTTTAAGGACTCTTTTTCTTTTAAACACAGTTGAGGACCAAAAACTTTATCATTTAGCAAAGAAATCATAGAGTTACTTTACAAGAAGATAATTATGAGTAGGAATAAATACTTCCCAAACAAACTTTTTTATCGTAAATGAGTTTATTAATTAATCAAAATCGATATGATGTGATTTTATTAAAAATTACGCATTTTCGATTAAATTACATTTTTGTTTTTGTTGGTATTAGTTAAGAGAATATATCCCAGCAGAAAAGAGAAGTGCTTCCGAACAAGTTCTGGAACTATTTTTTTGCAACCGCAAGTTGTTCCAATTACGATTCCGGCCAATACTATTTTTACAGGCGATGTCTACAGAAAAAAGTAGTTCTACTCTCGCTTCTATCGGAACCAAACTGGAACAACTTCTCATCCAGCTGAAAAAGAAACGAAACAAGAAGTACTTTCGTTTTCGCTGCTATTGAAGTTAACCCATAACCACTTCTAATCTTAGTGGAAAAGAAGTTCAACAAGAAGTAGTTCCGTTTTCGCGTTTTTCGAAGCCAACCTAAAAGTACTTCTTTATTATCTTCTATTGGAGTTAAATGGGAAGTAGTTCTTCTCTCACTTCTCTTGGAGTCAATAAAAAAGTTACGTTTCTAATGGAAAGTTGATCATTTTCATCGTTTTTTGTTCTAATTCGCACCTAAAATCTCTCTATAAATTTTTTAAAAGAAAACATTTTGAATTAAACGTTATAAAAGACTTTTTTATTCATTAAAAAAACACAAATAAATATATCAAAACGAAACTGAAAATAATAATAAGGTTATTTCCTTGCTTTTTTTAATACATACATATATTTTTAAAATGTTTATTTTTAGCTGCTTTGAATGTTTTTTTGCATTGCTTTTATGAAATCATCTTCAGTCTCAATGTGGTCTCAGCTGTGGTCTCAAACAGATCCTTAAAATAAGACATTATAATTTGTTTAACTTTCAACAAAAAATACTTACTGAACAAAATTTCCCAAATATTGTTGAATCCTTTGAAGTACTTCTTCTGATGATTTCTATGAACATTTAAGTCCACTAAAATAGTTTCTGCAAACAATCTTGTAAAAATTTTTTTTCTTATTCCATTTGGTCCCAAGATCCTTTTGATGCAGTTCACCTGTAATTACTTGTAAACATAATGGGCCTTACCAATAGTCAAGAGAGCTGATACTAAGAAAAAGCTGACACTAATAAGTGTAAGCTTTTCGTTAGTAGTCAACTTTTTATTTCTCCGTATCAATAAACGAAATCAGTATTCGCTTTCAAAGTGTCACAGCATCAGCCCTGCTAAAAACAACTAGATATGGCAACACTGAAAAAGTCCAGTTAGTTTTTTTTTGGCGTCGGTTCTAATCGAAAAACGTTTTTCTTTGAATATGGCGCTTTGTATATTTTTAAAAATTAATCTCTTTTAATAAAAAGTTAAATCATAAATTTGAAGCCTTCATTCGTTTTTTTGTTAATATCAATTTTAATATTGATAAAAGTATAAGCTTTAAATTATTGTGAATGTGCTTTGCCTTGTTTGACAGATAAAAATTGACATTCTACTAAAATACTTACCATCAGCTGACGACGATACTAATTTAGGGCCGTTTTCTCAATGTCCGGTTAGTCTAGCTCTTAACCAGGAGATAACTAACCATACGATAGCTAAAAAAACAACTTCGGTTTCACCAAGTGCTGTTTAAGCAACCTCCGGTTAAATCTTTAATTTTGCATTTTTCAATTGTGAATACGCGAAAGCTTCATATCATCTGTCTTATGTTTACGTTTTTTTTGTGATTTTGTGCCGCGAAATGAAATAAAAGTGGATAAAAACAACGGACTGCCAAAGCATACTCCATATGAAGAAACATTTCTTGTTTTTGAATTGGTGTGTAAAATAAATATAAAATTGTTTACTCTACTCAGTTGTTCTTCTGATTAGCAGCTAACCGGACCCACAACTTGCCGTTAACTTAATCAGCACTTAAACGACAGATAAGAATTAACCGAACATTGAGAAAACAATTTTTTGTTAACCACTGATTAAAGTTCTGGTTAATGCTTAACCGGATATTGAGAAAACGGCCCTTAAAGTATGATACTAAAGCACATGTTGATACTTTCTCGTTTATTGGAATGAAATTTTTTAAAGTATGAGCTTTAATCGGAAATGCTGACACTTCTATGAAAGTAGCAAACTATTAGTAAGGCCCAATTTGAATTAAACACAATTAAAAAACTTTTCACAATTAATCTTGCATGAACTTTTGCTCCCTACGAACACTTTCAACTGAAAAGAATCACAAAAAATATGAAATAGAAAAAAGTATACTTGGCACGTTTTTCGACGCTAATTTTACCTTGTAGAAGAGAACTTATTTCAAATCAACTTGGGGAGAAGCGTGGGGAGAACGTATTCCAAATTAACTTCAACAGAAGCGAGAATGGAACCTATTCAACATTTAACTTCGTAGAAGTAGTTCCGTTTTTATTTATTCAAGCTGTTATGGAATATGTTCTAAGAGCAACTACTTCCATATTTTCTAGTGGGACGTTATTTTGACTTCATTAAAATTTTGCTAAGCTTATAGGATTTTTAGGAAATAGGCTTTCTAAGCTTGAAGTCTTATATCTCTCATGGTCACCCCAATTTAGAAATCTGTACTGATCACAAAATTAAGTTTTTATTTCCAAAAATTACTCATTTTATTAATTTTTGTAATTCTTAGTGCTGTATTCATAAAAAGTAATTAACCTCACATAAAGCCTTTATAAGGAAACATGGAAAAACGTTATTCATAAACGATAACATCTCTTTAAAAGACTCTATGAAAAGACAAATGAGAGACGTTTAAAAATGGTTGAAACCTTCTATAAACCCTTGATAAAGCAATTTTAAAATGTTTTTGTTCTCATCTGAGCACAAATAGTGTCAAAAATATTTGAAATTACGAGGACGGTTTGATAAGCCAGTGCCTTTTTTAATAATAAGTATTTTTTTGGTAAAAAAGTCTTTTATTTTATTTCGTATTAAAACTTGCGTCATTGGAAAACTATATCCTAGGATGCTTAAAAAAATGTACAAATGAGAATTACAGGTACCAGAATTGAACAATTGAAAATTTATATTTTCATCAACCTAATACATTTTTTTTTATTAATTTAGTTAAAAAAAAATAATTCATCTTTCCTCAAGGCATTAATTTAAAGCAAGTGAAACGATTATTGTTTCACTTTTTTTACAAAAATATATTTTCCAACTTTATGTACACAATTTAGTTCAAAGTAATTATAGAGTTTTTACAATCCTATGCTTATGTTATTAGAAAATCTGCATAATTTAATTATTTTACTAACTGATAAATGTTTAAAATTATAAAGTTATATTTTAACAATAGCTGGTTTTATCCAAGAATAAGCCACACTAAACACCTCGCTCCCTTTTCGCAATCGTTCAACGGATTTTGAAATGCGGGCATTTAAGCACTCGGAAAAATTATAACTGAAGTATTTGGCTATAGATTCTTTATATCTGAAAAACTTGACTAGAAAATTAAGTTGAATAAATTTTTTTCGATTTTTTGTTTTAATTAATTTAAAGATTTAGGGAAAATATAAAAATATCTACTAAAGATGATTTCAATGACCTTCTCGTTAAGAAGTTTTACGAACGAGTATTAAGTATAGGAAATCAGTCGGTTAGGTTTTATGGCTAAAAATTCCTAAAGTGATTTACGTGGACACCTGCCGTATAGGCTTAATTCCACTTTGCCCTATAGCATGGGACCGAAACATTACGTTCAAATGGTTCAAAGATACCAAAATAGTTCCATGTTGTGATGACATGTCGCAACCCTTGGTTTGGGTGGAGGCCTATTTAACACCTTTTCCGTACTAAGGGGTACAGCACCCGAGTTGAGAATGCAACTCCACACCGAGCAGGATTGCTCTTCCCGCGATATATGTGGTCATATATCACAGCCACCACGAAGGGACAACGCAGTAAGTCAGCTTGACAATACCAATAAAATAAATATTACTGGCTTAAGAAGTAAAAAAAATTGTAACTCCATTATTTTTTCAAACTATGACAAGGAAATATTACGCTTTATTTTTTATATTATTTCAAAGAGCCAAAGAAACTGATGTGAAATAATTAAATATTTGTATTTTGATATAAAATTTGATCATAAAGTGTTATCTATTTCAGGTTTTGGATAGTGCATCCCTGGCATTTCTTAGCTGTCAAATATTTATGACTTAAAAGCCCTAACCAAAATAGACGAAACGAGACGATTACAACTTGCCGAACGTTTGCAATCATGGTATAATAATACAAGGTAGCATTGACAGTTGCTTGGGAAAACATATTCTGTCAAAAAATATACTCAAAAAGAGAGCGTTCGCTGGTCGGCCATTGTTAATAAATGAAAACACAAACAATGTTGAAAACGTTGAAGTGAAGAAAGAATAACATCAGCAGCTGCAGATGCAAATGACCGAAATGAAATAAATTTTAATTAAAATTGGTGTCTTCGGAAAGTGAGAAATCACTTTCATGATTTTAAATGTTTATTTCTTTTTGATTTGTTTATTTAAACGCACAATATTCTTATTAGTTTTTTATGTTTGTTTTTGTCACTTGCTTTAATTTTCGCTTCGTTTCGCAAACAGCTGTGTTTGACAGTTTATGTTTTCCTGTTGAAGAGAAAATAAGCAGTTGTCAATGCTACCATGCATTATTATACCATGGTTTGCAATCGATACGTCTGTTTTGACATTTAACCCAAAATGAAATGAGTTCCTCCAATCGTCTGAAAAAGAAGAAGACTACCTGCACAGCTGTTGTTGACGAGTTGAGACGCTAAAAGTTCGGTTCTTACGGAACAGAACGTCTCGTCAAAGCGTTTCGTTTAGTTTCGATAAGTTTACGTTTGTTCATTTTGGGTTACAACATTGAAATGCATTTAAGCGAACATTTTCGTCTTCACTCGTTACGGAGTAAATTGTCTATTTTGGTTAGGCCTTTACGTAGCGACTCGTCTATTTTGGTTAGGGCTAAAACCGTTTTTTGTGTAGTTAAAGGTTTGCCATTTGCGACGCATTAAAATTGTTAAATTGTTCTAAAAAAAATGCTGATTTTTCGAAGCAACTTTTTCTTAGCGCTAGGTAGATACATGAATAAGCAAAACTACCGTATATGGGGCTCTGAAAATTCCCAAGCGATTGTTGAGAAGCCATTTCATCCGCAAAAAATTACTGTACAGTGTGCGTTATAGTCTGGAGGTGTCTTTGTTCCATATTTTTTTCAAAATGATTAAGGACAACCGTTACAATCAATACGGAGCGCTATGACCGTATTTTTACCGATTTTGTTTTTTTTTTGCTGAAATTGAAGATATGGATCTGGGCGATATGTGGGTTCAACAAGATGGGGCCACAAGTCACCCAACAGCACCAATTCGGGCTTTGTTGCAACAGAAATTTCCTGGACGACTCATTTTGAGATTTGTCGATGTCAATTGGCATCAAACATCGTGCGATTTGACGCCTCTGGACTTTTTTGTGCGGCTTCGCAAAAGATCGTACTTACGTGAATACACCTCAAACTCTTGAGCGATCCATGTCGAAATCGTCTCAAATCTATTCAAAGCTCTTCATAGCGTCCCTCTAGAAACGGCAACCGCTAGTTTGACGGCTAATCTGAGCGGCGGTGTCTCTCCCCTTAAACGGTTGTACATCAGGTTTGAAGGTTAATCTGAGCGGCGGGCTCTTCCCCCTTAAACGGTTGTACGTCAGGTTTGAAGCCCCTACGTAAAAAAAACAATTTCAAAGAAACGAAAAAAAAACAGATTTCGGTATTCCTGCAAAGCTCATGCAGCTTTGCAGAATGACACTGAGCATCATCAGCATCACAGTCAAAATCGGAATGGACTTCACCCCTCCATTCGATACCAAATGAGACACGATTCCTTATCATGCGCTTTTTTCAACCTAATTATGCAGAAGATCATCCGAGTTGCTGATCTGAGATGTAGGGGCACGATATTTTACAAGAGTATTATGCTGCTGACGTATACTGATGATATCAATGTCATCGGCATCAATTGTGGTATCATGCTTCATTGTGTGCAAGGGTTGTCCGCATCCCCAAATTGCAGAATCAAACCGAGTAAACAAGAGTAATGCATTATTGGTCATAATACGCGCGAAGTTAGTGCAGCATTCTCCAGATTAGCGAAAGAGTCGAGTTGAATGGGCCTTGCAGTGATCGCCGGTAAGACGAAATTAGTGTCAACAAACAAACAATTCCAGCGGGTTGGTAACTACAACACTTTGACCACCCTCATTAGAGGTTGTTAAGAACTTCGTCTATCTGGTATCCAGCGTAAACTTCTCGAACGATGTCCGAACGATGTCAGTATTGAGATAAAACGAAGGGTAACTCTTGCTAACAGGTGTTACTTTGGGCTAACTAGGCAATTGAGAAGTATAGCTCTCTCTGGACAAACAAAACCCACGCTCTATAAGTCAATTGTCTGGCGCTAATTCTTAGACAAAACCGATCGACGGTTGTTAGCGCCAGATAAGTAAGTAAGCTTACTTAATCTTATTATTTATTAATATTTATACTTGGCGCCAAAGGAGAGTTGCCATCATTTTTTGGGAAACCCACAGAGCCAAAATATAATATTTTTATAATAATATTCAATGCAAAAAAATATTTGCATCGCTATATCAAAATCCATGCTCTATATTTTCCCATAGACTGTGATAAAATTAAAACTGCTGGCTGACTATTAAATGGTAAAAAAAAACCATAAATGAACCGTTTACATATTTAATTGGTCATGCGTGTAATATCTGCCTACCGCGAGTTGTATTCGAAATTTAAACAAGTACGACTATAAAAATCTGCTGCATGAGGAAAATAACTCAGTGTCATTTTAAACGCGGTTCTAACCGTTACACTCGGTTCAGTTTATTTATCATTTCGCAAAAAAAAAAATTAATAAAAATAAATAAAATATTTGAAAAATGCTCACGGATGCATTCATAAAATTTCTTCTGCTGCTACCGTTTACTTACTCAAAATTAGGTAATAAAAATTAAATTTTTCAAGCAAAACAAGTTTTCAAAATTAATCAATGAAATAAAATAAAAATTAAGAAAAAAAAATTAAAAACATGATATGACAAACAAACAAATTTCAAACAATGTAAAAACATTTATCGAGTTTTCAGTTGAGCATTTTGAATCATCAAAATGATTAAAATAAAATGCTATATCCTAAATCAACTTAATGTGCTTCTTGATAAAATTATTTGATTCGCTCTTATTTTTGCCGGCTTAATCATATATTCTCAATTTTGTGATTTTTTTTGTAATCCTATGCAAAGAAAAATAAGAGTCTGTCCCATCATTCTTAATTGAACAAGAATGAACCACTAAAAGTTTCCTTGTTGTTCGAATAAGTTTTTCCCAAATTTCCTGTTATTTTCTTTATATACTATGGAATTACCATAAAATCGAGCCATTTGTCCCAAACATTTACATATAAAAAACAACGAAAATTAGTTGTATGTGTGTATGTATATTGAACATTAATTTTATTTCTGAACTCTGACATATTATTTGATTGTCAAAAGTTTAAACTAAAATGAATTGTTAGTAGGTATAATTTTGGGGCTTTATTTCGTGGGGCCTTATTACATTTGGCCGTCAAGATCCTTAATCGAATAAATACATATTATTTAAAACGATAAAGCCGTCTTACGATGGCGTTGCCTGTAAATAACTTATATCTCTTTAATGTTCTTTTTCGTTGCATGAGTGTGTTTCATCGTTGCATTAGTCCGATAAGTCGAAAAAGTTATTTTTACCGAAATAACAAAGTCACGACAAAAACGTTGTAAGTGTGCAAATGTTTTAGTAATTAATTGCAAAGAAAAGTGCACAATCTTTTAATTAACGGTCGTGTGATTTCTGCGGCCAATGGCAACCCTTGAAGAATCAACCGAAACTTTAGCTTCCGATTAAGCACTTGAAAGCTCGGAGCAGAAGTGACAAGTAGTATTAGTTTAGCTTCGAGTTCTTTAACCAAGTAATTATATTTTTTCAATTACATTTTATAACAATCAATTATTCTTCCATAGGGTGTTTTTTTAAAGGTGTGGAACTTTGAATAGAAATAAAATACTGAGAAGAAATAATTTCAAACTGAAAATTGAATTGATTAAAAAGATGTGACGGCCGTGGACGAGTACGTTGAAGTGCTGAACCAATCAGTGTACATTTTAGAGCCGCGATGTCCAAGGTTCGAATCCTCCACCAGACACAGAGCCGCAGCTGACTCGAATATGGCGCATTCTGAAAGTCCAATTTTCGACCGCTTTTTCAATTTGGGGCAGAATGATGTCTTCCAAGGCGTTCATAGTTTCTGATTTGTTCGCATCAATCAATGACTTCACATAACCTAAGAGAAAATAATCCAAAGACGTTAAATTGTACAATTTTGGTGGCCAATTGATTGCTCCATTGCGAGATATATCGTGTCGCGCAAATGTTTCCTTCAGTAAGTAGATTGTTTGGCGCGCTGTATGGCATGTGGCGATGTCTTGTTGGAAATTATGTTTGCAATAAACATCATATTCAATTGGAGCATGAAATAACAGGCAATCATGGCTCTATAGCGCGCTCGCTGTTGACGGTAACGCTCTCGCCGGTCCAATTTTTAAATAAGTAATGACCAGTGAGTCCACTCGCCTATAAAGTGCACCAAACAGTGTTTTTTTGTAGATGTAACGGTGCCTCGACAATAGGGCACCCCAAACGATACGACATGTCGGATGGACCTGTCATGTCGTCGCACATGTAGTATCGTTCGTGTGCTAAAAATGAAGTTGGATGGACATGTCCGATGAAAGACGAAAATTTTTGACTTTTTGCTCGGTCCATCCGACATGTGCGATCGTTTGTGTGCGTGTCCATCCAACTTAGTGCATTTTCTCATTCGATAAAAGTTCTTGAGTGAGAAACATCGAGCGGAAAAATGACAAATGTAATAAAAGTACATTTTTAGAAGGAATTTTTTGAGCTGTATAGAAGGCTCACAGTGACTCTGAAAAATAAAAGAGGAATTCATAAAAATAAAATTTGTAAATATATCGAGCACTGCACAATGCTCGATGTTTACTCGCTGGCAACTTTAAAATAATGAAGTCCATCCAACATGTGCGACCGTTTGAGACCAAGGAAAAATAGTGCCGTTATTTTGTCGAACTACATGTCCATCCGACATGTAGTATCGTTTGAGGTGCCCTAATCATGGCTCTATAGCGCGCGCGCTGTTGACGGTAACGCTCTCGCCGGTCCAATTTTTAAATAAGTAATGACCAGTGAATCCACTCGCCTATAAAGTGCACCAAACAGTGATTTTTTGTAGATGTAACGGTGCCTCGACAATCTGTTGTGGATTCTTTGTTCTCGAAATGCGGCAATTTTACTTATCGACATGCTCATTGAGTCAAAAATTAGCCTCATCGCTGAACAGAATATTGAAGTAAAACAGCTTCCAGTTCCATTTAATTTTCGGTCCAATTTCAGCACAATTTGCAAAATTCCTTCTTGCATGGCAAACCAAACTGCATGGTAGAATAAACAAGGTAGTCTCGCGGCAGAAAATCCTCTCGCTCTGAGTCGAAACTTTCAAAATCAATACAAATAAATTTATGCTCCTTTTTGCTGTTGTTTCTTGTTCGGTGTTTTTTTTTTTTTACAATTCTGTCTCTAAGACCCCTTTTACATTGGTCAATACTTGAAATCAAGTCTGTGAGTTTGATGATGAAAGACGCGGACATCAAGGTGAGAGAGGGTAAGTTTAAAAGGGAAAAGCAAAGAATAGATTTCAAGACTTGACCAATGTAAAAGGGGTCTAAGCTCTCAGCGAGTTTACCTTGTTTATGACAATGTTGAATTAATAAGGTTGTCTCCTGGCTGATAGTACTATATTCTCAGTACCCACAAATGTCAAAATCAATGAAAAACAACAACAATAACTTCATCGGCTTTGCAGGTTATCAATTTTCGCTTTCAGATTTTATATGAGCTGTCAACTTCGATTTGACATTTATGGAAATTCACTCTCACCCATGCAACAACCTTATTTTTTTTTAGGCTTTGAACCAAGGATTTCAGGTGTAATACCTATTCAGTCAAGTCTGCCTTGATTCGATTAGTGGGAGGGAAAGGGTAATCAAGTGAAACATGAGTAGGATGTTCTAAGCGTGGCGGAAAGCCGTAGAAACATGTGAATTTGAATCTGAGGCAATTGTTATGCCTTTGCCTCAGTCAATTTCCAGTCAGACTCAGTTATAAGGCAATCTCATCCACAAACTTCTTTGCCGCCAACTACGACTTCTAGCCGTAAATATTGATGAGTTTTCAATTCCAGTTGATTAGAAATGAGGAAAGAAAATTGCAAATGCGAAAGGTAAAAGCGTAGGACCATGGCCTGGCCGGGATTCGAACCCGGGACCTCTGGGATGGCAGTCAAGCACGCTACCTACTCGACTACCGAGGCCGCACGACTAACAGCTTAATTCTTATGGAGAAATGGAACCTCTAAAAAAATACCCTAAAAAAAAAAAATACCCTACACATCAATTTAATAACAGAACATTCTATTGTAACAGAACATTCTATTATCACAGTTGCAAAAGTTTCCTTTGGTATTACTTCTTATTCAAATACTATGCATTATTACTCACACTGCTCCTGAAGCAATTTCAAGTTGACCTAAAATGGCAACGTAAACTGAATGTCTTCAAGTGTTTGTAATGTTTTTCTGATTAAATATCACTTTGAATTAAAATCCTAGCTGATTTCGTTTTGAAAATATCTCAATTTTTGCATTTTAACGTGATTGAACCACCTTGTACATTAGACAGCGCAATATATTCAAGTATAAAACTGTTAATATATGGATGTATGTATATATATATATATATATATATAATATACCTACGTGTGTGTGTGTGTGTGCGTGTAAAATACTGAGAATTGGGATATTGTTTCCACACCATCTACTGAGATAAATATCGCGGCGCGTTTTTTTTTTAAAGTGGTATCCTCTGTAGGCATATTCCACTATCCCGTCCCGTCCATAAATTACGTAATCACTTTTAAACTTAAATTGGGTCAAATTGGACAGCCTCTAAGAAATATACATCTATCATTTATTACAAATGTTGCGAAGTAAATGTCACTGCAGTATTTTTTAAGCGACTTGAGTATGATGAATCTTCAATAAGATTGATTTTCAATCTCTCCCAAAACTTGTTAAATTCCCTGTGCATCGACTCTCCAGCCTGCTCCGACCACAACTTCCCGAACTTCATCTTTTGCAGGGCTTTGTCAATCATTTGTTTTGGAGTGGTATCGTACCTCTTGTTGGGCGGGAAAAAACATTGATTTGGGCCACAAAGTTGAAATTAATGGCTAAAAATGATCAAGGAGAGATCTTTGAAGGCAATGCATGCAGACAACTTTTAAAGGAATCTGCAAAACTTAATGACCCCGATATTTATGAAACGGTTGGACCTTATGCTTTGAAGCCCTTTGAGTGTGCTTTTCAGACAATGAATAAAATTGTAGATTCTTGAATTGACAATGAATAAAAAACCGATTTAACCGATTTAGATAAAAATTTGATAACTTTTCGCAAAGCCATTAACCCTGCAGTAGTCGCGTACCTAAATGTGACGAGAGTGGTCGCGCGGATTACATATGTAATCCGTTTTTTAAAGTTTAAAATAAGAGATGGCAATTTGAAAATGCTTAGTTATTTGTTTTAATTTTTATTATTACTTTATTTTATATTATATTTATTTAAAAAAGCAACATAAACATAATTCTTATAGTACGTAAAATCAATGAATATCGATTGCAGACAGTTGTGAAATTCATAATTTTTCATGACTGAATTACATATGTAATCCGCGCGACTACTGCAGGGTTAAGAGTACTGGTGTCTCGCAGACGATAAAAATACATGTTATATTAGATCATTTGAAGGATGCTATTATAAAACTAGACTGAGATGGTTTGGGATTATAGTCGGAGCAGGCTGGAGAGTCGATTCACAGGGAATTTAACAAGTTTTGGGAGAGATTGAAAATAATCTTATTGAAGATTCATCATACTCAAGTCGCTTAAAAAATACTGCAGTGACATTTACTTCGCAACATTTGTAATAAATGATAGATGTATATTTCTTAGAGGCTATCCAATTTGACCCAATTTAAGTTTAAAAGTGATTACGTAATTTATGGACGGGACGGGATAGTGGAATCGGCGTACAGGGGATACCACTTTAAAAAAAACGCGCCGCGATATTTATCTCAGTAGATGGTGTGGAAACAATATCCCAATTCTCAATATTTTACACACACACTCACACACACGTAGGTATATTAAATATATATATATATATATATATACATACATCCATATATAAACAGTTTTATACTTGAATATATTGCGCTGTCTAATGTACAAGGTGGTTCAATCACGTGAAAATGCAAAAATTGAGATATTTTTAAAACGAAATCAGCTAGGATTTTAATTCAAAGTGATACTTAATCAGAAAAACATTACAAACACTTGGAGACATTCAGTTTACGTTGCCATTTTAGGTCAACTTGAAGTTGCTTCAGGAGCAGTGTGTACTATGCAATTACTTTCACTCAAATAAATGAAGTTATTTTTTAATCTGATTTTATTGGAATCTTTAAGTCATTTCGTAAGATTACAATCACTTACAAATTCAAGGAAGTCTTAAAAGACATTGAAGTCAATTTATGGAAATAAATTTTATTTTTCAAAATAACTAAAATCATGCACAATTAAAATCATAAAATTCACGACAAAAGGTTTATGCTTTATTTCTTAACTTAATTTCACACGTAAATAAATTCAAAAGCTAAAAACCAAAACGATACAATTCAAAGTCAAAACAAATTAAGCCTAAAATGGACAACATTACAATAAAAACTCAAAAGCTAAGTTGTCCAACCCACACTGAATCTATTTTCAATTTTATGCCACTTAAAATACTAACTGAGAGAAAACCAGTAAGGAATGCATTATATTCGGCTTGAGCGAAGTTAAATTATCCCCTCAATTATGTTTAATATATAGTATCCGAAGTTATGAAGGTTTTATAGGAAGTTTTATAGAAGGTTATTATAAATATTAATGACGTCAGTTTGTATAGAGGATATGGGAATTAATAGTGATTTCCACTAGATATCGAACAATTTCAAACTTAATGTTGATATCAAAGCTTATGTGCGGAATTTCATGTGCTTAGTAATTAGTTTTTAAGGAATTTCTAGAGATTCTACAATTTCAATATAGACAATTTTTATTGGATGTAGGACTTTTCGTTCGATTTGGCTCGGTTTCGAACTGGATCTTTTTTTTTAAAAAAGAAAGGAGCTCAAATATTAAATTTCACTTCGATAGCTTCAAAATTGTGGGTGGAATCGTGACCGCGGAAATACGGACAGGCAGATGGACATCACGAAATCGACTCAAGTGGTGCTGCATGCCTTCTTATGCCTTCTGGGACAGCTCAGCCCAACCTTATAAGCCCATCCTTATACCATTGCCATTATGCCCAATTGAATATCGAATTACCGAGATAACTGATTCTTCAGTCGTATAGTTGTGTAGATTGTGAAATAATCTTTCTGCGATCGTATTCCTTAGCAGTTTTGAGCTGTGGAGATTTAAAATAAATCTTCACCGACATTACTCCATCTTTCCACTCTCTATCATCCGTCTTTCGCATCAACACAATGTTTTCGCATTTATAGCGGGAATCCCATGAGCGTTGGTTTAGTCTAAAAAAAGGAAGCTTCACATGGCATTCGATCATCGAACGGCCGATCAGAAAAGGCAATTTCAAGTGAAAAATTTTCTGTATCATCTGCAGCGAGTGGTCCATGCATTTTTAACGCACTCGGCGACACAAACCTAGTGACAAAGTTAATGTACCCGTTAAGCAGTAAGCGTGGAGGTATAAAAATTCGATCACCCTGTATTCTACGTTTTGATTAAATGAGTTAATAAAGAAGTGAACAAGTAAATTAAAGAAGCTTAATTTTTATAAAAAAACAATCCCTACTTAAAATATAACTCTTATTCATATTTGCAAAATTTTGGGGAATAAAAATAAAATTTCGAATTTTTCCTAGACTCTGAGTAACTCTTGGTTCTGCCTTTAATGTCAAGGCCTGATTTTACCTAATTTCTTTTATAATTCTGAATGCTTTGTCTATAAGTCACATTTAATTTTATAGTCTTTAAATTCTAATTTATTTTAGTTAATCTCTCCAGACAAAATGATGAAGGAGGTAACGGGCCGGAATGGGACTATCATGACACAAACTGGGGAGTTAACTACACCATGTGCAATGGCAAACGGCAATCACCAATTAATTTGACAAACAGTTTTGTAAGTATGATTTTCCATTTGCATCACCTACATATAACAAATAGCACCGATCATTCAAAATCCAATCCAGTAGATGGTAAACGTTTTATGTGATTAAAGTGAATTAATCAAATTGGAAAAAAACAACTAAGACGCAACTGTCATAAATTTTTAAGTAACGCCTAACTCTATGCAACTTAATTATTGCATAGATTAAGTAGCAAAATTGCATAGATTATATGATTATTGATTATAAATAGTTTATAATTTATATCATATAATGGAACTAATTGATTTGAAGCAAAAATTATAGAATTTTATGTAAATAAAGTGTAACATTATATTTATTGTACCATTGGTTGTTACAGCAACACTCCAATTCCAAATAATCAAAGGCTCTTTATAATAGGAGTAGGTATGTTTCCAACAGAGTATGCTTAAAAAATTTAAAGAGAGGGTTGATTCCTAATCAGAAGGCGGTGAGTTTACTCATGGAAAAGAAACAAAAAGTTCTTAGTGATCGTCATGAATTTGCATCAATACGAGAAAAACTCAAAAATTACGTGTATACTTTAAATTAGTTTTAGGTACGATTGAACGATAGAAACGAAGCTGTAGTGCCCCTCTACCTTTTGATCAAAAAATTTCCGAAATTGTTCAATAAAACGAAAACGGTTTTTATTATTATTCACCGATCAAAAGCAATTTTCGTTGAAAGGAATACACATGTTCCAACGCTTCCATCAATCTTAAAAAATCTTTTCATAGGCGGATTTTGGAATCGCCTTCAGCTCTTTCAGCGACTTCTTCTTTATCGCCTCAAAACGCTTTCCGCGAAGAGGTAACTTGAGTCGTGGGAATAGGAAAAAGTCACTAGGAACCATGTAAAGTGAATACGGAGCATGCAAAAAGGTATGAACGACGATAGTTACCTTAAAATCAATAGTTGTTTTTACACAGTTCTGATATTTCTCCACTATTCGAAACATACATATATACATATTTTGTTAGAAGCACAAAATTTCAAATAACTCTGCTCAATAAAATTCGCAGAACACAACAAACACTGACTTGTTTAAAAAGCTATCACGTAGTAACTGCCGACAGATGTACCAACTCATAATTGGTGCATACTGGGTAATGATTTTTTAACGGTTGCTTACTTATGAAGTATTTTTTTTTTAGTTTTTTAGAGGGAGGAAGTGGGGTTGGATCTAAGAAGGTTATTTCGGAGTTCGGATCTGCTGAGATGAAAGTCGAATTTATTAACCATGTTATTGATCAGACGAAGCATCCTAGTTATATGTTCGCTGCATCCATAGCCGGTGCGATAAAAGCTGAGATGAAAGAGAGGTACAGACCTGAAATTGCGTTGGTTAGTATTAAGGGATATCAATTGAAGTAGTGTAGGGCAGTTAATGGTTCCGCCCAATAGTTGATGAATAAAGAGAACATTGGCGACTATCCTGCGTTTTCAATAGTTTGAATGTTAATCAACATCAAACGCTCAGCATATGGAGGTAAATTGATGCTGTCGGAACCGGGAAGGCCACGTAACGCGAATCGAATGAATCTACGTTGTACAGCGTCGATACGCAGCGAATGAGAAACATGAAGAGGGGACCAAACCTGGTTAGCATATTCAAGTATGGACCTTACAAAGGTTAGGTAGAGGGATTTTGCAACGAAGGAGTTGGAGAACTCCCTTAGACCAATGCTTCACAAAACCAAGTGTAGAATTGGCTCTACTAATGACATTATCAATATGAGACCGAAAATAACACTGGATGTGGTTGAGGCTTTATAAGCCTTTATAGGTGTTATACCTATTTTGATCTAGTCTGCCAAGGAAGTATGTGAATTTGAATCTGAGGCAAGTGTTATGCTTTTACCTTAGTGAATTATATTTATCTGGTAGCCTTCTCTAGCTCCTCTAACTTCTCTGCCATCAACTACAAATTTTTAATTGTAAATATTGATGAATTTTCAATTTCAGTTGATTAGAAATGAGGATACGAGTAGAAATGCCTAAATGTTAAAGTGTAGGTCCATGGCCTGGCTGGGATTTGAACCAAGGATCCTTAGGATGGCAATCAAGTGCGCTAGCTACTAAACTACCGAGGCGCTAAGTGTGACCTTTACCTCACTATATATTCCGTAACTGTAGTTCACAGAGCTTTTTGCTGTTTGAGTCTGCAGATCCAATATGCAGTGCAGGGTTATTTTATAATTAAATATTTGTAAAAAATATGTTTAGAAATAATTATATGGTTCATAGCGACCCGAATAAGTGTGACATTTAATAGTTTTTATATTTAATTGATAATTTCTCTCATCAACTAGCATGAAAACTTGTTTCAATTATCGCATCGTATAAGCCGTGTCTAATGCTGGCCTCGACAATGTTTGCTTAGTTGTATTAAACGTGATCGACCTAGTGAACTATATTTCATATGCGAAATTAATAATGGGAACTTTGACTTTTTTTCTAAATTTTATGAAAATATTTTTTATGGTTCATATGTAATAGAATGTATGTGATACATGTGCTTATAAATAGTTAAAACTACACCTTTATTCAGTAGTCAGTTTTCACTTTCTGTTAAGAGATGTCATTGTTTGTTTTTACAGTCATAATAATTGAGAAAATAAAGAGTTGTAAATGAGAATGTCAACATATTTTGAAGTTTTTTTTTTTATTTAATGAATACCAGAAGTATATGTTACACGTGCTTTATTTATAATGACGTTTTTATCCACTTATTACTTTTCACTAACAATTTAGAAATTGAAAATTTTTAACAATCATAATTGATATAATAAAAAATGGTAGTAAATGAATGAAACATTGACAACCGTCATTTAAAAAAATTTATAATAGTTGAAGACCAATTTTTTCAAAAACAATTTCGTTAATAATTATATTTGTTTACATTTTTTTAGACGCTATTTACACCGCTGCGCCCTATTTACTTTGGATACTATGACGTACAGCTACAACCTGAGCTAATTGTTTTCAACAATGGAAAAACAGGTTTTTGAAAAATTAATTTTATCTTAGTTTTAACTAAATTTAACTTAATACAAATCACTCCAATAGTTGAAATGCTTGTTCCCGATACCACAAATGGGCGACGTCCCTATATAACTGGCGGCATTATGCAGAGTAATTTTGAAGCTGAGAACGTTCACTTTCACTGGGGCTCACCAGATGTCAAGGGCTCAGAGCATTCCATCAATGGTCGTCGTTTTGATGTTGAAATGCATATTGTTCACAAGAATGTGCTCTATAGAACTATGGAGGAAGCTATGAAACATAGAGATGGTTTGGCTGTTTTAGGCGTCATGCTTAAAATTGTGAACGTAAGTAAATGTATATATTTTCATAAGGTTTTTTTTTTACCTTAAAATGGAATTTTTGAATTTTAAACTAAAATGGGATACGATGTTCGAGGGCAGACCCCGAAGTAACCAACTTAACAAATAAAATACAAGAAATTTGGGAAAAAATATCTTAAATCCCTACAGAGACTCCTTTAAGCTCGATACACTTTTCCCAACGATGTCCAATAGCTTCATTACGCTTTTTGCAGTGAGAACCTTCGAGCTCCTCAAAAAAAGCCATCAACCACAGACTCCACCTTGTCATTGTAGACAAATCTTTTACCACCGACCCATTTTTTAAAGTTTGGAAATATAAATAATCTGAGGGGGCTTAATATGCTGAATAGCACTAGGAAGCAATTCGAACTATAACTCTTTGATTTTGGCCATTGTGAAAACGAATGTGTGAATCGGTGCATTGTCTTAATGAAACAAAACTTTATTTTTCGCCAAATGCGGCCATTTTTTCTTGACTTCGTCACTAAACCGCTGCAAGATGTTCGCAATATACTCGCCGTTGGTTGATTTTCCTTCCTGAAATAATCAATGAAAATTTTCCCATGCTCATCTGATAAAACTGATACCATGAACTTGCCTACAGATGGAACTGTCTTCGCCTTCGTTTGAGCCGATTCTCCCCTTTCAGTCCATTGTTTGACTGTTCCTTCGTCTCAGATGAGAAGTGATGAACCCATGGTTTAATTCATGGTTATGAAACAACGCAAAAACTACTTTATTACTGTGAAACTGCGTCAAATACTCGATTTAAACATCCGCACAACGCTGTTTTCTTTTTGTTCCGTGAGTACTTCATGATCCTCATTGGGTGGATCACTGTGATGTTGGTCTTGGCAGGTCTTACGGGCTCTTTAAAACTATGCAACCCAATATTTTACTGCTGTAAACGAAGGAACAGTTTCCCCCAGAGTAGAATCTGAGCAAAATTGACTGAAGTGTAGGCATTACATTTAAATCCGATAGAAATCAGATATGTATATAGAAATATAGACTAATAGAAATCAGATGAATCAGATGATTCTATAGATTTACTCGAAGCAAAGTACATCCTAAAAATATTTCACTGTTTCACCTTTCTTTTCAACTAATCTTCCATCCAATTTCGAACTAAGACAGTCCTGACTGGAAGAAAGATATATATTTCCTAAACTTTTTGATTAAAGCCTAAGGTCCGGGTGGATTTCACTAATTTCCATACATTCTCTGAGAAGTCGCAAAAATATTCATGAAATAGGGCTTTTACTGTTCAGGCAAAAGCCTGTGTCGCTAAATGTGAAACATCATAAATGTTCAAAAGATTTCCCTTGAAGAGATGATATTCATATTGAACAGGGTGTCGAAACATCAAATCTATGGATCGCGCTCTATAATCCATTCTTGAATGAGATGTGACGCGCTCTGGCTTTCAGGCAATGAACAATCAATCTACACAAATATCCTAACAAATGTTTACGTTGACGATAATGGAAAAGCTGATTATGTTACGATAACTCAATTTGTTCAAGATAGCCCCAAAGGCATGTTTGATGGGTTAAAGTTTTAAATGCAAATTTAAGCAATCCTTTGGCTACTGGGCGAGTCCACGTAATTAGAAAAAATCATGACAATAAGTCAATAAGTGTTCTTGGGTCAAGAAGATTTGATAATCTTTAAAATTTTCCTGGATTTATTCTTAAAAATTTAAGAAATTCTTTTAAATTGGATACGCAGTACAAAATAGCATTTGAAGAACCTTCCTTTCATTTTTAATTCGATGTTTCCTTTGCTCAAGAAGTAAGTAGAACATGTTCGAGGGAGATAGCCACCAACAAGGTTTTTTCCGAAATTGATCATGTTCCTAAATCAAATTTAACAAGCTTGGAAGATTCAGGGAGTCACCATATAGTTAAATGTCCAATTTGTTTGTCCAAAAATGAAAAACTACTCACTCAAATAGTACCATCGTTTAATTTGCTACAGTAAATGACATAACAAGGTCATTTTCGACGGGAACGAAACTAGTACATTAAATATTGAAAAAATTTTTTTATCATAAAATTTAAAAAAAAAGATTAAATTTCGTTACAATTTCATCATTAACTCAGCATGCTGAAAGTGACAATCCTGGCCTAAGTCAAATACTCAATCTATTACCACTTATTACGCAGTATGAGTCGGAGGCCACTGTAAATGGACCACTTAGTTTGGGAAGAATTCTTGGCAATCTTAATACAAAGAATTTCTTCACATATGGCGGTAAGATATGACACAAATATTTCATATCTCCATTCAATATTTTAAACAGTACCATCTTATTTCTAGGTTCTCTCACAACTCCCCCTTGCTCAGAAGCTGTTATCTGGAGTGTGTTTCCAGATCCCCTACCAGTGCCTTTTGCTCAAGTAGGTTATACTCATTTCTTGATCAAACTTAATTGTACTATATTCATATTTTTCGCTCCCATTTCTGTAGATTCAAAGATTCTGGAACATTAGAGATCGAAATGGTGACTATCTGGTTAGAAATTATCGGCCTATACAAAAGCGCAATCGGCGTCAAGTATATTATAGAACAAGTCCAAACTTTAAATTCTTACATTTATGATTTCAAATTGATTGAGTGGACATAACGTGAAAAAGGCTGTAATGTTAAGGAAAAACCGTCTAACCCAAATGTGTTATTTATATATACATATTATTTTATAAGTACAAAACTATTAAAGTAGCATTTTTTTAGCAATTTTGATATTAATTATAACTATGCATGAATTTTTTCAAACGAACAGGCATACCAAATATACGTTAAAATAATCATCATTTATACAATGTGCCTCTGAATTTAAAATTCTAAACTAATTTGATCAGGCTTATTTTGTGTGCAAAATAGTTTTGCAATCCAGAGCTCTACATGTTATTTTCAAAATTATAAAAGTTGAAAGTTAAAAGTTTTCATGTTGTCACTGTCTTTCCGATTAATTTCAGGAATCTTTTTTACGATTTTAAATCGGCAGCACTGTGATAACAATCTTTTTTACGATTTTAAATCGGCAGCACTGTGATAACACGGAAACCTACAACTTTTACATTTTAGCGCTTGAAAGAATGGAAATTAAATCTCTGAAAACTTATTGAAACTAATGTTGATCCATAAGGAATGTATTATCTTCGGCATGGCAGATGTTAAATTACCCTCACAGTCTATAAAATTCGAAATTAAGAAGATTAATTA
The DNA here is from genome assembly GCA_943735915.1 of Pherbina coryleti. Lineage (NCBI taxonomy): Eukaryota > Metazoa > Arthropoda > Insecta > Diptera > Sciomyzidae > Pherbina > Pherbina coryleti. The sequence continues at coordinate 14,165,202 of OX030949.1, forward strand.
TGACTAGTGTTGCCTTTGGTCTAAATTCGACCTCATTAAAAGTGATATTTTTTATTTTTATTGAAAACATTTTTTTTTTCTTCACTCATGTGGAAATATACCTGAATTCATACCGCACCACACGCACCACCGGCAGGAAAATGCCCGTCACGGGCATTGAACATGGATTTTTCTAGTAGATGGATATCATCAAGTGGCAACTTCATATTGAGTTTCATTGATATAAGAATTTATTGTACTTCCAAAGCTATCCGATATAAAAACTTTGAATAGTGTCAGTGGTGCCACGCCCCCTTGTCTAATGCTCGTTCAATCTTTCCAGTCGAATAACACGATTAAATAGGAAGTACCTACCGAGATTTGTAACTTATAGTTCGAAAGTTATAAAGAAAATTTGGGCTGCTGAAAAATACCACGCCCCTTGGCGCCTCGGTAGTCGAGTTGTTAGCGTGCTCGACTGCCACCCCAGAGGTCCCGGGTTCGATTCCCGGCCAGGCCATGGTCCTTCGCTTAAAAACCTTTCTAAATTTTCTCTCCTCATTTCTAATCAACTGAAATTTAAAATTCATAAATATTGACGACTTGAAGTTGTAGTTGATGGTAGAGAAGTTTGTGGATGAGATTGCCTTATAACTTGAATTGACTGAGGTAAAGGCATAACACTTACCTCTGATTCAAATTCACATGTTTTTATGACTTTCCACCACGCTTAGAACATTCTACACATGTTTCACTTGATTGCCCTTTCCTTCCCACTAAACTATCACCCCATTTCGAACCAAGGCAGACTTGACTGAATAGGTATTCCACCTGAAATCCTTGGTTCAAAAATAAAAAAAAAAAAATAACTCTAAAGCTATTCGATATCGCAAATTTGGGTTGTATGAGATGTACCACGCCCACCATAGATATTCGGTGCACTCCTTCTCCCTACTCTTATTGATTTAAAAAAAAATTATCAAAATCGGTTGAGAAACACGGGAGAAAATGGTACTTCACTGTTCTGCCTACGCCTATTTATATATAGATGACTTCAGCTTAGCACAGGGGGATAGGCGTTGTTTTTACTCAATTTAGTCAGTTTCCCAGCCTATTGTATATTTTAAATATTAAAGCTTTTGTGTAAAATATCAAGACAATTAATTAATTTTTGTGGAATTTATGAAGGTTTGCTATTTTGATGATGTCACTTTGTATGGGAGGTAGGAGTGGTTTTGTCCAATTTCAAACTTAAAGTGTGTTTTTGGATTCAAAGCAAAATTTCAATGATTCAATTGGAAATTGGAAATGATTTTCATCTCAATTTTAAAAAATATTTAATTTAATTTTTAGAGATTTTACCCTTTTGATAAATTGACTATGTATTGGAGGTGGTTTTTGGGAGGCGTGGTTTTTATACGATTTAGCTAATTTTTCTTGACCTTGTTTTTTAAAAAAGCTAAAATATTAAATCTCTTTGCGATGACTTTAAAATTACGATAGTTATCGTTAAGACGGATAGACGGTCATCGCTAAATCATCTCAGGTGGTAATGCTGTTCAAGAATACTTATGGGCGTTGCACATGTAGTAACAAAATTAATATTTTGTCCCCTAACTGATGATTTTCATTTAAAAGTAAACGTGGAATATAAAAATGTGATTTTTATTTAAGGGGTTAGGCCACTCTAGAATTTTCGAAAAATCGATAATTTTTTTTTTAAATGGTTAAATTTTATAAACTCAAAAATTATGTCTCAAAAGATTATGGCTGGGAAACATTCCTAAGTACTACAAGGCTGCCTGATCCGTTGCCGTCTAGTGGTTCTCGTGGAAAAGGGCTAAAGCTACAAATACTTTGGCTTAGTACAAACATAAGCCAGCTCTTCCAATTGAAGTCTATAAAGCTATCAAACCAGCCTATGAAGAACTGACCAATGAACATCTTTTGACTCGATACATCGGCAGTTACACACAAAACAGTAATGAATGCTTCAACACGACTGTGCATTGGCCCCGAAATAAATTTCTAGTGATAAAACAGTCTTGGATGTGGCTACGGATATTGCGGTTTGTGTGTTCAAAGACAGGTATTCTTCAATTTTGCATATAATGGAGGCAATGAACTTGAAAATCGGCCGGAACAGCTACGAAATGGAGATCAACAAATGGGAATCGACAAATAGCGCATAAAGCTTAGGCAAGGATTGCTTGAAGATCAAGCAGAAAAGAAAAGCAAGAGCAGGACCATAATCAATTTTATAGTGCAGGCATCGCAGATTAAAGGTATTGCACAGTTGTTGATAATTTTCCACTACTCAAAATTTTAAACGTGTTTATCTCAAAACTGCATTTTTTTAGTTGGCCGGAAACATAACTCAGACAATTTTCAACCGATTTACTTCAAACGTTGAAGATATTTTGCAAAATATATTGTGTATGGAAGTACGTAAGATTTTGTTTCTTATATTGAAGCGTTAATTTGTTATTAACAATAATCTGATAATTTTTTTAGGCAAATATTTCACTTTCCACTGTGGAAGGGCGCCATTTGACCGAAAATCAATATACCAAAAATATCCTTCGTACTTCGATATATAAGATATTATATATAATCGAAAAAATTCATTGGCTTTTCAGAATTCAAAAATTGCAGGAGCTGTTTGTCCGGCCGTGGGCCCTGAAAAACCGGCGACGTCACACAGTACTTTGATCCCATACAAAAGTGAGGAATAAATACAAGAAGTCGTTCGAATTTTGTGAAATTTTGCGTGATGATTAATATGTGGTCGATGATTACAAAAATCAGGTTTTATGTAGATCTATTATTTTCTATTAAAAAATATTTTTTTCTGGCTCTTTTTCTAACTCATTAATATTTAAAACCGTTTTGAAAATGTGTTTCTTTAAAAGATATAAATATGGTTTTCTTCTCACTTTTACATGCTGTTATATGCCTTTTCTGGTTAAAAGATATGTCTTTGAAAACAAATATTTATTGATATAACAATTTTTAAGATAATTAAACTAAACTTTTTAAAATTAAAGTAAAATTTTTAAATGATATAAAATGTATTATACTATATCTTCATTCCTCTCATCATCTCTTTCAATATATTTTCGTTTATTTTCGTTCAAATTCATACGGTAAATAAAAAAAGGGTGATAAAAGTTTGTATGAGAGCACCCCACATTTAACAATTAATAAATACATTTTAAGGAATATTAGTAATGGCTTTAATATTTAATTCGTTTACTTAAACATTAACAAAATGTTATTCTCTCAAAATTTAGATTCTTCTTAGTTCAAGTATTGCATACTTACGATAAACATTTCGTTGGGTTCTGTTAAACAAATTTTTTTATTTATTCCAACGGCTCAAAGTACTGTGCGTCATCGCAAAAACGCTGCACAGCCGCAATTTTTAAATAAATCGCTTCATAAAAATTATTGTATACAGTCACTGATATGTATTATAAACACCCTTTTTTGTAATATCGCTTTATTGTTTAGTAATTCTGAAAAATAAAAAAAAATAAATCCAAAGAAAGCACATTTTCCGGCGTCTAGGGTGGCCTAAGCCCTTAAATTGTTCATTAGAAAAAACGCGAAAATTTCTTGAAAGCAGAAGTACGATCTCTTGTTATTTATATTGTAATAATTAATTTTTTATCGTAAATAATTAATAAATTTAATTTTATTTAAATTAATGTCATATTTTAGTCAACTTAAACTTGCCGTTTAAATATATAACTTTGTAATTTATAATTAATCTATATTAATAAAAATCATTTTCTGTTTGTTTGACTACTATACAAATCTTAACGGCTGAACGGATTCAACTCAAATTCGGCTCACATATTACTTGAATCCTAACTTAGGTTATGGCATACTAAGTTTTGACCACGCCTCTTCCGCCCTTTTAAAAGTAACGCAAATCTTACTACTGGCTATTTTTTTCAAGCTAAAATGCTCGACTTATTAATTTTGAGGAAATCCTGTTATTTTGACACCAAAAACATTCACATATCTTTAAAATTGCAAAAACTTCTGGTACAACGTCTTTTTTTAAAAACATCGTTTCCTTAGAATAACAAAAAAACTATCAGAAATTCGTATATTTTACTTGCGATGCAAATAACTCCGTTGTTTTTGAATATATTTCATTCCAATTTTTTTTCGTTAATAAACTCAATTCAAACACTTAATGAAAAAAATTTATAGGTACCATTATCTCAGCGGATATATTTTTAATATTGCTTTCAAAAAAGGTCAAAAATATTGACTTTTTACTCAAAAAATAACACAAAAGCTGTTTTTGTTGTTAAAATAATAAAAACTCAAATTTCCAATTTTACAAAAAAATTTCTTAACTGTGTCTGTCATCAAAAAACATGACCCCTACCCCCAGTGATTTTTTAAAGAAATTAATTTTTTTCAAAAGTTGTTTTTATTCTTTTTATATAATAGTTAAGCTCAAAGAATAATTTATGTGAAAAAATAATACCAATATCTCTTTCCGATCAAAAGTTATCGCAATAAATATATTTTTAGACACAAACCAAGCTGTTTTTCAAATGCTTATCTATTAATATAAATCATTTTCTGTGAACATTAAAACTACTGGGAAACTGTAACGGGCAGTGGAAAATGACAGTGGTGTCAAACTATGAGTCTAAGAAAAGTTTTGTATACACCTATTATGTTCCCATATAGTTGCAGGGTGCAGCAACGCGCGCCGGGAAAAGCTAGTATATAATAAATATTTCAACACAAATGCTTTGTATAAAAAAATCACTATTGTTTCTAAAATTTATATCAATATGAGCAAAATAAATCTTAACACAAAATAAATAAAAGATAAGCTTAGCACAGATAATGTTTAAATTATATATTTTTTAAAATACAGCTGCTGTTGCTCACCTTTCGTCTCATTTGATATGCTCGCATGTATGACGGTGTGAATACTTTTGTTTTTATAAATTAGCCAATTTGAATGTTTTGCATTGACTGTGTTTGACCCCTTTTGTTTTTTGAGACAATAAAAATACAATGATCAAATGTAAATATTTTGTTTATTTATCATTTTTATAAAAAATATATGTGTATCAATAAAACTGAGGTGAGATGAAATGAGTTTAAGAAACTTTAACAACGTTGACTTTTTTATGATCTGAATATTTAGGGGGTAATATAACATATTTTATGGTGTTTCCAATGATCAATGCTTCTCATAATATTTAATTTGGAGCATGTATCGAAATATGTTTAAAAATTGAATTGCTCGTGAGGATAAATTTATATGTCAAACTTCCAAGTGGCTTTCCGTGAGTTACATAGGCAACATTTTTTTTTTTGTTCTTTAATAAATTTATCATTTATATATTTTATTTTTATTGTTGATTTATTACTATCAATATGCGATTTCGTTAATTTATTTCGTATGGTTCAATGAATCATTGAAAGCTCATTATTCCTAATATTACTTGAAAAATTGATGCCAGAAAGTTAGATTTGCAAATGAAAAAATAACGATTTTAAGCAAAACAAGTTATTTTATAGCATTATATAAACAAAATTAAACGAACTCTATAAATTTTATAAATTTTTAAAAGAAGGCTGCTTAGAATTTCTGTGTTCATAAACAATAACAGCGTAAGTCCGATATCAATGCTTTGAGAAATCTTACTTTAAAATTTGTACTCTACATACATATAAGTTCTATGAAAGCTTCACGGAGTTTTCAAGGAATATACTTATAGTAACATAATAAAACTCAGTCCGGATTATTGCCTTTTAGTTCAAACAATTGCAAAATACTTATGTCAAAACAATTCAAACTTAAAAATTAAAATAAAAATTAAAGTCGTCAGGAGGCCTCTCAGCGAACCCCTTCAAGTAACTTAAATACGCCCAAGATATAGTAAAAGGAAAAGAAAAAGAATTTAAAAAAAAATAAAATAAATACAAGTATAAGGACAAGGATTAAGACAAGGACTAGGAAAAGAATTCAAAAAGAATGGATTAAGGAAGAATCTGTTCCACCGTTTTTATATTTTACTAGCTGGTACCCGACGCGTTGCTGTCGTAGCAAAAAAGATATCTATCTATATCTGAATCTCAAACTCAGTCTCAATCTCAATCTCAATCTCAATCTCAATCTCAACCTCAATCTTAATCTCAATCTCTATTTCTATTTTTATTTCTAGTTCTTTTTCTATCTCTATCTCTATTTCTATCTCTATCTCTATCTCTATCTCTATCTCTATCTCTATCTCTATCTCTATCTCTATCTCTATCTCTATCTCTATCTCTATCTCTATCTCTATCTCTATCTCTATCTCTATCTCTATCTCTATCTCTATCTCTATCTCTATCTCTATCTCTATCTCTATCTCTATCTCTATCTCTATCTCTATCTCTATCTCTATCTCTATCTCTATCTCTATCTCTATCTCTATCTCTATCTCTATCTCTATCTCTATCTCTATCTCTATCTCTATCTCTATCTCTATCTCTATCTCTATCTCTATCTCTGTCTCTATCTCTATCTCTATCTCTATCTCTATCTCTTTCTCTATCTCTATCTCTATCTCTATCTCTATCTCTATCTCTATCTCTATCTCTTTCTCTATCTCTATCTCTATTTCTATCTCTAAATGGAACGACTCGTGTAAATTGATAACCAAATTTCGAGGCTATGCTACTTATAATTCCAAAGTTATTCGATATCGCAAATTTGGCTTGTATGGGCGGAGCCACACCCCCTTGTTCAATGACGTCTTAGTTTTCTAGTTGATGGATATCACCCAATAGTAATTCCATACTGAATTTCGTTGTTATACGACGTTTAGTTCCAAAGCTATCTGATATCAAAAATTTAAAGTGTATGGGCGGGGCCACACCCCCTTTTCCAAAGCCCATCCCAGTTTTATAGTAGAAATATATCACCAATTAGCAACTCCATACTGAATTTCACTATTATACGGCATTTAGTTCCAAAGCTATTCCGTATCATAAATTTGAATAGTATGGGCGGTGCCACACCCCCTTTTTCAATGCTTGCTCAATTTTTCTAGTCGAAGGACGCGACTAAATAGTACGCTCCTACCAAGTTTCATTGATGTGTGACTTATAGCTTGAAAGTTATACCGAAAATTTGGTCTGCTGAAAAAGTGCCACGCCCCACATTCAACGCCCATAAAATTTTACCTGTGGAACGGCTCTTGTAAATTGAGGTAGAACACCGAATTCCGGAACTGCATAAAATTCATACATTTACTTTTCATATCAATTAAAATCAAATTTGCAAAAAAAAAATTTCCAATAGGTCCAAAACCCTTCACTCAAACACATATAACTCGACCAAATCAAAACATTTTCAAACAATTTTTTTTTTAAAACCATCTAGAGAACGTACCCTACAAAATGGTATCGGCAGATTTTTTACCCAGCCGAACTCTCAAACACTCGTCACAAACAGATTTGACAACATTTTTTTATATATATAGAATATATTTTCAGTTTACTGTTTTGAACAAGTTCATAATTTTGCTGTTTTTAAACAATAAATGATTAAAAAATAAACAGAATTCGCAAATAGATACTTTTTTCATTCAATATTGAAAGAAAATAAGCTGTATAATTTTACGAGCAGAAATTGCAAAAAATTGCAATAAAAATACAAGCAAAATGCACGAAATTCAATAAATAATACAAAATTAAAAAACAAATATAAACGCCTTGTAAGACATCATCCAACCATACACCAAATAGAAATCATTCGTCCATAAAATCATCAGTTTTTAAACGAGTGGATGCTTGTCTAGTTCTCGGAATTTACCGCAGTCCATTCAGCGCTGGACTCGAAAATTTTGCCAAGTCCGAGAGTACGGACTCACCAGCATCTTTGCTTTTATTGCGATAATAATTTATTGCGCTTTTACGTTCTTTAACGTTCTAAAACTTAACGGCAACGATAATCTTCTTGCTTGTTTTGCCTAATTGCGAGCCGTAGTTTTCAATGGATTTGATAACAGTCATGCCTTCAACAACTTGTCAAAACACAAGTTTGTACAAACGAAGAACTGCCATTCCTAGGTATTATCAGGATACCGTAGAGATCAGTGTCAACGTAAAATTCTCATCCTGAAATTTGTTGCCATAGATAGATCTGCCATCAATACCGTTGTGCTTTGTGAAATCACCACCCTGGCACATAAAGCTGGGAATTACGCGATAGAACAAGAACCCTTTAAGCCAAAGCCTTTTTCGCGAGTACACAAGACGCGGAAATGTTCCCCACAAGCGTCCCACAGGCTGACCATCAGCGGTCATATCTAAGAACACACGAGGTAGACCTATTTTATTCTTGCCTGTGAATTGACAAAACTTGATATCACACAAACAACAATTTTTCAAATGGTATTCAAATTAATAGCAAGTGATAAACTTTTATAGCTAAAGTTCAAAAAGCTGAAATTTTTCGATATCCGAGTACCACATGAAATCTCAGGGGATATCACATGCTATAAAAACAATAAATTAATGCCTGTTTCACACTCACATTCGTCAATTCCATACGATGGAAGTCCCATAGTTTTTCTTTCTAACAAGAAATGTGATTGTGGGAGCATAAATGTTATACATAAAAGTAAAAATACTTTCTTCGAGAGTTAATTTATTTTATTTAAAATAACATTAAACATTAGCACTAAAAATTCTCAAGTTGCATGTTTGCAAATAAATATAGATGTGGTAAAAAGAAATTCATTATTTTTCCACTAGATGGCTTTAGTAATCTGTAACTCGCTTGGTATAAGTGCGATCGGGTTTTGTACTAATAAAACTTCTCAGACAGTTTTGTGATTGCTTGACTTAGTTTTGTTTGAGCGCCCGTCAACGATGGACACCAGCAAAGACAAAATACGTCATATTTTACAGTTTTTCTTCGATAGAGGCGAAAACGCAAGGCAGGCGGTTGATAAGTGAATAGTATTTATGGTACTGGTACTGTAACAGCCAATCACGCGCAATTTTTGTTTCGTCGATTCCGTTCCGGTAATTTGAATGTCAAAGAAACACCACGCTCTGGAAGGTCAATTGTCGAAAATGTCGATAAAATCATGGAAATCGTCGAGTCCGACCGTCGTGTAAGCACGGTTTCGATTGCCTGGAGCTAAACATTGCACAAAAAACCGTTTTGAACAACTTGAATAAGGCTGGATACAATAAGAAGCTCGATGCTTGGATACCACACGAGTAAACGCAAAAAAAACCTCATCGACCGAATTTCCATCTGCGAATCGCTGCTGAATCGCAACATCATCGAACCATTTCTGAAGCGGATGGTGACTGGTGATGAAAAGTGGGTCACTTACGACAAAGTCAAGCGAAAACGGTCGTGGTCTAATCGCGGTGAGCCGGCGCAAACGGTGGTCAAGGCCGGATTGACGGCCAGGAAGGTTTTTCTGAGTATTTGGTGGGATTGGCAGGGAGTCATCTACTATGAGCTGCTCACTTACGGCCAAACTCTTAATTCGGACCTGTACTATCAACAATTGGACCATCTGAAGGAAGCAATCACCCAGAAGCGGTCAGCTTTGACCAATAGCAGCGGAAATGTTTTCCAACAGGACAACGCCACACAGAAAAAAAAGAGTAGAACTTTTACCTAAAAATGTAGTCAATTCAGCTAAAGTAATCCGGTGATTTTCAGTCAACGAATTTGATTAGGTGCGCTACCAATTTCTAAATGTTAATTATATGCAATTATATTGGGTAGTTTAACTGCGAGAGTAGCTAAAAAAACCTAAATATTTAGGTGTACCTTCAACCATAAAATAGATAAGACACATAATTTATTAGAAGAATAAGCTAATTTTTTTTAAACTATGACCACTTCAGATTAGGCAAGCCACCTACTAAGTGTAGAAAAATCATCTAATTATTTAGATAGCATTCCCACTTAAGAGTGGGAATGCCGTGCAAAAAATATGCAAAAAATATGTTTTTTGTTTTGCAATTTCTATTTTGAAGTGAAACTTTCCTTAGGTGACTTTACTTCATTTCGTCACATGATAGAGAAGAAAGATTTGTTTTATAGTAGATAGAATGAGAGAGATATATACATACATTGTATAAATGACTGAAAAATTTCTTTGCCACCGCTGAGAATCGAACCTGTGATCTCAAGATTTCAACAACCAACGCCTTATCTATTGAGCTAAATTTCCAATACAAGAATTTACTCTACATACCAATTAATCAAATTGCTGTAGATGCCCAGTGGAAAAATAATTTCAGAGTTGTGGACCTCATATTTTTATATACATTTTGTTCACAAGTTATCAAACGGCGTAACAGCACACCGGTAAAGCGTTTGACTATAACGCCAGCGGCCCGAGTTCAATTCTCGCATAAGACTTTACTTTTTGTAAAATTTTCTCACTTTGTTTTTATTTATGTTTTTTATAGGAGAGCGCTGTGCTCCTATAAAATTCAAATACGGGAAAAAACAAGTTGTAAGGAAAGCATTTGATTTATCCACGTAAATATTTATATAAAATTTATACTGAGGCGTGGATAATGCTAATATGCGTTATTTCCCTAGTGTACGAACAAATCGACAACTTGCATTAGGTAAAATAACTAGAAGAATTAGATGATTTAATAAGCAAAATTTTAGTTGAATTAACTAATTTTAATTAGGTGAATTACCTAATGCATGATTGTTAAATTAACTGTGTAAGTAGAAAAGTTGTTGAAAAGATTAGGTGAAATAGAAACTTTCACATTAGCTAAACTAGTTTAGGTAATAAATCAATTCTTTTATTTTCTGTGCAGGACACACTCATCGATAGTGATTCGCCAGAAGCTAAGAAAGCTTGGTTGTGAGGTACTTATGCATTCACCTTTTAGTCCGAATCCGGCACCAAGTGATTACTACCTGTTCCTGTCTATGGCGAATGATTTTGCTGGTGAGAACTTCACCTTAAGGGAAGCATGTGAAAATCGACTCTTCCAGGTGTTTGACAATAGGGACGAGGGTTTTTATTAGAGAGGCATAATGAAATTACCTTCAAAATGACAAAAAGTTATCGATCAAAACGGGGCATATTTGACCTAAATCGCATCATTAAAACTATGATAAATAAAGCCTTCAATTTTATGCAAAAAAAAAATGGATTTCTTTTTACTACACTTGTACAATATTGAAGTGTTCTTTCGAATAAATAATTTTTCAAAGAAATCAGAACTTTGTACTGCTTTTACTGCAAGTTACTTTCCATTGTGCAAGTTGCGATAACCGAGTATTTTTTGTTTTTTATTTACAATGTAAATATTTTTTTGTGTTGCAACAATCGAGGAGTTGCGTACTTTGGGGGTTGCATTAAACGAGTCCGTACTGTACTTTTTTTTCCTACTATTATTCTACCATTCCTTTTCCCTAATATAACGCAAGTATTGTTAACTCTTCCAATACGCTCCACACCACATTTTAAATCAGTAAATTGTTGCATCTTCAACTCTGCCTAAAGGTTTGTTGTCACTTTCAAACAGCTTAACAGCTTAATATTTTGCTATTCGTTTGAGTACTAGTATGCGTCTACTCCGAAAAGACAATACTCAGTAATATTTTTCATCACATATTGATTGCAGTCAATAATAAATGCCAAAAACATGCAATTACGAAAAAAGCCCTTCAAAAGTTCGTACGAATATTTGCAATTCATTTGCTCTTGTGGCCGTTTGAGCGCTGTTGCTCTTGCTCTTGGACTGGGTCATAGGTACTCTTACCTACACCTGTCTATAAAAACTGCATTACTACCAGAGCGCATAAAACTCTCATGATTCCCTTGATGGTAAAATACTCTCTGATCGCTTGTTTCAATTGAATTATGTTTTTTATTTTTTTTTTTTTTTTGTTTTTGGTAGTTTATGAGTAACAAAATGTTTCCAAATGGCTTGCCGTTTGGCTGGGTGTGGCGGTATTTTTTTAAAAGCGTACAGGTACGCAGTCTCAATTCACTCATTTGCAGAAATCAAAGAAAAATATTTCCCACATTTGAGCTGAAGTATATAAAATAAATGGTAACAAAAAATTCGGCTCAGTCCAAGTTGTTTTGTTTTGACAATTGTTTGCATTTGCAGAGTTTGTGGCGTTTCAACTTTGTCAGTTAAACGTTTTTATTTTAATTATTAGGCACGACGATGAGTTTTCCGGTATTTGGCAGCTTGTATCAAAAGTTATTGTTTCTCTTGCCGTTTACAACTGGTACGTAGAGAGAAGAACTATTGAACTGTGGCGGAAGTGAATTTCCATGGTTCTGATAATTGATGACTTTCGCCCACTGTAATTAAGAATATTACCTGTCTCAAGAATGAATCAAGTCTTAAAAAAAATAAAATTCTTGACTTTGTATCGTGTAAATGTGTGTTTTACATGTTATTCCTAAGTTTTAAAGCTCAAACAGACAAGAAAGTGTTTTCATTGAAAAAGTTTAAAATAAAGTGTTTTTAATTTAAAAAAAAAAACGACTTGTTTAATGTGCTTTGAAAAAGCATCAATTAACCTAATTTAATTAAGTGAATAACAATGAACCTAATTCAAAAATTGATCAATTACCACGTTTCGCTGCAGTCGAACATTATGGTGTAATGATTACCACATTAATAATTTAAGCAGTCGCTTAAAATGATTAGTGATAGTGTTGATAATTTAAAAAAAAAAAAGAAAAACAAAACAAAAAAACAAACAAAGTGATATGTTTCTGTTGTGTTAATTTTGTTGGCATCTTAATGGAATGATATGATCAGTTGTCCAAAGTGGCCTGCAAAATGTTGTTGTTTAGGAAATAGTTGACGATTTATGTGTTTTATGAACTCCAATTTATGACCGAACTTGGTGGGATACACTCGAACAGAAAATAAAATAAAATATTTTTTAATGAGTCTATTTTTTGCTTTCTACTCGAAACCAATTCTGCATTTAATTTCGGTCAGATCCAGTTTTTAAGTTGGGTCGAAGTAGACTAAAAACAAAAGTGAGTCAAGGAAAACATACGCATTCGTTGCATTAAATGAGGAAAACGTACGTGGCTCAATGTCCTATCAATCTACCTGATGGGCCTAAAAACCTCAGAAAATTAAAATTATTCCCGTTAAAGTTAAATAACACTGTGCTACAATTTAAGGATCAATTGTATTAACTCCAAATATCTCAACGGTTTCTGGTAGTGCATGGTCTATATACTGTGCATATCTGGTGGTAGTCTATATAATGTGCTTTTATACCCAGTTTTACCGGATAAGGTCAAATAAAAGAGAAATTAAAGGTCAAAGTTAATTTTTAAGTTATAAATTTTATCTTATAACTCTTCAACTAAATTTAAAACTGATGTAGGATCTACATCTTAATATTTGCAATGGATGGTTCTTTAGATTTTTAAACCATATTTTGCTCAAAAACTTACGTAAGAGGTTAATATTTTCTTCCAAAACAGGGCTTTTTAAATGGGGAAAAAACTTTTCAACAGTTCAGTTGCTTTGTTTTTAACCTTAAAAAACAATGAGATTGAGCTGCATTTTTGCACACACCTTTAGTAAAATAAATTATCCAACTTGTGAAATTACCACAATAATTACATGTGAGCACCTAAATATATTCCGATTCAAAGATTACCAAATCTGGTTACTTCGTTAATGTAAGTCTTAGGGTAAAATCATTGAGATGAATATTATAGATCAAGCAATTCTCTTCAAAATTGGGGGGACTATATACCCAGAGGCCGAAAAAAAGGCCATATTTGTGAATTTTTTTAAGGAAACCTAAGGAATATTTTAAATGAGGATTTTTATACCTTAAAAAATACACATTCAAGAGTATGTTTAATTTTTTTTATTAAAAATGTCCTATCCTTAAGGTAGATACAGTATTTTTTGTAGAGCGCTGTGACCAAGATTGCTCCTCCTAAATTCATTTGAAACAAAAAAATTAAATATATTATCAAACTTAAGTATCTAGTTATTGACTCGTAATTGTCATAGCTGATTTTGAAAATATTTATTTTTCACAAAATGGCGGACTTCCGAACGTAAATTAATGATTTTCGACCAAAAATTCGTCATTATTTTGCCTATAAAAAATGAACGAAGCTACGAAAAAAAAGTACGAGATTAATATGAGTAAAATAAGCCTGCAAAAAAATCGAAACGATCGGTTGACTGAGTTCTGAGAAATTTTGGTCACCGACTTTGAAAACATGGTTTCGAGAAAAACGCATTTGAAAATAAGGGCCAGCACTGCGCGCTCTAGAAGGCGGTTCACTTACTATAACTTTGTTATTTTTTGAGATATCGACTTGAAATTTTCACCATATATTCTTGAGACTTAAATGCAAAACAATTTTCTGAAAAAAAGTTCTGGGCATATAACTCCCTTAAATATATGTTCGTAAAAGTGTTATTACACCATAAATATAAAAGTTCCCACCGTTTAAAAAAGAAAAATGATTTTCTATTTCTTCTTAAATTCCAATTAAAAACAAAGTGTGCACCCAAAGTATGGAAGTGCATTGGGCCTTTAAAGAACATAAATATTAATATTAATATAATATATAATATTGAAAATATAGATATTATTTGATAAGATTTTTCTGGTGGACGTCGCTGAGGGAGAACGCATACGCATTTATATATAGTTAAGGTGCCTAACAAGTGGAAATGTCATGTAGATGTGCCAACTATCGAGAAACCTTTCATATTTTCAAAACCGTGGTTAGATTGAGTACATTTCTCTAAAAAGCTACCCAAGCGATTAACTGACGAAATTTTTACATATTAAATATCAGTAGAATATTGAGTAGAATAATCTGTTGTTTAAAAGTTTTTTTTTTAATATTTTTTGCACAATTTTTTCACATTAGCTAAAACATTAGCTACCGTTTTTTTTAATATTTTGAAGTTGAAAATTTAAAATCACTCAAAAAAAAAATGTCAAATGAGAAAAAAAGTATGAAGACGCTGAACAATTTTGACCCAACCACTGAAATGTTTTGATCGAGGTTAAAAAATGGGCACCTTCCACAAAATTTGGAGATTCGGTGAAACAAGTGGTAGCAAGCTTACCACCCTTCAATACTATTGCCCTGTGGGTAACCATAATATTTTACAAATAAACACAAACAAAGATGGTTGGCAGATTTTCGATAGTAAAACTACCCACTGAACCATAAGCGAAGGTTTTGCGTAAGGTGAGAGTTTTGCAAACATTTTTGGGCAGAATTTTTTGCTCTATTTTTTTTTTTATTTTGTCGCTTACTATCAAAGATTAAATTCGTGAAAATTTTTCCCATAAATAAAAACTGTACATCTTTTGCGAAATTCATAAAAAACATATTTTTAATCGAAAAAGAACAATTTTTTTATCATTCTGGTAGGTAAAAATTAACTCGGAAAAGAATGATAATTTTTTTTTTGCATTCTTAAATGAGTTAAAAAATTAATCATAAGTATTGCTTTTTTTATTCTAAAATAAGTTAAAAAAGGAAGAATTCAAACCTTCGAAGGTAACCTTCGAAGGTATCGATATAAACGATCGTTTATATTTTTATAATATAGTAGTAAATTAACCCTTAAATGCACAAGGCGCCCGATTTTTACCGAAAAAATATATATTTTGTGTAAAATTGAGTAAAAATATAAACTCCGTTTTTAGCTTTAAAAATTTTTTTAAGAAAAGTGTTTGTATTCGAAAAAGTGGTTGTGTCTTTAAAGATACAATGTGAATTTACCCACATCTAAAATCCCTAATAAAATATATCAAAATAAAAGAAATGTGTTAAGAAATTTTTATTAATTCAATTATTTTAAAAAGTTAAAATTATCAAAAACTACAGGGAGTGCACACTGTATCTTTAAAGATAACTACAACCATGGTAGAATTATAAGGTAGGGCCGACTCGGAGACGAATGGAGTAGAAAGCAGTAAAAAGGGGGCTAGTTGTCAAAATCAGCTGTAAATCTCGAGTTTCTTTATATTCATGTTTCGCAGTTGATTTTAGGTTAAATTTTGTACAAGCTTTTTTTTCAAATTTAACACTTCCGCGGCATTTTATAGATTTATTTACAATGTTTTTACAATATTCCCACTCAAATTAACACAAACTTAACAAATTAACACGCACTATTTACAACTTGAAACCATAATATTTTTATTTCATTTGAGGTTCCTACGAACTTCGCAATTTTGACAATTAGCCAACCTTTTTATTATCCACTCTTCGTTGACGCGTGAGGGCATTGAGCGACTCGGCCCTACCTTATAATTATACCATGACTACAACCAACTAAAGTGACCCAGTGAGGTGCCAAATGATCGAAATTTTTTAAAACCACTTAAAATCACTAAAGGACATGTTTTGAAAGCAGTCAGTATTTTTTCCTAATCAAAATTATTTATCTGTTCCTAGAAGTTAAACTGTTAAAAAGAGTGTTTATTTAATTTAAAAAAAATTTTTTTTTTTTGACTTTGTACATAATTTTTTTAAAAAGTATGACAAATAGAAGTAAAAACTATTTTTTTATTTAAGACTTATAATATTCTAAATAATATAGAACCGATTTGAAAAAATCAAACCAAAAATATAGCCGTAGGAATTTCTTGAATGGTTGTATCTTTAAAGATACACCATGCATTTAAGGGTTAAATTCAGTCCGACGAATGATACAAAAACGGTTCACTTATGAGTGCCGAAAATTAACGTTTCTATCCGAAAAGATTCATAAATGAGTACGAAAACGATAGTTTTGATTCACTGGCTAGACATTTTGCTTTTTGGAATTTTGGGATTTTTTTTAATGCCCAAACTCGATTTATTCGAAAATTTGCACTTCTAATAAAAAATATAATAACGGCCAGGTTCTTCAAAGTTATCGCACCATGTTTTGTATAAATATTAGTTATATTTTCAGAAAATATGTCCACTGCTTTTTCTTGAGATACTGTCATATTTCGATTTTTGCGATTTTTTTAAAGCAACAAGAAAAAATTTGTTTTTCTTTCGAAATTTTTTCATATACTTATAAATTCCTTTGACCAACAAAAGCTTGTTGCGGCACCTCCAAATCTTCTTCGATCGAACTCATATCTGAGATTTTATACTTTTTCTAGTAACGGGAACTTTTGAGTGGATGTCCATATATTTAATTTTACATATAGATTATTTTTTTTTTCTCCATACAACTTAGGACCACCTCACTTTTTATATT
Organism: Pherbina coryleti; assembly: GCA_943735915.1. NCBI lineage: Eukaryota > Metazoa > Arthropoda > Insecta > Diptera > Sciomyzidae > Pherbina > Pherbina coryleti. Next base: position 14,182,452 of record OX030949.1, read on the forward strand.
CAAAGGATATTTAGAGAAACCAAAATATTTGTCTAATTTTCAAAAGTATATCAAGTACTTGCTTGAACTTGATTTTGAAACTCTATTGAATATAATAAAAAAATTGAAGATGACAGTGAAAATGCAAGATAGGCGTATCACTTAAAATAATACGTGATTGAAAGTTTTTTTGGGCTAGGAATTCTTTCTATAGGTTTCTCGATTATTTAATCCGTCGAATTTTACATATATTACGAATTTATTCATTCAAATTCTATAAAGAACTATAAGTAAATGTTCTTGCGCATTTTGAAATCTTTTGGTAGGGGGGCTGAAATGATTTAACTGCTTGGAGGGCACTAATAATAAAAATTCATTTTTAATTTAGTCAGAAAATTTAGTTTTAATCTGAATAAAAACTAGTAAGAAATGATCTTCGACTGGGCCGAAGTTAAAATACCCCACGTCCGAACCAAAGTATCTTCAAAGTCTTAACCTGTCAAAAAATGTTTATTTGTAAAAACATTTTCGTCATAGTTTTAACAGAAAATATTCGCTTTTGTTTTTTAATGAAGTCACTTTGTATGGGAGGTGGGTGTGGTTTTCACTCGATTTGGTTGAATTTTATACACAGAGTACATGTTATATATCAATAGAGTATAGTTTATATGCAAAATTGCAAGTCCATATATTAATTTTTGTGGAATTTAAAGAGATTTTACCTTTTTGATAAAGTCACTTTGCATGGGAGGTAGGCGTGGTTTTCATCTGATTTTGCGTCTTTTCAAACTTGATCTTTATTTTTCAAATACAAGCTTATACATCGAATTTCGTGATGATAGCTTGAAAATTACGGCTGTAATCGTGATCACAGACAGACGGACATGGCGAAATCAACTCGGGTGGTGATGCTAATCAAGAATATATATATACTTTTCTATACCTGCCACGCCTCCTTATGGGCGTTACAAACGGAGTGACAAAATTAATATACCCCTTTTACGTTTTTTAAACGTGGGGGTATAAAAATGTAGTTTAAAATTTGTTAAAATTTAATTTAATAATAAACACGTAATGATATTGAACATTTTACTAATAAAGTAAGGGCTGAAACACAGTTATATTGTGAACCACTCTAAATACAATTTGGTTGGTGCAACTGAAATCATTTATTTTCCTTTAGCTATTTTGTGACTACTTAACCTTCAATTGTTATGGAACATTAAGTGTTCTCATAAGAAACAGAAAGTAATTTTTACATAATAATTAGCACATTAAACCGGAAGTTCGACAGATTTTCGTAAAAAAGTTTACCTCATAATAACTTCAGCTAATATGTTCTTATTTAATAAGCACTTCTTTGTCTTGACTTATTAGTAATAATTAATTATAGTGATTGTAAACGGTTATTTTAGGTATGAACTAAACGGGAAACTGATCGATTCTTTGTGGCAATTAGAATGCAACTAATTGATAAGCGGAACTAAATAGTTTTAAAAAATAATTTTGCATAAATACGAGTATTTAATATAATTCGCAGTGAAAACTGTGTTAAACAGGTGTTACATAAATTTTGGGAATATAAAAACCATTTTTTTTTTTTTTGTTTTTTCATTGAAAATAGTTTGATTGCTTTTCGAAATATTTTCCTTTCGGATTAATACATTTTTGTATGCATTCAAACCATTTGTCATAAAATTTATTTTATTCCGCTTGAGACATCTCTAAAACAAAGATTTTGAACACATGAACCGGCTTCTTCTGGCGTCGAAAATCGTTATCCACGCAGTTTGTCCTTGGTGTGTGGAAACAAAAAGAAGTCATTGGGTGTCAAATCAAGACTGTACAACGGATGATTATTACGATGTTTTGAGTGCTCAAAAACTCATGGAGAATGATCGCTGTTGGGTGGTTGGTTTTCCTTAATTCTCCGAAGACTTCCACAAACAAATGGTTGTGCACCATTCAGTATCAACAGTTCTCCACTGCTCAAGTGGTGCAGTTGCGACATGACCGGTTTTTCTGAGAGAACTGGCAGCCATTTGCTCGTAAGTGTTCCGTACCCGGGCAACTCTTGTCGGGTTTTGCTCACTTGGAAAGACCCAAAAAGTGAATTGTTGCTTTGTTTCGGGCTCTTAAGCATTGATCCATGATTTGTCACCAGTGGCAAGGTTGCCAGTTATGTGGAAAAAATCCCATTCGTGGTAGTTTTTAATTGCCCTTGGGAATTTTTTTGTTGGGAATTCCCATGGTATTTTTTAATTCAGCGTAGTATTTTTTATATAGCGTGGGAATTCAGTGTGGTATTTTTTAATTGCCGTGGGATTTGGGAATTTTTTCTTAAAATAATTTTTTTTTTCACATTTATTAAGCGGAAACTTCATATGAAATCATTGCCATTATACGCATAAAACGCTCTGTTTACGCAACGATTTTATGTCGTAAGTTACGTATGTAAAATCTTTGAAATTTTTGTTGCATATGGGATTTATTGTGGTATTTTTTAATGCGTATGGGAGTTTGTTTGGGATTATTAAATCCATATGGGATTTAAGGTGGTATTTTTAAAAAGCGTGGTATTATTGTGGTCATTTTTAATGATTGTGGGGTTTTTTGTGGTATTTTTTAATTGTAGTGGGAATTTTTTTTGTTTATTTTTGCCGTGGTAATTTTGGTGGTATTTAATTTATGGTATTGTGGGAAAAAGGTAATTTTTGTGGGAATTTTTCCGAATTTTAACTGCCAACCTTGACCTGTGGTGATGTCGTAGACATATTTCGAACCATTCCCACAGTATTTTTTCAGCATTTCCTTGCACCAATAGATACGAGACGCCGACATAGAAAGATAGTTATAAGGAAATCAACTTTTTTAAAGACCTACGTCTCTGCCATAAGAATTTAGGTATTTTATTTAAAGTAGATTTTGCATGGGAATCTAACAATATTTGTGCCTTTGCCGTAACATTTTTTTTTTTATCTTTGGGTACAATCTAAAAGTCTTTGTGGCAAAGTATTTTTGCTTTGGTTTTACGATTTTTTTCCCTCGGTGCATGAAATTCGTCTTGGAGATAAAATCGACCACGCTCAAACTCATTGAACCAAAGTTTTACAGTCGGTGGGTTCATCACCGATAGTCGAACTAAGTCGATCACTGCATTCTTTTCTTAACAATCTACGTCGAAAATCGTAAAAAATCAGCACCCGAAAATGTTCACTTCCCAATTCCATGTTTTTGATGAAAAACAATTTTCAAACCGCTGTAAACAACACAATAAGCGCACATACACCAAAACGTTGTGAGTCCGAAAACATCCAATTTTCGAATGGAACTGTCAAAAGGTCTGTTTCCGTACTTTACACTGTGTAAGATTTGTGTAAAACGTGTGCTAGAGAGTAAAAACGAAATGTGAGAATAGTTGCAAAAGTACGGAAACAGCTTCTAGTAAGTTTCAAGCACAAAACAGCTGATTTTGACTGCAGACGGCAGCACAAAATTTAAAACACTTTCACTCGAATTATTAAAAACCATTTTAATGCAAAACTGAACAAGTACTTAATTTTTATTTATTATTATTTATTTATTGTACTTAAATTTCTTTTTAGGCACACAATTTGTGAATTTATTTATCGCAAAACATAAACAATTATTAAATGTAATTTGACATTTGCTTCTTCTTATTGATGCTTATTCTTCTTGATGCTTGTTCTTACTTTACTCGAAGTCTCGAGTTCTAGCACTCTCTGTGCACTTTGTGTGCTCGAGAGAGCGATTTTATGCTTGTTCTTCTTCTCCCATTTTAAGCACAGAAAGTACGGAAACAGAAAATAGTGTCCCACAAGTTACACAGTGTGCGTACGGAAACAGACCTAAAATTCATCTGGTAATGCTTAGTGTTGCCAAGCGCAAGACTTAAAATGCAGCCCCCGTATAATATTTTTGAATAAGTTTTATTGTTATTGAAGTGTTCATTGGCACTTGGAATGGAATGTACAAAGTTTATTTAAAATATTTTTAAAATAAGTTTAATTACTAGCCAAATTATAGCCATTCTAGCCATAGCTAATAATATTTCGAAGGCTTCTTTCCACATATTGTAGGAAAATTAAGTTTTTAGCGCAATCAAGAATGACAGACATATTTTAAAAAAATTATTATTTATAGCATTTAACTAGAAGTAGTTAACAATAATTTGTACAGTCTAACAATTATTTGTGAAATTTAACAATAATTTGTCAATTCTAAAAGAGTTTCGTAAATAATACGTTTACATGCATAGCCATTCAAATAAACAATAATACTGACATACATAAGTGCATAAATAATACTGATAAAAATTTTGTCAAAACATTCACAATAAACTCGTAATTACAGTTAAAAGCATTAATTATTCACTAAAAAGTAATTAAATTATAACAGCAGCGAGTTTATGACAGTTAACCGTGACAACAGTTAAACTAAATGACAAACTCATCCATATATCTTTCGTTCAGGCTGCGTAAATAAATAAATAATACATTTTTGTTTTAAATGCTTAATGTTCCATATAGATGCCAATATTCGTATTAAAATTTGGTCCATTGCAGTTTTCGCTAGAAGGGTTTTAGCTTGACGCAATTATTGTGACACAGTTTAAACTGAACTATTTTGTGCCATAATAATTTGTGCCAAGTTCCATTTTAATTTGTCAATTTGAATGCACAAGCTGCTAGCAATAAGCTCAGTTTGAGGCTAGAAAATGGTTTGTAACCGCTGCCAAATCTATTCAAGTTCAAGCGCAAGCTTGCACTTAAACCATTGCTGACGGGAATTGCACTTTGATGGTTGTTGTTATTGCTGCTAACTTGATGGAGTAGTCTTCGATGTTGCATTGCATTCAAATAAGTCTGCCTCGTTTCAATGGTTTTATTAGTGGCTTGCTGGTGATACTCTCGATTGGGTGGTTCTACTTTAGGACCGCACACTTGCTTTTTGGGATTTTGATTGTTCTGATTTGGCTTCTTGCCTTCAGTTTTGGAAAAATCTTGTCTGTAATATTAAATAAATTAAGTTAAGGTTTCGAAATAATTTCCACAACATTGAAATGTTTATGTTTTCAGACGTGTGCGCATTTCAATAAGCTTTGAGAAATAAATAATAGTCATACATATAAAACCATTATTTCAGAAAATTCAAAAAACAATTAGTGCTTTCTGCTCTTTCTTATGTTTTTGTTTTCTTAACTGATTGCAATTCGCAAGCATTAAACAATACCGCACATTTGCTTTTTTTTTCATAATAACTTTAATGGCGCACATTTTACCTACTAAATAAATATTTACAAAAAGTAAGGCTCAGCTGAAATCAGTTTACATTGAGATGAATTGACTGAAATTATGTCTTGGGCAACAGATTCAGTTGTAATGTTAATCCCACTGAGCATGCGTTTTGGTTAAGAAATGCTTACCAACACTATACAGTGAAGGGCGACATAATTGTTTTTATTTGTCATAATTGTTTTTTTATTTTATTTCTACAACATCATTCGCATCATGTTTTCATCGCCGTATTTGTGAAACTTCATGAATGGTTTAACTTGAGTATTTGCATTATTTATACAATATGTGGAAATATTTCAGTATTATTACAGACTACTTCTTATCGAGATATAAACAAAACGTTCTTCACGGATATGTTAAGCAAAAGTAATTTTAAAATTCGGTTTATTTTCAATATTATGGTGTAGTCATTCAGTTCAAATAAGTGAATAGTATCTGAAAAATATACACAATGCACTAAAAGGAATTTGGTAGACACACCCTTATGTTTTGACGTGACGATCGTATCTTTACGCTTTTATTCTTATTATATTTTTTTTTTTTTTTTGTGGAAAAACTTGTCCTCATCCTAATAATTATCCTGGTCCTCGTCCGGATTCTTCTTTTATTCCTTGTTAAAATCCCTTTTCTTATCCTTTTCCTAATTCTTTTCCAAATCTTTGTCTTAAATCTTGTCCTTAATATTTGCAAATCCTTGGTATATACTTTGTCCCAATCTTTGCCCCTGTCATTTCCCAATCCGTGTCTGAATCGTTGCTCTTATTCTTGTACAAATCCATTTTTTAGTCTTTGTCCTACTCCTTGTCTTATTCCTGGTTCTAATCTATGTCAAAATCCTTGCTCTCATTATTTGTCTAAACCTCGCCGTAAATCTTATTTTAATCATTCTCCCTATTTTAATTTTAATTATATTTTTTTTTTATGCTATTTAACTTGAGAGGCCACACCATTTATTTTTTTAATCATGTGACTGAAAACCTCAGCTTTACTGTCGTTCCATAATTCCATTAAAATGTTTTTTTATTATTTTTGCATTTTTTCTACATTTAACTGTTACCTGCATGGTGTCGTAGCTCATAAAAAATTCCGTTATGTGGGCAAAGAAACATTTTCTGCTTTCGTAAAATAAAGTTTTTCCTAGCACTTCTACTCAGCGAGTATTAATTTCATGCAACAATATTGCATTTTTGTTGCAGAAGCTGTTACCTGCTCAACCTAACGACGTCATAATTAATTCAAGCCGCGTTCTTTTGTAAGCGAGTGACAAAGCGATTGAGACTGAGTTTGAGATTCAGATAGAGGTAGAAATCATTTCCGCTACGACAGCAACGCGTCGCTTACCAGCTAAATAGTATGATAATAAAAACCAAATATAATATTTTGCGTTTACAGATTGCATCTGAATACATGGGTGAGCAGCGCGAATATCTTCGCAATGTAGAGATGGAAGCAGTGAACGAAGTGGCGGAAGCTTACTTACACTTGCTCCATTTTGTTTCGTTTTGTTTATATGTACATAAAAAAATTAGTTTGACGTTTACATGAAATTTCCTAAGGATTTTTTCAGAGCTCATTCACAATAGAGCAGTTTTCTTACTTTTCAACACTATATATAAAGTCGGATATTAGAGTACCGAGTTAGCTGAACTCGTATAAATAACCGAGTTTGTGTTGTTGTTTTGCATGTATTTAGTTATCCTACCTTTTGTAAGTCGGTAGGAAAATAATGGGGCTTCAGTTAATACTTTTTTCAAAATTTAGTGGGTATCTCCGCGCCCTCATGTCGTTATGAATTTTTATACCCCCACGTTTAAAAAACGTAAATGGGGGTATATTAATTTTGTCACTCCGTTTGTAACGCCCATAAGGAGGCGTGGTAGGTATAGAAAAGTATATATATTATTGATCAGCATCACCACCCGAGTTGATTTAGCCATGTCCGTCTGTCTGTCCGTCTGTCCGTCTGTCCGTCTGTCGTCACGATTACAGCCGTAATTTTCAAGCTATCATCACGAAATTCAATATTTAAGCTTTTATCTAAAAAACTAAGGTCAAGTTCGAAAATGAGCCAAATCGGATGAAAACCACGCCTACCTCCCATACAAAGTGCCTTTATCAAAACGGTAAAATCTCTTAGAATTCCACAAAAATTAATATATGGACTTGAAATTTTGCATATGAGCTCCGATATTTAAAGTGCACTCTAAGTATGAAATTCAAGCAAATCGGATAAAAACCACGCCTACCTCCCATACAAAGTGACTTCATCAAAAGGGTAAAATCTCTTTAAATTCCACAAAAAATAATATATGGACTTGAAATTTTGCTTATTAACTTTGATATATAACATGCACTTTGTGTATAAAATTCAACCAAATCGAGTGAAAACCACACCCACATCCCATACAAAGTGATTTTATAAAAAATGAAAGCGAATATTTTCTGTTAAAACTATGTATAACGAAAATGCTTTTACAAATAAACATTTTATTGACGGCTTAAGACTTTGAATGTACTTCGGTTCGGACGTGGGGGTATTTTAACTTCGGCCCAGTCGAAGATCATTTCTTACTAGTTTTTGATATTTTTGTCATGAGAGCTAGCCTGTTATAATTTAATGTAACAAATTTGGAGTTTCGTTGCTTAGGCAGCTTCTCCGTGTCCCGAAGACGTATACCATGTTTTTTTTTTATTTCTGTCATTAAGACAAAGAAACAACCTCTACTGCCGTGTGATAAGTTTTTTCATAACACCTATACTTATTGGTTTATAATTTCATGCAACGACGAATTATTTTGGAAAAATGCCTTTTTCAAGTTTTTGGAAACCTGCAGGGCAAGACGTAATGTTATCACGTCAAAAAAGAGCAAATTGGTAATTTCAACCCTAGACAGGGCTTTGACCGAGCTTCTTCATATCAATTATGTTGTGCGTGTTATTGACTGTTTGTACGCAAATTATTAAGAACTGAACCTACTGAGTTTTATATTTACTTACTCCGAATGGCTAATTTCTTGTGCTTAAAAAGCATTAAAAGCAGCTATCGGCAGAGATCGCTCTGGGAGCGTTGAGAGTAAGAATTGAGACTAAAGGCAAATGTAGCAACACTAAACGCAACAACAAATCAAAGACAAAAGCCAAACACAGAAACAACACAGAAGCGTTTATAAGGCATTTTTTTACTCTCAAAGGGTTACCATTGCCTACAGAAAAGCGACGGCCGATCAGGTGGGATACGAACCTCGAACCACGCGTCTCGTAAAATCTTACGATTTATGCATGTTGATGCGTTGTTTCGCGGATGCCAACCTATGATATTATTAAACAATTTGTGGTTAACTTAAACAAATTCAATTTATTATTTTAAAGTAAAATTCTATATTAACCCTTCGAGCCACACCCTCACTCCAGTAACATAGCACCACATGGGGTATGTCATCGCCCCACGTCAAAAAATCGTTGTAATATCCCGAATTTTGGATATATAAGCTTAAAAATTTACATGGTTACTATTTTTGGTCTTGTTCAACATTTTATACAGTTATTATCTAATATTTTAAAAATGGCTGACCTTAGGAGCGTGGCCAAGTTAAAAAAACGTGAAAAATTAGCTCTTTTACTAAAAAATTCATAACTTTTACAGTTTTTTAATTTAAGACCTAAAAATTTATGTTTGAAGGCATCAAATACGTTGGTTCAAAATATAAGTCATAGCGTTAGCTACAAAAAACATATTTATTCTGCCAAAAAACTGCACCCACTTTTTCAAAAAACGAAATAAAAATTTTTAACCAATTACATTAAAACAAACTCGTTCAGTGTTGATTTTAAGACCTGAAAATATTTTTTTTAAGTAATTTAACAATATAAAAAAAAAAAATAAATAACTGCTCATTTCAGCCCTTGAAAGGACTTTAACCCAGCTTCTTATGATCTATTGTGTTGTGCGAGTTATTAAGTTTGTGCACAATTGACCGAGAAATGGACCTACAGGCTTAATGCCGACACCGAATGGCGATGAACGGAATGTTCTTATTCTCAAGAAGCTTTACATGGCATTTTGAATACTCTCTGAGGTTTGCCATTATCTGCAGAGAAATATCGTACAGAAAAATTATTTTAATTCAAATAATTTTCTGTCACTGCTGGGATTCGAACCCAGGTCTCCAGGTTCGTTGACATAGAGGCCACGCACTTTAACCAACTACGCCACGGAAGCCACAATTTAATAATATATTTAAAAAAAAAAGTAGTAAAATAGTCAAATTCAGTCAAATTCAGTCAAATTCAAATTCAATAGTTCTTTGAATTTTTTTATTTTAATTTATCAATTTATATTCATACAATCCTTAAAACAATAAAAAAATAATTAAATTCAATAAAATGAAATATTTCAGTTTTTTCTAAAAATATACACTAAGCCACACGTGGGGTATATGAGAGTACCAGTCGATTTTAAACGAATGCCAACGACACACTAACGCATCCCTGACCTTCTAAATTGCTTGAGAGTAAAGCTAGTAAAATTGTGAACACCCAGGTAGCGTAAGGAGTAAGCATAAAAAGTTTTTGATTTAAGAAAATAGGTTTTTTTAAGGCATGGGGCGATGAAAAGCACCAGTGTGGCTCGAAGGGTTAAGTTATAGAGCAAATAAAATTATTTCTATCAATATGCTCCATTCTAATATCAACTAACCATCGTTTTTTTTTTAATACACACGAAAAAGTGTTAGAAACTTGTGAAGATCCAGCTCAAAACCAGTCAAATCTCTTAATATTTCTATGGATTCCTCGTAAGCTTCAAATAGCCCCACTCCGATCAACTGGAATTTCTGCTCTGAGAGAGCCGAAAACCGTCAGAGTATTTTATATATGGCCCATTTTTCGTTAGACCTATTTTAACTCTTCAATTACAGTTTTGTCAAGATATATTTAAAAATTAATGGATAGTCTAAAAATTCACGTATTATATTATTATCGCATTAAAACTTTAAAATCTTTTTAAAATTTTGAGCATGTCAAAGGCACTCACTCAAATAACGGCTAAACTAACATTGAGTTAACAAACTTGCCACACTTTTTAGACCGCCACTGTACCACACACATCGCAGTAACACATGCAATTACGAAAACTGTACTTAATTTTTGCCAAGCAATGCTTAAATTGGCAATTTAACTAGATTATATCATAATTTAGTTTTGAACTTTCTTGTAAAAGCAACACAGGCGATACGCCTAAAAAATAAATACATAAAAAAAGGAATTTTAAAAATCTTTGAACATAATTTTTAATGACAACCTTTACGACTACCGAAAAGAGTTATGAACAGTCTCTCATTCTACCTTGATACTTTTGTAACGCTGAAATTACAAAAGACAGAATATTGATGGAGTTGTAGTGCCATTAGTGAAACCAGACCGAGTAAATAAAAACAAATCTTTCTTAAATAAAAAATAAATCCTTTTGGTTTCATAAAATTTTTTATTTTAAATTATAAACATAGAATATAGAATAAGAAGAAATAAGCAGCGTTTAAAGAAAAACTTTTTTCCTTAGTTTTTGGCAAAAATAGTTGGCCGTTGTAAGCAAAAGTGTTAAAACTCAATAAAAATAGGTTTATGAATGCGAAACTAATGAAGATTCAAACGGGTTACATTAGCAAAGTTGTGACATTTTCTTGCTAGCTTACTTTTTTTATTGTATGAGCTTTTATTATCTTAAATTAGCTGAAATAATCTTAAGGCTTAAATCTTAATAGACAACAGCGATCGATCGTGTGAAGAAATCGAAAACCTCTTAACAAAACAACAATTTACAAAATACAGTCAATTTGTAAGCATTGCTTACTTGAGAGCATTACACCAATTAACCAAATACAATCAATTTAATTGTATATAAAATTTAGATATGTATGAGTATTTAACAGAAGTTGAATCAACATTTATGTTAGCTTCAGAGGAGTTAACATAAACAATATCGCCAATTAACAGCGCATCGGTAGCAAAATACCCAACAGTGGACATCATGATCAGTCGGAGGAATGATAGAACTACTGAAGAAAATGTTTGGATTATGAACATAGTATAATTTTTTGGGGGATAGTTGGCGGGTCAAATTTAACAAAATCGTATAATTAAGCTTTGGAAACTTGAGTTAAAGGAAGATATGAAAACCCTCTTAGTGTCTTATTGTCTTAGGCTTAAATAAATATTAACTTAAGAAAAACTATAGCTTAGACCACATTTATAACTCATGGCGTGGGCATTTTGGAAAAATTCCCTTTTCAACTTTTTGGAAACCGGCACGGTAAAACGTAACGCTATCACGTATATAGCTTTTTTATCAGAAAATTTAATTCAATTTCCAATAGTTTCAGGAGAACTTGGTTAAATTTAACACTTAAAATTACATTTCTTCTAAGCCACAACAGTTCCTATTGAAAAATTTTAAAAGCATATTTGACATATTTTAAGCAATTTTTTGAGACTAAAAATAAATTTCAAAATGTTCAAAAATATACAAGGTGGCGCAAAAATAACCTTCCGATGCTTTTTGGCTGTAATTTAAAAAAAAAATGAAAAACTTTGATTCTTCTTGTGGATTATTTTTATTTGGTCTTTTAATTTTTTTTACATCAAGTCGAGAATATGATGTCATGTAAATGGCCGCCGCCACAGTTGATTGTCATTTGAGCCGTTTTTATGGCATTTTCCATCACTTCGGCCAAAACTTCCGGCGATAGGTCCTCACATTCTTGACGGATATTGTCTTTAAGAGCTGCAAGAGTCTGAGGCTTGTTGACATAAACCCGCGACTTCAAAAAGCCCCACAAAAAGAAGTCTGGAGCGGTCAAATCAGGCGATCTTGCTGGCCAGTGCAAATCGCCAAATCGGGAGATTAGGCGCCCGGGAAATGCATCCTTCAGCATATCGGTTGTGGCACGTGCAGTGTGTGCCGTTGCACCGTCCTGTTGGAACCACATGTTTTCCAATCCCAATTCATCAAGTTGCGGCAAAAAGAACTCGTTGATCATTGCTCTGTAGCGCTCACCATTCACAGTAACCGTTTGGCCCGCGACGTCTTCGAAGAAAAAAGGTCCGATGACTCCTCCAGCGAAAACAGCACACCATACAGTAACTTTGAGCGGGTGTAATGGCTCTTCGTGGGTTACACGCGGATTTTCAGTGCCCCAGAAGCGTAAATTTTGCTTATTTACGTACCCGCTAAGATGGAAATGGGCCTCATCACTCATGATTATTTTTGATGAAAAATCATCTTATCTTAAAATCAGCAATATTCCGCGTTCTGGAGCAGTGTAGCGTAACATTGTTTATTAACGTGTATTTCGCATGTGTTTACTACACAAATGTCAAAACAGAACTGACATTAGGGGCCAATCGCAAAATTTATAGCATTTTCTGATAGGAGGATTACTTTTGCGCCACCTTGTATAAATAATTTTTCAGTCAAGAAATCGTCTCCGAAATATGTCATATTTTAATATAGGTGTTTGTAACGAAAACCGAATTCGGTAACTAGGCTTCGCATTAAACCAATATTTTCACACAAGTTAGGATCTTGTAAAAAACTAGTAAGAAATTATCTTCGACTGGGCCGAAGTTAAAATACCCCCACGACCGAACCAAAGTATATTCAAAGTCTTAAGCGAAAAACGTTTTCGTTATAGTTTTAGCAGGAAATATTCGCTTTTGTTTTTTGATAAAGTCACTTTGTATGGGAGGTGGGCGTGATTTTCACTCAATTTGGTTGAATTTCACATATACACATTATATACACATAGTACACGTTATATATCAAAGTTCATATGCAAATTTTCAAGTCCATATATTAATTTTTGTGGATTTTAGAGAGATTTTACCTTTTTGATAAAGTCACTTTGTATGGGAGGCAGGAATGGTTTTCATCCGATTTGATTGAATTTCATACTTAGAGTGTATTTTAAATATCAAAACTCATAAGCAAAATTGCAAGTCCATAAATTAATTTTTGTAGAATTTTAAGAGATTTTACCGTTTTGATAAAGTCACTTTATATGGGAGGTAGGCGTGTTTTTCATCCGATGTGGCTCATTTTCGAACTTGACCTTTATTTTTTAGATAAAAGCTTAAATATTAAATTTCGTGATGATAGCTTTAAAATTACGGCTGTCATCGTCATCACAGACAGACGGACAGACGGCTAAATCAACTCGGGTGGTGATACTGATCAATAATATATACTTTTCTATACCTACCACGCCTCCTTATGGGCGTTACAAATGGAGTGACAAAATTAATATACCCCCATTTACGTTTTTTTAACGTGGGGGCATAAAAATCAGTATCAAAGGGCTTTTTTGACAATCGACTTTTAAATTTTCAAAAATATTTCACTACTACCATAGGTAAAATCTTACAGCTAAAAATTGACCAAAGCTGGTTATTTTACAATGTTTTGTAGTTGTTTTTGCTGATAAAATATATTCATTTGTAAAAAGGAAAAGACCAAATGAGGAAAATTTTTAAATTTTTGCAATTTTTTGTTTAATAATAATAATTATTATCCTTCAGATGAATTTTTTTATCTCATAACATGTACATTAGACCGACTCGCCTTATAGGCAAAAAATGTCGCCGAACACCAGGTAATCTGAAGGATTATTATATAATTATATTATAAATAAGAAAGTTTCGAAAAAAATAAATTTTTTTTACCGAACGACGACGACCACTACGGTCGTGCATCAATATATTTCTTTATAACTTCGGTATTTACCGTCCGATCTTAAAGAATGATATGTCTTTGTTTTTGTCAAAGAGCCCTATTTTGTGCTTAGAACTCATTGACCTCAGTTGACCCCTTATAGTACTGACTCACCGGACCTCAGTTTCTACTATCTTTAGGTACCATTTTGATTTCATAAATGGAAAGCCCGTAAGAAATCATTAAACTTTTACAAAAGAAATTTTTCCCTATTTCCACCAGAAATATATGGGAAAACTGTTGATTAAAAATCCACTTTTATTATTTTACTAAGAAACTTTTCACATATTAAAATCATCGAGTTTTAAGCGATGATTTTTCGACGTAATTCAAGTAGACTGTATTTAAGGATGTCCCCTTTAAGAAACCCGTAAAAAGCATTATTTTTGACTTATCATATCGACCAACTCCTCTACTTCTTCGGCTCGAATTTGGGGTCTCTAACAATATACATCCAAAGGTGGTCAAAAGAATTTTTCTACATGATTTTATTTAAAAAATTAAGTAATTCTGATTATATCCTTGCAAATAACTCTTCTTTCTAAACGATGAAACAGGATGAATATAGCGTAAATTTGCTATAATATTTCATCGATCATAAATAGTGAACATCACAAAAATCAATCAAGACAAGCACACCCCCCCCCCCCCCCCCTACATTTCCGGAATTTTCATAACTTTCCACAGTTTTAAGGTACGGCGTAAAAACAAGGAAAATCAATGGAGGAAATTCCTCATATCTCTCTATTCCGTGAAGTCTGAGTTATGATTTTCCGCTACTTATGTAATTTGGCTAACCTTATTTATTGGAAAATGAACAAGGTACTGCAATGGGAAATAGAGTTGGGAACTTGATAACAGGAAAAGAAAACGTTTTTTTAATTTATTTTCAAAAACTGAGATATATGTAATTAAAATTGAAACCAAAAATGTGTTGATGTTATTATTTCTATTTTAAGACACCTTTAATTATGATGATCCCAATCAATGGTATATTCATCATCCACAATGCCTGGGCTTGAAGCAGTCACCTATTTCAATATACAGCCATAAAGTGAGTACTACTCAATTTTAAACCATAAAAAGCTCAAATAACAATTTTTATTTTAGACCATTACAGTGAGTCTGCCGCCCATATTTTTCGGCTACTATGACGAGTACTTCGACAATGCTATACACGTGCATAATAAAGGGCACACAGGTAAAATCAGAATAAGCAAACTTACCAAACAGAATGCTTCAAAAGAATTTAATATTCCATCTTACTAGCGGAATTCTCGGTACCACAAACAATAGTCGGTGAGAGACCCTTCATCACTGGTGGCTTACTAACTGAATTATACGAAGCACAAGCGGTACATTTTCACTGGGGATCCGCTGAGCAAAAGGGTTCCGAACATGAAATCAACGAACGTCGTTATGATCTGGAAATGCATATAGTGCACAAAAATGTCAACTATGAGACCCTGGAGGAGGCTAGGGAGTACGAGGACGGTATAGCGGTATTAGCCGTACTATTCAAATCAGTCAAGGTGTGTTCAGAGCCATATACAGTACTCAGTAACTTCAATATTGATTACGTTATAGTCTTCAAATGTATATTATCCGGGGCTAAATGAAATCTATGATACATTGGAAGACATAGTGCGGTTCAATACAACATTTAGGACACAAAATGTAATTACATTAGATTCGCTTTTGGCAGATATAAACAGAGAGGATTTCTTTACATATAGAGGTAAGGTAGTATTTATCGCTACGTTACAGGATCTATAAAGGATTTTTTTTTTTTATTCTAAATATAGGTTCGCTAACAACGCCGCCTTGTTCGGAAGCTGTCACGTGGATGGTGTTTTCTGATATTCTACCAATATCATATACAGTGGTATGCTTAGTATTTTTGTGTGAAATTTTAAATTTGTTCGTTTTTCCCCCTATAGCTACCAAAGTTTTGGCAACTTTTAGATCAACGAGGTAACTTTATTAAGAATAACTTCCGTCCTATACAGACGTTAGAGTATCGAGATGTATATCATAGAAAGCCAATATTTAAGTATGATTTCTAAATGTTGTTATTGTTGCTATTGTTAAGGAAATTTTGCAAATTTTTTAGACCTATTATAAACTAATGTTTGTTTGTTGTGTGAAGCGTAAGACTATGCGAAAGAATATGTCCAGTACAAATTGAATTGACCAAATGCTTTAATACTTTGCTCAAGTATAGGATTTTTTTAGAGGTTTTGAACTTTGAATTGAAATATAATACTGAGATAATATAATTTCTATCTTAAAATTAACTTTATTAGAGAGTTAATTTTATCCTATTTGGTGTTTAAATATGATTTCTAACATGGCTCGGATGTGGCGAATTTAGAAGTCTTTGCGGATGCCTTTTACCATATATAGTATGCGTGTTGCGGAAACGATCCATGGTTAATCCAATTAGTCGCTTGAATATACGATTATATCGACCATCAAATTGACGCAACGCACGGTAACATTCCCAAATTGAACCACGATATTCGAAATAATTTGCCAGCACAATTTACAAGGGTTGTTCTGCCTTTAGACTTTCTCTTCATTATAAAATGGCAAACCAAACAGAGCACAAATGGTAATAAAGTTGCCAGATTTTACCACCGTATGACAGTTTAATGGTTATTCAAAATGGAACCTCTAAAAAAAACGCCTTTTATGATAAGATAATTTTTTAAATACTTTAAATTTTTCTTTGAAATATTTCCTTGAAATATTTTCCAAGTAATTATACTTATTCCAACTTTTAAAAAAAAATCATCTCTAACAAAATGTACAAATATATAGTCTATTAAAGCCAAAAGATCTATTCGGTACCTCCTATTTTTAAGAACTATTACAAAGCTTAAAAAACTGCAAGATATGGCGTCAAGGTTGTTGGCTTAAAACTAATATAGCTGCTCCACACTACTAAGTTATGCACCATTCTTACCTGCCTAGGTTAATTTTGTAAATATTAATATTATTAAATTTAAACTTATACAGATAAGTTATTCTAGTTTATAAGCAAATGAAAAAAAAAACTTAATAAAACAACATTAAAACAATTTAATTAAAACTGTTGAAAATAAGTCTGAAGCTACAAAAATGCCCTCCGTCTTATACGAGGTCCTTCTCAATAGCTCTAACAATTTCTTGCATATTGAAATCTGAATATGTTCTTTAGACCTAAAGTTGCCAAAGATCAAGAGACAAAAGGATTTTGTCGAATATATAAAAAAAAAAAAAAATTATAAATTGCCCACTAACCGACAACAGTTAGTCCCTGATCATGTGTGTGGGGCCCAATTTCTTCATCACATCAGGATTTGAGAAAATCGGATTTCAAGGTGTTCGTGAAAACGTGTATTAAGCCGAATCAAAATTCCTCAGGTAATCGCCTCAAAAGTTAGAGGAACTCTAAAAAGTATACAATTTTTTTTTTTTGTTTGAAAAAATCTACCAAGCAAAAATTATGACTTTTTGCCCGAAAAAAGTGTTTACGAGAGCCAAAAACCTCCATTGGGGTATTTCAGACCAAAAAATAAAAAACAAATAAAATTGGTGTAGAAATAGGTTTTAAGAGTCCCTCTAACTTTTCAGTCGGTTAACACCTGGCTTTATTTTCACCCAATTTAAAAAAAATTTGGTTAATTTATAGAGCAATGGATAATGCTTAAAGCAGTTAAATTCAGTTCCAGATAAATAAATGTAGAACGACGAATTGTACTAAAAAATAGACTCAGTTCCAGATAATCCAGTTAAAAAACCCAAAAAAAACAAAAAAAAAATAGAAATTCAGTCTATTCACAGTGCATAGACAGTTTTAATAAATTCATCGAAGTCTTCACTGACTTTTTTATATTCCTATTGTTATATGCAATTGCTATTGCTATTTATATTTCTGGCCTTGGCAACATTTACCATCTAAAGTTCCATTAGAAACTTGACACTGTTGAACATACCCTTCTTCAGAACATTTTGCCATTTGAGAGCGTTTTGTTGAAAGTAACTTGAAAAATTTATTACTGGTAAAAAATAGAATTAACTCGTGAACATTTTCGTGCGATTATTTTTCATAACTTCCCATGCAGATTTTCAGGACTAGAATCTTCGATGAACTTGATTTTTTATACGGCGATAAAGCACCATCATATAGTACCATGCCTTTTAACTGTAAAAAATCGACATAACGAATTCAATCGTAATCGATGCTCTCTCCAGAACGAATTTAATGTAGGAAGGAAAGTTATTTGCGGAAGAAGCACTTCGAAGAAATTGTTTGCGTTTCTTCGGCATAACCGGTCATGTGGCGATAATGGTGTAAGAGCAACGTAGGACTATAAATTCTGAATAGTACAGGACCATTTATGTGTCCCATGTCCTAAAGAGGCGAAGAAAAAGCGAATTTTTCTGCATCATGACAATGCGAGCTCTGCTCAAACAAAGACATTTTTGAGACAAGCCAAAAAATCGCATTGATTGGTCATCCGCCGTACAGCTCTGATTTGACACCCAATAATTTTTTTTATTTTTATTCCCGGAAATAAAAAAAAATACGTGGTCAACGAATTTCGACACTCGAAGAAGCGGTTGTTGTATTCAAAACGTTTCTTTTGGAGTTACTTCGATTGGAGTGGAAAAAGTTCTTCTAAAAGGGTTTCAAACGCATGCAAAAGAGTATATTTGATCTTCATGGAAAATATTCTTGAAAACAATTTCGATCATAAATATTTGTTTTATCATTATGAGGCTAGAAATGTAAATAACAACCCGCATATAACTTTCCTAATTTTCTGAATGAATTTGCGCCTTTTTTTACATATACAAAAAAAAAAGTCCAGACATGACAATCTAAAATTAATTTTGACCCAAGATTAACCGTTTTTTGCTCCACTTCAAGTTACACCGAAGTCATCGTATCAGGTCGACAAAAGATATTCTAAATCAGACCTGTGATATATTTAAATACAACGTATTTAAAATACTATTTAAATACTGATCCAAGTAATTGAAAAATAAATACCAAATACAAATACTACGTATTGGTATTTGAAAAAAAAACACATATATAAGGTATTTGAAAAAGTAAATACAAATACCAATACTTGAGTATTTGCAGAGCTGAATCTTCAAATACTTGCAAATACTTTTTAAAAGATTTAGTAAATACTTTCAAA
The DNA here is from genome assembly GCA_943735915.1 of Pherbina coryleti. Taxonomy (NCBI): domain Eukaryota; kingdom Metazoa; phylum Arthropoda; class Insecta; order Diptera; family Sciomyzidae; genus Pherbina; species Pherbina coryleti. Next base: position 14,201,708 of record OX030949.1, read on the forward strand.
TAATTCAGTAAATACTTGGTCAACATTAAATGTGACGTACCTTTTTATTTTTATATGCATGTTAGCGGAAAAAACAGAACAAGAAAGAAAGAAAAAACACATAAGTAACATTTTGAAAATATGATAATTTTGTAATTGCTAAAACTTGAAAACTTGTAAAACTAGTAAAATCTAAATGCTTAAACTCCTGGCAGTGATTAAATGTTTCGCTTGAAATTCTTGTATTTAAACACAAAAATTAAAATTTTTATTTTATCCTTTTGTTACCATATGGCTTGTATAGTACATGCACTCCACTATAGTACATTCATCACTTGCAGGGTGAATTTTTTTTCTACATAACGATAAAATTGTTTCTCTTTTTTTATATTATTTTTTTAAGAGCCACATTTATTTATATATTACTAAAAAAAGTTTCGAAACTAAACCGTCTTTTGTTGGTAAACAATACTGCCCCGTTTTTACACCATACTTGTCAGTATCAAAGTTGCTCGAAATTCAATAATTTAGCAAATGCTTATCTCATTAATACCAACTAACTAAACAATAGAGTGGATTTTCTCAGAAAGAAGAAGCCGAAGAAGACTTTTATCTCATAAGCAAAATAAATAAATCAAATAAACTGGTTATTAAGGTTTCCAAGTGGACTCACAGTCATAACTTATTCCATGTAATATATTTTTATTGCTGAATGTAGAGTATTAGATAGTCGCGCATTGACGCACGATTGTTTATGTATGTGTTTCAACTTTTTGTTTATATGTATTGCATAAATCAAGAGTTCAAGTTCAAGATCGTTTTATCAGTTAATAGCGACTTTAACTAAACGTTACACCAGCCATAATAACACTTTCGTGTAAGAAATGGCGAAAATTATTATTTTGTTTTGTTATGATTTATTTTTTTTTTTTACTTTTTTTTATTTTTGAATTTCACACAGCTGTAAATTGTCTTTTGGGTGCCTTTTTGTCACAGTTGTTGGCACACACAGACATCAATCATGATTTTAATATCGTGCTTTCGTTTCGTATGGTTTTTTATGTTGCATAAAAGTTGCCTTTTTGTCGGTGCTTATTTTTTTTGTTGAATGCATCGTTGAATTTTTTAATTTAACCAGTTTTGTAAATGAACTTAAAACATTCACCATGTTTTGTCTTTTAACAAATGATTTTTTATGATTAAGTTATTTGTAACGATATAAGTGAATTGACTTAAATTGTTGACATGATCGTTAGAGAATTATAAAGAGGTATGCCAAAAAATCTGAGCTGAGAATGAAACTATTTTAATGAAAATATTTGGGGTAATATCAAAAATGTTTCATGTATATTTTGAAGGAAAATTTTTAACTTATTACAGGTAAACTTTAACTTTTGCAAGACGTTGAAGAGGCAAAACAATTATTTTTTTCAGAATATAGCCCAATTAGCCTCCTCGGAATGTTTTCTTGTTTCCAATCTTTAAAAAACGACTCGGTGGTAAAAAATTTTCCAACAGAGATATTTTTTCCAAATTTTTTGTTATGTTTTTGTTAGGTCGGGTATTTCTGGGACTACCCTCGTACAAAATATTTAACGTTATAATGCAAGTTCTCAAAATCACAAAAAACTTTTACATTTCAAATGAAACTTTTTACATTTCGAATGCAATGAAGTTTTAAATTCAAATCCAATTTTTAACATTAATTTGTTTTAGTGGTAAATTGCAAATTAGATTTAATGTAAAGATAAATTTGAGAATCATAAAGAATCATCCTTAGGGGTAATTTGTTGGGCAAAAGTCGGCAATTATGCGAAATCGAATGAAATGGTGATGTAGAAAACTGTGGGGAGTGTAAGATTGAAAAAAGGACGATTTGCAAGAGCAAATAAAAAGAATCTCAAAAGACTTTAAATTCATTTGAGGCTCCATAATCAATGGGCACAACCCATTTGATGTTTAATAATTTAATCTGACCTAATATTGAAAAATCCTCTTGGTGACTTATAGCCTTAGGTGTCTTTTATCTTGGGCAACAGACTTGATTAAGCTTGGGCAACAGACTTGATTTAATGGTTCAGATGTTTGAAACTCTAATTTTCCCCATAAGTAGCTTACCGGATGACTGCTTCCAAATTGCCTGAGTGATAATATTACCTATAGTAGAGCGAATATAAAACCACTACCTATAGTAGAGCGAAAAAATTGAGAAAAAATAAAATTTCAATATTTATACTCAAAATAGCCGATTTTATGTTTCTCTTAGTAAAGGTTATGATAAAAAATAAATTTTTAATCCGATTCAGGTAGCTCCAAAAGAAACGTTTTGAATGCAACAATTATTTCTTCGGGTGTCGAAAATCGTTAACCACGTACTGTTTTTTATATCCGAAAATGGAAAAAAAGTCAGTGGGTTCCGTCTGGGTTGATCAAAATCAAAAATTAGGGCTGTACGGCTAATGACCGTAGTTCGATTTTTTGGCTGACCAATGTCCGAATTTGTCCGATGACTTGTGGAAAACAAATGGTCATGTACCATTCAGAATTAACCATTCTTTGTTGCACTAACACCACTGTCGCCACATGATCGGTTATGCCGAAGAAACAAGCAACTATTTGCTTCGATGTGCTTTTCTCGCGAACAATTTTTGTTGGATTTAGCTCATTTTGGGAGACTTATACTACATTCATACTTTGCCATAAATTACTTAATCTGTCATAAATTGCTTCACTTAAATCAACTGCGTTCATATTAGCTTTTCGTAATTTATTTTGACAGTTTTTCGATCTCTTCCAAAAATGTTGTCTCTTCTACGGATTTTTGTCCATATCGAATTTTTCTTTTCACAGAAAAGACACCTTTTCATGCCATTTCTTCGATTATTTATCGAAAAGATTAGTGCTACACCGATTTGATCTTAATTTGGACGGTAATTTATGATAAATTACTTAATTTTAAAGTAATATCGTTGACAGAATTCCCATGGTGAAATTACTTAATTTGAGCATGATTTATGCATAAACTAAGAATTAGCAGTAAATAACGATAGTTAGGACATAGTATCATACAGTCGATTGCTGTTTTCTTTCAGGCTCATATGCATTATTGATGTTTGTCATACTTATAGCCCGAACACAATACGCGCGACGAACGGCGAGCAACACGTCTCCAATCTGTCGTTGTAGAGAAATGTTGAGCGACTTGATTATAATAGCCCGAACACAATACGCGCGACGAACGGCGAGCAGCACGTCTCCAATCTATCGTTGTAGAGAAATGTTGAGCGACTTGATTATAATACACGTGACACCAGCAAACTTCAGCAGCATGTATAGTACACACAAAACAATGGCTGTTTTCAGCCGACTCAACAGTTGCCGTTTAGAATAACAACACAATCAGAGCTGAAAAAGAAATCCATTCAATTTCATTTTACTTTCAAAAAGTTGGATGAGTGAATAACGAAATAAGAATCTATTCAATGAATGCAAAATTAATTTATAAATAAAAATGTTATTTCACATTCAAATTTAAAAAATTTATTAATTATTCGTTACATTTACATATATCAATTAATGAATAAAAAATCAATAATAACTAAGAAAATAGTAATGAATAACAAATGAATAATGAATAATAAATGAACAATGAATAAAAAAAATTAATAACGATTAAAATGTAATTATATTAAAAAACAATTGCAAATTCTAACATTCTTTGTGAATTGCATTCTTTGTGTATAGTTTTCATATGAATAAAAAATTAAAAAAATTGACAACAAAAATGATTTATTGAAATGAATAATTAATCAAGTTTTTAAAATTAAATGTGAGTTAAAATTTTATTTATAAATCAATTTTGCATTAATTTACGGATTCTTATTCGTCATTATTCAGTTGTGCTTAAAATTCTGAATATGAATCAGACTAAACAACTCTGAATAGAGTTCAAACCATAAATTTCACAACAATTTAGTTTGCTGCATGCGACCAGTAATAACCAATGTAAACAATGGCGGAAACTTGCTTTTGCTGCCTGTCAAATTAAAATTAATAGCCCGAACACAATACGCGCGACGACCGGCAAGCGCCAATTGTCACTTTTTTTTTACATGTATTTCTTATGGGACGTATTTTGGAGACTTGTAGCTCAACATTGTCGCGCGACATTGCCGTCGGCTTAAATTTAATTTTAATTTGACAGGCAGCAAAAGCAAGTTTCCGCCATTGTTTACATTGGTTATTACTGGTCACATGCAGCAAACTAAACAATGCGAAATTTATGGTAGCGATGGTAGTGAGGGATGTTTTGTTTGAACTTTATTCAGAGTTTTAAGTCTGCATTCATATTCAGAATAAGTACAACTGAATATCGACATAAAATTGCATAAATTAATGCAAAATTGATTTATAAATAAAATTTTAATTCACATTTAATTTTAAAAACTTGATTAATTATTCATTTCAATAAATAATTTTTGTTGTCAATTTTTCAATTTTTTATTCATATGAAAACTATACACAAAGAATGCAATTTACAAAGAATTTTAGAATTTGCAATTGTTTCTTAATATAATTATATTTTAATCTTTATTAATTTTTTTTATTTATTGTTCATTTGTTATTCATTATTCATTTGTTATTCATTATTCATTTGTTATTCATTATTAATTTCTTAGTTATTATTGATTTTTTATTCATTAATTGATATGAATTTAACGAATAATTAATAAATTTTTTAAATTTGAATGTGAAATAACATTTTTATTTATAAATGAATTTTGCATTCATTGAATAGATTCTTATTTCGTTATTCACTCATTCAACTTTTTGAAAATGAAATGAAATTGAATGGATTTCTTTTTCAGCTCTGATTGTGTTATTCTAAACCATGGTATAATAATACATGGTAGCATTGACAACTGCTTATTTTCTCTTCAACAGGAAAACATAAACTGTCAAAAACAGCTTTTTGTGGAAATACATCAGCAGCTGCTGTGGTTGTTGTTTTTTTTCACTTCAACGTTTTCAACATTGCTTGTGTTTTCAATGGCGGATTGTGAGCGCTCTCTTTTTGAGTATATTTTTTGACAGTATATGATTTCCCAAGCAACTGTCAATGCTACCTTGTATTATTATACCATGATTCTAAACGGCAACTGTTGAGTCGGCTGAAAGCAGCCATTGTTTTTTGTGTACTATACATGCTGCTGAAGTCTGCTGGTGTCGCGTGTATTATAATCAAGTCGCTCAGCATTTCTCTACAACGACAGATTGGAGACGTGTTGCTCGCCGTTCGTCGCGCGTATTGTGTTCGGGCTATAAATTGAAGCCGGCGGCAATGTCGCGCGACAATGTTGAGCGACAAGTTTCCAAAATACGTCCCATAAGAAATACATGTAAAAAAAAAGTGACAATTGGCGCTGCCGCTCGTCGCGCGTATTGTGTTCGGGCTATAATACACGCGACACCAGCAAACTTCAGCAGCATGTATAGTACACAAAAAACAATGGCTGTTATCAGCCGACTCAACAGTTGCCGTTTAGAATACCAACACAATCAGAGCTGAAAAAGAAATCCATTCAATTTAATTTTATTTTCAAAAAGTTGAATGAGTGAATAACGAAATAAGAATCTATTCAATGAATGCAAAATTCATTTATAAATAAAAATGTTATTCCACATTCAAATTTGAAAAATTTATTAATTATTCGTTACATTTATATCAATTAATGAATAAAAAATCAATAATAACTAAGAAATTAGTAATGAATAACAAATGAGTAATGAATAACAAATGAACAATGAATAAAAAAAAATTAATAACGATTAAAATATAATTATATTAAAAAACAATTGCAAATTCTAAAATTCTTTTTGAATTGCATTCTTTGTGTATAGTTTTCATATGAATAAAAAATTGAAAAATTGACAACAAAAATGATTTATTGAAATGAATAATGAATCAAGTTTTTAAAATTAAATGTGAATTAAAATTTTATTTATAATCAGTTTTGAATTAATTTATGGATTTTTATGTCGATATTCAGTTGTACTTATTCTGAATATGAATGTAGACTTAACAACTCTGAATAGAGTTCAAACAAAACATCCCTCACTACCATCGCTACCATAAATTTCACAACAGTTTAGTTTGCTGCATGCGACCAGTAATAACCAATGTAAACAATGGCGGAAACTTGCTTTTGCTGCCTGTCAAATTAAAATTAAATTGAAGCCGACGGCAATGTTGCGCGACAATGTTGAGCGACAAGTCTCCAAAATACGTCCCATAAGAAATACATGTAAAAAAAAGTGACAATTGGCGCTGCCGCTCGTCGCGCGTATTGTGTTCGGGCTATTATACCCAAAGATGCCTCAAACTTCGACCACGATTGAATTAAAGTATTAAATTATTAACAATTAAGTTCATCGAAGCATTCTTGTTTTGTTAATCAAACGTCGAAAGTTATGAAAAATACTCGCACGAAAATGTTCACAAGTTAATTCCTCTTTTTACCAGTAATAAATGTTTGAAGTTTCTTTAAACAAAACAAATCGCGCTAAAATGGCAAAATGTTTTAAGGAAGAGTATGTTCAACAATGTCAATTTTCGAATGGAATCTTCAGATGGTTAGTGTTGCCACTAACTATTGACAAGGCAAGAAATATAAATATCAACCCTCGTACACTACCAAAAACAATAAATACAAGATTATGCCATGCGCATGTCTGCCTACGTCACGATCGACCCATTGTCAAAATCAGCTGTTTTTCACTGAACAAAACATAAAAAAACAACTGTAGCTGAAAAAAAAATAGCTCAGAACTATTTCGCACTATATTTCGTCTTTTCTTGCACGAACAGAAAATCAGTGAGAAGAACAGAGAAAGTGTCTTTTCCTATCTACGTCACGAAAGACCTAACGTCTTGCGCAGAACGGTGCAACTTTTTCTGCCTCTGATGGCGTAATCTGATTTCTATTATTTTTGGTACACTACTAAATTTTGCGATATGTTGCGATATCTCTTTACGAATTGTTTCGTTCCAAAAACAATACAGGCCATCTTTCTATATCTCGAAACCAAGAGTGTCGTCGTACAAGAAACGAAAAACAATAGGAGTATTCACGATCCAGTGAACTTTGCTGTGCAGATATGCGGATTTGTAGATTTGCAGAATTGCAGTTCAATGACCGTGACACACCCCATTCTTATTTGAACAGTTTAACTGTTTATTTTTGTTAGCCACCGACCATAAATTAAGAAGTAAAGATGCCTAAAACAAGTTGCATTATTAAAATAATAAATTCTGTAAATATATTACAAAATAATTTGTATATATTAAATATCGGATGTTATATGTCACTAATAAAAATCTGTGAATTTATATGAAGTACACAAGTGCACAATTGCTCGAGACCTCAAGTGCACAAGAAAAAGCTATAGTATGGCCGTGTGCTATTCGGAAACTTTTCACTCGGGTGATGAAATTTTGACAGTCTGAAAGAGAATATTTGGCACTTGTGAGGTGAATATGATTGTCAAAAATTCATGTAGCCCCAGGGGCTAGTATAATTTTTGACAATCGGAAAGAGAATTTTTGACAAGCAAAAATGAAAAAAAAAAAACACTTCTGAGTTTGTGAGTCGTAAAGCAGTTAAAAATTTTGTGTTTCTGACAGCATAGCAACCAGAATCCCTAATTTTCAATATAAATCAACAATTTCGCAAATTAAATTAAATTCTTGTGCTGATGCACTACCAAAATCTAAAACGTCAACATTTCTAGTTGTCAAAATTTCATCTTCCTTTTGGCACAGCAAAAATTACAATTTTATTTCAACAGACAGAAATTGTATTCAACTCAGTAAATTCTCTCCTACCACGAGTGAAAAGTTTCCGAATAGCACACGGCCTATAATTGCATATTTACAGTTTTTTTACGTACATGTATTTTGTTGTTGTAAACTACAATTCTGCATTTGTGCACAGCTAAGTGCACCGGATCGTGAATACCCCTAATAAACTTTTCATATAAGAAGAAAATACTGCTCGAACGAGTTTCTGTTTCGCATTATACGTAAGCTGCTACTTATATTCGGGATCTGAAAAGGAACCTTATTTTCCCAGACCAAATTTTTCAGAAAAGCTTAAAATAGACGTTTGGGTAAATTTTATCTGTTTTCAGGTTAAGATCGGCAATGCTGTCTTTAAATGTTCAGAGTATTTTACAATCGGTTTTAAGTCGATTATTAATCAGAAATACAAAAAAAAGAGATTTTCCCTAATCTCTACCGCCTTAAAGAAAGAAAACCTTATCTTTCATGTACTAAACTTATTTAAACGGGGAAGTTAAGGTCCTTTTAATTGTCAAACTTCGAAAAAATAAATATCTCAAAACATGCGATTTGCTTGCTAGAATTTGCTAATTTTTAAATTTGTTGGTTAAAAATAATATTTAATGTTAAGAAATGCAAAAAACTAACTTTGATTTTGGGAAGATAAAGATAAAGAAGTGATGTTTGGTAAGATCCTGTGAAACATCACATAAGTAGTAACCGTCGTATTCCGAATTACAATTTTTTAGACAAAAAAAAATATGTTGCGGCTCGTTTCTTAAGTTAACGAAAGTATTCGTTTTCAGATATAGAAAGATATTTGGTTTTTTTTTTGGGTAAAATTTTTCGAGTAAATTAATAACTTATACGTTATACGATAAATAAATAGTTCTTTAAAAATGTAGAGCATGCAAAATATGGAATTTCTACTAAAAATATTGTGAATTATTGAAATAATTATTTTAAAATCTTATCAATTATGACGTGGTTAGCAGCTCAACTCGTGTCTCTGAGAGATAAGCGTAATCTATTTACCTACCTTAACTCTTAATCTCACATTTAAGCTAAATAAAAAAGAAACACTGATTTTTTTATCAGTTTAAATTTGTTGAATTTTTGCTTTATTTACTGATTTTTTGTACGAACAAATCAAAAATATTTATTAATTAAAAATTTTTTGGTAGATATTTAATAATAAGCCCCTGTATCTTACTGACTACAATTTAGGTACTTTTAATACGTTGGATTTTGTTTTTTTTTTACAACAAATATAATTAATCTAAAATGATCGCAATCTGGTCAGTTGATCTTATAAAAATCTTCGAGGTAAACTTATTGAAAAAGTTAATTTAAACACGAATAGAATTTCTAAAATGTATATTTTACTCATTAAAAATATGTATGTCTTCGAATTGTAAATGTTATGGGATAAAAATTAATTAAAATCTAATTCAAGTACAGCAAAAAATCACAGATCTTAGTGAAAATTATAAATAATTTATTTTGAACCCTATTTAAAATTGTGGAAGCTTTTAAATGGTCATCTTATTGGTTAATTAATTTTCTTTTTATTTATTTTTTAAAAACAATTCTTAACAAAGTTGCTGAAGTTTGGGAGTGGAAAACTTCTCTTGATTTATAAACATTACTTTATTTACAGTGATTGCCTGTAAAAAAGAAAAATTCAAAATAATTAAAATAGATTTTAAAATCATTTTTTGTTATGGGGTTAACATTTATGAGGGAAAAAAAAATTGCCAACATACCAATCGAAAACAAAAAGTTATACGTACATATCTTTTGAGGGAAAATTTTTCCAATTTAATGTATATTTTTGTTTTTTTTTGTCGAATTAAAAGCCAATCTTTCGAAAATAAATAAAAGAAAATTTGATTAATAAGTTGATAATAATGCCGTGCATAGATGAAAAATAAAAAAATTACAAAATTAACATTTTTTTAAAAAATAAAAATACAAACTAAACTCCTGAAACTCAGTAAATATCCTATAAATTTATTTCATATACATAGTTCTGTCACAACTAACCACAAGCGAAGGTTTGGCGAAAGTGTTAAGTATGCCAATATTTTCATCAATGGGTTCATATTTTTTTATACAGGTTTTTAACTTCAAATTCAACCTTTTTCATATCACATGCAAATATTTAAAAAATCAAATCGATTTTTTATTGGTTATAGAGTTGTATTTAAAGTGTAAAAAGTTGGATTTGAAGTGTAAAATGTGTGAATTTGAAGTAAAAAACCTGTAAAATCTGTTGTTTTGAGATAAGTTTATACAATAAATTAAAAAAACTTCATTCAACTTTTTTAAATCCGAACGCTTTTTCATAAAAGTTTCGTTTTTGTATTGAAAAATAAAATGAATCATTTATGAAACTTTTTCGTACTTTAGTAGGAAAAATGCTTGGTAAAAACCTTTTTGTTCACAAATGAATAATCATTATGTTCATATACATATTCATGTTCCTCACTGATCATAACTTAAACATTTTTTTTTTACAAAATTGAGTTCTGAAATGAATCTTAAATGATACTTTTAGGAACACTTTTTATGGATTTTATAGATAAGCTCGTTGGTCTGATTCAATTCAACAGTTTAAATGCTGGCATAATTATAGTACAAGAGAGCTTCTATCGCAGAGAATTCAAGCTCAATTTCCAGCTACGACATATTTTTTTCAAAAAGTATTCGAAGTTTTTCTGTTCGCTTGACTTTAAAGCGTCATTACTTTGAAACCGTTAGCTGCACCTGGCAGATTTTTTATTTTTTTGCTTAACAGGAGACAAATCAGCTGATTAAAATTTTATTGAGATTTGTGAAAATTTTATTGCGATTGGTACGTCATGTTAAAAGTTATTGTAAAGCAAAGATGAGTGAAATTTCAGAAAAAATTTAATTTTTTCGACAGTCACTGTTATTACGACAAAGGGATGAATGCGTTATAGGAGTCTGAAAAGAATTGTGCTGTTTATGGGGAAGCTCTATGTCAATCAACTGCCAAAAAATTGTTCGCCTACTTTCGTTCTCGAAATGTTGAAGTGAAAGATGCTCCTCGCCCTGATCGACCGACATATCATCGATCGAAAATTTAATGAACTTATGGATAAGGTTCAAGAAAACCGCCATGTGAGCAGTCAAAACATCACTAAGGAACTGAAGATCGACCATAAAACAGTTTTAAATCATTTGCATAAAGTTGGTATAAAAAGAAAAGCTCGTTGTTTTAGTACCTCATGAAGAAGTAAGTGCAAAAAATGGAATGGGTTCTGGTCGACACACATATTTGATGTAGCGATCATCAACCAAATAATCCTGACATTGCATCGTCAGATTATATTTTGTTTCGATCTCTCCAACACTTCTTTGCTGGAAAAAGAAAATTGGCCTTAAAATCCTACTGCGAAAAGCACCTGCATCCCGCAATTCTACAACAAAGGAATTATGTTTCTAGCCGAAAAACGGCAGAAGGTAGTTTAAAAGAATGCGCAATACTTGTATAAATAAAATGGATTTTGAATAAAAAGATTTATATTTTTACTAAAACACCCCAAATACTTTTCCCCCAACCTAGTATAATCAGCCCTGTCATGGAAAATGTTCTCCCGGGCATTGTAAAACGGAGCTTTCGTTTTTAAGATAAAGCTCGAAAACATTTTGGAAATTTTTAATGCAAATTTTTTCATCAACCTTTAATATTCATGAGTGTAAAATAAAAAAATTAAAGATCTTTATCTGCTATCTTAATAGCGGAAACTCCCTTTTACAATTCCCGTAAAAAAAATTTTCATAATAGAGCGGAATATATACATAAAAATTCCCACAGTAAACAATTCCCGCAGTTTTGATAAAAAAAACTTTAAGAACCTTCGAGAGAAATATCCTTCGCAAGATCTTCGATCCAATCTGCGTGTATGGCGAGTACCCAATTCGACGGAACCACAAGCTGTATGAGCTGTATGCCGATCGTCATGAGCTGTAGCGCATGGAAAACGATGCTACAGTGAAAAAATTCGATGCGGTGCATGGTGGCAGTCAACGCAGAAGCGTCATCCAACTATTCTTTGGAAGGATCGAGTGTTGGACAACCTGACGACGCTTGGTGTTTCCAACTGGCGCCAGCAAAAAGAAAAAGAAAACATAAAGGGCTGGCGACATTCTTGAAGGCGTCAAAACCGATCCAAAAACCAGATAAGAAAGTAAGTATACATATATATACCCTGAAGTATTTGGCAATATTGCTGATTTAGCGATTTCACTAGCCTCTATGGTATTATTAGTTTCATTATAACTGAATATGAAGTTCGATTCAACTGACCCTTTGTGAACCTTTTTTCCTAAAAATTATTTAAGTCAGGCAAATGTCATCTGTCATCTACAAGCTTTGAAAACGCACTTTTATATCCGAAGGGCTCTAAAATTAATTAAATACAGGATACTTTTGGTTCATTGGGTATATTTAAGTTATATAAAAAAAAAAAAAAATTTTAACAACTTATGATTTAAGCCAAGCACCACATGCCTAAAACCAAATGATTCATCATTTTTGACATCATTAATTTCAAATCACTCCTTAGGAATTGTATTAGAATCTTATCTTAGTAACTGGACAGCGCTGAACATGATCGTAATGTTATTAAAACTAGTTATTCATTATGACTTCTTAAGCGATGATTTATTATTAACAAATTTCAATAAAAATCGGTACTAACACTGCCGAAAATCGTAACCAACGTTTAAATATTCCATCGTCATAATAATATTAGCCTTTCCTTTTTAAATTTTTTTGAACAATTTTGAATGTTAGTATGTTACGATATTTTGCTGAGTAGTATCGATATGATTTAACAAAGATTTACAACATTTTCATTTATTTACATAACATGATATGATTAGAAAAATGTATTCATTATTAATAAAGGATGTATATAAAAGCCATGTTGAAACGGCAGAATTCATGATATTTTCTCAAATTCCTTTTTAATGTTTAACAATTCGCAAAAAGTTACGCTCATTATAAGTTAATATAATTTGGCCTGAAGTGTGTATGTTGTGCAACAATGAAGATTATGTAGTATGTAGTAGTGGAGGCTAATGTTAACTAGTTTCTACAGTGTAACATATTAGAGTTTTGGTGACGGCATTTGGTTGGCCCTACAAAAGAAATATATGATGATAAATTATGACAAAATGTTGAAAAGAAAAAATAATTGTTAGAAAATTGTAAAAAAGTGATAAATTGAAACAAAGTATTTGGAATTTTCGAGGTTCATAGGCACAAACAGCATAGAAGGATGGATGTAAAGTTAAAGCGGAAAAGTATTGGTAGGATGAAATCTGCAAGAAAATAACAAATTCAAATGATGAAAACAGACTAAATAACAGGAAAAAAACAAAACTTAGTAAATCATATACAAACCCGTGGTAAATTATGAAAAATAAAAGAATCAACAGACACTTCAAAAGAAAATCAAAGACAATAGGTACAAAAATGTCGAAACATTTCAAAGAAGCATGAAGTTAGACCAGTACTTTTTGATTCATATCTAATTAAATACTTTATGTGCTGCAATGTGCTCGATGTGAGCTACCAAGTGCTGTATTTGATTTGTATAAGGTATTGATTGCTGTTTTAAGTTGAAGTTAGTTCTACATTTACTTTCCAGGTATTCAAAACTTGTTCTGTGGTGTGCTCGAGTTGTGCTGTAATATACTGTAGATATAACATCGCTTCAGCAGCGCTTTTTACAAAGATGTAAGTTTTTAATTTCTCAACCAATAAATTTAGGAATATTCAATGCTCTACTGAAGTGTCTATGGCACATTGCAGCACAACTCAGCACATCACAGCCAACTTCAGAGCTGATTTCCTGTAAAAAAGTACGCAATAGACTTCAAATTCAAATTAACAGCAACTCTTAATCGTATACTTAAAATTCATTTATTTTTCCAATGCGACACATAATAGGACAAATCCAACTCAAAGCTGCACATATTCTTTTTTAATTAAACACACAAGAGAACAGGTCTTACATGCACATGAAGTTTAAAGTATTTTAGAAAAGAAAAAATATCGAAAATGGAAATAAGATTGATTAGAGGAGCCAGAAATCTCGATAAGTTTATCATAAGTGAACATAAAATCAGAATAATATTCATATTTTTTATTAACTTAGGAATATACATATGTATTGGAGCGAAACCTTTATTTTATAAGCCCATAGGAAGGCCCATTTCAAAGCAGAAATTGAAATATTCAATTCAAAGGCAAATGGTATAAATACTATAGCAGCTAATAGATGAATAGAATTTTACCTATTTGAAAAACATTTAGAATATATCTTATAAGCTACTAATATCAGTGCGCCTTAAATGCAAAAATGAAATAACAACAACAATGTATGTGCTTGATTCAGAATTTGATGATTTTTGGTTTAAAATTTTGTTTATTTTCTATCGATACAAATTAGTGTTCATCAATTCGTGTAACCTAAGACTTATGGCTTAGTTATGCATTCTTAAATCAGTGGCAGCTGAACTGAACTGATTTGAAAATACATAAAAAGTGCAAACATTTAATAGCAGATTATTATACAAAAATAAAATAGAAAAACAAATCAAAATACATTTAAAAAAGATACAGAGGAAAAATGTTTAAATAAAAATAAAAAATAAAAACTATTTAATTCATGCTAATTGCTACATTTAAAAGAATTGATAAAGAGAGAGATGATATTTTACTGATTTAACTATAAATTAAGTATTGAGCCAATTACAATTATGTTTGTTTACTAGTCTTTTACGTGTTTGTTTAACGTTTACAAATTTTAAATACAATAGACTAAAAGCAAGAGGAAACAGAGACTTCGGTGTAGAGGTTGTTTATAACTCTCTATACACCACACAAGTTGTACAACTTACATGTGCTCAGGATGATGACGTATACAGTCAATCAAATCAAGAGGCTTAAGTACACCGGTGCTAATTTTGTGTATAGCTGTGAATAGTGGAAACCTAAAAGTAAAATTTAATTCATAAAGTTTAAATGATTCGATAGTTTCAAAATTTAATTTACTTCTCTTCTAAGCCCTTGGTTTTTAACATATAGTTGACCTCCTCTGCGGTGGGTGGACCTTGCAGTTTTTGACCGTTCAACATTTCAGCCTCCAATTTTTCAAAGGATTTTCCAGTTTTGACAAAAGCTTCAGAAACCTTACGATTGCGACCACCTTAGAGAAAAATTACAATGATTTTTTTTTTCTTCATTTGAATAGCATGAGAAACAAACCATAACAGGTGGTTATCAAATCAGCAACTCCGCAGCTTTCAAAGAAGGTGGATAATTTACAACCTGGATAGAACACATCTACAAAACGTATCATTTCCATAAGACCCAAACGAATGACAGCTGCCTTGGTATTGTCGCCTAAGGCAAGACCATCGACAAAGCCAGCGCCACAGGCAACGATATTCTATACACACGTGTTTTAGATGCTTTAATATAAAATTTATTTCTGTATTTAAAATTATTATACCTTAAGAGCGCCACAGACTTCAACGGCATCAGCATCATCTACAACGACCACTCGAAAATTTCTAGATTGGAATAAATCGCGCAAAACCTTGGAAAATTTGGCATCACGACAGCCGATTGTTGTCTCGCAGAATTGCTCTTCGGCAACTTCATTAGCCAAATTGGCGCCCATAAGCACAGAACATGGAATCTTAACAACAAAATTTGTTGAATGAAATGCTAAAACCATTTACTTTGATAAAAATTTATGTCTCTTCGAATTACCTTAAGATGGCGGGTGATAATGTGTGAAATCAAATCAATGCCACCACCTTCGGCTTTGTCGAAACCCTTGATTAAAGAAATTGCTATGGCACTTGTCTTAATTTTACCCAATAAGGTTTTGCAGAAGTTGGGAATGAACTGATGTGGCACAACAAAAATAAGTATGTCGGCATTTTTAGCAGCTTCAACGAGATCAGGTACAGCAACCTGTAAAAGGAGAAGAAGGATTAATCACGAGCAAGAATTGTTTAGAATATTTACTACAACAAATGTTACAAAATAATGTTCAATAAAAGTGTTTTTTATAGATAACAACTTAAATTTATATCTTTTGGACATTGAGTAATACACTAGTGTCAACAAGTGTGCAGAACACTAAAACAATAAATTGCATTCATTTATACATACTTTATGTAGAAATATGACAAGTAAACTTGTCTAATTTAAAACAAAAAAAAAGCACACCTCACCTTTGTTGTTAACTATTGAATTATTTTATGGCAATACACGATAAAGTCAATATATTATCAATAAAGATAAGAGAAATGTTGATCGAAGTGCCACTAATCTTTATTTAAACTGGAATTAAAACAATTTATGTACATATGGTTAAAGGAGTATGATGAAGATAATGGCTACAATGAATAAGATAAAAAGAAATGAGAAAGGTGAACTTTAAAGCGGTTTAGTTTTTAATTGAACTTGGCGGTAACGATTTAGTTTAATATTGATATTTATGAATATGAAGTCAGTTCCATTATTGTTTTTTTTACGAACATTTAACTTACTTATCATCTATCTGCATTGCGGGCTTACAAATATCCTCTCTTATATCATAGAGATTTGATTATTGATTGTTTTTAAACTATCATAAATAAGTTGAAATCCAGAACTTTTCTGATCAGTTACTTTTAAAAAGTGTTTTATACACTCAAGTGACATTAACAAATTAATATCCACGAAATTACTCATCTGTCGATTTTACAATGACCCATAATTGACCTGTATCAATTATTTACTTTTAAAACCAACAAAAAAAAATGTTGGTTGCGATAATGGTTATGGGCAACCAAAAAAAAAATTTGGTTACGATAATGGTTATGGGCAAACAAAAAAACATTTTGGCTGCGTTAATGGTTATGGGCAACCAAAAAAGCATTTAGGTTGCGATAATGGGTACGGGCAACCAGAAAAAATATTGTTAACATAATGGTTATGAGTTTTTTCTAATAATAAATCTTAAATTTTGCAACCTTTTTGACTTTTTCAAAGAAAATAATTGTTATTTTAAGTCCCTGATTACATCATTTAAAAGGTCAGAAAAAAGACATTAAAGGTCAATTAGTTTCATTAATTGGTCAGCGATAGACAATTTTTTATTCGCTGTTAAAGTTTTTCAAGGTCACCCAGAAATGTTGGCACCTCATCATCAATAAAATAAAAAATAATACCTGAACTCAATAGAAAATTGTCTGGTGATAATTGGTGAGCATAAATAAATAATTGGTCAATCGAATTTCATAACTAAAATAATTAATTATGTTCAGGCCCATCGAACTGTCAGGGCAGTGAGCGCTTCCCCACCATGAACTCCAGAAAGTAGGAGTATGATTTTTTGTTATATAGTTGTAATTAATTTTGAATGCTATTAATAAAAATTTATATTTATTTAATTTATTAATATTGACAAGAAAAAACTTGTTCATACTTTCTTCAATAAATGTATTGTTTTAAATTCAAACAAGAAAATTATATCACCTTGAAAAAATGTTGAGCTTTTTTTATATCAGACTCAACTCAAATTATTTAAAAAGTTAACTTTAGAAAATTCTGATTATTTATTAATTTTATTTGTAAGCTCTTTCGAGAAAATTTACTCTTTCTTACGGAGTTTTTATTTATTAGGTAGGCTGCATGTGAGAAGAGGAGCATAACAGAAAAAAAAAGAAAAAAGATACAGTAGTTTCGACTATGTCGTAACACAAGAGGTAGAATTAGTCAATTCGCTTTTGATGACATCTTTTTTAAAAACTATTTAGCAAAATATTTATTCCATACACCTGAGCATATGACCTTTAAAAGAGTGCCGGAGAGGGTTAATATGTATGACCGACCCCCATTACTTTTGCAAAAGGAACATTTTTGCCTTTGACACCTATTCTCTCCGACCACTCCTTAGGGGGGCTCCCATACAAATTTTATGGTTTCTGTTTATTTATTCCATACACCTGAGCATATGACCTTTAAGAGAGTACCGGAGAGGGTTAATATATATGACCGACCCCCATTACTTTTGCAAAAGGAATATTTTTGCCTTGGACACCTATTCCCTCCGACCACTCCTTAGGGGGGCTACCATACAAATTTTATGGTTTTGTCGATAAAACCGGGAACTGTCGATAAATAGGTAGCAAGTTTAAGCAAACAAAAACATCAAATGTTGGCTTTATATTTCATGTAATTGTGTAAAATTTATATAAGTTAGAGAGTTCTAACATGAATTTTTGTCGCATTGAGGATCAAGCAGACCAACAAGTGCTAACATCAACATTGTACGATCAGTACTTAAGGCCTACCAAAGGCTCAAAAAGTTATATAAATAACGACAGCTGATACCGACACTTTCAACCACCCTACTTACCTCCGAGAATGACGTATTCTACGTCAAAACAAAAATAAAATGAGCATAACAGAAAACAAAAAAACTTTGAACATAATCTTTTTAAAAAATTCATTTTTTACAGCAGTTAAATAGAACGTTATCTCTGATGGGGTAATGTCACGAACAATCTAGTTATAATGTAAAGTTATTTTTAAACATTATAAAGATTCCATAAAATAAACTATTTCAGAAAATATTCTATACAAGTAACAATAAATTATTTTACTATAAATAAAGTCGCAATATTCAATGGATATGACACTATGCTACGTTTTTATTTACAGATGTCAGAACTAGCACATTGTTTTTTTTTTCAAAATTTTGTTGACCCGTGTGTTTGCAGAAGATTGATAGTCACTTAACTAAAAAATAATCGCAAACTTCAAAAGTTAAAAGTACATTTTTTTAATGATAACGAATCTATCAAAAAAATTATATGATTAAATACGCACATCATAAGAGATGTGTTTTTATTTAGGTGTCGCTTATCATTTAATAAAGGCGACAAATAAACTGCTCACTATAAGCAATTAAATGTATTTGTTTCCAACCGCTTAGTTTTTTAATTTGGTAACTGATATGATTTTTCATATAAATACAGTATGAATAGTTCAATTCTTATATAATATTTAAATTATACTTTTTTTTTACATTATAAGGCTTGCAAACTACAAAAATCGGTTTTTGATATCAATATATTTTCAGTACATTTAGCAAATTTGAGCTTTATCGACACATAAATTTGTCATCTAAATCGTCAAAGTTAATACATATTAACTTAATATATTATTTGGTATATTAGTTAATACTTTTTTGCTTCGCATTTAAACGGAGGCGACCACTCAGGTAGTCATTGATGTACTTGGAAGACACTCAATAATATATTTGGGAACATTGACAGAGGTTCTTTTATATATTTTTACAACACAGACTTCGGATAGAATGTACTAGAAGTATTGGCGTCTTTTTAACACAACTCAACTGGCTTTAAATCAATTGAGATCGCAGCATATTTGGCTGTGTGCTTATGCAATGAAGGAAGTTTAAGCATTTTAAAAGATATAAACGAAATGAATATTGCAGGTTGTAACCGCAGCTTCAGTTATTCACAAGAAATAGATAATCGACGCGTAGACCAACAAAATCGACGCAGTGCGTTGTAGGTTAAGATAGATTGAAAAGAAGAGTTGAAAGCTCAAAACGAAGGATATGAAGAAGAAAGAGGATTGTTGGAATCGCTGATTAAGCAGTGAGAAGTTTAAAAAATTATATCGCTCATTCCAAAAAAAGTCCAAGAGCCAACTGGTCAAAATGAATACCAGATTCGTGTTCAGCAGGTCAAAATACTCGAACTTTTTTTTTTGTGTGTCGGTTTAATATGAAATTATTCATGAAAAAACGGAAACCTCCCAATGCCTTACAGTTTGTGTCCCGATGCCATACGTGTAATATTTGAATATTTACATTCAATATTTGTAAAAAAACTCATGATAATTACAAATTAGCTGAAATGCGGGGAAATCTTTGTTCAAATTTAAAGCAAAAATTATAAGTTGTAACAAGTTACTGAACAATAATTTTGCAAGGTAATGTAATATAATATTGTTGTCTAACGAGTTATGTGCAACGCTGAGTATTGCGACATGATTAAAATAGTATTAAAAATTTTATCATTCACACAATCATTCATTAATTGCTGACTTTAGCTGGTGTTTAGCAGAGCTCAACTGAAGTGTTGCACAATTGAAGTGATCAAGTTTTCTGTTAAATATTAATATAAATCGATTTACCTGACTAGGTAAGAAAATTTCTTCAAAAGGTTGATTCAAAATAAATCAACTAAAATATGGCAGCAGCGTTAAGATTTTTTAAAAATTAAAAAAAAATCAAAACAAATAGCAACCAACAACTTAACAACAGACTTATTAGAATTCAAGCTTTGTTAATGTATGCATTTTTTTTTTTAACCTAGCCACTAACAAAAAATTTACAAAAATAAAATGAAAATTTGAAAAGTTGCCAAAAAAACAAAAACAAAAAAGCGTATTTTTATGTGCTACACAAAAATACATACAACAAATATTTCGGCGTCTCAGCAGTTGAATGTCAGCAATTATAATGAGGTATTTAAAATTGTAGTTTTATGGAGCCAGTGTGCTAAGCCGGCAACTAGGAGTCTTTAATAAACAACAAGTTTTATTTGCTTACAAGCAGATGCCAGAGTTTATGAATGACAACTGATGAACTGAATAAGTAAACATCATTAAACCGGGTACTTGTTTATTATAAATGCTGTGGCTTAAGTTCAGTCAACTTTTTTACAGTGCTAAAAGTTAAACTATAATAATATTAAGTCAAATTAAATAGTGTTTATTTTATTGAACACATATGCAGTTCTAAATTTATTTAAATAACATCAGTTGAAGAGATAGTTTAAAAAATAAGCATGCATTGCAAGTATTGTTTAATCGCTGTGCTGTGCTTAAGTTAAATGCTTACAGTTTTATGGAATAAAAACTGAGCACAGCTGTTTAAATTGCAGCAAAATACGTTATATAATACGATTGCATGAAGATATTGACATGAAATTAGGGGGGAAGACCCTCCAGAACTTTAAATTTTTTAATTTTGTTTCTACTTTAAAAATTAACTTACAACTTAAAGAATATATTTGCAGTGTTTTGCTTTAAAAATGCATTTACAACCTAAAGAATATATTTGCAGAGCTCAATAGAAAGTTTCTAGAAAGTAATTAAAGTGATGAGCGTCGGAAGTATCGAAAACAAGAACGAAAACTTTAATCGCATTTTTCACAAAACATTTTTTCCCCGCGCTGTGGAATATAACTTAAAAAGTAATTAAGATGTCAACTTGAAATTTTGTCCAGATATTCTCCAAGGTATTGGCCTTTGCATACTTCGAAAATTTTGTATTCATTATTATTAGATAAATTGTTTTTAACAATTAAAAAAAAATTGTAATTTTTTTTCTTTTTGTTTTTCGTAAAAAAATAGGTGCATGCAAAGCGAAAAAATGAATTATTTTTTATTTCATAAATTGTTCTCGAAGTTTCAAATAAAAATTTAAGTTCGTTCTAATGTTATGAACGATTAAGTGAGTGAGTGTCCCTCGTTAAGTGCCGGAGAGCGTGGCATGTAAAACGGAGAGGTCAGTCAGCTTGAAAGGCAATCGTTACTGTATTTGGAAGGCGGAAAACGTTGATAGATGTTCTTTTATTTATTTGTTTAAATAGAAACTAGGATTTCTATCCTAGATGTATTGGCAAGTTTTTAAAAAAGCTTTTTTTTTTTGTTAATTTTTTTTTTTAAATGCGTTTTTCTCGAAAGCGATTTTTTTTTTAACTTTGTGCACACTCTAGCTTAAAAATTTATCAAGCAGTCATTTTTCAAAATTTACAGTTTTTTATACTTTTACGCTCTATATGATCCTGAATTAGAAATAACATTGCTTAAAGTATTTTTGTATTGTAAAAAATTATAAAAAATGGCAATAAATTATAACGTTTTGTTAAAACACTCCTAAGAAATACAATTGTCAAGTAGGGGGATTTTAGGTTTATATAGAAGAAGGAGCTTACTATGATGAGTAGCTTACATGGCAGCTGATATCTTTCGAATTTTTCAAGGGAATACTTGCAAAAATTACAATATTTACGTAAATATTTGTCCTTTTTTGACAATAGTCCTTTTTGTTGACAAAAAAAAAAAAATAATGAAAATCACTAAAAGAAACTACGTCCTCCCCCTTAAATAAATTTTTTAATACAGTCAAATACGACCTTTTTGAAACTACTAAACAATTTTTATTTTGTGGCGTCCGTGGCGTAGTTGGTTAAAGTGCGTGGCCGCTATGTCAACGAACTTTGGAGACCCAGGTTCGAACCCAAGCAGCGACAGAAAATTATTTGAATTAAAATAATTTTTCTGTACGGCCGCCACCTCTCTGCAGACAATGGCAAACCTCAGAGAGTAATAAAAATGCCATGTAAAGCTTCTTAAGAATAAGAACATTTCGTTCATCGCCGTTCGGAGTCGGCGTTAAGCTTGTAGGTCCATTTCTCGGTCAATTGTGTAAAAACTTAATAACACGCACAACACAATTGATCATAAGAAGCTAGGTCAAAGTCCTTTCAAGGGCTGAAATGGCCAGTTATTTATTTTTTTTTTTATTTTAAACAATTTTTATATAAATAAAATTGAGTTCAAACGGACCCTCTACATCAATTCAGCGTATTTCACGAGTTAACTTTATAAAGGGGTTTATTGAAAATCGCTCTTATCAACGTTTTAAAGTTCAAATAAGTCTTATCATTCAATAATTTCTATCAACAACCAACCAACCAAAATTGAATCTTTATATTTGCACTTCGTATAATTTAAAAAAAAAAAACATTTTTATCATTTATCAAAGAAAGTAAAAACAAAACAATCCAAAGTTGAAAAAACCCAACTACAAAAAATGCTTCGCTTCAATATTCAAAAGCAATCTTTGGCACCCAGTTAAATGATTTGAAAAAAAAAAACAATAATTATATAACAATTTAGAATTTGTGCAGAATAAGCAAGTTATTGAAATGAAATGAAAAGAAATGAAGCAGAATATAAAGGTAATCTTTAAATAACTTTGTATGGCAACATTTTTTGCACAAAGCAAAAACAACACAACTACTAACAACTGATGCTACTACAACGAGAAGAAAAGCAAACCTGTTCATGTCCTTGACCTACACTATTTAATTTCCTGTGTAGTTGAAATGCAAAAATAAAAGTAAGTGAAAAGAAAAAAAAAAAAGTGAAACAAGCCAAATGCGAGCAAAAGGGAAACAACACATACGATTCTGCACAGAATATGTGCTAACAAAATAAGCGCCAAAAAGACATCATGTTGATCTTGAGCAAGACCACAATGCATTTGTTGCCATCAAACATGTCATTGTCAGAAGGAGAGTATCTAGGTGATTAGATAATTTAGCCAAAGTATGTGACAGATTTACGTAAGCGTTGCTACTCTAGCATTATAACTAAACAAAATTTTAGAAGAAATACTGTTGGACCTTGAAAAGTTCTAAACTATTTAATGGCTTGCTCAGATGCTTTAATGTATAAACAATAAAAAGTTCTCACCTTTAATGGGCACATATTTCTAAAGGCATGCTTAATTAGTTTTATTTCTTAAAACTATTGGCGCGGACAATTTGATGGCTATGCATGGTTAAGGCAAATTTAAAATGTTTAAAAATTAGCTCCACCGGGCACACAAAAGTAAACCGGCTTTCAAATAATTTTACTTTACAAGGCTTTTTATTAGGCAGAATATATTTATACTAGTTTTCATCCCATTAGAAACGCTAGTAATGTGTGGGAGTAGCGGTGACTAGGCGTGTTTATGTTGCATTTTTTAACACTTTAATTTGCATTCTTGCTCTTTGTTTGTTACATAAGCGTTTGTTTTATTAAATCATAAACTTGAAAATCACCTCATTTTTAGTGGACGCATAAATCCTACACAAATGTCAATGAATTTGTTTTGATATATTTTACTTACCACATTTTCTGGCAACTTGTGTCCAGGCAGATATTTAACATTTTCGTGTGTGGTATTGATAATTTCAGTCAATTTTTTACCATTAATGACTTCCTCATAGACATACATTGTAACGCGATCCTCGAATTCTGGCAGAGTTGCTGCATTGACTCCAACGATTTTAGCAATAGCGGAACCCCTGAAAGTTGTAGAATTATATAATATGCGGGTGTGCAAAAAGATTGAATCAATATGCAAACTTTGCAAGAAGTTAATCAAACTTACCAGTTTCCGGAACCTACAATGCACACGTTAGTTTTCTCGGCCATTTTTTATAACAAAAATTGTTATCAAACTAGTGCGTATTTAAAAAATCAACTAAAAATTATTAAAATCGCTGGGATGACTAGTGAAGCGGTTGTGCAGTTTAGCCTCTTATGTGACACATTTAACACTGACAACGAAGATATGGCAACTGAAAGTATCAAGACCGATTATATGAGCAGCTGGTGCTCCCTCCCTACTTTTGTTCGTTGTTATCGCTCACTCTCTTTCGGTTAGCGGAGTCGGTTCTTTTAATGAAATGTAGGGGCCAGCGGTGCTAGGGATATATGTTGTTGCCGATATACGCAAGTTTCGCGTTGGTACTGTTACGTTGTTTATGTTAGATTTCATAAAGCGCAGCTGCTTAACCTAGGGACAGACATGAAGTTCTTTATTTTTGTCACTTTCAATTTTATTTTATAAATAAAGCAATATAGAACGACCATTCAAAAAGACTGTTTGTATATAATTGTGTTTAAGCACTTACCTTTGATTTATCTTATTTGACTTGCACTCTTTTTTACAATACTTTCTGTAGAAAGATATAATTTGTTTTTTTTAAAACAAATGCAAAACTAATCCATACTATCACAAAAATTCTTTTAATTTCACGTTCGTGAAGATAGCGACGATTTTTAAGTTGACAGTTGGTGTCAATTTTTGTAACCTCCTAGCACAGGGTGTTCTTCATGGAGATTGAATAAGTTGCTTTTTACAAATTTGGTTAAGATTTAAAAAAAGTATTGACTATTGATAACAAACATATTCAAAATATTTTTATACCAATATAAATATTATTGCTTTTATACTTATTGAATTATTTCAATATACATATTTATTTCAAACCTAACATTTAATAGTTTTCTAAACTTAGGGCTGCGCAGCTGAAAAGTAGGTATTTTCAAAAGCAAGACCCTATCTCTGTGGGAACAGATTCCCTACCAGATCGAATTCAAAATAAAAAACCATCGCTGGCATCACAAGCGTTTTCTGTACACATAATACCTAAGTCCCTGTAAAATGAATATTATAAAATATATAATTTTTTAACACCAAAACCAACTCTCGATCTGTATTGCAACAGATTCCATATCAGGTCATCATCCATCATCCAAAAAAACTGCAGCTGGCCATTTTAAACAAATTCCTTATCATGTCGTTGTCCATTTGGACAATATCGTTGATAGCTTCTTAAGCAAGGCTTTGCTTTGCATATCCCACCTATGTAGTTGGAAGGTGGCAACTTTTATAATATTTAAACCCCAAAAAGATTCCTCTTAGTGTATTAGAATAGATTCCATACCATGTCGTAGCACATTTTGGAATTGGCACAACTAAAATTCGATATTTTTTAAAAATATTTTTTGAGATACGACCAGTACCAATCATTGAAGGGTTTTTTATTTTCTTTGACAGTTTAAAAAGATTGCATTAAAAAAACATTATATAATAAATCTCTTCTGAAATATTAGTTACATTCCCATGGTCGTTGATCTAGAGCGCGGCTCTATTTTATTCACAAAACAAAAATTAGAACCAGCTCTTTTCCTGGCTCTATTTCTGATCTGAAAATGCTGCCAAGTTTAATGCATTTTTTGTTAAAAACGAACATAGTTGGCAGATCTAAAATATGCTATTTTGTATTGAATTCTATTGTTATCAAACAGCTGTTTCAAAACAGTGGTGCCAAACTGTTATAAAGTTGAACTATTAATTGAACATAGACCAGATATTTACGCTACGACAAATCTTGGAGAAGACCCTAGAAAAACAGATCGACATACACCATCTTTTTGTCGATTATAAAGCCGCCTTCGACAGTCCAGCGGCACGATATTCTACAAAAGTATTATGCTGCTGGCGTATGCTGATGATATCGATATCATTGGCCATAATATGCGCGAAGTCAGCGCAGCATTCTCCAGATTAGCGAAAGAGTCAAGTCGAATGGGTCTTGCAGTGAATGCAGATAAGACGAAATACCTAGTGTCAACAAATAAACAGTCCCAGCGTCTTGGAAACCACGTCACTGTTGACAACATCTCCTTCGAGGTTGTTAAGGACTTCGTCTACCTGGGATCCAGCATTAACTCTTTCAACGATGTTAGTATTGAGATAAAACGAAGGATAACTCTTGCCAACAGGTGTTACTTTGGGCTAAGTAGGCAATTGAGAAGCAGAGCCCTCTCTCGACGAACAAAACTCACGCTCTATAAGTCACTAATCATGCCCGTCCTATTATATGCAGCACAAACCTGGACGTTAAGCAGTTCTGATGAAAAGACTCTGGGAGCCTTCGAGAGAAAGATCCTTCGTAAAATCTTCGGTCCAATCTGCGTCAATGGCGAGTACCGAATTCGATGGAACCACGAGCTGTATGAGCTGTACGCTGACATCGACATAGTTAAGCGCATTAAAATCGAGCGGCTCCGCTGGCTAGGTCATGTTGAGCGAATGGAAAACGACGCTCCAGCGAAAAAAATATTCGATTCGGTGCCCGGTGGTGGTCAACGCAGAAGAGGACGCCCACATCTTCGTTGGAAGGATCAGGTGTTGGATAACTTGACCACGCTTGGTGTTTCCAACTGGCGCCAGCAAGCGCAGAACAGAAATGGCTGGCGCAATTTCTTATACGAGGCCAAAACCGACTTACGGTTGTAAGCGCCAGATAAGTAAGTAAGTAGTATTAATTGAACTATTAAATGCAGCTATTAAAGAAATGTTCAAACTAATGAAATAACAGATATAACAAAAATATGTAACATATTGTAAATGTATTTTTTAAATATATGTGGATATACACACAGGGTAGCTAGACCATATTGCGTGCAAAGTATAATTAATTACATTTGTGAATATAATATATAATTTATTTCTATAATGTTTTATTTCCTTAAAGATTGTTAAATTTTGTGTAGATATTTTTTTTTAGTTAAGAATTGTTTCCAAAGGTTCAGATAGCATTTTGGGTATTCTTTAAAAATATGGAAAACATCCATTATTTTATGACAATTATTGCATTGAAGTGGATTGGAATGGTTGTAGTAATTTTGAGAGTTGAATAAAACTCTACCAACTCTCAGGCGAGCAAGCAAAATGCATTGATATCGGTTGAATTTATGATGATTTCTTGGTGTATTTAAGCTAGGATCATACTGATTTAGAAAGCAATTAGAATTATTATTTAAATTTTATAAAATTCATTATTTTACAAATGCGTTTTATGGTACATTGGAAATATGGCATTTCAAATACTAATGACATTTTGAGTATTTATATTCCTGCATTGTCTGCATGTTCATTACCTATAATATCATATGTGATGCTATAATGGTATCCATACAACAAGAATAGTTTGTTGAATTTAAGGATTTCTGATTATATTTCTTATTAAATCGCTGCATTTATTGCAGAAAATTCAGCCGAAAAGATTCTAGAAAATGTAGGTAGTCAACATGAGTTATAAACTTTATTTGATTATTGACCAATTTATGTTAGGTATATGTTCAACAACTGCATATGAGGTTAAGGGGGGAAACGCAGCCAGAGGCCGAAAAAAAAGGCCATGTTTGTGAATTTTTTCAAGGAAACCTATGGGATATTTTTAAATGAGGGTTTTATACCTAAAAATATACACATTCAAGAGTATTTTTAGTTTTTTTTTATTAAAAAAAATAATATTAAGGTCGATACGCATTTTTTGTAGAGCGTTCTGAAAAAAGGTGAAATGCGGTGACCAACATTGCTCCTCCTTATTTCATCAGAAACAAAAAAATGAAATATATTATTAAACGAGATACTTAAAACTCGTACTTGTCATGGTTGTTTTTGAAAATATTGCTTTTTCACAAAATGGTGGACTTTCGAACGTAAAAAAACGATTTTCGACCAAAAATTCGTCATAATTTTGCCTTTAAAAAATGAACGAAACTACAAAAAAAAAATCCTATGACAAGTACGAGATTATTATGAATAAAATAAGCCTGCAAAAAAATAAAAACGATCGGTTCACTGAGCTTCGAGAAATCTTGGTCACCGACTTTGAAAACATGGTTTCGAGAAAAACGAGTTTGAAAATAAGCGCCAGCACTGTGTGCTCTAGAAGGCGGTTCACTCACTAGGCTATAACTTTGTTATTTTTTGAGATATCGACTTGAAATTTTCACCACATATTCTTGAGACTTAAGGCTTTAAAAAAAATGTTGGAAAAAAGGTGTGACTGCGTTTCTCTCCTTGATGTTGATATGATCCATCGGTATAAAGTTCAGTTTTTGCTGAGCAGTTATTGAGTTTTTCTGTAACCATTTTCTTGTAAGGGTCAGGGCTAGTATTTAATTTAAAATAAGAAGTAAAGCTGTAGTCAATAGTTCTCTTTATATTAATACTTCAACTAAAACTTTCGTTAGTTTTTTTTAGGAATAGGCATATTATTTTTCATTAGATGAGCAACAAATTTATTGATAGCATTTTATTTGTTTTTGGTTTGGTGTTGATGTTTAGCCAAAATGTGGTATGTAGACTGGTTTTTGGGTCATTCAATTCGTAGAGACAAGACAGATGTTATGTTAAGAAGCGCTGAGGATTTAGATTCCATTCTTAGAGACAAGACAAATGTTATTTTTATTTATTATTTATTATTATTAGCCCAGGAACAGTTCAAAAGCAAATGTTTAAAGCGGCATTTATTTTGTAAAAATTTTTATTGGAAGTCCAGCCAACAAATAGTAATAGTGTTGAATTAATTTATGTGTTAACTTTTAACATATTTCGATAGCTGTTTCAATATGTGAACTTGTTGCTTAGAGCAAATTAGTTCAAAAATATTATTAATTTTGCTTAGTTTCCAGATGATGTATTTTATATGATCGTTCCATAGTAAATTTCTACTAAAAAGCATTCCTACAATTCTCATATTTGTTTTGAGAGGAATAACGATGTAAATTTATTATCAGTCAAAATTCCATTTGTTGTCGAAAATCGATGAATGTGACCATCATGTAGTATTTTCCACTCAATCGTCGCAGCAGTTGTTTGGCCAAGTCATGAGGTATAAGGTCTGTTTCCGTACTTTACACTGTGTAAGATTTGTGTAAAACGTGTGCTAGAGAGTAAAAACGAAATGTGAGAATAGTTGCAAAAGTACGGAAACAGCTTCTAGTAAGTTTCGAGCACAAAACAGCTGATTTTGACTGCAGACGGCAGCACAAAATTTAAAACACTTTCACTCAAATTATTAAAAGCCATTTTTAATGCAAAACTGAACAATTACTTAATTTTTATTTATTACTATTTATTTATTGTACGTAAATTCCTTTTTAGGCACACAATTTGTGAGTTTATTTATCGCAAAACATAAACAATTATGAAATGTAATTTGACATTTGCTTCTTCTTATTGATGCTTATTCTTCTTGATGCTTGTTCTTACTTTACTCGAAGTCTTGAGTTCTAGCACACTCTGTGCACTTTGTGTGCTCGAGAGAGCGATTTTATGCTTGTTCTTCTTCTCCCATTTTTTACACAGAAAGTACGGAAACAGAAAATAGCGTCCCACAAGTTACACAGTGTGCGTACGGCAAAGAACTAAGAGATAAGGAAGCGGTGAAGTTGAACAGAAATGAAGTATTTTACAAATACAATGAAGTTAATGCAAATACATAAACATTCAAACAGGGCCGCATTAGGTTATATCATAAATAAAGGCGAAAACTTTTTGGTGTTCAGACGTATTTTTATTATTTAATTTTTATTGTATTTGAAATCAAAGGTA
Source organism: Pherbina coryleti (assembly GCA_943735915.1). Classification (NCBI taxonomy): domain Eukaryota; kingdom Metazoa; phylum Arthropoda; class Insecta; order Diptera; family Sciomyzidae; genus Pherbina; species Pherbina coryleti. Next base: position 14,231,642 of record OX030949.1, read on the forward strand.
TTTTACAAAAAATGCCAAAAATACGGGACACATTTTTTCCCGGCAGGACACTTAAAAAAATCTTGCAAAATACGGCACGTCCCGTGAAATACGGCACATATGGTACGACTAGTCGTTCGTCTCATTAGCATATTTTCGGGTGCAAAAATTGTGTACGGGGTAACCTAGTATTTAATATAGGATATCACTGTCATATATAAATTTTTGACCGAAAAAATAAGTCATATATTAACTTCTATTTTTAACCGAAAAATAAACATATTTTAACTGGTATTTTTGACCGAATAAATAAAAGTAAATAATAAAAAAAAACAACAAAAAAATCGGTGAAATAACCATTATTTATTGACTTTTTTGAAGAAATTTATAACAGTTACGGTCCCTGATTAAAACTTATCTTCAATCAAAAAAAAATTAGGGCCCTAATGTTTGCCACCCTAAGGAATAAATGCGCTCATGAAGCTGAACTTTTGTTTTGACAGAAGCTCTTGCACATGACTCATGCACACAAATGGCGGGAAATCAACAAGCTATAAAGCAAGATTACCTGTGAAACTAAACCTCCTTATTATGTGTTTTTTGTGAACTTTCACAACTTTTCACGGCACAACGCATGCTTATTTAATTTTTTATTTTATTTATGTTCGTTTTAAAACAATTTATAGCGATGACAATCGCTAATTATTTAATATTTTAATGTTTTTTCACCACTCATTTTCTTTGTTTTGATGTGCAAGAGCTTATGTCAAAAAATCGTGCTCTATCTCGCTTGAAAAATTCTTCAACACACGCATAGAATGTGTGAGTAGAACACCACTTCCTTATATTTTATTTCTATGGCGTACGGAAACAGACCTATACTGTTAGTCTTTCATCGCTTGATATTTGCTTTTACTTTTGAAACGCTTCCTAACTGTCAATATATTTAATGAAAATCGCGTGCGAGAATGTGTTGGTTTATTTACTATTTTTGTTATTAGATTTCAACAAAAACGTTTTAAATAATTAATATTACTTTTAACCGGACTATTCATTGTTATGGTTGAAAAAGCAGGTGATAAACACTGGGATAGTGATCCGAAATCATGGTCAAAACCCATTAAACCACTCGAAGAAAAGTGGAAGCTGGTGCCAGCATTCCTTCAGGTTAAGGGACTGGTGAAGCAGCACATAGATTCCTTCAATCATTTCGTCAATGTGGATATAAAGAAAATAGTAGAGGCGAATCAGAAAGTAATTAGCGATGCAGATCCAATGTTCTATCTCAAGTACTTGGATGTGCGTGTGGGCACGCCGGACGTTGAGGATGGTTACAACATAACCAAGTCAACCACACCGCACGAATGCCGACTGCGGGATATTACCTACTCTGCGCCCATAACTGTGGATATTGAGTATACACGCGGTTCACAGCGTATCATACGCAACAATCTACTTATAGGCCGAATGCCGGTAATGCTTCGGTCCTCGAATTGTGTACTAAGTGGAAAGTCTGAATTCGAATTGGCTAAAATGAACGAGTGCCCCTTGGATCCGGGTGGTTATTTCGTAGTACGTGGACAGGAAAAAGTGATACTCATACAGGAGCAGTTGTCGTGGAATAAAATGATTACAGAAGAGTTCAATGGAACAGTGCAGTGTCAGGTTACCAGTTCAACACATGAGAAAAAATCGCGTACTTTGGTGTTGAGCAAACATGGAAAATATTACTTAAAACATAACTCCATGATGGACGACATACCAATAGTGGTAATTTTCAAAGCTATGGGTGTTATTTCCGATCAAGAAATCATGTCATTAATTGGTACGGATGCGGAAACGCAAAATCGTTTTGCCACCTCGTTGCTAGAAGCATTTCAATTGAAGGTATTCACACAGCAGCGTGCTCTCGAATATATGGGTGAGTAGCTTATGGAAGATGACAGAATATATCCGAAAGCAATTTTATGTCATTCAAAGGTACTAAACTGGTGGTAAAACGTTTCCAAAGTGCGACCACCAAGACACCCGCTGAGGAAGCACGTGAGCTTTTGACTACAACGATTCTGGCGCATGTTCCAGTCGAAAATTTCAATTTTCAAATTAAGTGTATTTATGTTTCGCTTATGGTGCGTCGTGTCATGGCCGCGGAGTTGGATAGCAGCGCATTCGATGATCGAGATTACTATGGTAACAAGCGGTTGGAATTAGCTGGTTCACTTATTTCATTGATGTTCGAGGACTTGTTCAAGCGTATGAATTGGGAGCTTAAAATGATAGCAGACAAAAATATACCCAAAGTTAAGGCAGCTCAATTTGATGTTGTAAAGCATATGCGTGCTGCACAGATCACAGTCGGCTTGGAGTCTGCAATTTCTTCGGGCAATTGGACTATAAAACGTTTCAAGATGGAACGTGCTGGTGTCACGCAGGTCCTTTCTCGTCTAAGCTACATATCTGCGTTGGGCATGATGACGCGCGTCAACTCACAGTTTGAAAAGACACGTAAAGTGTCTGGACCACGTTCGTTGCAGCCAAGTCAATGGGGTATGCTATGTCCGTCAGACACACCTGAAGGCGAAGCTTGTGGCTTGGTAAAGAATTTGGCACTTATGACACACATCACCACAGAAGTTGATGAGGCGCCAGTCATACGCCTAGCTTTCAATGCCGGTGTCGAAGATATTCGTTTGGTTGGTGGCGACGCCATTAACAACGCAAAAGTCTTTCTGGTTTTTATTAACGGTATGTTGTATGTTTTAATTTTTATTTATTAGTCTTTGAACCTGAAATCCGAAGACTTCCAATACTATAAAAAGAATTACATTTAACTAAGTCTCGTTGCTTAAAATTAAAAAAAAGTTTTTAGTACATATTTTCAAAACCTCTATCAACTACTTGCAGGTAATATTCTGGGTCTAACCATTAGCTACAAACGACTAGTTCAGGTCTTTCGCATGATGCGCCGCAAGGGTCGCTTAGGACCCTTTGTTTCCATACACACATCCCACACGCAACGTTGTGTTTACATACATACCGATGGCGGTCGTCTTTGTCGCCCCTACATTATTGTAATACGTGGTCGTCCAGCTGTTGAACAGCAACACATTGATGAAATGAAACGCGGCATACGTAAATTTGAAGACTTCCTACATGACGGCTTAGTGGAGTATCTCGATGTCAATGAGGAGAATGATTCCTTCATTTCATGTCATGAATCGGACATAAATCCGGATAGCACAACGCATTTAGAAATTGAACCTTTTACATTACTCGGGGTGTGTGCAGGTCTAGTACCCTATCCCCATCACAATCAAAGTCCGCGTAACACCTATCAATGCGCTATGGGTAAACAGGCGATGGGCGTGATTGGATACAATCAAAAAAATCGCATAGATACACTTATGTATAACTTGGTTTATCCTCAAGCACCTATGGTTAAGTCAAAAACCATTGAATTGACAAATTTTGACAAGCTACCCGCGGGTCAAAACGCTACAGTGGCTGTTATGAGTTATTCCGGCTACGATATTGAAGATGCGCTCATTTTGAATAAGGCATCTATCGACCGCGGCTATGGACGCTGTTTGGTCTATAAGAATTCAAAGTGTACTGTTAAACGTTATGCCAACCAAACGTATGATCGCATCATGGGTCCGGTCAAGGATGCGCTCACCAATAAAGTGATATTAAAACACGATGCTTTGGATACAGATGGCATTGTGGCACCGGGCGAAATGGTGGTCAATAAACAAGTATTGATAAATAAAGAAATGCCCGCAGTGACATCAATTAACCCAATAGAACAAGCAGGACAAGCCTCGCAGGTAATCTTACGAAAAAAATACAATATATTAAATTCTACAATAAGTAACCTTTTTAATTGTTCTTAAGATCGCTTACACTGCTGTGCCTATTTCATATAAAGGACCAGAACCCAGTTACATTGAGAAAGTTATGGTTTCTGCTAATGCCGAGGAAGATTTCCTGATAAAAATACTTCTGCGTCAAACGCGACGTCCGGAAATTGGTGATAAGTTTAGTTCTCGGCATGGTCAAAAAGGTGTCACAGGCCTCATTGTGGATCAAGAAGACTTGCCATTCAATGACTTTGGCATTTGTCCAGATATGATCATGAATCCGCATGGGTTTCCTTCGCGTATGACTGTGGGCAAGACACTCGAACTACTTGGTGGTAAAGCTGGGTTATTAGAGGGTAAATTTCACTATGGCACCGCTTTTGGTGGTTCCAAATGCAAAGACATACAAGATGAGCTCTTTAAACATGGTTACAACTACATGGGCAAAGATTACTTCTACTCTGGCATAACAGGCGAATCGCTGGAGGCATATATCTACTCTGGACCCGTTTACTATCAAAAATTAAAGCATATGGTACAGGATAAAATGCATGCACGTGCTCGCGGGCCCAAGGCGGTGCTTACGCGTCAACCCACTCAAGGCCGCAGTCGTGAAGGTGGCTTGCGTTTGGGCGAAATGGAACGCGATTGCTTAATTTCTTATGGAGCTAGCATGTTGATTATGGAACGTTTAATGATATCGTCCGATGCCTTCGATGTGGATGTTTGCAAAACATGTGGACGCTTGGCGTATTGCTCGTGGTGTCACTACTGTCAGTCATCGGCTTATGTTTCAAAAATATCCATGCCCTATGCTTGTAAATTACTATTCCAGGAATTGACCAGCATGAATGTAGTGCCAAAACTAAAACTAGTGAACTACTGAACTTAAATGTTTTTTATGGTATCTAAGATAATTAGTTATAAGAAGCTCTTAATTTGTAAAATATTTTCTTCTTTCTTACTTTTCGGAGACAAGAAGGTGGTATTTTATATAAATAAATAAATATTTTATGAGTACAAAATAAAGACTACAAAATTTACTACCCATGAGCGAAGTAAAAAGATATTTTAGATATAAACACGATATTTTTTTCAAGAAAAACTCACTCAAAAAATAACCGTTGAGCGTAGAAGAATATTAATGGAAAAATATTAATGGATAAAAAAAAGGTCATTTCAATTTAATAAAGTGCCAACATAAAAACGGGGTTGAGAAGAGGATAACTTAGCTCTTAGGTGAGTTATTGGAAATTTTATGGATTCTATTGAATCTTATGAAATATATCGATGATTCTATGGCTAAAAAAAATGACCACCTATAAAAAATTTTTTTTGGTCAATATATAATTCCAGTGGAATCAATTTGTCAAATAACAATTGCCCAAGAAGTCGTCGAAACCCAGCGTAGTTTAAAAAAGCGAGAGTTTCATTTTGGTCATAAAATCTTAGGTTAAATGCAAGGAATACATTGAACCCATAAAAGTTTTTGTGACTCATCTTGGAGCTATACTACCCCCGCCCCCCTTTATTTATATAAGAAAATATTTTTGAGCGTTCTTGAACATAAGCCAGTACGACTGCTTTTACAATTTGGCTCTCGTACGTGGGTGTGGACATGGTAGAATTAACAGGGCTACTTGTGTTCTCTTTTTCAACCATAACTCAAAATAGCCAAAGAAAGCAAAATGAAAAAATTTATAATTTCAATTCTGAGTCCACGCTCTGCATATACCTTTTTATGGTACCACTGGTGTGTACCTTTTAAAAGGTACACGAACGTGTATTTAAATGGGCTACTTATGAGCTGGCGTGCGTATATGATTCATGAGGGGTACGTACCCTGATTACATTTTTTTTCCATTTTTAATACATGTTTCGAGATTGAAACCAATCTATTGGTTTTAAAGAAATTATACTTAAAGGCGGCTGTGGGTATATTTTAACATCAACCCAGCCGGAAATAATTATTTACTCTTTGTTTTTCAAGGCAGAGTTCTCAAGGAGTTTAATATAGACCTTTTAAGGCGTCGAGAATAGTTAAACTATAAATTGTTCATTTTGGCGGGAAAACTGTTTAAAAGGATTCGAAATATATAAAAACTGGAGTAACATATTTTGGAAAGACGATATCCAGTTAATTTCCGTAGACACCTGTCGTATAGGCTTAATTCTACGTTGCGCCTTGGCAAAGAAGTCGAGGTTCAACAATTGATGCCTAACAGATGAATCTTCCGGACGATAGTACTATGCACTAGCTATACTATACACTAACGTCCATCCAATCATCTCCTGGGCGTTACTTCCATGACTCCAGACAGGACCAACGCCCTGTCAGAAGCTTCAACACCAGTTACACACCATACTTAAGTTGTATATTTGATTTAACTTCGCCTTTGGTCGAAATTCGACAATTTAAAAATTAATTTTTTTTTTTTGTAAATTTATTGGAAATTTTTTTTTCTTTTTTCACTCATGTGCAAACGTAACCGAACTCATACCGCACCATACGCACTACCGGCAGGAAATCACAAAATAATTACTCCATTCTGAGTTTCCATGTTCTGTGACTTTTACTTTCAATGATATTCGATATTAAAAACTGTATGGGCAGAGTCACACCCCCTTGTCCAATGCCCGTCACGGTCTCTAGAAGATGCATATCACTAAGTTGCATCTCCATATTGAGTTTCATTGTTATGCGGGATTTATTTCCAAAGCTAATGCTTGCTAATGCTAATGCTAATGCCAAAGCTAATGTTAATGCTTATTTCCTTGTCTAATGCTCGTTTCATTTTTCCAGTCGAAGAACACGGCTAAATAGGAAGTTCCTACCAAGTTTCATTGATTTGTGACTTATATTTTGAAAGTTATAACGAAAATTTGGGCTGCTGTAAAGTGCCACGCCCCTCTTTTAACGCCCATAAAATGTAACCAGTGGAATGGTTACAACGTGTTATTTGAAGAGTAATAACGTTTTTCGAGACTGTGTGACCTATAACTCTAAAGCATGGTATAATAATACATGGTTGCATTGACAACTGCTTATTTTCTCTTCAACAGGAAAACATAAACTGTCAAACACAGCTGTTTGCGAAACGAAGCGAAAATTAAAGCAAGTGACAAAAACAAACATAAAAAACTAATAAGAATATTGTGCGTTTAAATAAACAAATCATAAAGAAATAAACATTTAAAATCATGAAAGTGATAAAAAGATCTTGTGTAATTTGTGCGAAAAGTTTTTCAGTCCGTGATGTTAAATTTTATTCAGTGCCTAATAACGAAACTCGTCGCCAGCGGTGGATTGATGCCTGTGGCTTGATGCTGGCAGAAAATTCGTTTGTTGTTTGTGTTTTCATTTATTAACAATGGCCGACCAGCGAACGCTCTCTTTTTGAGTATATTTTTTGACAGAATATGTTTTCCCAAGCAACTGTCAATGCTACCTTGTATTATTATACCATGTGTATTATGATACCATGGGCCGGACCATAGTTGAATAAATAAGGTTGTCTCGTGGCTGATTGTACTCTCTTTTCAGTACCCATAATTGTCAAAACAAACAACAACAACTTCAACGGCTTTTCATGTTATTAATTTTCCTTTTCAGATTTTGTATGAGATGTCAACTTCGATTTGACATTTATGGGAACTCGCTCTCACCCATGCGACAACCTTATTTATTCAACCATGGGCCGGACAGTAAGATAAATTCTCTCAGTACAAAGCATGTCAGTTGACGTTCAGCACTGATGAGGAGAACACCTCGTTGCGCAACTTTTTCATTTGACTGTTTCAGGTACACAAAAAAAAATGTTTAACGAACAATGGGAATTCGATTATTTTTTCATAGAAAATATAAATGATGAAGAGCAATGCTTAATTTGCGAAGCCATTATTTGTCGTTCTGCACATATGAATTTGCAAAGACACTTCTCCATTTTTCATGCAAATTATAATTCTTTTTCAGGTGAAGAAAGGAAACTGAAGCTTTTGGAATTACAAGCTGAATATTTTTTAAAATATATAACAAATTCTTTCCGTTACACACGATTGCCATTATTTTTTTTAAGTTCCCATCCTTAGATATCATAAAACACGCATAAAAATTACTATTTAATGAATTCTTTTTTTAAGTGTTTTATGAGTCCTTTTTGTGAAGTATCATAAAACGCGCATAAAAATGACTCATATCTTATGAGGGCTCACAAAGTGTTTGCTGGGTAGCATGAGAATCTGCAGTTCAGTTACCATATTGTTTTCAAAGATTTTTTTCCTTCACAGTGTAAATTGAAGCAGAGCTGCCGCACTCTCTCGGGCACACACACAAGTATGCATGTCTATGTGTTAGTTTGCCCATCACTGCTTTAGAGTCATGGTATAATAATACAAGGTAGCATTGACAGTTGCTTGGGAAATCATATACTGTCAAAAAATATACTCAAAAAGAGAGCGTTCGCTGGTCGGCCATTGTTAATAAATGAAAACACAAGCAATGTTGAAAACGTAGAAGTAAAAAAAAACAACAACCACAGCAGCTGCTGATGTATTTCCACAAAAAGCTGTTTTTGACAGTTTATGTTTTCCTGTTGAAGAGAAAATAAGCAGTTGTCAATGCTACCATGTATTATTATACCATGGATCGACCCATTGTCAAAATCAGCTGTTTTTCACTGAGCAAAACATAAAAAACAACTGTAGCTGAAAAAAAAAATCGTACAGAACTATTTCGCACTATCTTTCGTCTTTTCTTGCACGAACAAAAAATCAGTGAGAAGAACAGAGAAAGAGTCCTTTCCTATCTACGTCACGAAAGACCTAACGTCTTGCGCAGAACGGTGCAACTTTTTCTGCCTCTGATGGCGTAATCTGATTTCTATTATTTTTGTAGCGTATGTGTGATAGCATTGCGTCGGCAGGAAAAAGCAGCCTATTCACGTGTGAATAGGAAATTCGAAAATGCCCTTCACTGCTCTAAAGCTATTCGATATCGCAAATTTGGGTTGTATGGGATGTGCCACGCCCACCATATTTATTCGGTGCACTCCTTCTCCCTACTCTTATTGATTTAAAAAAAAAAATCAAAATCGGTTGAGAAACACGGGAAAAAATAGTTCTTAACTGTCCTGCCTATGCCTATTTATATATTTTTTTTTTATTTATTTATTTTATTTATTTTATTTATATACAACAATAGCCAGCACGATACTCCCCGAAGGGACAGCCCTGCGATAGTCTCCCGGGCAAAAAACACTGACACATTTTCACAAATCGCACTTGATTGTGATAATAAATCACCACTATTGGATATGCCACATCATAGCATATCGCTCTTTGACTGTGTATGACACATGGTCTCCACTACTACACCTTTTCAACTCTGCTACTCCAAGATTACTTAGTTATACTTTTCACCTCGGAGTACCCAATTCCGACACCTCATTTAACTATCAGTTAAACATCGATTTAACCAGCCTTATTTAAGACTATCGTGAAGATGTATGTTTATTAAAATGTCAATGGAAATGTGATCGCACGTCTGCCGAGGTAAAGACTATCCCCGTGCTAGCAAATTTTTAGAATAATTGCTATTCCTTCGTAGGAACGATATAATATCGTTGATCAAGTCAACGGTCCAACCTGCTCCCCAGATTGGGCGACCAACTCCAGGATCTGGGTAGTCCCTTCTACATTAACACAGGATTGGGCGAACCCGTTGCCTGTCCTGGCAAATCATCTTTTATCCTAGCTTTAGACAGGATGCTCGTGAGAACAGGTGGGTTTTTTTTTTTTTTTTTTTTGGAAGACAGTCTGATAGAAATAGATAGAAAAAGTGAGTGCAGAAATAGAACTAAAGTTCTTGAAGCTTCTCCTTTTTGAATTATAAGGTGCCAACAAGTCCTAGCGAGACATAGTGGCGGGTCTTATTATAATATTCTCTGTATATAACTGTAGAGCATACCATATTTTCAAATATAATCTTCAAATCTCGATTAAGTTTTTTTGTATAATAATACGAAACCTGATCAAAAATCTTTCGAATCTTGAATGAAATGGACGCAGATGAAAAATTAGTCTCGACAATGTTGCCTACTTTTTACTTCTCAAATATATGGCAGTCATAATTGTAAAAATTAAGAATGGTTGCAACCGCTATTTTCATGGATAATTTTTTAAGGCTAAAGCAATACGGTCATGGTATCTATCAACAAAACTACCTAGAACATTTTCACGCTTTTCTCCCTCATAGCAACACTTTATGCGTATAACACAATCACGTAGTTTTCGCCTTTTTTTTCTTTGTATAACACATTTGCTGCCTCTTGTCGGAAAATATCTAAATGCCTTGCGCCTAAAAGCAAACTAATTAATATGTCAAACACTGACTGCAGCTCAGTGCTTGTTCTTTCTTCGTCTCTCTTATACGCGTCGTATGTGTTTCTTTGCCTACTTGAATATGAAAATAAAATAAAATTAAATTTCTATACTATATAAAAGGAAATTGTTTCAACCTCTTGGTGCACATAATTAAAACAACGAATTAATACGTTAAAAACACACAAGAAAAAAATCAGTTAACGAACAAACAGCGCGATAGTGTAAATAAATGAAATATGTTGCCAAAGCGATACAAAAACATCGAATTTTAACGACGACTCGGTCGGTCCATCAATGAAAATATCGAGCCAACTTTAAGGCGTATAGTTTCATTGTGTTTATATTTTGCGAATTCTGCTACAGCACTTAAATGGTAGTTCAAATGCAATGTTCCGCTGGTAATATAACTAACGAATTATTGTGAAAAGGTGTTTAGAATATGAAAAAATATTTCACAAATTAAATGGAATCGAATGCATGTGTGTAGGTATCTATCTTGTTTAGGAAAATATATGCTGCCATCGAGCGCAAATAAAGTGAAAAATGTGAAAAATAATATGTTTTTTGAGTGCGTTTTAATCAAGAATTTAATAACAATATTAAGGCAAAACCTTCGAGTGCAATTAATCAGAGTCAGCGAGGTTTTCAGTCACTATGGGCGCTGCTACCTCTGCCAATGCATCCCACACAAACACACAACCCACTCATACACCAAGCCACCCATTAATTCAACTGACAGCTCGAAGGCAATCGGTCCTGTCGAGCGCTGTGTCCCAATAAGAAATATCGACGCATAACCATGAAATTGGTAATGGCTAAGCTGAAGTAGAAGGGGAATATAACGACACTCTAATTAAAATTTTGCTTTATTTGAAAATTTGATTAATTCGAGAAATTTAAAAAATTCGGCTCGAAAAAAAATTCATTATTCTTTGAAGAAAATTTTCCCCTTATGTGACTCTTAGAGATTAGGAATTCAAACATAAGTTCGAACACCTGTTCAGCTTCATTGGACACCTTTGGTTCTTGCAATCTATGAAATTTTCTTAAATCAATAAAATTTTTGAAGCTCTCCTTTGATTGATGAACACGTTATTGGGACGACACCCTTCTATTTTGTACTCCTTTTTACATTAACTTTTATTGAAGGTGAAGGAAAATTTTTGACAATTTTGAAAAAAAACCATTTAAACTATTAACAAATTTTTAAAAAACTGAAAACATCGCAGGAATTTTTAATTATTCATGTCAGACATAATAAATACTCCCTAGGCCATCAGATATTTAGAAATTCATTTGCAAAAACAGAACAGAACTCAGTGAAAAAAAAAGAAAAACCCAAAGAGTTATCTTAGAGTGCTCCATTATTACCAATATTTTCATTTAGCCAATATTTTCATTTAGCCAATTACCAATATTTTCATTTATTAATTATAAAATTCGTAGAAACTTTTTCGAAAGGTTATACAAAGTTTATATTACTAAAACATTATCTAAATCGCGAAATAGGAAGGAAGTGTTAGTTGAGTTTATATTCGCTTTTTGGACTCACAAATTCATGATTTATCTCACGTATTCTTGATGAAGTACTAGCATTGTTAGTTCTATACATTATCCTGTTCGCACTCAATTATTTAAAAGTTGAGTTTTTCTTTATGTTTTAGCTTTGGACCAACGATTTCAGATATAATACCTATTCAGTCATATGAATAGTTATATTCATATTAGTTCGAAATGGGGCGATAGATTAATGGGAAGGAAGATGCAATCAAGCGAAACATGAGTAGGATGTACTAGGCGTGGTGAAAAGTGTTATGCCATTACCTAAGTCAATTCAACCTCAATCAATTCGAAAGAAGTGTAACATTCGAGTGGCTATGTTATTTTTACTCTGTTTACTCTTTCAACTTTGAGTGGAATATAAGGTATATTAGAGACATTTGTAAAGGGAAAACGAGAGGAAATAAGTCCTTTTATGGGGATGTGATACTATACGATAGAGCTTATTTTAAATTGAATTTTTCCAACGAAATTAGGTTACAAGGTGCTGAAGAATGTGATATGATTTTGAGAACAATAAGCGAAATAGATGGATTTAAGAATAAAATATAACTCTTTAAGAGATGTTGTTTTTGAAATTTAATTCGAATTAAATCAATATTTTTATTTTCCAAAGGTTATCAAATTCATAGGCAGTAATGTGAAAGCGGAGATAAATTAAAGAATTATTTTCCATAGCAACAAATATTTTTAATTAAGAATTATTTTCCATAGCAAAGAATATTTTTAACTTCCAGTAGTAAGGGAGAAATTAAAAAAAAATTTTAAGAGTTCGAAAAAAATCATGAAGAAATTGCTAAAGCAAAATTATTTTATAAAATTATTAAGGATTACAAAGGTAATGTGTGTCAATAATTACTGCTGGGCATGTGTGGGGACCATCTTCCTACCGTAAAGCTTTGTTGACGTGGTGTGATCTTAATTCCGGTTGTTTAAAGTGTCATAATTTTCGAGCAGAGAATTTTATATTTATTTTAAATTTTTTTCTAGATATTTTAATAAAAACATACATACATATTTTTAAACAAGGTTAAATAAAGTACAAACGTTGAGCTATCAAAATTTCTAATAAGAACATTATTTAACGTTACCTAAGTATTGCATTTCATAACTTCAAAACACTCAATGTATTAGTCAACCACCTATGAAAAGGTTTTCAGAAAAAGCTCATGTATATTTAAAGCAACATTTTCATTAGAAATATGAGTTAATATTCAGAAATTAATATATAATAGAATTGAAATTAGAAAAATTTTACCACACTCCACACATGCCGTCGAACTACTCATAAGAGCTTGTTAATTAACAACTTATGTAGGTGGTCTAATAAATAAAGTTATGATAAAAATCAGCCATCATACGCACACTACTCCCACTCATGAAATAAAACCCACCTTTTTACAACTTTATTGGTTGTTAAAATTTCACGTACATATTGTTGTTTTGCTTAACAATATCACCTCATTTCAGTTTGTAACAGGTACCTTTACGGTACAGCTAATTATTTTGGTGTTTGTTTCCCATGAAGTGTGTCCTCCTACATGATGACATTTACACTAAATTGGCGTGATGGGAAACAGAAGCAGTGCACAAAAGTAAGTAACTCGAAGCCTCGAAGACCAATACGCTGCTAAAGAGACGGTCGTAACTCTCAACGATGATGTTTATCTCATATTCGCATTTTTGCATTCATTCACTTAAACTAGATTCCAACCCAAAAAAATAGGCGTGAAGTGAAGAAGTTGTTTTTATTAAATCGTAACTTGTGAGTGACACTTGAATTTAAAATTGAGAAGGAAACTTCTTATGAACTTACTTTAACTTAATTGAAATTCCAAAGCATAAACAAACATTTCGACAGTGTTGCGCCTAAAAGCATACAACATTCAACAGAACAACTGAAATTGTAATATCGCGAGGGTCGGTCGGTTTCCCTTGCTTGTTTATTGCCCAGCGTTAATCAAACGGCTTCAAAATTACGGAACAAAAGAATCAGGTTACCCGCGCCATGCCCGAACAGAGCAACGACTATCGAGTCGTTGTGTTCGGTGCTGGTGGCGTGGGAAAAAGTTCGCTGGTGTTACGCTTCATTAAAGGAACTTTTCGCGAGAGCTATATACCCACCATCGAGGACACGTATCGCCAGGTAAGCTGCTACTCGCTCGTAGGCATAAGTGTGAGCTACTTACCTCGTTTGCAAGTTTGTTTATGAAATCATGCTTTTCTGTTTGGTTAATAATAAATTTTTATGTACATTTATGATTGCGAAAGTGAAAAAAGGCCGAAACAGATATCAATGCAGCATAATTTTTAGCTTATTTTGTTTCCTTTATTTGGCTTAGGTCACGGAAGATGGTATCTGTTATTCATACCATAAGTAAAAGACAATTGATTAAATTTGTTCTTTGATGTTTTCATATTCTCTCGTTATGAATTCATTTCACTTGGCTTAATTAAGTAATAAACTTGTCATAAGCTTATAACTTATTCAAGATGGAACTACCTATTTAATTTGTTATAGCACATGTTGCTATTAACTTGACTGAGAGTGAAAGGTTAATTAATATTGAAAGTCAAAGTGAAGATTGCATCATTTTATCGGAGACAAAGCTTGTTTAGTAAAAAATTCGTATTATTATACTTATACGATTACTCAAGTTGAAAATCTAATCACTAGTTTCTATGTGTGAATCGATCCAATATTTATTAAAAAATGAGGTTCTATAGGGTGTAGAAAATACACCATTTCCAATTCGTGAGATCTAAATTGTAAATAGTTTATATTTTTCAATTGTAATTCCTGAAATGCCAATTGTAATTCATGTTTTTCAATTGTAATTCCTGAAATGCCAATTGTAATTCATATTTTTCAATTGTAATTCATAAAATTCCCATTGTTCATCAAAACAGGTCCAGGAACATCAGGTTTACGCATGGTGTAAAATTCTTCGCTCATTTGCCATTGAATGGTTTTGCCATTTTATCAAAAACGTGAGCTGGAAGGCGCTACCGACATGAAGCTTTGACCAGTATGCAAATTTACTTGCATTCACAACGTCTGCTTCAAGAACATATCGAATGCCATGAAAGAATGTTCAACGCCTCAACTGATAATAGCCATAAAAAGAAGTGGACATGGCATTGAGTTCCGATCGACTGCACGTTAGCTGATTTATTTTTATTCCAATTCACCATCAGCTTTTTTTGACAGGAGGGGGGCGAAAAATTTATAATTTTGAGAGAGAAGTGTCAAACTCACTAATACCTTCTTATTATTACACAATGGGTCATGGTATAATAATACAAGGTAGCATTGACAGTTGCTTGGGAAATCATATACTGTCAAAAAATATACTCAAAAAGAGAGCGCTCACAATCCGCCATTGAAAACACAAGCAATGTTGAAAACGTTGAAGTGAAAAAAAACAACAACCACAGCAGCTGCTGATGTATTTCCACAAAAAGCTGTTTTTGACAGTTTATGTTTTCCTGTTGAAGAGAAAATAAGCAGTTGTCAATGCTACCATGTATTATTATACCATGACAATGGGTATACGCATCGTGTTTTATGCGTAGATTTTTAATTTAAAAAAAAAAATTTTTAATTTCGACCATGTGGTCTCGATGGGATTCAATATAGGAGAATATGGTCCCAATCTGAGTAGTGAAACAGCAGTTCCTTTTAATGTTTTTCATTTAATTTGGAATGGCAGGGCGCATTGTCAATAACAAGCACCAAATCTTCCAACTGGTTGCCCATATACTCCCAAACTTATAACAGATTACCAACCCAAGCATTTGCCAATTCGGCATTGTAGGAGCCACTTTTTCGGTCCATCGCAACTATCCCTGCTGCAGAAATAGCCCCAATTAGGTGAATTTCGTGAATTTCTTCCTTTCGAAGCAGGAAGATGTTGGACTGCCCTTGATCCAGCTACAGCACGACCTCTTGTTCGTCGACAAAACAAATTAAAATTTGTGTGTCGACATACATAGACTATCTGTTTTCCGGATTGAATGTTATGATCGACATAGTCAAATATCTTTTATTTGTTTTGGTCAGAATTCATAGTCACAGGCTCCTTATGAACTTGTTTCACGGTAAATAACATGCTTTCAAAAATAATTGGATATTGCTGATAATGACACAGTTCTGTTAAATTCCACGCAACTAGTCCATTTCGAGATATATCGCGTTTGCCAAATGTTTCCTCAATTTGATTGCTTGAGGCGCTGTATGGCATGTGGCGCCATCCTGATCATGCCTGAAATCATGCCTTTAATTAACATCTCATCTATAGCGCCCGCCGTTGACGGTAATGCCATGTCTACACAGAGAGTTAACATTTAATTTCCAGTACAAAGTTGAGTTCTGAACGCTTGAGTTCCCCAGTACAATTTTGCAGGATGAAACTTAGCTAAACTCAACTTTCTTTCTGTGTTTATCATAACTCAATTTAAGATATGCCTAAAAGTATGGTAATGTTCATATAAAAAGTTACGTTCAGATGCAACTTTTAAGATGACAAGGTACGTTGAACAAGCTGTTGAGCTGTTCTAAACTTGAGCAAAAAATTAACAAAAAAGTCAAAAAAAGAACTTGGGCAAGTGCAGAAGAAGATATCTTCATATCAGTATGGGCCGATGAAATTACTCAAAATAAACTCAAACTGAACTCTCTGTGGATTACGCTCTTGCCAGCCTCATTTTTTAAGAAGTTAATTTAACGAGATTATGTCCAGTGTAATCTAATATCTCAGCATTAATTTTTTAATTTTGAGTTTTACTTTTGAAAATGATGATGCGAACTTAATAAAGCATTTTAAAATTACTTAGAAAATCGTTCTTGCAATTTGCACGAATTCAATAAACAAGCAAACATAAAAAAATGTTAATCCTCAATGTTGCAACGTTTCTTTTACCTACAGGTTATTAGTTGCAATAAAAACATTTGCACATTGCAAATAACGGATACAACAGGATCACATCAATTTCCGGCAATGCAAAGATTATCCATCACCAAAGGACATGCCTTCATTCTAGTCTATTCGGTTTGTTCCAAGCAGAGCCTTGAAGAACTACGACCAATATGGGGTATAATCAAGGAACTGAAGGTGCAGCCTCTATACCCTTTAACATTGACAAAATAGTTGGCAATTAATTTCTCCTATTTCGTAAACAGGGTCAAGAGATAACAAATATTCCTGTGATGCTTGTGGGCAACAAATGTGATGAAAGCGCAGAGCTGCGTGAAGTTTCCCAAGCTGACGGACAGGCGCAGGCTACGGCATGGAGCATATCATTTATGGAAACTTCCGCAAAAACGAACCATAATGTAACCGAATTATTTCAGGTAATGTGGAAAATAGTTAATATTGACAAAAGAATTTAAATGTTTTT
Organism: Pherbina coryleti; assembly: GCA_943735915.1. Lineage (NCBI taxonomy): Eukaryota > Metazoa > Arthropoda > Insecta > Diptera > Sciomyzidae > Pherbina > Pherbina coryleti. The sequence goes on from OX030949.1 coordinate 14,248,822, forward strand.
ATATAGGAATTATTGAATATGGAGAAAACGCGCAGTGTTTCACTTCAATTAGATAGTAAAAAACAAAAGAAACAAAAAAAGGAAAAGAAATCCAAGGAAGCGAATGGTACCATATCCGAAAATGGTGAGGGAAGCAGCGGTGCCAAGGAAAAGTGCCATGTTATGTAAAATAACTCAAAACGCATTAATGTGAATGTACACCGCATTGACAATTATTGGCTAACGGTTACACTCTGTTAGAAGTAACAATAACAACAACAAAAAAGAAACAACGGCAAATTATAAAAACAACAAAAATTCACTATACTCCATTATGTTAAGTTAAAAAATGTACTATATTTGTTAAGAATTATTATTATTATTATTATTATTATTAATATTATTACTATTATTATTATTATTATAATTATTATTATTACCTATATAAAATTAATAGTTTCTCTTTTACTCTCAACTAGAATTTTGAATGTTGCATTAATGTCTTTTATGCGCATTTCTTATAATATAATCATCATTAATTAGGTCTAAGTTTAATTCATTCCCAATTAAAAAAATAATTCAGATTAAATACTAATATAAGCAAACGACTTTTAGTAAAAAATTCTACGCACTGTAGCGTAAGAAATATTTTATTAAAAAAAAAGAAAAAACAAAAGATATGTTTAATAAAGTAAGAGTAAAAAGAAAAGTTGTATAGATATAAAAAGATTGAAAATAGTTTGAAAATATTTTTTTATAAGACACCTGTTGTATCGATCGGTTATTGCAGTGTTTTAAAATATCTTCCTATAACTACCTAAATTTATGGGTTTAAATTTTCTAAAGAGCCATCTTTAATTCGGTGTTTATTAAAAACCAACACAATCAGTTTGATCAGTTGGATCGCTAAATCCTAAGTCTCCCAAACTTATCAATTTATTTTAATCAAAGCTCTATGATTGTTGTACTTAAAAGCACTGTCATTGTAATTGACCAATATATACGAGGGGTAGTATTTATATTTCGGGAATAGAAAATAATAACAAACATTTTTAAATGAAAATGGCTTTCTTGTTTTTCAAAATATTCTCCTTGATGAACAATATACTTTTGCATTTGTTCAAACCATTTGTCATAGCAATTTTTTCATTCCTCTTGAGACACCTCCAAAACATGGTTTTTTAACGCTTTAACTGCTTCTACGGCGCGCGTAAATCGTTGACCACGCAGTTTACCTTTGATATTCGGGAACTAGAAAAAGTCATTGGTTGCCAAATCGGGACTGTATTTAGAATGTGGCATTTATTTGACGTTTTGACTGCTCAAAAATACACATGTTTGACGAGATGCGTGAGAGCTCGCATTGTCATGATAGAGAATGATTCGTCTTTGGCGGTTGGTTTTGCGAATTTCTCCGAAGACTTCTGGCAAACAAATGGTCGTGTACCATTCAGAATTGACCGTTCTACGTTGCTCAAGCGGAACAGTGGCCACATGACCCATTCGGTGGAAGAAACAGGCGACCATATGCTGTGCGCGAGTGCTTTGTGCGCGAACAACTTTTGTTGGATTTGCCTCGTCTTGGAATACCCACACGGTCGATTGCTATTTTGTTTCCGGCTCATACGCATATGCCCATGATTCGTCACCTGTCACGATTTTATACACTTCTTTTGAAGCACCACGATTGAACTTTTTAATCATTTCCTTACACCAATCGACGCCAGACTTTTTTTGAGCGATTGATAAATTATGGGGTATCCAACAAGAGCAATTTTTTTTTACAGATAAGTGCTCATGCCAAATCAAATGCATTGAAGTGGAACTAATATACAAGGATGCCTTTATCTCACTATATGTCACATGACGATCTTACATTATTAGTTCACGTACTGCATCGATGTTTTGTAGCACAACAACCGATTTTGGACGACCTTCACGGAATTCGTCGGCGACCGAACTACGTCCACGATTGAATTTACTATACCAGCGATATACTGTGATTTTTATGATGCTATATCGTCATACAAAGAACTGAGTTCATCGACACATTCTTGTTGAGATAATCCACGTCGAAAGTTGTGGAAAATAATCCAACGAAAACTTTCTCTTGAAATTTCCATTTTTTTAACAAATTGATCTTAACTCACTATAAACAAAACAAATATCACTTGTACATCAAAACGTTGTGAGCATGGTGAAATAATTATAAGATGCTCTCATCCCATGACATTTTTCAATATATTTTTTGACATGCTGCCTTATTTTGACCCTCTAAAGGGTTTCGTATAAACGTTTTTGTATGAAAATTTCAAAATAAGGCAGCCTATTTTTTTCTGATATTTCGGATGATAACATTTTATACTATTTATTCCACCATGGTTGTGAATACATTTATGCTAACAAATGTCAAACTTTATTATGGTGATGCCAGATTTTAGCTATCGACATTAGTGTTGCCTGTTCCCGAAATATGAATAGTACCCCTCGTATGGTCTATATTAATAGATCTACTGAATGAGGTGTTAAACCAGGTATTTAGTCATTTATTCACATCAGATTCTCTTACTCGAAAAATTAGTTTAAAAAAGTTTTTGCTCCTCAATTTTTTTTTTTTTATAAGATTCAATCATAATTTCTCTTTTTTCTATTAAATATCGCAATAAACCTTTCGGTTCATCTATATTAATTGATTTAATTTTTTATTCAATCGACTTTACTGAAAATTGTAGAGTTGGTGGTCTAAAAATAATGACCCTAATACTTCATAACACTTTATTGCACTACTCATAGAGTTTTATACATTTCTTGACTGTACAAATCTATTTCTCTTTTAATCCCCACTCCCTTTTGTCTTCCAATCAGAAAAGTTAATCAAAAGTGACAAATTTTACGAACTGTGACATCATTTTATTGGCTACATCCTGCTCCAGTATCTTTACAAATGGCATAAAACCTACTGGACTGGATAAAAACTTATGTTAAATTTAAATTGTTGTTCTATGTGTCAGAATCGCCAGAATCGAAATCCCAGAATCTTGTTGTTTTCTAATTTGTTACTTTAGAAATTATTTCTTGGTGCCTTTATTTAATGACAATTAATCGATCGAGAATATTATTGTACCTATCATTAAGATTTCTTTTCTATTTTGCTTTGTCATTTTTAATTTTAGATTTACTTATTTACTTATTATGTTTAAGAGTTTTGAAAGTCATTCAATAAGATTGTACATAAAATAATTTTTTTATGTTTGCATTAAAGATACGTGTTAATATAACCCAAATTCTTTGAAACAAGCACAAATTTTTTATACATTTATAAAACACATTTTGGGCGTTTTTCTGTTCAAGCTTTACGAAAATATATTTTTGGGCAGTACTGTTTCTGTTCACCCCTATAGTGATAGCGGGTATATCTGTTACCGTTATCGATAGCGATTGTATGCGTTTAGGAAGAAACACAGCTTCTTCCTAATAGTGTTTATGTTCACCCCTATAGTGATAGCGGGCATATCTGTTACCGTTATCGATAGCGATTGTATGCGTTTAGGAAGAAACACAGCTTCTATTTAGCTTTCGGCTGCACATAATTTTTTTAATTAGCACAAAGCTTTTATTTTGCATTTTTTTTGCAATTATATTATGTTTGCTATCTAATATCATAAAAATATTTACACAACATTTCTCCATACTAAAATGACAATGTATACATATCAAGTTTTATTTTAAAATCAAAAATCATGCAATTGTTGGCTATGGCATAGAAAAGATTCAATATTATATAAAAAATATAAATATAATCAAGATTTCATATACATAACTGCAAATATATCGATATGATTCACCATGAACTACATATTATGCAATTTATACATCTATACATACGCCCATGTATGTCATACATACCTTAATGTGACATAAGAACTAAACACTTCAGTGAAATACAAATTTTGAGTGAAATAATAATGATGTGTGTAAAGAATAGAAAATGTAACGGAAGTTTGGAAAAAAAAATTCTGAGGAAATATATAACTAATAACGAATAAACTCTATAATCATACAAGTACCTACAAAACGAGAAAATACTAATTATATTAATCCGAAAACTGCTTTTATAACCCAGATTCATATAGTTTATAACCTACAATTTAACTCAAGAGAAACTCACAGAGTAAAGCGTATTGACATGTGAAATTACAATATCAGGCAGTAAAATATAAAAATATTTTGCGCTATTTAAGATCAAAGAAGATAATTCAAACTGTCAAGACTTATTTATTCTAGGAGTATATAAATAGGGGTATTCACACTGATTGCGTAGTTGGGTATGGGTAGATTGAGTACTTTTGATAATTGCGAGCACCTTAAATTGCATAGAGTAATTTTGACAAACTATTCGATTTAAAACTTTGGCTTGTATGGGTGGAGACACACCCACTTGTTTAATGCTAGTCGCAGTTTTCTAGTTCCATTGATGTGTGACTAATAGTTCGAAAATTATACCAAAAATTACAACTTTACAAAAACAAAATGTACAGCATTTGCCAATCTAACCAACTACTAAGTCAGTGTAAGTACCCCTAATTTGTTCGTTATGATAGAATCGAGCATGGGGGGCCAATTCTCGTTATGTAAAGTGATAAAATGAAAAATATTCACCCATATTCTTGAAACCACGCTCTAATCTCTATTTGTTTCTATTCTGGAAAATTTCGAGATCAAATGAACTGCTTTATTATCATGGTTATGATTTAAATGTTTTGCCTCTGTGGTATCACGTTTAATCAAAAATTTCGGTACTTAGATTTCTTTTCATATTATAAATTAATATATTTATTTTGAAGTTTTTTTTATGCAGGCAAATGACATTTCATGGGCGCAGCTTGTGAGAAAATAGACAGCAGTCACTGCTACCTTGTATCATGATCTAACCTATATTCGACGTCGATTCAATGTTGAAAGTGAGCTCTCGATATCGATATTTATTCGATGCTGGTTCAAATATAAGGGTGATTAAAAAGTTTTTTATCGTGTTTCCGATTCATGTTTTTTATGATAGTACTTCGGAAACACAGGGACAACATGAAGATCTTTATATAATTTTATCATATATCGTTCAAATCTCTTTACAAAAAAAACGAATTGACTCTGGGATTTTGTAGCAAAAATTTCACTCCAAGGAGGTTATCATTAAATTAAACTATTTATTATATATTTATTTTGAATTATGTATGTGTCATAAAATAAATTTTGATACCATGAAAAATACTCAATTTGTAATTATTTCATTTTCCATGTAAGAAACTACTCTCAATTTCCATTTCGAGCTAAAAAAATCTCGAGCGAAATAAACCTTTCTAAATGTTTGTAACTATAAATTAAGCGCTGGCTTAGTATTTATTATTGCTATAATTTGTACATACTTACCAAACATACATACGAGTATAAGTAAAAGAAAAAAAAATATTTGCTGAATAAAATTTGTAAGTAAAACCAAAATAAAAAAAAAACAAATTATTAAAAATATTTGGTCAATCGACGCCGTTTATTAGCATTAGAGAACTCCATTGATTTTTTGTCAAATTTAAAAAAGTAAAATTATTGCAAAATTTTATATTAGCATTACTAGATGAAATAATGTTAAATAATTCAATGCATTATTAATTACATGAAGCTTTAATCAATAATATAAGAATTTAATTAAAAAAACATACACATAAATATATAAATTTTATTATAATTAATTTAATAGAAAATTCATATTTTGAAATAAAATGCCGCTTAAGAAGAAACATCGAAGAATTAAAAATGAATACGCAAAAAATATACACATAAATTGTTTAAATGATAATTAAATAAATAAGTTTTTGCTTTATTAAGAGCAAACTTTAAATTAATTAAAAGAAAAGAATTATAAAAAAAAACAAATTGGTGCCATTTCAAATGTGACCAATTTATGGATGTCGATGATATTATTGTTTGCTTTGTAAATTAAAAAAAAAAATTCAGCTGAATGGTGAAAAACAACTTGACACTTTCAAAACCACGTGTACCGAGTTCTTCCCCCTTTCTTCTTGCTTTCATAGTGGAACAATATTCAATGCAAGTTCTTTTACTTCAACAATCACAACTCTAAGGATTATTTACAATTGATGTTTGCATTTTTCCCCCATGGAAATCGATTAATATAATATCGATAAGTCTATAACCAAAAAATAGTCAGTACACGTGGCGGAGTGAGTGTTAAACTAATTGATTGAAATCAATTTCAAAAGTGGACCAATTTGTGCATAAGATTTCTATTGTGCTATAATTTAAAAGCCAAAATTGTTCTATTTTTTTATTGCTTCTGTCAAATTTCATTGAAGTTTTCACATTCATATCGAGTGTAAAAACTTTAGTATTAAATTTTTATTCAACTTTTGTATTAAATAAAAACATAACCATTAATATTTTGCTCATGTGACTATAAATAATTACATTCACATATACAATGTATATTAATATATATATAAAATAATCGAATAAACTGTCTTTTTTATTTTTAATTATTTTACCAAAATATAAAACTTTTCATATCAACTACAGAATAAAAGAAAAAATCCACGATTTGTTTACCATAAACTCGCACTCGCGTCTTGGAAACTGGGTGTCCATAGCTAATTTAGCTAAGATTTTTGTGTAGAATTCCTTGTTTCACAGCACAAATCTTAATTTGTTAGCGAATGAGCAGCAAACAATGGAGCAGAAAATTGATATCGCGTGCATGAAACCCGGTTGCAGTAAAATTTGCAACAAATTTTATATGAGCAATCGATAAATTTTGTATTGCTTTGTATTTTTAAATTATTTTTATTGTATTTTTTTTTGTTGTTTTATTGGGTTGTATTAATAAAACAGGGTGAAGTGATGCACTGAACACATTGACGACGGCAACGACATTACGACATCTGTCAAATTTTTTTACATGGATTTCTTATGGAGAGAATTTGGTCTAATGTCGCAATGTCGTGTCGTCGATATAGAACTATTCCTAATTTAACAGCTTGTCGTCGCTGTCGTCGTCAATGTGTTCAGTACATGAGTGAGAGGAGTGTGTTGGGAGTGCTATAATGAGAGTGATAATCGAAGAAGCTGAGTGCAAAAATTCGATGAAATAAACTTCACTCCACTCTAATTGCAGTAATTAAATAAACTGTATGAACCCTCAGTTTTCAGAAGGGTTCTATTTCAGAAAATGGAAAGTACTATAGGTATTAAGTTGGTATGAAATACACTACTTTTCCAAGGTTTCTTATCTTACTCATTTAAAACCCTCACATTTTGAACTGTTTTAAAATCTTAACCTCAAAACCAAACATCAATAAAATTTATAGTAATTTTTATTATTAATTTTTTTTTTCTCTAAAATTCTATTTTATTTTTCTAATAGTTCAAAATATAAAAAATGTATATCATTTTTAAACCAATTGTACTCCAACTCGCTACCGAGATTATATTAGGGTGGGAAACCTACAATGCCGTGCAACTAATTAGCAACGACTTAACTAATCGTACAATTTTTTGTACTACATAAAATTTTAAGGATCGATGTGATAAAGTGTTATTGTTTTCTCTATATGGCAACTCTGCTGTCAATAAGCTATCGAAATTTGTTGAGTTGAACTGTTCATAAGCCCGTTATGGGCATGTTTCAAAATAAAGTAGAATAACGACAGTGCTTATAATAAGCAACGCGGAACTTTTTTAGTGTTTTATTTAATTATTTGGAAAAGCAAAGGCAAAATTCTAGTTGAATGAAAAAAAATATAGATTGCATTTGATATTTTGCGTGTTTTCTAGCGTTTTTTATGGGTACAAACAAATCTTGTGATGAAAGCACACGGGCCATAATCGCCCGGTGAAATTGCAAAATCTTTAAAAGTATCTAAAAAAATTATATTTAATGCTGTGCAATATTAAAAAAAAAAAAATAAAACTGTAAAAAATGTATCCCGCAAACGTAAAGCCCGTAAAACTACTGCTAGAGAAGACGAACTGGTAGTGCGAGAATCTAAAAAGTTTCCTCAAAAGACAGCCAATCAAATTCGTGTTTCAATTTTTGGTGCAAAAGATTGCTCACCTTTTGTAGATACCATCAAAAGAAGATTGAGAGAAAATGGGCTATTTGGAAGAATTTTTCGGAAGAAGCCTTTACTTACGGAGCGTAACCGCAAAAAGCGGTTGGAATCTGCCAAAAAATATCGCCACTGGACAATAAATTAATGGAAAAAGGTCTTATTTTCTGATGAAACTAAGATAAACAGAGTCTCTTTCGATGGAAAGGCTTATGTTCGTCTTAGGATCCGCGGTACAAAAAGCTTGACCCTAAGTACACCCGCCCCACTTTAAAATATTGTAGTGGAAGTGTTGGCCCCATTCAAAAAATTGAAGGTCGTATGGACCAGTTCCAATACATGTCTATACTAAACGACGTAATGTTACCATTTGCCAAGAACCACATGCCTGTTGCATGGATTTTTCAATACAACGATCCAAAGCACACAGCACGCAATACAACAAAGTGGTTTGCAGACAAAAACAGCTTTCATTATTGGATTGGCCTTCATGTAGCCCTGATCTTAATCCAATAGAAAACTTGTGGGAACAGTTAAAAAGAAAAATTGGACTGCATAAAGTGGGAAATTTCGGAGGAGTGGGAAGGAGTGGGAAGCGCTGATATTGCAGAAGTTTGTCAAAAGTTAGTTGAGTCAATGCCACCCAGAAGTTTGTCAAAAGTTAGTTGAGTTAATGCCACCCAGATGCCTTGCAGTTATTGAAAATAATGGTTTTGGAACAAAATATTAACTTTTTTAAGGAAAAATAAAAAAATTTATGTGAAACAAAAGCGTTGTTAATTGTGCACGGACATTATTTAACGTTATTTTGAAAAAATCTCATAACAGACTTATTGAAGGTTCAACTCCAATTTCGATAGTTTATCGACTGCAGAGTTGCCATGTATAGAAAACAATAACACTTTATTCCATCAATCCTTAAAATTGATTGATTGAAATTCCAGGTATGTCCCGAGCGTACTGAAAACTTTAAACGCGTTTTTATCGACACCACTTTTTTTTTGAGACGGCCGGACACATAACTCGAGCAAATCTTCACCGATAGATTTGAGATTGACAGTATATTCAAAATCTCTTTATCTATCAACACAAGTATGAATCTTTTTTTTTATATTGGTTACTTTTTGTTTTATCAACAATTTTCTGATTTTTATTTTTGTGAAGTTGTGAAATTTTGTTGAAATAAAATTGTAATTTTTGCTGTGCCAAAAGGACGATGAAATTTTGACAACTAGAAATTTTGACGTTTTAGATTTCGGTTGTGTATTAGTGCAAGAATATAATTTAATTTGCAAAATTGTTAACATATACTGGAAATTAAAAGAACTTAACGCAAATATTTTTCACTTCTACTTCGGAGCGGAAGCACAAAATTTTTAACTTTTACGCCTCACGAGCTCACAAGTGTTTTTTTTTTTTATTTGCTTGTGACAAAAATTCTCTTGCCGATTGTCAAAATGTATACTAGCCCCTAGTGCTACATGAATTTTTGACAATCATATTCACCTCACAAGTGCCAAATATTCTCATTCAGACTGTCAAAATTTCATCATCTGAGTGAAACAGTTTCCAAATAGCACACGGCCTTACAACCAAATTTTAGTATGGAAAATTTTTGGGCCTTATTTCCTTTTTTCTTTTTTATTTTTGCTGTTATATCGTTGCACATTAATTCACTGAACCAACGCGAATTGTAGTTGAATGGAAAAGTTCTTAATCGACTCGATTTCTTCCTAACTTGGCTTTGGCTGTTATGGCTTGTGGGGACAGGTATGTCTTAGCTATGACATCTTTATTATTTTATTTTATTTATTTTTAATTTTCCTAAAAATTATAAAAATTTTTATTAGTTTTACTAAACTTACTTTAAAACTTTAAAGCTTAATCAAAATATTTTAAAAAATTAATTCTTAGCGTAAAATTTATTTGCAAATACAACGAAATATATACAAACATATAAATATAACACATACATTTTATTTACTATAGATAATTATTCAAGTGGATAATGATTAAATCAATAAAATAAAATAATAAAAATAAAACAGTATAAAACGTAGTATGTTTGTCATAATTACAATACAATATAAATAAAATTAAAAATTTACATCGCTTGAGTATTGAAACTTTATAGGAAATAGCATGTAATAGAAAGATTAAATAAAACTCAATATATTATAGCAGAAGAAAATAAAATAGCATAAAAAAGTTTGTGACAAATAACCATAAAAACCAATCCTATAACACATGTTTGTAAAAAATATATGTGTGTACATCAAGATAAAATATATGATATGTAATAAATTTTTACTTAATAAAATCAATAATTGAAAACTTTTGCATTTGCTAAACATATTTGAAATGATTTTATTATTAGTTTTATTTTCGGTATTTTAAAGATTATTTCTTTTAGATACAAAATACCATAATCAAGATTTAAATTAAATTATTGTTAAAGTATATATTTATGTATAAGATATAAACAATAATATACATGCATAATAAATTCAAAATTAAAAGAGTTGAAAATAAAATTCTTGGAAATCGTAGCAATTGATATTTATTTGGATTTCAATTCGGAAATTTGGATTTCGTGACACATACGTCAAAAATAAATTTAGCTTCCGGGATCTTTTCGTAAATCTTGGGGGTATCTATTACTCAAAAATTGATTAGAATATTTATGAAAACAAGTTAACCTCCTTAACCTGAGACACTATTTGATTATGTTTAATTGATAGTTTTTGTGAAGATCCATATTTTGGTGAGACTTTGAAATTTTATCACTTACCAAAACGTGCACGCTAACGGAAAAAACGCTGATGAGACATTTTACGCTCTTGAGACAGTTCATGAGCTGCACATGACAATTAAGGACAAGAATGAACGCACGGTGCAGTTGAGGATATTTTAGCTAATAAGTGAATGATTTTTTATGGGACCTCTGAACTCTTATGAAAAACATCGATGATTCTGGAATGAAAACATGGCGCAGTAAAGGATAGATTAGCAACCTAGGTGAGTGATTGAAAGTTTTATGAGAAAAACATCGATGGTGCTTACCTCCTTGTGTAGCTATCTTGGTCCATATATAATTCCAGAGGGTTCAATGCATCAAAGAATCATCGATGGTTGTCCAAAAAGTCCACAATAGCCTGGGTAATTCGAAAGAAGCTTTTAGAACTACATATATACATATCTATATATGTCACTCCTACCTTTTATAATTATATCATGGGTATGAGTGATAGTTCTTTCGTCTTGCACCAACAGTCAAAAATGGTATAAATTAGAGAACGAAAAAAGTAAAAAAGAAAATAGAAAGTAAAATATACAGGCAAATGACAGAGACCATAAATTATACAGACTTTGCATCAGAAACACTCGAGCGATTCTACTCAAAGTTTAGCCCGCAAACATGGGCACGGCGAAAAACGGTGGCCAGGCGAATGAAAAAGCAACGCGTTGATAAACTTATGTTGCTAGATTTTGTTGATAGACTCTAGAAATATAAAACCTTGTCAACAAAGTTGTCGAGAATCCATGTTTATTTTATTTTTTATAAGTTTTATATTTAATTTCAACTTATATTTATCTATATATGTATATAAAAATGAATCTTGGTTTGTTCGACCACTTAACACTGGAAAACTACTGGACCAAATTGGATACTTCCTTCTGTGAGTTTGTTCGTAATTGTTCCGCGAAGGTTTTGGAAAAAATTCACGGAACATTGGACAAGGGGGCGTGGCACCTCCCATACAACACAAATCTACGGTAGCGAATAGCTCTGAAGCTATAGGTCGCATAGCATTGGAATTCGGTGTTCTATCTCAATTTATTTATGGGCGTTGAATGTGGGGCGTGGCATTTTTTCAGCAGACCAAATTTTCGGTATAACTTTCAAGCTATAAGTCGCACATTAATGAAACTCGGTTAGAACGTTCTATTTAGTCGTGTCTTTCGACTGCCAAAATTGAGCCAGTATAGGCCAAAGGGGTGTGGCACCGCCCATACATTTCAAATTTATGATTTCGAATAGCTTTGGAACTAAATGCCTTATAATAATGAAATTCAGTATGGAGTTGCCACTTGGTGATATATTTCTACTATAATACTGGGATGCGCTTTGGAAAAGGGGGTGTGGCTCCGCCCATAAACTTTAAATTTTTGATATCAGATAGCTTTGGAACTAAATGTCGTATAACAACGAAATTCAGTATGGAATTACTATTGGGTGATATTCCTCTACTAGAAAACTGAGACGTCATTGAACAAGGGGGTGTGGCTCTGCCCATACAATCCAAATTTGCGATATCGAATAACTTTGGAATTATAGATAGCATAGCCTCGAAATTTGGTTATCAATTTACACGAGTCGTTCCACTTATAGATAGAGATTGAGATAGAGATAGAGATAGATATAGATATAGATATAGATATAGATATAGATATAGATATAGATATAGAGATAGAGACAGAGATAGAGACAGAGATAGAGATAGAGATAGAGATAGATATAGAGATAGAGATAGAGATTTAGATAGAGATAGAGGTAAAGATAGAGATAGAGGTAAAGATAGAGATAGAAATAGAGACAGAGATAGAGATAGAGATAGAGATAAAGATAGAGATAGAGATAGAGATAGAGATAGAGATAGAGATAGAGATAGAGATAGAGATAGAGATAGAGATAGAGATAGAGATAGAGATAGAGATAGAGATAGAGATAGAGATAGAGATAGAGATAGAGATAGAGATAGAGATAGAGACAGAGATAGAGATAGAGATAGAGATAGAGATAGAGATAGAGATAGAGATAGAGATAGAGATAGAGATAGAGATAGAGATAGAGATAGAGATAGAGATAGAGATAGAGATAGAGATAGAGATAGAGATAGAGATAGAGATAGAGATAGAGATAGAGATAGAGATAGAGATAGAGATAGAGATAGAGATAGAGATAGAGATAGAGATAGAGATAGAGATAGAGATAGAGATAGAGATAGAGATAGAGATAGAGATAGAGATAGAGATAGAGATAGAGATAGAGATAGAGATAGAGATAGAGATAGAGATAGAGATAGAGATAGAGATAGAGATAGAGATAGAGATAGGGATAGAGATATATGTATATAGATAGAGATAGAGATAGAGATAGAGATAGAGATAGAGATAGAGATAGAGATAGAGATAGATATAGAGATAGAGGTAGAGATAGAGATAGAGATAGAGATAGAGATAGAGATAGAGATAGAGATAGAGATAGAGATAGTGATAGAGATAGAGATAGAGATAGAGATAGAGATAGAGATAGAGATAGAGATAGAGATAGAGATAGAGATAGAGATAGAGATAGAGATAGAGATAGAGATAGAGATAGAGATAGAGATAGAGATAGAGATAGAGATAGAGATAGAGATAGAGATAGAGATAGAGATAGAGATAGAGATAGAGATAGAGATCGAGATAGAGATAGAGATAGAGATAGAGATAGAGATAAAGATAGAGATAGAGATAGAGATAGAGATAGAGATAGAGATAGAGATAGAGATAGAGATAGAGATAGAGATAGAGATAGAGATAGAGATAGAGATAGAGATAGAGATAGAGATAGAGATAGAGATAGAGATAGAGATAGAGATAGAGATAGAGAAAGAGATAGAGATAGAGATAGAGATAGAGATAGAGATAGAGATAGAGATAGAGATAGAGATAGAGATAGAGATAGAGATATAGATAGAGATAGATAGAGATTGAAATTGAGGTTGAGGTTGAGATTTAGATTGAGATTGAGACTGAGTTTGATATTCAGATAGAGATAGAAATTATTTCCGCTACGACAGCAACGCGTCGGGTACCAGCTAGTTTATATATATTTTTGCTTATATAGAATTTATATTTTTTATTTTGGCCTTTATTTAAAAATGTTTTTTCTTGTTCGTTACAGTGTAATTGATTTATAGTTTATTTACAATAACAAACAAGGTATATTTAATTTATTTAAATATTTTTATTGCATATTTTAGTGGCAACAAGGCAAGTACAGCAGCAACAAGACAACCTAGTTGTTCTAGCTGGCGATTGTCCTGCGTGGCAACTAGACCAATTTATTTATTATGAAATAAATTATATTTATTATATAGGTTCAGAAGGGATGGATTAAGATAGATATCATTTGATGTCATTTTAAAGGTGGTTAAATTATCTAAAATTTTATCCTTGGGTGCATTTCAATTCAAACTGAATTAAAAAAGTTACAGCGATTTTCCTATAGCTTCATCGAGATAGACAAAATCGCAAAAATATAACATTTCTGACGATCGCCAAATATTAAGCTAAAAATCCTAGCGAAACAAAAACCTGCAGAAAAACAAAGAAAGAAGAGCAATAACAAAAACTGTGCAAAAAAAATGTAAACAATCCAACCGTCCGTCCGCATAGAATTCCAATGGAAAAAATAAAATAAACATGGCTTCTCGACAACTTTGTTGACAAGGTTATATATTTCTAGAGTCTATCAACAAAATCTAGCAACATAAGTTTATCAACGCGCTGCTTTTTAATTCGCCTGGCCACCGTTTTTCGCCGTGCCCATGTTTCTATATAATTTATAGTCTCTGGCTAAACTTTGAGTAGAATTGCTCGAGTGTTTCTGATGCAAAGTCTATATAATTTATAGTCTCTGATAAACGCAAATGGCAATCAAAAGTTCCCATAGAACAATTCACTTGAAACATCTTTGAATTTTTCAGCTTTTTAGTGCAGGTCTTTAGTACATACCCAACTGATTTGATTTAATTGAATTACCAAGAAATATATCTATAATTAAATTTTAAACGAGCAACAATGCATTTTATTAATAAGGAAAAATTGCTTTTAGCACTTTTGCCAAATAACAACTTTCAATAAAGTAATCAATTATGTTATGAGTTTGTTTGAAAATATTTTTTACATTTTTTTTTTTTTTGCTGTTTAACAATATCGTATTTTTAAAAACAAATTAAAAATAATCTTATTGCTTAAAGTTATTAACAATTTATAATTATTCATTTTAAAACATGATTTACTTCTTTATTTAAAACTTTTAAATATAAAAAATAATATACGAAACATTAAATAAATTTAAAAAAAAATACCAATACTTTTCTTAACTTCTTTCTTAATTATTTCGATGGGAAATGGGGGGGGGGAAATATCAATTATTGTTCATTAGCAAAATCTGGACTATTATGCACTGAATCGCTTGATATCGCTACATCCTTTTCTTTGCTTTGAACACTGTTGTTGTTATTTGCTGCAAGTTCAATCGATTTATTTGGCGAATCCGGTTTTTCCTCAATTTGTTCTAGTACTTCTTGAACGCCAGAAACAGCAGGTGTTGAGGCACTGCTTACATTTGCAACCAATATATTTGGTGTTTTAATGGCATTAAGTAGTATTTTTAGGTTTTCACCCGATATGCGATCCTCGGCAATAGCATGTATTGCATTATGGGGAAATTGTTGCTGCTGTACGTGAGGATGTTGCGGTTGATTGGCATGTAGTAAGGATGCCCATGCTCTCGGACTTAGAATATATTTATAAGTTAATTTAAGTACATATAAGATTAAAAAGATTAACAGAATTGGTGCCATCAAGTTTTGTGGAAATGAGAGATTGCCTTTTAAATAAAAATATTTACGTGTAAAAAATTTTAGAATACATTTATGTAAATCATTATTTACTTGAAAACGAAAATGTTGTAGCTGTAAACTTTTCAATAAGGAATTCGAATTGCTTCATAAACAAGTCATTGAGGTACATTATTAGCACATGATCTGGTCGACAATATCGCATTTTTAAATTTCTAGCTTTTCTATAATAAAAATTTATACGAATTTTTATATATCAATTTTATATATATACAGCCTCTCACTCACTTCAATTGCTTGACTTCCACATTTTCATTGCTTTTCCAAAATATTATTCGCGAATACCAGCTTGGTTCACTTGACTGATTGGTAGACTCTGATATGAATTCAATTATTTCATCAATTTCTAGTTTCTTGAATGAGAATTAAATACATTCATATATCAAATTAAATAATTCAATTTTATTTATTCAAACCCTATTGCATTCCAAGTAAGTAAAGAAGAATCCAAACAAGAATAAGCTTATAAAGCCCATGCGAATATAGCCAATTTGATAACGATTGTGCAAGAACCAGCAAAGTAGGATTGCAGCAGCCGCGATCAAAGTAAATTGAACCTGCAAAATACTTTATTGTAATTTAATTTCATCTCGAATTTTTTAAATGATTAATCAAAACATTTTGTATGATGTAAAATATTTAGATGAAATTGTTATTTCTATTATAAAAGTATACAATATCAATTTTCAGGAAAGGAATCACATAAGGAACATGCTTACCTCGGATATTTTCAACAGTTCAAAACTATCCTTGACTATGTCCAAAACTATAGCAATTATTCCCATGCTGCTGTCAACTTTACTTCCGAACATATCTATTGTGCGCATCGTGGCAATTATTTCCGTTAACACGCTGTCCAGATCACGTGGATCACTTAGCTGTTCTAGCTTTTCCAACTGTGCTGGTAGCAGCGTGAAGCGTAATGAGCGATGATACAGCGAAGCACCCTTATTAAACTAAAATAAGTTACATAAAATAATAAGTTGTTTTAATTTAAAATCAAACATAAACAAATGAAAGTTTGTGTTTACTTTTCATGCGTAGCAACATTTATGCTATGATGTCATCACTGCCTACGCGGGCATCAGCATTGATTTCTTAACTCTATATTCTTACCTGCAATTTTTGACGATGAAATAAATTCGCAATAAATTTTTTGTAATACATCAGTGCAACTCCATCCTCTAATAACACTCTGTCTGAATCACAGACGGGGCAGCTATTAAGCATGTTGTTTTCTTGCAATTCACTATGTTTCCAACCTGGCGCATCTCTACCCCATGCATTTGGTTCGATCCAAGTGTCCTCATCATGTTCACCCACAGTCTTTTGTAGACTTATAGTGGCCAAAACCAAAAGTGTGTAGAAAATTGTGTGAAACATTCTTATATTACGTAGATAGATTCACGCCCGAAATTCGCAACCGGTACAATAATCAAGAAACGAAAAGTTTAAATGGCAAAATGCTGAAAACGTAATAACGCAAAAGACCAAAACAACAACAAAATTGTGATAACTGTCAGTTCACAAAAAGAAGAACTAAGATCTGTTCAGTATAAAGTACGGGTGATAAACGGGTATTCCTATTCGTTTATTCGAAGTGGTTGTTACAATAATAGGGGTATTCACGATTAAGTGCACTTGTCAGTGCAGTTAAGGACTTGTGCAGTTAAATTTTCGTAAACAAACCACACTTTTTACTGAGAAATTTATTGAAGAGAGAGCTTACATTTATTTTTGCCATCCATCTCAAATTGAATATAATACTATGTTAACACTAAGTCTGAAAAGCCGCTTTTTGGTCAATAATGACTTTTGAGCTGAAAAGCTACATGATATTAAGTTTTTCGCTATAAAAATTTTCAGAAAGAACTAAAAAGCATCTTTTTGTGTGCTTTTCAGCGAAAAACTCTGAAAAGCTAGAAAACAACCCTGAATTGAAGTCTGTTTTTGAAGTAAAGTCAAAATCCATTAATAAAATTCAGGTTGTCACTGACCGGGCGTCTCAACTAGCAATAATTCATTGCATGCCATCTGTCAAAATCCATTGCAAGCAATGGCAATATTACAAGGGTGGGTTTTTGATGTTATGTTATTTTCATTTTTAAAATGGCACCCAATAAATAAGTACGCTGCTCGCGCGCGCTTGATGCTTTAAATCAGAACTCCGGTATAAATTTATTATTTTATAAATTTCTTCTCCACACCACTCCATTTTCAAGAACTTAATTTAATTTTTTTTAAATTTCTAGCCTTATACTATGTTCACACTAAGGCCGAAAAGCAGCTTTTCGGACAATAATGGCTTTTCCGCTGAAAGGCTACATGATATTAAGTTTTTCGCCATAGAAAAACTGTCAAATGGAAAGCATCGTTTTGTATGCTTTTCAGCGAAAAACTCTGAAAAGCTAGAAAACAACCCTGATTTGAAGTCTGTTTTTGTAATAATAGGTGTGTTTCCGTACACAATGTCGACTAAAAGTCGAGTAAAGTTCGAGCTGGGAGCGTAAAATGAAATTTGAGAATAGTGTCAAAAGTACGGAAACGACTTCTAGCTAGTTTCCAGCACAAAAACAGCTGATTGCCTCTAAAACGTAAACAGTGCCAAATTTTTTTACGCCAATTATCGATTATCAACTTTCAAATTAATTTATTATTAATTTATTTATATTTATTTGCAATTTGTATTTCACTATTTGTAAATTTATTTCCCGCCACACAACGTAAATAAAGAAAAAACTCAATTTGACAGTTTCTTGTTCTTCTTCATTGCTTGTTCTTATAATGCTCGAAGTAATTTCTTCCAGCACACTTCGAGCTACTTTCGAGCTCGAGAGAGCGCTTTTATGCTTGTTCTTCTTCTCTCTTTTGAGCTAGAAAAAGTACGGAAACACGTTCTAGCACATTGCAAGTTACTACAATCGAGTACGGAAACAGACCTAATATGTTCACACTTAAGCCAAATGAGCAAATTTGAATATCTCATTAAAAATATATATTATTAAATTATAATATATATTTATATTAAATATGTAATACTTCTATATTGGCAGTACACTCAAGGTACATTCGCCAACATTAGAGTGCAGATATATTGTAATATGAGCGAGAAAATATATAAACGAATGTACCCGAAATTTAATTTGAAAATAAAAAAACTCAGGAGCGGTGTTTCCATTGTCAAAAATTTCAGTTGAAGTTTTTGATGTTCGAATTTTTATGGTTGAAATTTTGCTTGGTTGATTTTTTCTTTTTAAATTTTAATTATATTTAATGCGTTGTGCTATAATTGTTTATAATGGTGCGTACCTATGATTTATGTAAAAGAAATATGTATGTTTTGTTTTGTTTTATGTTTGGTGCAAAAGTTTTTCTTAACAACCGCCTCTGTGACGATTTGACAATTTCTTGTTTGTAGTAATTTTGATATATTCAAAGAACTAAGAAATAAGGAAGTGGCGTTTACCTCACATACAGTGTATGTGTAATGAAGTACCTCTAAAATTGTGAGTGAAGGAGATAGCAAGTGTTTTTTGACAGGCTAGCCATCACAAAAATAAAAAAAAAACAAAAGAAAGCAAGTGTCGGTGAAATTGATTCAAAATAAATTAAATAAACAAATCAAAAAGTGATTATTATCGCTCAAATGTTCTTAAATTCCGAAAGTGAAATCAGAATTCATTAAAAGAATTCATTAAATATGCGTTGTATTGTGAAAAACTGCGGCAGCAGCCAGCGCTTCAAATATGTGCTGATTTCATTCCACAAGTAAGTATCATAAGATAAGTGAGGTTTTTAAAGAATAAAATTGTTATTTTGATAAGAGTGATGTGTGAGAAGTGAATTCCAATTGGAAATAAATGTATTTGTTATCAGAAATATAAGAAAAATTAAATGTGTTCAGCGTGTCGATTTGGCGCCATTGAAAGCTTCGAAATTGTGATATGTTAGCTGTCAAACACCACTTCACGGGCGCATTTAATTTCTAAGGTGGCATGCATTTCAGGGCGCTACTTTTTTAACAATATAAAACTAATGTTTTATGACCATATAAAAATAATTTGTTGTTTTTTACAGATTTCTAAGTTTTTCCAATTTTTTAAAAAACGCGTTATTTTTACATAACAAAAAAAACGAATGAAAAGCCAACTGTACGGCAAAAATTACACAAAACAATTCATTTTAAAGGAGTTTGAGAATAATAATTTTGTATATAAATTAATTCTTTTATTTGCATGTGTTCTACGTTAATATGTTTTAGAAATAATTTATATGTATGTCTTTATATTTTAAATTATTTATGATATAAATGTAAACTAATTTTTTTTTGCATGTGTCCAACATAAATATGTATAATAAATAATTTATATATACTTATTATATGTAATATATATATATATACATATATATAATATAATATATAATATATATAATATATATAATATATATATATGCATATATATATATATATATATATATATATAAATATACAATAAACTTAAATTTGTAATATATTTATTAATTTATTATTACGAATGCATTTCTTTTAACATTCTTCACTAATGATTTCTTTTCTTTATGGGTGCAATAGGCCTACAGGGGAACCGAACACCCAAAAAAATCGGTAACGCACCAAATTGTATACCTCAAAGGTGGTGTGGAAATACAATAAAATTAAAAAAATATGTTATTAAAATATGATTTCTAACGATTTTTTAAATTTAAAAGAAATTTAATAAAAAGTATTCAAATAAGGGCTCCATTCTTTGCGCCATTTATAACTTCGTTCCCGAATGCGGCCCTGTGTGTATGTTTGTGTATTAGTGATTCAACACCATCATGAAAAGTACTTCATTTTTGTATCACCATGAACCAACAAGACAAGATCAAGCAATCAGCAGTGCGAGAAAAAAGTATTTGTTTCATGCCACGTCATCGGTCACAAAAAAATCTATATTGTATACGTTTTTCATGCAAAACATGTGAAAAATTAGAAAAAAAGTGGAAAATTATAAAATTAACAAGTTTAATTCCCGAAAAAGTGTTTGAATACTTTGTTTGTTTATATTTTCATGCAGAAACGAAATTTAAAGTAATTTTTTTTTGCTGTTGCAGTTATTGCACGTCGCTACAGCACACTTTAATTTTATAAAAAACACAAAAAATTACTGAATTATAAACCCTAAGAATCAGGCCCGTAGCCAGGATTTACCTAAGGGGGGGGTTTGGATTAAAAAAAATATCGATAGTTTTTGATATCGATAAATGAAAAGGTATTTTTTATATAATTACCAGAAAGATGGGAAAAATCAGTGTCTAGAAATGGACAATACTTTGAAAAATCAATTAGTAACAAATTTTTCACAATAAAGCGACAAACTTGAAAAAAAAACACTTTAAAACTTTTTTCTACACCAAATACATAAAACAAAAATTAATTTACATTATTTTTGTTTATTTTATTTATTTATACTAGAGGACCCGGCAAACTTCGTCCCGCCCTAAATTCGAGCAATCACGATTCCACCCGAAATTAATTTCTTATCGAACATTTATGATCGATAACAAATGCTGCCAATCGAATTTCAATTATTGATTGAATGAAACACTCCAATATCCCATATTAACACGGAATGTAATAGGCTGCTATTATTCGAATTCAAAAGATTGTGCTGTCATATCATTTTATTGCGAATTCTATTAGAAAATTTTTTAGTACATTTCAATTTGAATAAAAATAGTCAGCTCAACTGTTTGTTTTGAAGCCATGAGGTGGTCCAAGGATCGATCCTCACAATGGGCAAACAAATAATTTTTTTTTAAAGTTATTTTTTATTTATTGAAATGACAGCTTTTGTGATTTTTGGAGTAAAAAATGAATATGTTGGAGCTTTCTTCAAATATGGTTTATTAAGTGCTTAAATTTAATTTATCAACGAAAATAAATTGGATGAAATATATGAACGGAGTTATTTTCATCGAAAGTAATAAATACGAATTTCTGATAGTTTTTTGTTCATTTCATTTTATTCATTCATTTATAATGGTGTACATTAAGACTTAGTCTTTTATAGTACTGCAATAGACATGAACACTTGAACACTGGTTGAATTTTTTTTAAAAAGAAAATTAACTTAAAACTAACATTGATTAACTTAAAACTAACCTAACATTGATTGAATAAATAAAAATCTTATTAACTATTAAGTAATACAAGACCTATCTGATAAAAGTTCATATTAAAGAGAGAGAACTAAGGTTTGAGCACAGATAAAATCAGAGAATAGCACAGAAATAAAAGAATAGATTTATTGATTTAAAGATTTATAATAGCTGAAGATAGCATGTTTGAAGCTGGTCCGAGAAGTTATTTGTCTTAGAGAGTTAGGTAGTGAATTCCAAAGTCTAATGGTGCTGATGAATAAGAATCTGCTACTGTTTAGATAGTTATGCCTAGGAACAATAAGGTTTGTCGCACGTTCTGACTGGAAGCACTGCAGTTTAGCAAAAAGATATTCTGGGCTTTGGGTATGTATAAGTTTGTGTAGAAATGTTGCGTTGCGGAAATTTAGGTATTCAAGCAAACCACAGCCTAGAATATTTTTACTTCTTAAAGAGATGTGATCGTAGCGGTTGACTCCATACACACATCTAGCAGAGCTATTAAATGCCACAAGGAGTTTGTGTTGGGATTGTGAGTCCAACTGACTATATACAACGTCAAAGAATGTGATATGAGGCATTATTAATTGTACAACTAGTCTGCGACGAGTTTCAAGAGGGGTGAAGTTAGAAGAAGTGCGTAGATAACGTAAAATTCCGTAAATATTCCTAATTGTATCATTAATATGATCAATACAAGTCAAGTTAGAATTGAATATAAATCCTAGGTTTTTAGCTTTGAACACAAGTTCAAGTTGCTGTGCTCCAATAAAGAGGGGAGGAATATCAATAAAGCAAGAGTCGCTCCTGGCAATGGGTAGAACTTTTGATTTTAAGGGATTGATAAGAAGTAAGTTAGTATTAGCCCAACTATTCAAGTCAAGTCATAGTTTAGTCTATAGGTCAAGTCTTCAAGGAGTCCGGTAGGTCGAGAGAGATAGAGTTGAATGTCGTCGGCGTAAGCATGTACAGAAGCATATTTACAAACCGAAAAAATGTCATAGATAAAGATAGAGAAGAGGAGTGGACCCAGAATGGACCTTTGAGGAATCCCAGTCTCAACAGCTCTAAGAGACGTTGCCTACTTTAACCAATTAAGTAGAATCATTTTTGTAGTTTTGGCATAGTAAAATTAACAAAAGAAACTCTTAAACTTATCTAACGAAACTCAATCAAAATTTCACCACTTTCACGTAACACCTGTTAACGGAATAAATTCTTAAATTGCTGGTGGTAGACAAAGTTCAATTGAATGTATCGAACTTTTTTCGATACTTAAGCATGTTGATGAAAAAAGACGCACGTGCAGCAAGTATTCGCAAATTGGCAAAATTATATTAATGCTAATATATTATTTTTTTATACTTTTTGGACCATAAGGGGGGGTTTTAACCCTAAAAACCCCCACCTTGTCTACGGGCCTGGAGACCACCCTTTTTTTTTGGAGCATTAGATTTAGGAGCTCCAAATACACATTTAGAAAAAAAAAAAAAAAAAAGAGAGCATGGGCTCTAAAATACAATTATTCCCTTTTGTATTTAGTGTACGATATGCACCAGAGCATAAATTGTAAAGCTCCTTTTTTTATTTTATTAAACACAACCTCAGATTTCTATTAAACACATATACATAACCTCTATTTGTATTAAACAAAATTGTCTAGAATCACTATCGCGAAGTATCGCAAAATAAATATAGAAGCCATTATTGTTTTTTTATATTAAATTGCAAATAAATAGCTCATAAAAATGGACCAGAATGATACTAAACTTGGAAAACTAACAGAAGAATCGCTTAAACGTAAAGAACGCCTTAAACGACTTCGAGAACAAGCAGAAAAATCTGATAAAAACGATGCTAAAGAATCCTTGCCAAAGTATAAATGTTTACAAAAAAATTGTAAGCTGGCTTATGTTTTGTTTCTATTTCAGACCGGTTTTTCGCAGTTATAAACCAAGTGACGAAAACACGTTAGGTGAAGTGCTGAGCCAAGAGCCGACGGGCGATATAGAAAATGAGGTGTCTGCTCAATTGGAGCTTCTCAAAACACCAATTGTAATAGATGAAATCGATATTGCGAACTTAGCGCCACGTAAGGCCGACTGGGATCTAAAACGAGATGTTGCCAAGAAACTGGAGAAACTTGAACGAAGAACACAGAAAGCAATCGCCGAGTTGATACGAGAAAGACTTAAGAAAAATCAGGACGATATTTTCCAAGTGGTGAATGTCGGTAGAGCGAAAATATTGAGCGAAGGGCCACCAGACGACGAGTAAAGTTTAAGTTTTTTTATTGTTTAATTTTTGTTTACAAATATACTAAGGAAATTCTAATAAATTAAAAATAACATAAAATATACAAAACACATTGCATTGAGTGGAGGCTAAAAGTATAGACTCTGCAACTAGTCACTTCCGTTGTCGATTGGAATGAGTTGTGCTACGAACCGGAAAATTCTCCTTGCCACTTGTTGCTATTCTGCTTTTTAAGGCTTTGATTTCTGAAATATTTCAAAATGCAGCAATAACTAGTTTTCAAATTTAGTGTATTTCTTACGTTCGGTATATTTTAACTCAATTGAAGTGGCAAACTGACGCAATGATTCTAACTGCTGCGGCATTTGTAGACGCAGACTCTCAATAGTGTCCTGCAAACTATTGATCTGTTTCTCTTGAAGTTGAAGCTGGTGCTCTTTTTCATTGACGGCTTTCTCCTGTTGTAGCGCAACTTCCGTGCGCCAGCCCAGAGTCTTCTTTAATTTTATCAGCTCCTGTGACTGTTTCATTATAATTTCGTTAGCTTTGGAAATCTCTTCAGTCGTCATCTCAAGAGCTTGGCGCTTAGTTTGTGAGATTTTCTTTTCTGCCTCCAGTTCAGCGATAATATCTGCCTAAATATATGCGGAAAATGGTGGAATATTAAGCATTAGACATTTAAATAATCAATTTTAATAATATACCTTCACTTTGTCATATTTCTTCAATTTGTCCTGAAGTTCCGATATATGCTTTCTCATGTCACTCAAATGCATATCGTTTTTGCGTTCTAGATTTTGCAACGAAGATATTTCTGCATGCAGCTTCTCGTTTTGTTCTTTCAAAGTAGCTCTTTCCGTTTTTAACCTTACGATTTCTTCGCTAAGATGCTCATTGCGTTTCTGCTCTTGGCTACAAAGTGTCAATTATAATTTTTCAAAAGCAAGGACAAATTATTACACAGGACATAAGTTTACCATTTTTCTGCCAAAGCATTCGACTTCTCCGATATGCTCAGTTCTAACTGCAACTGCAGCCCGTTAATTGTGTTGCGATGACGTTCATTTTCATTGTGCCTCTGATCCGATGCTTTTCGCAGATTCTCTTGCAGCTGTTGCATTTCTTCGTTATGTCGCTGAGTCAGAACTTTTGAATTTTCGACCAAGTTTTCGCGTAATTTCGAGTTTTCCAACTCACAACGTTCTATGCGCTGCATTTGTGCGTGCAATTCGCTCTGCAAGGATTGTATAGTGTGCTCTAGGGCAACGTTTTTTTTCTGCCAGAACCAAACGCTCAAGTATTAACGAATGATAACAAATACTAAGAAAAAAATTACTTGTAATGTTTCCATTATGTTGTGTATGTAGAATATGACGACATTGAGTGGAGCCAAACGCATCGGCAGGCACAAGTGAATGAGATTTTTAAAGGAACGCATTTCATAAAACTGCAGTTGGAAATCACTGCCGCCATTAGTGCTGGATGCACTTCCATCCAGTGTGTCGAGTGGCTGCAATTGTACTAAGCTTATTTCTAGTTTCCCCGCCTGACAGTCTTGTAAAATTTTAATAAGATTTTCGATAAAACCACCAAAGGTAACATGCAGTGATTGGTCCTGTTTGAGTGCATGGAATGAGTTTGCGTCCACCGTTGTGATGTACATTCGACGATGGTCACTTTTTTCTGTAATACGCAATTGCTGAAAGAATTTACAAATTCTTTTTAAATGAAGTACGTTTCAGTTATCACTATGAATTTACAATCAATCCTTTGAAGTCCATTTTCTCTGCATAGACGTAGCAAGGTTTCTTCGCCAAAACTCCATTAAGTCGGAAGTTTATTAAAAGTTCACAAGTTGTCAGAATGCATTCAATATTTTTGCTATAGTTAATATTGGCGAAATAGTCTTCCTCGCTCTGTGCTGCGAACGGTGAAAACATAATAAAGTTAAAATAGTCAGTTTTCTAGTTTTTAATTGTAATTCGAGTTAAAATATTATTTAAAATGTCAACAAAAATCAAATATAACAACAGCCGTCAAAGCTACTTACAAAAATCAGTGCTGCCAAATTTGTAAGATGATAGATGGAAAATAAATTTGAGTCCACACAAACATTCATCATATAACATCGAGATTAGGACTAAAGCATTGCAAGGGAAATTTGTGTGATTTGGCAAAGTAATTTTGATAATTAAATTTTCGAAAGTATAATGCGTAAAAATAAATAAAAAATCAAGTATGTTAGTATATGAGTATTTTCTCAACGAACTCTATATAAAACAGAGACACAAAAACGTTATCAGTAAATGAGAGATAAGGTGTGATGAACATGTTATTTCGAATAAAATAAATATTTAGCATAGAATGAAATATTTTTGATTTCTATGCTAATATATTAATTAGCTGATAGTAAGCTGTATTCATAGAAATATTTTATAATAGTTTTAAAACGTTCAATAGTTAAAAGCTTTAAAAGTAATATAGTCTTTTAAGAGTTTGTTACTCATAAACGTGTTGTAGCTGCTTTGTATTTAAAATAGGATAGGATAGGATAGGATAGGATAGGATAGGATAGGATAGGATAGGATAGGATAGAATAGGAGTGCAACCAATAGTTTGTGCATTTGATATATTCAATGACTTTTTATTTATTGGAAAAATTTCGTCAGAAAAATTGTAATTGTATTATATATCTTTTAAATATATGAAAATATTTTAACAAATTTAAAGTTTATTGTTTTTATTTTCCTTATTTTCTAAGGTCAAATTTTGCAATTTTTTAAAGTAATTTGAATTATTTTTGACAATATATGTACTCCGATGAGAGCAAATAATTTTAAAAATGCTTTATGACAGATTTATAAACGTTTGAGCCATTTTTGAAAAAGCTCTCAAGTATGAAGCCTTGATAAGAGGTTTTGTGTATCTCATTTATTTTTTTCTTTTACATTATGCTTATTTATTATATTTTAAATCTAATATATAAATATTAATCAATTGACAAAAAATATATACGTGTTTTGTGACTATGAAATAAATATTTATGGGCGTTGGACGAGGGGCTTGGCATTTTTTCGGTATCCCAAATTTTCAATATTATTTTCGAACTATTAGTCACACATCAATGAAACTCAGTAAGAACTTGGTATTTAGTCGTGTGCTTTAATAGCCGAAATTGATTGAGCGTCAGGCAAGGGGGCGTGGCACTACCCATACATTTCAAATTTATGGTATCGAATAGCTTTGGAATTAAATGCCGCATAACAATGAAACTCAGTATGGTGTAGTCACTTAGTAATGTCCATCTACCGGAAAACTGGGATGGACATTGTATAAGAGGGTGTGGCTCCGCACATACAATAAAATTTTTTATATCAAATTGCTTTGGAAGTAAAGGTCACCGAATGTTTAAACGCAAAATGGAGTTACTATTTGGTGATGTCTTTCCACTAGAAAACTGGGACAGGCATTAGTCAAGGGGGTGCGGCTTCACCCAAACATTTGAGTGACCACTTGGTGATGTCCTTCTACTAGAATACTTGTACGAGCATTCAACAAGGGGATATGGCTCCACCCATACTTGCCAAATTTTTGATAACGAACAGCTTTGAAAGGCAGTTGAGAATGACTGTGGTGTGAAAACATGTGTCTCAGAAAAGTTTTGAATATACTTATTATATTCTCATATAGTTGCTGGGTGAAGCAACACGCGCCGGGTGTCGCTAGTAATTTTATATATTTCTAACAATATTTTTACTCGGGCATAAGTTATTGGCTTAAAATAATTTCTTAATAACAATTTTCGTTATATGGAGCCCGCTTTCTAATAGTACGTTTGCAATGGACCGTAACTGCGCAATTTCGAGCATATTCTCAATTTCGGCTGAAATTGAGTTGAAATAGCTTAATTTAGCCACACAAATACTTTCAAATAAAAGTAGGAACCAATCTCAATTTCATATAAATTGACCACGAAATTGATTTAAATTGTAAAGCAACCCAGGTATGTTGATACCAAATTTGTCAGCACTACCAATAAATATATTGCTTATCAAAATAACCCGTCAAAATATTAATAATTTGATCGCCTTTTTTAATTTTTTTTTTAATTCGAATTTTTGATAATTTATAGAAACAAAAAAAGGAATTAAAAAAAAAGCATTCGTGGTCTCCTGGAGTCGAGGAGCTACTTTTAAATGTGTGGACGGGAAAGTGGATGAATTACGTGGTGTTCACAATAATGGATGACAACATTGCGATAATAGTCTGGCTGCAAAGACCAGAAGCATCAAATTGAGTTGTCTTCTTTAGTTGATGATATATATTTTCAGGTTCTTTATTCTTTCTTTAAATGACCGGCGTTGTCTTTCGTTTACTTTCTGCTCCATATTTCATTCAGCTTCATCATTAATCCCGTATTTTGTTGATATATTACAAAGATGTAAATAAACGATACAATGTTTTTTCTCTTGAATTTCGAAAAGTAAACAAATAAACGTCAAACGAAATTGCTTCAATTGAGTATGAACACATGGTATAATAATATAAGGTAGTATTGACAGTTGCTTGGGCAACGACCATCTGTCAAAAAAAATGTCTAGAAAGAGAGCGTTCAATTATTTCTTATGTTTTCGCCATTGTTTATGTTTCAGCGCTTGCAAATAACCAAACATTTTCTTACAAAATATTGCCTATTTTATTAAATCAATAGTGAATTATTATTACTACAACGAAGATAACTTGTGAACTTTGTGTTATTAAGTGCAAACATAAGAAAAAATGTTGAAAACGTTCAAATGTAGCAACCTCAGCAGCTGCAGATGCATATGGACGAAATTAAAGAAGTTTCCAATTATTATTAAAACACCACGGCTGGAAAACGTTAAACACATATCACACATAATTTTTTCACAACTTTCATTATTATAATTGTGTATTTAACGCACATATTTTGCGGAATTTATTTATTTTTACATTCGTTTAATTCTTGTTGCACGAACAACTGTTTTTGACAGATGGTCGTTGCCTTGTTGCTGAGAAAATCTATACTTGTCAATGCTACCTGTATAATTATATCATGGTATGAACACTCACAATTTCGACCGAAATCATCTCACAAATTTAAGCAATTTCGGGCGAGTGCGAATATATAAATTATGATATGAAAGAAGTTAGTACCTAGAAGTGTACACAATATATCATCACTATTTGTTTGCTGTCAAAAATTAACAAAATGAACTCAAGAGCTCAAGAGCTTTACAAAAGAACTACAGGGTATCGCCAGTGCGCTTGAGCAATAAAGAACAATTTTGACAGCACGTGTATTTTGTTATTGTAGAGCTCTTTTTTGTTGCACTTTCGCTATTTTGCACAAGAGCTCTACAAAGAGCTCCGGATCGTGAATACCCCTATTATAAGTTCATCAGTCAAATGAGTACTTAATTTTTCAGCGCACCCCCTAAGGGTGTGTGCTAATTGGCTACTTTTACAACGAGGTGATGTGTGGTGGAAAAATTTTCGTAGTGGGGAAAATATTTTACGTTTTTGTTGTGCCAATTGGGAATATTCAAATTTTGACATATAATATTTAAATTTGTAAGCATTGGTTGATTTCATTGCATTAATTTATAATGGATCGTTCTTTTTCAATTCTTTCTGCAACAATGGCATTGCTTTTCGAATACGCTGAAGAAATTGAAATTTTAAACAACATGCTTCTACTTTTAGCAAATGAAAGAGAAAGGATCAGACCGCGGGTATGTTGTTCTACAATATTCGCCACAGTTTCATATTTTCTATATAATGTTATGATTTAGGGCATTTTATATTTGAGACCACGAGCTACTTCAGATACAATTAACGCCATTATGAATAGTGACAACAAGACAACGCGGATGCATTTAAGGATCTCAAATAACACTTTTCGGCACATTGTTACCCTAATACCTCGTAAGCGGCACGGATGGTCACTAGAATTTGAAGTCATGTGCTTCTTGTACTGGATGGCTTGTGGATGCAGCTTTAGAGTAGCTGGCGGGTTCATGGGCATAAGTCGCTACACAGTGCGAAATATAATTCACAAAATGTTTGAGGAATTCTTAAAAATGAAGAATGTTATTAGCCATGGATCCGTCGAAGACCATATAAGATGTGCTAATAAATTCTGCAATAAGGCCAATACTCAAGTCTTTCGAAATTTTATCGGAATAATAGATGGGACCCATGTACGAATCAAGTGTCCTGTAAATAAACACGATGAATATTTCAACCATAAAAAATATTATTCGATTCAGGCACAGGCAGTCGTGGATAGCGATTTTAAATTTACAGACGTATTTGTTGGCTATCCAGGCTCCGTACACGATACTCGTGTGTTTCTTAACAGCCCCTTATATTCGAGAGGAACATATCCACCACACGGAAAGTTTTTATTTGGAGATAAAGGCTATCCATGTCGCTTAAGTCCAGTTGCGATAATCACGCCGTTTAAAGAACCACTCACTCCTGATCAGGCAAGATTTAATGCAACTTTTAGCAAAATTCGAGTCCACGTTGAATCAGCCTTTGGAATGCTTAAAACAAGGTGGAGAAATATATTCAATCGTGAACTAGAACTCAAAATAGAAAATTGCATTAAAACTGTTTTTTGTGCATTTGTACTGCATAACATTTGTGTTTTGCAAGAAGATTTCCTTCATTTTAATCCTTCAAATGAGGAAATTTTTAACGAAGTTTCTAATGAAGTGGATACAGTTGGTGATTCAGAAGAAGGTATTAATATGAGAAATCAATTGTTTCAAGAATTCATTTCGACTAATTTTATTCAAATTTTGTAAATTCTAAACAATTCAAATCAAATAAATAAAAGAACAAAACCAAAAACACAACAAATAAGTGTAACAAACTAAAAATGTAATTTTAAGGTAAAGAACGTTGGGGAAAAATAAATTTATTCTGATTCCGATTCAGACGTGAAAAGAAGATGTGAAGTATCAACTTCTGGGCAAAGCGTTTGTGCCACCTGTCCAAAGATCAGTAGCATGCTGGACATGCGCTTGTCTACCTTTCGGCACCTTTTTTTTATAAATCGCTCCATACTGGCAAGTCTATCATTGCGATTTGGAGTAGAGCGGATAGGAGTTTTCGACCTTGAAACTCGGTGGATGGTTTGAAAGATTGATGGTTGTTCAGTATGGAGTGGTGATGATGGTGATAGACAGCTGCGTGATGTTGATGGTTGATCGCATTCATATTGAGCCTGAAGAACGATCGGAGAATCTGTGTTGATTGGAGAATCTTGAGGTAGCGACGAATTTTGCCTTTCATATACTCCGCTTCCACTGTCTATCAAGAATGATGGATGATAGTTATCCTTTTTTGAGGCAAATTGATGCAGCACTTCAAAAAATAGCCAGTCCTCCGCTTCTTCGGACATAGCTTCGTCAAATGTCCCTTCTCCTGTTTTATATTTAAAAAACGATTTGTACTTCCGAACAAGGTTGTTCCATTGGTTTTTGCAAGTTTTGCCATCCTTTGCCGAAAATATATTGTTTTGATGTAAAGCATCACCAACTTTCCTACAATTAAAATATAAATGTTTTCTTAAATAAAAAATAATAAAATAAAAGTGGCAATTATGAACATAAATTAAGGGGAGACCCGCGATATCCCCAAAATCCAAATTCACAAATAAAAAAAAATGTTGCGGTCATGGGACCCCCGTCAAGAACGAAGTTCCTTATGCTTGAATGTACAACAAAAAAAAACAATAAAAGAATCTAAACACTTAAAACTTGTATCAAAATATACAATTTTATTTACTTACTAGCTTTTTCCCGGTGCGCTTTGCTGCACCTTATCTAGATAAGTACCGGAAAATGTTGCAATTCAGCGTTATTATTTCTAAACCATCTCGTACTCTAAACATAGGGGTCGTTCATAAATTTCGTGACCGATTTTCAATTTTTTTTTACCCCCCTCCGGTACTTTTCGTAGTGCATTTCAAAAACACTCCCCTCCACCCCCTAAAGTAACGTAGTATATGAAATAAAAAAAATGCATTGATTAAAAAATATTCGAAAAATCTAGACTATTTTCTTGGTCAAGTCTTTGGTCTATGCCAACAAGCCGACGACGTTGGAAGAGCTCAGAGCCAACATTGTACGCAAAATAGCGGCGTACAATTTCCGAGTCATCGAAAATTGGGTTAAACGAATCGACCGCTGCATACGTGCCCGCGGTGCCATATGAACGAAGTCGAATTCATTCATAAATGTTTTGATTGTAATTCAAGCCGATATTAAAGTTTTTGTAATAACTCAAATGGTTTGGTTTTATTTAAAAAAAAATTTGTCAAGTCGTTAATGGAAAACCCTTTACTTTGAGTACGCAAAAGTAAAGGGAAACCATTTCCCGAGGCGGTCTCCACCAGATACACCAACAACAACGACGAGCCTCCAACGTGTCATTGTCGATTAAGCACAGCAAATCATCGTTTTGAAATATAAACAAGCTTGATCTGCAAATCGCTTTTTTGATATCGCAGAATGTGCATATCATTGTTCTGATTATGAATATTGTCGATTTGATATTGCAAATCATTGTTTTGAAATGTATAAATCCATGATCTGCAAAACATTTATTTGTTAAGAAGAAGCTTAGAAGCGTAGATAAGTAAACATACTTAATCCTGCCCTACGAAGTAGTTCCTGGATAGGTGGTACCGTAGGTTCTTGAAGCAGAGAAAAGTAAGGATTCAAGAGTCACTCTGTTACGTGACGATTTCTGCCATTTAACTTTACCCACAAGTCACGTTAAAAAAGTTCGTACTAAAAATCCCAAACACAATATCCCCAAATACAAAATCTCCAAATACAAAAATCGCGGCGATTTGGATACAAAACGTTTTTGGATCCTCTCCATTCGTTCAACATGCACTTGGGGACGAAACTTAACTAGCATTCTTTAAGTGAGGACGCACTTTTGCATAATACAATGTTGCATTTGTAATCATGCTGTTAAATTCTTTCACCCAAGGTTTACTGAATCCAAGCATTGAAACCTTTTTTTACAGATCTTAAGCAGCCGGCATTTCTGAACTTTCGTTTTAACATCAATGTGTTATGATAAATAATAAAACTTTCTTACCTCCATGCTTCATTCGTATTGGCATTTTTTCCAGTAAATAACTGATCCATTTGAATTCTTTTTTCAATAAGCGCCATTCGGTCACAATTGCTCCCTATGAAATTGAAACAAAAATGAAGCCAGACATGAAGGAATCTTCAATCGTCTATGGCCGATATCGCCGGCGCATTAGCTCAGGACTTACATGTTATATAGTTCTTTTTTTGCTTTTTTTGTTGTGGTTCCATCTCTTTAATGCTGCTTGTGGTTGAACCGATACGCCCGGATAAGCTAAACAAAAATTTGCTGCTGCTGGATTTGGTGCCGATGGTCGACGCGAATGTGTTGTGATCTGGCAAAATAAGGGTTTTTCTTATCAGCAAGATATCAGAAATTTAATTAAAATTAAATACTTACTAATTAGATTAAAAGGCTATTAATAATCACTTACTTCACTCACTTTCTTAAAACCCGTTGCTTGAAATTGAAACGAAATTTAAATTTTTTTGTGTATATTTCCTATTGTCAAAATTTATAGTAGCCCCTAGGGCTACTACAAATTTTGAAAGGTGAAATTCACCTCAAAACTGTCGAAATTTACGGAATCTGCTGTAAAAGTAGCCAATTAGCACACACCCTTAATTGCGATCTTGCGGCACAATTGTTTTGCGAACGCATTGCACAACATTTCACCTCTTCATATTGGCTGCACTGCCCGAATGCGAAACCCAAGCATAGAAAGAAAATAATCGCCATTTTTATTCTGTGTAGCGGCAAACATTTTACATCAGCATTAAAATAATCCGCGTTGGAGTGAAAAATTGTTTCTATATATTATATAAATTATATATAGTGATAATATAGACAAAAACTTGAAGTGTAAATCAAAGTTTTCCGATAACATAAAGGAAAATGGTAAGAATAACTATATTAAGTAAATTATTAAGCAAAACGTGGTCAACTTTTTCAAGAAACCGGTCACGTAATTAATCACTTCTCTGTATCTAGTATTCCTTGTATACATATATTGCAATAATTTGTCAGCAGCGCCATTATGAAAATGTGTTAATTATTTTTAGACTACTAAAATTTTTATCGGAAGCTTGCCGCCTGGATCAAAACCTGAAGAGCTGCGTCGGCTCTTTGAGAGCTATGGTGTAGTTACAGAATGTGACATAATGAACCGTTGCGGCTTTGTACACATGGAGACTCCTGATATGGCGGACAATGCTATTAAGGCGTTACACGACACAGAGTTCAATGGACAAACCATCGTTGTTGAACCGGGTCGTCCAAAGGATAAAAAGAAAAGTGGTGGTCCAGGTGGTCCACCTGGCGGTCGGCGTGGTGGTGGAGGTGGTGGTGGCGGCGGTGGCGGTAATCGTGGCATGGGCGGACCTCGTGGTGGACGTGGAGGTGGTCCAATGGGTGGACGCGGTGGCGGTCGTGGCGGTGTTTTAGGTAAGTATTTTGAAGAACAAGAATTCGGAAATTGTCTTAATCCGATACGTAACAAGAGGCTTCAGCTAGATTTGCTCCAAATTTTATTTAAAGGGGAAATTAGTTTTTAGTTATTCAAAACTTTGCTTTTTAATTTAAATCTCAGAACTGAGCCTACCAGAAACTTGAGCTTAACATTGAGCACTTAAAAAAAATTAAAAAAAAAAAATGCTAACAGCGCCTGTTTATTTCAATTCTTAATTTGGGTCACCGTTCACCCATTTTCTCCTCACATTTTCAAGTTGGCTTTTCTGGTAGAATGTCTGATAATTTGAAACAGGCCGCCACAATGGAATTGGCCGGTGCCATTATGCAGATGCTTAACACAAATTCTACTTCACCAGGTGGCGGTGGAGGCGGACATCAAGGTGGACCACCACACAATCGTGGCAACGGCTTTGGTGGAGGTCGTGGTGGAGGAGGTGGAGGTGGAGGTGGCAACTTTGAGCGTAACAATGGCGTTGGACCCATACGTAACGATAACTTCAGAGGTCAACAAAGAAGTGCTCCCTATTCCAGAGGAGGTGGGGGTGGCGGTGGTCAGGGCGGAGGAAAATTTGGAGGAGGTGGTGACAAATTCGGCGGTGGATTCGGCGGCGGCGGCGGTGGTGGGGGTGGCAAATTTGGTGCCTCAGGTGGTGGTTTTAACAATGACGGATTTGCTGGAAGTCCACCGCATGACAATTGGCAAAATAATGGGCCTGGAAACCGTAACTTTAACGATAACAGAGGCTTTAGCAAAGGTGGAAGCAGTGGTGGTGGCTTCGGTGGTGGTAATCAACCAAATAGTGGCATGGGCAATCAAGATAGAAGAGGCTTCGCTCTGCCAGGCGGTGGTCAGAACTTTGGAGGAGATGCAGATGGTGCGGGAGAGTCTCAAATGTTCTCGAGGAGAAGCAACCCGTCGAACATGTAAGAATGACTTAAATGAATTGCGGTGCATTTAGAGTGCTTTTAATTGAAAATATATTTCTTTCATATGTGAAGGGGTGGTGGAGGAGGTGGCGCAGGCGGTAATTTCGGAAATGCGCCACGAGGTGGTGGAAGAGGAGGCTTTGGTGGTGGCCGAGGTGGAGCATCCAGTGGGCGAGGAGGTGCCGGTGGTGGTTTTGGTGGTGGACCACGTGGTGGAGGACAAAATAGTGACGGTGGTTTCAGTCGCGGAGCACCAGGTGGTGGTAATCGTGGCATGAACAGCAATGCAAACAATTTTCATGACGATTTCCCGCCCTTAGGTGGAGGTGGTGGTGGAGGTGCCGGCGGTGGATTCAACCGGTAAGTAATGCATAAATATTTTTGGTTTTAAAACTCTAACCCTTTGAAAAAAATATTGCGTTGAATTCGATTCAAGATTCCATTTTAATGGGAACATTTGCCTTCGAAATTGCGTTTCCAAGAGCATATATTTAGTTATTTCTCGGTCTACCAAATAGCGACTCTCAATTGCTCAATCTTATAGACATCGTTCTTAAGTTAAACCACTCCATTACGGTTTGTGCCTCACAAAAAGCATCGTAGAATTATCACGAATTTTTTAATTATCACGTAAAGCGTTATTCTTAATGTACCCATGATTATAATGTACCAACATATATATTATCTGAAAATTAATGCAAATATTTTAAAAATTTATATTCTCTTACACAGCAATGCGCCACGCCAAAATATGATGTCGAATCGTCGCTACTAAACAAAAATGCGTTAATCGTTCAATCAATTTTTAGCGAATTTTGATATGAAAACAAAAGCGAATTTGGGGCGAATGTAGCGACCACATTCACGTGAATGAGTAACACCTAAATTATTATTTTAGATATACATTTTAAGATATTTTAAATCAAATAGATACCATTAACAATAAATTCTCCAAATCAACTGAACAAAACCAAGGCGAGTTAAATGCGTTTAGAAGAAAGTAAAGCAACTAAATATTTGATTCAACTAAACAGAAAAATGCAATAACAATTAGTCAAGTATATTCAAGAGAAGTCTTAACATACCGACAAATGTGGATGTTTTGTTTTCTTTAGTTTTGTAAAGGAATGCGTTTTAATTATGGTTAAATTCTATATATATCTCAATAGACCGGATAGACCGACAACTTTATTAAGGCATGAATTAGTTTAATCTTAACTTAAAAATTTATCCAATTTACATATGACTAAATGGTTGAATTTGTACAGCACAATTTTCAATTGTTGCAGAGTAATACATTTTTCATATCAAAAACAAAAAATAATAAGTTAATTCAAATTTGAATAAAATATTGAATTCGTATGTTCACAACTTAATCATAACTGCTCTGTGTGTGAATTATTATTTTTTTCAATAAACTAAAGGCACGAAATGTAAATTTGAAATCTATCGAAGACTCCTTCTAACCTATGTAACTATAACTATTATATGAAATAAAAGATATAAAACCACCTAAATATTAAAAATGCGTATAATTTAAGTGATCGATAAACAGAGCTCAGAACTTAAAGAAAGGCGAGAGTGAAACTGGGCTATAATATAATTTGGCGTAATTTAAATATAATAAGCGACACACAGTGAGTTGTCCCATGGACAAACAAGCTTTTGTTTCGAAACAAAACAATTTTATATTGATCGATATTAAGAATTGAAAATGCTTTAATACATTCATAAATATTTGCAAATCAGTACAATTTTAAAAGCGAGCTTAAATTAAAATATAAACTAAATACGTAAAAATATATATATTCGTTCTTGAGAATAATCCTCAACAAGCTAAAATACATAAATCGTTCAAGGAAATAGAATAATGTTTTGTCGAAATAAAACTGAAACTGATGAATCCAACATTCGTTTCGGAATTCTCCTCATTTCCAACCCAATATTAAAAAGGTTCTCAAAGAAAATAATTTTAGTACGCGATAATGAGATTTTTTCAACTCTTTAAGTCATTTTTACTCTTGACTGGATTAGAAACATTGGAGAACCAAATGCAGAACTTTATAAATTATGCTCTAACAAATCCAGGGACCGGTAACTGTTATGACTTTTTTCAAAAAAGTCAATTAATAATAGTTATTTTCGACCCAAATTTTTCTTTTGGTCAAAAATAAAAGTTAAAAAATGACTTTTATTCTTCCGGTCAAATATATAAGTTAAAATTTGACTTTTATTTTTTCTGTAAAAAATAACAGTTAAAATTTGACTTTTATTTTTTCGGTCAAAAATAAAAGTTAAAATCTGACTTTTATTTTTTCAGTCAAAAATAAAAGTTAAATCATGACTTTTACTTTTTCGGTCAAAAATAACAGTTAAAATTTGACTTTTATTTTTGAGTATGCGTACGCAATGTGTAGTGATAAGCAAAACGAAGGTAAGGCAGAGTAGAATGAAAAGAATTTATATTTTTGTTATGATAACAGAAAAATAAAAGTCACATTTTAACTGTTATTTTTGACCGAAAAAATAAAAGTCAAATTTCAACTTTTATTTTATACCAAAAAAAAAAAAATCGGTCAAAAATAACTATTATTTTTTTTCTTTTTTTAAAAAGTCCAAAAAATAAAAAGCTTAAGATTAATATTCCTTAGCTAACAAGCATCGCACTTCTTTATTCAAATATCGAAAAGACACATTTTTTCCGCCTGACTTTTTGAATCGAAATTTCGAAAATAACAGTTATTTTCGGTCCCTGAACAAATCTTCACTATTTTTATTTTGCATATTAATTGTTGAGTGTAAAGTGATAAATTACCTTATTTAAAGCTTTAAAGGAGCTTAAGAAACAATTTAAAAAGAAATCGGAAAGTCCGTTTGTTTCTTAGCCTTCAGTCTGCTATCAATGTTTTGAGAAATTTTACTCCAAAATTGTTAATCTCCATAGGTCAGTTTCCGTACTCGATTGTAGTAACCTACAATGTGCTAGAATGTGTTTCCGTACTTTTTCTAGCTCAAAAGAGAGAAGACCAACAAGCATAAAAGCGCTCTCACGAGTTCGATTGCTAGAATTGTGCCGGAAAAATTTCTTCGAGCATTATAAGAACAAGCAAGTGGAACAAGAAAATGTCAAATTTACATTTTTTGCTTGTTTATGCTGTGCGGCGGACAATAAATTTACAAATATTGAATTACAAATTGCAAAAAAAAAATATAAATAAATGAATAATAAATGAATTAACTAAGATTTTATTATTTTAATATTTTTAATATATAAAAAAAATATTAAAAAATAAAAATATTAAAATATAAAAAATATTAAAAAATAAAAACTATTAAAAAATAAAAAATTCAAAATATCAAAAATAAAATACATTAATAATAAAAACTATTAAAAAATAAAAAAATATTAAAATATAAAACTTAAAAAATAAAAACTTAAAAAATAAAAACTTAAAAAATAAAAAAATATTAAAAAATAAAAACTATTAAAAAATAAAAAATATTAAAAAATAAAAGGTATTAAAAAATATTAAAAAATATTGAAAAATAATGAAAGGTATTCAAAAATATTAAAAAATAAAAATTCAATAACAAGTAAAAAAATGAAATATAATTAAAAAAAAAAAATAAATAAAAATAATGAAAAAAATAAAATAAAAAATTTAAAATAAAGTTCAAATAACAATTCAATTAAATTTAAATAATTTAAATTAAAAATATAATTAATATAAAAATATGAATTAAAGCTTTTAATATAAATTAAAATTTTTAATCTTAATATTTGAATTTCGAAGATGCACATTAATTAAGGCTATGCCTAAAAGTATGATACGATCTAGGTTAACCTTGATACAGGGTGCATCGAAGTAGATAAGAGCTTGAGCCTTCTCTCTGTCAAATAAATTCCGGGTAACTTTCTCGGTATAATTGGCAGTATAAGTAGAACCTAATTAGCTTGAGGTGGATCACAGTGAAAAGACATACAAGACTACTGATGAGCTGGTGTAGCGGCCAACGAAACAGTCTGTATAGTCAAGCTGTGTGATTTGCTCTATACAGAGCCGTTGTTGTTGGTTGTTGCCTTCTTTGTCTTCATGTTGTCTTGTCAACATGCTTGGCCTAAAGCTAAATGACAATTAAAATTATAACATAATTTTTAAAAATCAAAAATTTAAAAAATTAAAACAAAAATTATTTAAATTAAAAAAATTATTTTAATTAAAAAGTTATTTTAGTTAAAATAAAATTATTTACATTATACAAATACAAATGCAAATAAAGGAATGAAACTCCTTATACTTGCAAATTTTTAAATTCTTTGTAAAACCTCGATTTATTGAAAGAGAGGCAAGGTTTAAAATAAATCAAAGTTAATTTTTGGGCTCAGCTTAACTTGGTTAAGATACCAAATTTCCCCTTTTTGTTCATCACTTATATGGAGACAACTCACTGTGTGGCAATAAAGCTTATAATGGTCCAATGTTTTTAGACCGTCTGCTACAGAAAGAAAATTTAATGATTGAAAATTCTCCTTATTACTTCTGGCATGCGTTTGGAGAAAGATTATTGGAATTGAACAGCTAACATGGAGAAGTAGCAAAATATACATCAGGTACATACGGTGCAGTTCTTTATTCTGGCCCTTAATAATGGACTCGGCAAATAAAAAATGCATTAATTTTATAATTGTTGTTTCTTTTGATATAATTTTAACGAATACTATGATAAGCTTTGTATAATGTTTTGTAAAACGCTAAGATCGAGCGTTTTTAATTCACTAGTCTGCTTTACTAAATGCTTGCACACTCTAGTGACTGAACGAGATATAAATTACTTAAACCATAGTTGAGGTTTGCGAAATACTGCAGAGATTTGACAGCAGCAAAGAAAACATTTGCTAACAAATTTTTCTTAGGATTCTCTTGGGAAATGAATCCAATTAAATACAATTTAAAGCATTAAGCCACGGCGAGCAGTTTAATATATGCGTAAGTACTTGAATATATACCTACTTATTTAGGGTTCAATTCAATTGACACGAACAAAACCTATCGAAATAATTGTATAAAACTAGATATTATCTGCAAGTAGATCGAATAAATCATAAGTAAATGAATGAACGAAAAATGATTCAAAAACCATAAGCGACAACCTGTAGAGTTTGCATTCATACGAAATGAATGCTGTTTGGAATCATTTGTCACAGTACTTTAATGAGAGTGATATTATTAACGTTTATACTATTGAGTTCTTTTTCAAAACTGAAACAACAATTTTAATGATATAATTTCATTGGGCGTTGATTTGAATGCAAGATCTAACGGGCTCCAAATAACAGAAGTCAAGGATTAAAAAAATAAATCAAGTGTTGTTTCGTAATTCTTGAGCCAAATTCTTCAAACTTGTAATGTTTATTTTTTTTTTCCTGTAATTAGTTTAATTAGACCATCAAGCTCTTTTCCCAGACACTAATAAACTTAATTTTAATTCAAAGCAAGAATTTTTGTCTTAACAAAGATAGATACTTTTGTAGTTAATGATGTTTTTTTGTACTGCAATTTAAGTTCCTATTATTATTTGAAACTAACTTTGAACTTTTTACATTTTCAGATCACGTTGGCAATAACCAAAGTAATGTCTACCAATTCAAATGCTCTAAGCATAAATTAAAGACTGATATAATACAAAAAAACACAGATGCTGCATTAGGCTCTTTCCAAACCATTTAGATAATCTACCTGCATACATCTAACAAATATTTTTATTCTTATCCTTAATTTTTTAGTTAATTGATTTTAGCCAAAAGTTGTTGAAATTATTTTTTTATAAAGAAATAAAAAGTAAAATTAATTTTAGAATTGTCAAATGTTTATTTTATCGATCAAAAATTTGTAGATAGTTCTGGTGAGTGTAATGGTGAGTGAAAGGAAATGTTCCATGTTCAAAAATCGAACAGTAATTAATTCAAAAATATTTTGGACGAAATCAAAATAACTGAAGATGTTTTGTGTAAGTTTTTTTTTTTTTTATAAAATATTGAGTGAATATGAAGTGCTTTGTTTATTGAATTTCATTGAAAAAAAAAAAAAAGAATAATTAACAAAAAATTAATGAATTAAACTCGATGAAAGAATAAAATATAAATAGTTGAAAAATAAATAATGATTTCTTAAATTAAGCATTAATGAATGAAATCAAAATTATTATTTTATATTAAATATAATTTTTAATTAAATGTGAATTACAATGTTGGTGAACAAGTACATTTTTTTTTATTAAAACATAATTTATCCAAATATTGGCCATTCTTTTTAATTGGCTCTGCGGAAAATAGCCCCAAAATAAAAAATGGTAAAGGCCTCAAATGTTGGCCTTTCCTATAAATTACCTTCTACCATTTTTCTACTAGATACCATGATTCCTTTATTGTAGAATTCTGGGATTTTATCTTTAAAAAACTGTAATGGAAGTGATGTTAATGAAGACAGACGGTTTTTGGAAACCAAATCCAGAGTTGGGAGCTTATTTATCTTATAGTTATTTACTTATCAACTACTTTGATAACTAGGCACATTGAGAAAATAAAAAAAAATACCAACTATTCAGAAATATATCATTTGAACAGCTTGAAACTGAACTTTATTTCTTAAAGTGGCGCAATTGGGTTGCTTACCCTATATTCTCAGAGTACTTTCCGGTGTTGAGAGACAAACAAGAGTTGCCACCTCAATGTTTTATTTACATAATCAGCCCTATTCCAGGATCCGTCGTAATAAATCTACGAACGTAAGACTACGCTACGAATACGAAAAATTTGCTATTCTAGGATCCGAACAAAACGATGCGGAGCGTTGCCTCATTGAAATTTAATTTCGAAAATTCGAACACTGCTGTTTTTGACAGAAGACAAGAAACTTTAAAAGAAGTGATAAATTAAGTGTTTAAAAAGTGTCACATAAATTGTGTTTTAAAAGAATTACTTCAAAAGAAGAAGAACTGTAAAAGAAGTGATTACAGAAGTGAAAAAAAATTATTTTCAAAACGCATTTAATACACTTTCGACTTTTTTCGACACAAGTTTGTGGTTGTGTTGACTTGGTGTAATTAACTTTTTCTAACGTCTAAATAAGAAACGTTGTAAAACATTTGCGGCTTAGATCAATTGATTGCGTCATGTTTTGGTTAATTTTCACAAAATTTATTGAGTGAAATGGGTTTCGGTTTTGAACAAAAAACAAAAAGAAATTAATGTCCATTTTTAATTTTAATCTTCTTAAATCCGTAGGTTTAAAAAAAATTCCGCTTAAATAAACCCGCATTCAGGCTTGTTTTAAACATTTTGGAAGATGAGCTTCCTGCCAGTCGTAACTGTTCAGCATTAACACCTATATCGCAGTTAATGGCATTATTGAGATTTTTAGCAGAAGGTGGCTACCAACATGGAGTTGGAAAGTCCTTGCTAAATCTGGCCTTTTAGTCATTAAGCTGACCAAACGCACGTATTGGTTTCTGTTTGTTGTTTTTGACCTATAAAAATAGACAATAAATTTTTTTGGTGATTTAAATGAAAATACTTTCATTTTTTCCTAAATGCAGCTTATTTCCAAAGAAAACACACAATTCACACACGAACTCTGCAACAATTATACTTTAAAATTCTTGTTCAAAATTAATTCCGCCAATAGAAACCTGTCGTAAGAAATCCGCAAAAACAACTGTCAAATGTTGATGCGTTCGGAACGTGGAATAACAATGTTACGAATTTCGAATACGACGTAACGATTCGGATCGTAGAATACAACTTTACGAATCCGAAAGAAAATCACAGCTACGACGGATCCTGGAATAAGGCTGAATATTTGATGATTGCTTAAGTATTGTAAATTGGTTGACTCATTAAAATCAACTCAACCAAAACGGGAGTCATATGCATTAGGAATCCTGGTAAATGTTACAGGGATACTGTTCCTCAGAGTAAATAACTAAATCTAGTTCTTGATGGGATAAATATTTCGTTTAAAACCCTAATTAGATATTTAAGTATTACATTTAATAAAATTTTAAAATTTAATGTGCAGCATACTTGATTCTTTAAAAGGCTAGAAGGATTCTGGAAATTTTTTCTAGCTTATTTAGA
Organism: Pherbina coryleti; assembly: GCA_943735915.1. Lineage (NCBI taxonomy): Eukaryota > Metazoa > Arthropoda > Insecta > Diptera > Sciomyzidae > Pherbina > Pherbina coryleti. The sequence goes on from OX030949.1 coordinate 14,292,708, forward strand.
AACTTATTATTTTATTATTATTTTTAGAAATATATTATTTAGAATTAAATATAATTGTGTAACCTAAATAAGAGCGTTGAGCGGCGCGTTACCAGTCGCTTTGTGTTAACGCTGAATTGTCATCCCTACATAAAAGCGGCGGCTTTATGTCAGATGCGCAGATAGCCAACAAATTTTTAACAGAAATAATATTTTCGAAGTCTGCAGCCAACTTTACTTCCTAACGCTCTGTCAAAAATGCATTTTCCAACCACTCAGCGTTGCCGCCGCGTTATTATGGTTTGTCACATATAAATCGTATTGGCATGAGAAATTGTTAACAGATAAAAAACGCTTCCGCGCTGATTTAGGTTTGACTGTAACAAGACAAAGTTACTCATCGGTAAGATAAGTATTCGTTCCGAGTTGGTGTATGGGCTTCCGGTTTGTTTCACTATCTATCCTACAACTGCTCAGAGTATTGAAAAATTTGAAAGCAAAATCATACGATTCTGCGTCGACCGTATATATGAGTTGTCAGTGAAAAGATACTCACATCATTACATTTATTCACACATTGTTCCTCTATGCAGATATCTGCTAATTTACACGGAAAATTGTGTATATTTAACTCGCAAAAGGATTGGAACTGATCTTATTCAAATTACATCTCGCCTGTAGGTGTGATCAACGATTCACTGAATTTAGAACCTAATATTGTTGCTATATCGCTTTTATCTGAATTTTTCACAAAAACACACCCTGATATTCACAGAGGTTAACTGTAAACTTAAAGAAATATAATTTAATTGTTCAAATGTATATATTACTAGCTGGTACCCGACGCGTTGCTGTCGTAGCGGAAATAATTTCTATCTCTATCTGAATCTCAAACTCAGTCTCAATCTCAATCTCAATCTTAATCTCAATCTCAACCTCAACCTCAACCTCAATTTCAATCTATCTCTATCTCTATCTCTATCTCTATCTCTATCTCTATCTCTATCTCTATCTCTATCTCTATCTCTATCTCTATCTCTATCTCTATCTCTATCTCTATCTCTATCTCTATCTCTATCTCTATCTCTATCTCTATCTCTATCACTATCTCTGTCTCTATCTCTATCTCTAACTGGAAAGACTCGTGGAAATTGATAATCAAATTTCGAGGCTGTGCTACTTACAATTCCAAAGTTATTCGATATCGCAAGTTTGGCTTGTATGGGCGGAGCCACACCTCCTTGTTCAATGACGTCTCAGTTTTCTAGTAGAAGAATATCACCCAATATTAATTCCATACTGAATTTCGTTGTTAAACGACATTTAGTTCCAAAGCTATCTGATATCAAAAATTTAAAGTGTATGGGCGGAGCCACACCCCTTTTTTCAAAACTCATCCCAGTTTTATTATCTACTATAAAGTGGCAACTATATCACCAAGTGGCAACTCCATACTGAATTTCATTATTATACGGCATTTAGTTCCAAAGCTATTCGATATCATAAATTTTAATTGTATGGGCGGTGCCACACCCCTTTGGCCTATACTGGCTCAATTTTGCAAGTCGAAAGACACTACTAAATAGAACGTTCTAACCGAGTTTCATTAATGTGTGACTTATAGCTTGAAAGTTATACTGAAAATTTGGCTGAAAAATTGCCACGCCCCACATTCAACGCCCATAAAATTTTACGTGTGGAACGGCTCTTGTAAATTGAGATAGAACACCGAATTCCGATACTATGCGACCTATAACTTCAGAGCTATTCGCTACCGTAGATTTGGGTTGTATGGGAGGTGCCACGCCCCCTTATTTTAGGGGGATGAAAAATAGATGTTGTTCGATTCTCCCCCCTGACTAATATCCTCGCTAAGGATCACGAAAATCGGTCGAGCCGTTTCGGAGGAGTTCGATTACGCACCCCGTGACACAAGAATTTTATATATTAGATTTTATCTGATTTTGCTTGTAGGTCTTAGGTTTTTAATATCATAGCGATAATTTTTCCTTTATGGAGTACGGCTTTGGAATTCTTTACTACATCAACTTCGAAATATCTGCAACGCCGCGCTTTTCAAAAAAGAACATTTTAAAAGATTTACAGATTGATTGATATCTGTTGCTTTAAAACTTTTGTATGTATTTTTAAAAAAACTTTTGTACATATTTTTAAAAAGAATTTCACTTAAAGTGACTTATGTTTTCAATATAAAATTCTTGTAATCTTTAACAAGGATTTATACCCTGTTATTTCAAAATCGGATAAATAAATAATAAATTTCATATAAAAATTGTTAATATATACTGAAAATTTTGTATTTTCCTTCTCTGGTTGCTATGTTGTCGGAAGCACAAAATTTTTAACTTCTTTACGAGTTACGAACTCACAAGTGTTTTTTTTTATGCTAATGTCAATAATTCTCTTGCCGATTGTCAAAATTTATACTAGCCCCTGGGGTTACATGACAAGCATATTCACCTCACAAGTGCCAAATATTCTCATTTAGACAGTAAAAATTTCATCATCCGAGTGAAAAGTTTTCGAATAGCACACAACCATAATTTGTAAAAATTTGAAAATACATTTCCACTCAAACAAACAATCCCATGATAGGGTGGCTATACCCAAAAGCTGGTAACTCTATTTATAATTTATTTATTATTCCTCTCATTAATTGCGGATCTTTGAAGTAAATAGTAACTTTTCAGCGACTTACATTTATTTTGGTGACTAGTCTGTGCGCGTTAAGTTGCGTTGCTTTATTTCTGAAATATTTAAAAAATGAGAATTACAGCAAAATTTTAGTTGAATACAATAACCAATACAAATATTTGGCAATCGGTAAAAACAAAACAAACATATAATTCAGAGGCAGCTGGTGGCATAAGCGACTTCAGTGCGCTTGTGAATGCTTGGCAGCAACAGCTGGTGTCTGCTTTGTATGGCCTTCGTTAGCCTCTGAGTAGCAGTTAAAAGTATAATCTTCCCAAATATTATTTCCAACACGTTAAAAAAGGTTTGCTTAAAAATGTTACGTTCGCCGTGTGTTTTGCTTTTGTTAACGCTGCTGCTGCTGCTTGCGTTGTGTGCCAATAAATTGCAAGCAACTACGTTGCAATCGCCTGTGGACGCAATTCAAGGCAGCAGCAGCAATAGCAACCTGAGTGATGAAAACATAGCTCCTGTTGGACTTAAGGGAAAGCTGATTTTCGCACATGTGGTAAGTGGTGGTTATAGCTCTTTTGACCAATGTCTTTTAACTGACTGTTGCTTTTCACTGCCATAGCTCTATCGTCATGGTGATCGCACACCAATTGAGCCTTATCCTACGGATCCCTGGAGCAATCCTGCTGATTGGCCCACCGGCTGGGGCCAGTTGACGAATGTAAGTGTTAAATGCGTATATCTTGAAACTATTTTAAAGAATTTAAGGTAGTAATTTTTCAAAACGAAAAGTAAAAATAAATTTATGATTATGTGGGCTAAATATGCGCTCAAATAACATGTGCTAAGATGAAATCTTCATTAAATATTATAATTTGACTCAAAGCACCGTTTCCAAAGCGGCTTTAAAATTTTAACTCAAAACCTGTTATACATAGAGATTTTGCTGACGTATAACAAATATCGACAATATTAGATATACATTTCGAAACTCTAAAATATCCTAGCTCACAATTTGAAAATGAAAGGTTAACCTTAGTTTTTCCCAAGTGGCGTAACTGCTATTTGGCGGAAGAATTTTTAATTTTTATCGTGCTTTATCATACTCACCAAGAGTGACTTTTTTTTTAAGTTAAAGTAAAATCGTAACACAGCGTGCCAAAAAATCATATAGGTACGTGACGTCGGTACATTACCGCGCAGTATAATTTGTTTACACTAGCACGTTAATGTAGTTAAATACTTTATTTTTTTTTTTAATTACTTTGAACACTTTATTAATAAAAGTGCGATATCATAGATGCTATTATTTACGTGACGTGGGTCCAGCGATGTTTTCTGTTTTAATTTCATTTAATTTCATTATTGAAATGAATAATTTGCAAAGTTATTTAAAACATGGTGGAACAACAAGGAAGATAAATTGATAAATTGAAGATGAAGATAAATTGAGCCAGATGTCGAAGTCAGCTGTTGATTTTGAGCTTTTTCCAATTTTTGTTGCTTTTTCGTTTGACGTTTGTGGTACTTATTGTTGAAAATTTCACATTTGAGAGGAAATGAAAAAACCATGTATTACCTTTAAACCGTAATTTCTAGTACATAAAGAATTATATATATTACAAAAGTAAAACTTTTGTATTGAGGGAATTTTGCTTCTAATTCGGAGAGAACATATTTAACATATTCAATACATTACCTATTATTATTATTATGTTTATATATTTAATAAACATAAATTTATTAAATTATTATTAAATACATATTTAACAACATTTATTAACATACAAGAACATATTTAATACAAGTTCCAAGATTGAAACTTACCTTTGGGTTTTAAAGAAACCCAAGATGAAATCAGTTCCTGAGAGGACTTTGATCGAGCATCTTGTAATCAATTGTAGTTTGCGTGTTATTAAATGCTTGGGAATGATCATAAATAATCAAGTACCAAATTAACTAATTTTATCTAAAAGTAGTATGTAGTGTTTTTTTTTTCACGTAGAAGCACAAGGTTTGGAAAGACTTCCATAACTCAGGGACGGCTGACAACATATTAAGTCTGTATCCGAACCGTTTCAATTCGAGTTAATTTTGCTTATTTCTATATTTATATATATTCTTGATCAGCATCACCACCCGAGTCGATTTTGCCATGTCCGTCTGTCTGTCTGTCCGTCCGTCTGTCTGTCTGTCTGACCAAATCGGATGAGAACCGCGCCTAGCTCCTATATAAAGCGACTTTATCAACAAGGTAAAATCTCTTTATATGCCACTATAATTAATATACGATATGGGGATATGGACTTGAGGTAGGCGGGTTAAAACCACGCCTACCTCCCATACAAAACATTTTATTGGCTGTTTAAAACTTTTAATATACTTTGGTGCGGTCGTTGGGTATTTTAACTTGGTCCAGTCAAGATCATTTCGTACTAGTTTTCAAATAAAGTTCGAATAAGAGAGTGATATTTATCATGTTCTTTTTCTCGCTCGTGCTGGAAAAATTCTTAAAAAAAACACGTTTGAGTAACTTCAAGTTACTTGAAGTGAGAATGGAGACACACCTATTGTTATCAGTTTCTCTTCATAGTCTTTAAACTTAACCATTTTCACTAACTTGCAAAAAAAAAAAAACGACTGATAAGACAAGATTGTCGCACCAGATCAACTTCCATTTACTAACGTTGTTTTATTTTTTTAAATTTGTGCGCATATTATCATTACGATAACAACGTTTTTTATGGTACATATTTTTTTTTTAACTTATCTTAATTATATAAAACCATTTATAGTGAGTTTTTTGTGTAATTAAATTGAAAAAAAAAAATCAGAATTTAATATAAAATATTTATGGAACTTTAATTTATTAATTATTGCTAAAGCTATTAATAAATATTTTCTCGAATCTTTTAGTTTTTACAATACAACCAGCTAGTCAAATAAAGGGGGGGAAAAATAAACAAACAACTCATGTTTGCTCACGTTTTGCTCCACATTCGCATCAACGGTAACATAAGACATAAACGTTTTCTGCCATATTTTTCTCTAGTTTATTTACAGATTAAACAAACACCAAGTGAAATACTATTTAAATAATTAATTTGAATTAGGATCAAAAAGTGTCAAACAAACGATTAAACTATTTTGTGTACATTTTAATGATTACTCATAACTTGACTGTGTTTGTGGTCATTATCAGTAAAAGCGGCACTACTGTCAGACTTCAGTCGCAGACTTTTGTTATCAGCTTCAGTTTGCAATAAACTTAGAAAAACACACTAGTCAAAATAAGTAAAAAAAAATTAAGCTGCAACAACAAAATTTAATTATTATTAACCTTTACACTAAAAGAATACTAAGAAGGTAGCAAATGTAACGTTGGGGTTGACACGGCCATCAAAACTAACCGCTTACGTATTTCTTAAGAGTTATTTTCAGCTTTATTTATTTAAGAATCCTTTGAGTAAACTTTGACCTTACGTTTAATCTGCCGCTTGCATAAATAATGCTCGGGCTGCAGCTGGTAAACTCAAAATTTAATCCCAATGCTGAAATCCTAAATGTATTTATAGAACTGACAATTATAGCGATAAGAAAATTAGTAATTTAAACAAAAAAAAAATCTAATCTTCACAATACCCAATTTTTATATTGAGGTATGTATGTATATACATATATATATTATCGCAGACGCATGCAGCAATGTGAATGAACTTTAAATACTCTCATCTGATCTTTTTCATTCAGCTGTTTTAATTAGAAAAAAAAAAACAATTCATATATTTTGCGTTTTATTAATTTTTCAGATTATTGACCTACAGATGGGTTTTTTGACACACTCACAGTAATTGGCAGTGGTTCGTCGTTGCAATTGGCTATATTAGACTACAGAAAGCAACATTTAAAAAACGCCTAAAACCAACTCCTGTATAACACCATAAAATTAAAACGTATCCAATATCAAAGCCATTCTCTTAAACATCATATAGAGTGGGTTCAGTTTCGATACGAAATTATTCACAACTTATTTTTTTAACAGATTTAAAGTTGCTTGTTTCATAGCCTATTTGCCCATTAATGCATAAAACGAGAATTTTGTGTATTATTCATTGTAATTTACAATATTAATTTATTGAAAGTAGTATGACAAAAAAAGGGGGGGAGGGCTCCATTCCAAAATCCTATATGGAGAGTTTTTGAGTGTTCTTTTGCAGAATCTGGCATCAAATTTAAAAAAAAATTATGCGATTTTAAGGGCCTCCAGGAGTTACAAAAATTACACTTTTTAATAATTTTTTTTAAGCTGTATTTTATGTTAGACCAAAGTTTTTTTACATTATTAAATCATAACTTTTCAACATTTGTCCCTGACATTTTGGTCCAAACATATAGTCGATAAGTTAGAAAAGTGAGTTTTTCGAAAAACACCCGGAGGCCCTTAATACAAACAGCTGATTTCTCCTATAAAACAACAGCAGCCATGCATACCTTATCGCTTAATTTTCCCGAGTCCTCACTGACAATGTTTTTGTTTTTTTGTAAAACAAGTATGTTAAAGCAGAAGTGCGATTTTTTACATTTTTTTGAACCATATTTGGATTTTCGGATTTTGGTGATTTATTCTAAAAATTACCAATCCAAAAATTACTCAAAAAATTCTGGAAATTATTCCTATTACATGTTTTTGTAAAATCGATATTTTTCCGAAAATTTAATTACTTAAAAATTTATTTACTGTTCGACTTGGTTACGAGTACAAGTCTTTTTGTTATTATGCTTAATCGTCAAAAGTGTACTTTTCAATCCATGCTTAAAAGTATACTAAGGAAAATTGTCAGAGAAAATTACTTTACTTTTTCTCATATTTGCTAACAGATTGGGAAACAACAACATCTTCAACTTGGGCAATGGTTACGCAAACGTTACGACTCACTGCTTAGTCGCACTTATTCAAAAGATGAGATCTATATACGTTCCACCGATGTGGATCGGACGTTGATGAGCGCGCTCTCTAATCTAGCTGGTCTCTATCCGCCACAAGATAAAGAAATATGGAACTCGGACATTCATTGGCAACCTATACCAGTGCATACAGTTCCAGAAGCTCTGGATATGGTAGATATGTTCTGCAACCAATGCAAAAGTAATTGTTAAATTGAATACCTACATATTTTCTAGGAACTTGCTGCCAAAAAACCCTGCCCTGCATATGAGTATGCCAAATCGAGCTTGATGAATTCGCCAGAATTTCAAAAACTCAACGATCGTTACGCATATCTCTTCAACTATCTGACCAAATATACAGGAGGTTCTGTGAACTCTTTAGAAGCCATTCAGCGTTTAAATAACACGCTCTTCATAGAGGGTATCTACAATAAGACTCTGCCTGAGTGGACGAAAGAAGTTTACCCTAGTGCAGATATGACGTATGTGTCAGCATTTACCTTTGCCATTAGCACGTATACGCGTCAAATGGCCAGACTAAAAACTGGGCCATTAATTAAGGAGATGCTAGAACGCTTTGATGCAAAACTTAGTCGCAAACTTAATCCGGATCGTAATGTTTGGATATACAGTGCACACGATACAAGTGTGGCAAATGTCTTAAACACTTTAAAGGTCTATGATGTATGTTTGAAAATATTCAATAACAGTTTGATGACACATTTAATATTAATTGTTTTTACATTGCAAACAGGTGCACAGTCCGCCTTACATTGCATGTATAATGTTGGAGCTACGATTGAATGAAAATCAAAAGCCTTTTGTTTCGATTTTCTACAAGAATACAACCGATGAACCTTATTTGATGGATATTCCAGGCTGCGGTACTGCATGTCCACTCGATAAAATGAAGTCTTTATATAAGGATATTATTCCGATCGATTGGACAGCCGAATGCAAATTGTCCACTCTTATGATGACATATGAAGAGGCCGATATTGGTCTGGCAATGGGTGAGTAACTTTCAACAGATTTACTATTTTGCTCTGAAAAAGAGTTGTTATTGTTTTTGCAATTTTATTTTGTCCTTTTGCAAACTTTTTTGTAAGATACATATATCTGTATTCTTCTGAATAAAGTATTTCAAAATTTTTAATATCAGAAATTTTTAATATCAGTATGACCATATGAATGTTTTATATCACCATAAATTCTAAAATTTTCAAAAAAGAGGCACACTTTTTCATCAGAACAGGGTCAAATTTAAGCATCATCATATAATTTTCCATATAAACACAATTATTTAGAGCACCCTTGAAGACTTTTGAATTTTTTGTAGACAAGGGAATTTTTGTTTATTTTGTCGGCGCTCAAAACCATGTTAAATTCTGGTACCACTTTAATTTTTCACATCACTAAAACCTGAGAAGAAAAACATGAAAAAGGTTATTTTGTTTTTACATCAAGTGCTAAGACAAAGGATGAAACATAACCAAAGTTCTTTACTTCCAAAGTAGAATGGCTAAAACCCTATTACGTTAGAAGCATTTAAATATAAAATCATGAATGCTATATACTTTTATTTGTAAAAATAATTTCATTTGCGTTATGTCTATACAGAGGTTTAAGTTAACTAGCTGTAATATTTAACGAAAGTTATCCCCACCAAATTAAGTCAGCAGCTTAAATTAAAATTGACATTTCTGTGTTTATCTGAACATTTTCAAACTTTGTAATTTTTTTAATAGAATTACAGTACACGTCCAATATAACGAATACCCGATTTAACAAATGTCCAAATGTACTATTATAAATTCCTATAAATCAACATTTACGTTTGTTGGACTGCTAAAAAGGAACGAGTGGTAAGTGCTTATGTCAGTTGTCATTTTTTACGCGTGCTTAAAGTTCTATATAAAAAAATTTAGCAATGGCAAGTAAGCGAAAGAGTTTTAAACTAAGGAGAATCTGTGGCTGAAATTAGACCCAAAAAATACCCCACACAAATGCTGTGGAACACTTAAAGGCGTCTATATAATGGGCTTCAGAAAATAATGTAAACTGTACTAATATAAATATTTTACAAGCGCTTCAAGAGGAAGCACACAAAAAATTCAATGGAAAGCATCAAGAAACAAAAGAGTTTGTTAAGTTTTTTTTTAAAAAATTAATTAAAAAAGAAACAAAATATTTTATTAATATCTAAATAAAAACTGAACTACTAAAAACTATATTTCTTCGTTTAAAATATTCGTTCGATATAACGAATTTTTCGATTTAACGAAAAGGCTGGACAAGAAACCATTCGTTATATTGGACGTCTACTGTATTTAAAACGCAGATAAATGTATTTTTCTCAACTAAACTCAGCGAATTTATATCTAACTAAATAGCTTGTGGCGTCCGTGGCGTAGTTGGTTAAAGTGCGTGGCCGCTATGTCAACGAACTTGGAGACCCAGGTTCGAACCCCAGCAGCGACAGAAAATTATTTGAATTCAAATAATTTTTCTGTACGGCCGCCACCTCTCTGCAGACAATGGCAAACCTCAGAGAGTATTCAAAATGCCATGTAAAGCTTCTTGAGAACAAGAACATTTCGTTCATCGCCGTTCGGAGTCGGCGTTAAACATGTAGGTCCGGTTCTCGGTCAATTGTGTACAAACTAAATAACACGCCCAACATAATTGATCATAAGAAGCTAGGTCAAAGTCCTTTCAAGGGCTGAAATGGCCAGTTATTTGTTTTTTTTTTTAAATAGCTTAGCTATAGACGGCCGTGGCCGAGGTGTCTGGACCACTCAAAGCCAATGCGAGCCCAAGTTCGAACCCCATCTGAAACAACAGAATGTTTTTTCAAAAAACTTCTGAGTCTGCATAAAAATAATGGGCCCCGCTCTCGATAATTTGTGTACACACATTTAATGACACGCAGAACACAAAGGTCCTTTCAATGGCTGAAATGGTTAATTTTTTTATATTTTTGTTGTTATAAATCGCTTAACTTATCTTTATACTTGTAAACATATTTCAATGCGTACAATTCACATAGTTATATTATTTATTTGATTACGAAATAGCTATCAGGTAGTTATCACTTTAATAGAACCTCTTTAAAAAAAATATACCTAAATTTATTTCTTTCCAAATCTTTTATTTTTTTTATATTTTTTAAAATTTTAATTAATAACTCTTTGAATGTCAATTGTTGTACAAATTTTCAACAAGTTAAATTGAATATGGTTAAATTTTTTTCTCTGCAGGCATACTGGTGGCCATAATCACGGTGTTGCTGTTCGTATCCTACATCATAATGATCTATCATCGTCGTCGGAGTTACCGCACCTACTCATCATATTCACAGGTGGCGTAAGCAAACATCACATACTGCTCGTTTTCTCGCTCATTTTGATTGGTGCACACAATTGGCAGCTCAGTCTCTTAATCATTAAAATTCAATTTAAATTAATGCCACTCTACGCAAGACACAGCTTATGCGGCATTGAAATTTGTTGCATTTGTCACAAAGAGAATTTGTATATCAGCTGTTGTATTTATTGTTCCCTCTCAATTAATTTTAAATTCATATAGTTAACAATTTCAATGCTGTATATGTTGCATGATGACTGCATTAACGTTATTGTGATTCACATTCTTGAAAAAAAACTTTAATATTAAAGCATTCATTTAAAACTAATAAAACAAGTAATCATCTTAAAATCTATAGCTAAATATATATTTATTTATAATGACATTTAACTAAAAAAGTTCTATATAATTGCATTTTTAACACTTTTACATTTAAAGAAAAGAACGTCGACTTTTGTTTCATCTTCTAAGCAAGAATTCTCACAAAAAAACGCAACTGTTGCATTTGTTTGTAGGTATTTAAAAATCAATATTTTGCAACTCGCCATTTTATGCTCTCCTGTAATTTTTCATAATTTACTCGAGTGCTCTTGAAATATATATTTATTAAAGGTTGAAGATCTAAATAGATCTATTAAATTTTTATTAAATATTATATATATATAAAAAACTATCAAAGGTTAAAAAATCTAAAAAGATCTATTAAATTTTTATTAAATATTGAATATACATATATAAATAAAGCTATTATTAGGTATTGTCTTTTTTGTCTACGTCTAGCATTTAAGCAACTCTCTCTCTCTCAAAAATAATATAAGACTGTTTGTTGTTAAATGGATTTTTAGACATTTTGTATAAGAACATAGAAAGAATTTAATGAATTTTAAAAAAATATATTGTATATCGATTTGTTCTATAGTTGTAAAGTATTTGCTAAATTCTAAGTGATTTAACTACTGTAAAATAAATATTATTATTATTGAAGTATAAACGAATTGGCTAAATTATTGGACGGACTGCAAGCGAAATAAATAGAACTGGGATCTGATTTAGTTTTCACAACTCTTGTTTTTAACAACTACTTCCTCTTTAGGAATAAAACTAAAGACATCTCAAAGAATAATATAAGAAGAAAACTATTTTATTGTTGAGTTTAATATTGAAAAACATTGCCCTTTTATGCTTATAAAAAGTTTTATTTGCACGATATTTCGGTCTACGTTAACTCTTAAGATAATGTAGATTTACATAGTCTTTAAAACTAGATATTATAATAATTTTTTAATAACTTAAGTATTTGAATTTGAAGTTTTTTCAATACTAAATATGTATATAGAGAATGTAAACATATGTATATAAATAATCCTATATATATTTATATAATTATAAAGTTTACACATTTACTATGTCTTAAACTATTTACAACATTCATGTGATGCATAACGGTACAGGGCTGTGCGATTAATCGTTGCGGTCATAAACTTTTCCATGAACAAACTACAAATATAACTGATATTAATAGAATTTGAGATGAAATGAAAAAAGGTAGAGCATTTTGTTAAATGCAATGAAATTTAATCAGCTCAGTCATTAAAACATTTCTCCCGGGCAAATTATTAATTTTCTTTTAATGCTCCATTGCCAATGACTGAACATCATTTTTGGGAAAGTGGGCATTCAGTTCAATCATGAAGTTCAGCTGTTTCAATGTTTTGTTCGATTTTCTATATCAACATTTTTCTCTCTGGGAGTATAGGAGTATAATGGAAAAATTTTATTCATGTGAAAATAAAAATCTTCAAAGAATTTTTAAGATTGCGTCGATTGTGAAAAATTAAACATGACCTTAAATTAAATTCAATTAAAAAAACTATAGACCTGGGAGTTTTTTATTCTTGTGAGAATAAAAGTGTTTGGGTGCCCGGGAATATTACTGATTGGCTGCTTTTAAACAAGACTAAAAGAAAAAGAGTTCGATAAAAAAAGAAAACCCTCGAAGTCAGATCAGTGTCTCCATAAATTATCGGTTCAACGCACAGCCCTGATAACCCGGGTAACTTCAAGCATTATTTAAATTCTTAGTGTTAAATTAAATTCTTATCTTATTTCATTTTGCATAAAAATCTGTAATGATTATAAATAATTTTTATGGTTTTTTAAACTATCTTTATATTTCTATCGATTTAATTTTTTAAAATAATCTTCGAACTCATTCGTTGAGCAAATTAAAAAAAAAAAAAAACTAAATGTCACGTAAATGTTACGCAACTGACTTAAATTGCATTTTGTGAATGAATGTATTATCATCACATTCTAAGTGATCACTTCGTCTTTACACTCGTTAATGTTGCGTCCTTTACACATTCGCGTTTCTAAAAACTAATGCTCATCTGTACGCTTTGTCGTCCGAGTAGATGATGTAAGGCTGGTTATTGGACTGCGCCGCATGTTGTTGCTGCTGCGCTCCCCCGAAGTAGGACATGCGTGACATAGTGGAGTAGGTGGCTTGTTGTTGTTGTTGCTGCTGCTGTGACTGTCGTTGCGATAAGTTTTGCTGCGACTGATGTATGGAGGCGGGTTTGTGTGGCAATGTGGCATAGTTCTGGGCAGCATACGGTGGCACGGCATATAAGGCAGCAGCTTGAGGCGCACCTTTGTAGTTGATGGGCACACTGCCAGGGCCGAGTGGCATTGGTGGCATGCCAATCATAGCAGGCTGGTTGTGGTATTCAACATTACTCATACGCAGCCGTACAATACAAATGATTATGATTAGTATAGCTATGAAAGCTACCACGCCTCCAACAATGCCAATTATCAGCGTATCATCGTTGCTCATGATGGGCGCCTTCATGAGCGGTGCTTTCGTTTTGATCTTCATGGGTGGCGGTTGCGTTGGCTCTAGGCTCCAGATTATCATAGGTTCCTCGGTGGTCGTGGTGGAACGCATAAGTAGGCGGGACGATGACTTCAGAATATTCTGTGATGTAGACTGTGGTGTGGTTGAAGTCATGCGTCGTGGATCACACGTCAGCTCATCATCCCCGACCTCTATGAGTTTCTTGCCAGCCAGATAAGCGGGCGATTGGCATTCGATATCAGTCATGTGCGAGTTGGGCAACCAGCGTCGTAAGGCGCGTGCATTACAATCACAATGCATTGGATTGCTACCCAATCCCTTCAGCTGAAAGCTGGAACGGCGATCCTCAAGCGCAGCTAGGAATTGTGGCATTAAAACTGTCACCTTCGAACCGGTAATATCCAGCGTCAAGTGTGAGGAACGTGGCACAGGGAAGAGTAGAGCCGGTGGCAAGCTGGTGAGTGAAGTATTCTGTAATTTTATGGTTAGATCGCTGCTCCTGAGACCCGCCAGAGTGCCGGACGAAATAGACTTTAGGCGATCGCCACGTATACCAATTGACTTGAGTCGCGGATGTTTTGCCGGCTGAATGTGTTCGGTGCCAATACTGGAGTCTTTGATCTCTAGATCAACATCCTCTAAACCGGGCAAAAGTTCTAAAATGCCCTGCATATCTAGGTAGCCCAAAAGGGGTAAATCGTAGGCCTCCAAATGCGCCAAATTAGTTAAGGGCTTAAAGGCATTCTTTTCGATGCGCGTGCATTTGACCAAATGCTTGAGTTTCAATTCGCGCAACATGGTCAAGTTCTCGAAATTATTTTGAGCGATCACATCGAAGCTATTATTGGATAGATCTAGATACTGCAGCATATGCAGTTTGGGCCAGGCTGCGGCCAAGTCCGACAGACTCTCCAGTTGATTTCCAGACAGATCGAGAGTTTCGAGTAGTGTAGAACGTTGGAAGACATCGATATCCAAAGACATCAGATTGTTGTTGGAAAGATTTAAATACTGCAGAAAAGGCGTCTCCAAGGCATCGATGTGACTGATGCCAGTAGCTGCTAAATTTAGCTCACGCACTGTTTTAGGTTCGTTTAGTATATTCCGCACTGCACCATCGGATAGAGGATTATAAGAGAGATCGAGGTTTTTAATATTTACCATGATACTATCATCCGCAGGTATAGCCTTGATCTTGTTATGACTCAGATCAACTGAGGAAACAAAGAAGTATTGGCGCTGCAGCGAATTAAGTGGAGCGATCTCGAATTGATTGTAAGCAAGATTGATATTTTCCAACATCTGTAGCTTAGATCTTTCGAAAAGCGTATCGGAAAGTTCACTTAGCTGATTGCCCTCCAGATTAAGCAGTTCCAATCGCACCAGGCCCTCAAAAGTGCGATCACCAATGCGATCGAGATTGTTGTGCGATAGGTCCAAGACTTGTAACTGCGTTGAGTTGTGGAAAGCCATCTCGCTAAGCTGGTCTAGCTGATTTTGTGCAACCATTAAGACGCGTAGGCGTGGCAAACGCGCAAAATCGAGCTCTTCGATGCTCTTGAGTTGATTCTTGGAAAGATCAATGTATTCCAAATATTGTAAAGTTGAAATCAGCTCTGCGGGAAAGAAACTGAATTTATTGTTAGCGGCGCGTATTTCACGTAGACGTGGATGTATGCGAAACGAAGAGGGAAACAAGTAGCTTAAATGATTATCGGAAATGTCCAGCTCTTCGAGACCTGTGCCGGTGTTGAAGAATTCTCCTTTGAAAGCCGACAGCTGATTGCCGTGCAAGTTCAGACGTTTAATGCTCATCACATTGACGAAAGCACCCGGGCGTATTGAGCTAATCTGATTGTTGGACAAGTCTATGGATGTTATATTCCAAAGATCGGTAAAGGTGCCATCGTTCAGTTCTTGTATCAAATTATCGTGGAGATGAATTTGTTTGAGATCCTGCAGTGTGGAGAATAGATCGCCAGACAGCTGTTTGATGGCGCAGTGACTCAAATCGACTATCTGGAGGTTAGTAAGCGGTTGAATTAAGGCGGCTGGTACGGGCGCTATGTGAAGATTGGCACTTAGATTCAAGTACTGTAGATTCTCCAAGCCCAAGAAAATATTACGTGGAATATCAGCCAAATTATTAGCACTTAAGTCAAGACTGCGAAGTTCGGTTAGCGCGAGGGGAACGTTGCCAAGCGCAGTGATTCTATTCTGTGACAAACGAAGTTCGTTCAACGATGTTTCCAAACCCAAAAAGATGTCGCTACCAATAACGGCGAGTGAATTGCCCGATATGTCCAGGGAACGCAAATTGCTAAACATCTGGAAGCTACCGGCAGGTATCTCGCGAATAACATTGCGCGACAAAGTTAGCGTGGTAATGCCCTCAGCTTGTATGGATCCGAGGATTTCCGAAGACAAGGCTGCAACTCTATTAAAGTCCAGATGTAGAGAGCCCAGATTTGGAAGGCGACCCAAGGCGCTGCCGGGTATGAGCAGAATATTGTTGTCGCGTATGATTAAAGTCTGTAGGCTGTTCAAACCTTCCAAAGCGTCATCTTCAATCTAGCAGAAGAGGAGAGCGCTTAGAGTAAGAAAACCTACAGAAAATATTTGCCACTTACTGTGCGCAAGGAGTTCAAACTAATGTCCAGGTACTTCAAAGTTGAAAGATCGCGAAAGGTGCCCGGCGGTATGCTGGTTATGCCATTACGACTCATATCCAAGGTTTCCAAATTCTTCACCACTTGCATGTGGCTCTGATCCAAGCGCTGTCATAAGTCAAGATACAGTCAATATACTTAATGAGTCTGAAGTAATCGAGTATTAGACTCACCTGCAACATGTTTGACGATAGATTTAGGGACTTGAGATTTAGAATTGAACCCAGCGATACTGTCGGGAATTGCGTTATAAAGTTCTCGGACAAGTCGAGTTTCTGCAGTGTTGGCACATTTTCGAAAACATCGCTATTGAGATTTGTTATACGATTTCCGCCCAATTTTACTTCGCGTATCTTCTGTAGACCCTGCAGGGCTAGACCCTCAATGGTTTTGATTTCGTTGTAGCGTAAATCGATTATTTCCAGTTGTGGTTGTGACTTGAATGCTTCGTAGCGCAATAAAGCTGAAAAGGGATATATTTTATATCGAAGCAATAATAATCTCTTCCGAAATCTTACCAATATGATTATGACGCAAAGATAAATGACGCAGTGCATTGGGACCATTCAGTGATAGCGATGGAATGGCGCTGAGGCTATTGTGATCCATGTAGAATTCCTGAAAAAGAAATAGAAAGTTTATTAATATGTCGTTGATGCAACCTGAAATGAACTTTGAAGAATAGCTCAGAAAAAGACTGGATATATACAGTTGCATCAAGTTTATCAGTTCTTGAAAGAGATATTCTTATAAAATTGAAAAATATAACCTTTCTGAATGAAATTCTTTAATTCTTTGCGAAAAAACGACCAGGAATAGTGAAATTGGGAATTCGCAATTTTATTTTGTTTCATAATTGAACTCTTTGCTGATGAAATATTTTCATTCAGTACATGTTATATGATATCTTGTGGTAATTCAACATTAATCTTTATACATATATATACATTAATCTCATATATTTCTAAATATTATTATATTTATTAAACGAATTCCCATTATCTTTCTGAAAGAGTAGTGTCTTCTACTCTGTTATTTTAAAGGAATTGTTTTACTTTTGTTCGCTTGCTGTTGATTCACCTTCTGAAGCATCACATAAAATGTGTCCTTTAACCAAATCACTTTTCAGAGAAACCCCTTTGTTCACTTTTTAACACTTTTTTATTTCATTTTAGGACTCTACAGCCCAGAAAGGTGACCAGTCTTCAGGGAAATCACCGGCTCATAAGGCAACTAAAGGAGTTCATCAGCGAAAAGTAGTGAAATCTTGATTATTGTGTGTGGTATTTGTTCTTGTTGTAAAAGTAAATGTACTCAAGTTATTTGAATTGTATTAAGTAGATATTAGTTGATTAAGCTAGCTAGAAGTGTACATTTTGTTGGTTGGCTTTAGTTGGAATTATTTTTTTTCAAATAATTTATTTTTTAGTTAGTGAAATTTATCGAAGTACCGCAGAATTTAGTTAGCGAAGGAGAAACAATCTTATTTCCTTTTTAATTAACCTTTAAAATGCTCTCTGATAGCAGAAATATGCTTGGTTATATGAAAATACATAGACCACTTTTCGGTTCTAAAATTTTGACGTATTACAAATATGCTTTTTTTTATTTAAAAATAAGTAGAGAAGCGAAAGGAGAAAATAAGCAGACCAATGAATATTCTCGGTAATGGCTCCTTTTTGAATGAGTCGGGTAACAGACTCCTGATTTCTATTGAAGAGCATTCGATGAGCTCAAAGAGCAGAAGCACCAATGCTGAAATATCTCTTTAGCAGTTTTCACCGATAAATGACTTGGTGAGCTGTCTTCGAAAACCAGCAACCATGTTGTCAGTTTCTTCTAGAAGGCTTTCGGGAAATTGAAAAAGACCGTCAAATTCGAAAATATGATGTTTTAAAATGGAATCATCTGCTGAATGAATTCACTGATTTATAAAACTTTAAAAAAAAAAAAATTAAAAAATGAATTTCGTATTTCGTATGAAATAAAAAAAAAAAATAAATTAAAAAACTAAAAATTTTTTTAGTTTTTGCGACATAAACTTTGAAAAATTTGCGTATAACTTAAGAATTTTCTTATCTCAAAGTTCGTAGGGAATATTTTTGATGTTTCATACGAAATACGAGCTTTCGAAGAAGCACTTACAAAGTAACATGAAGCCCCTTTGTATTAAAAAAAATTAATAAAAGTTTTGTAGGAGGGACAATGGAAAAAATGATCACAATTTATACAGTTTATTAACTCAAAAGAAAATATACCTTTAATTTAATTATGGGAATTTTCAAATAATCAACTACACATCAATGAACTCTGCGCATGATCATTGAACCAAGCGAGTAGTGATGAAAAAGATTGTCAACATGATGAAATGGCTTAAATAGTGTTTTGACTTAAATAAGGTATTTGAACTTAAAAACATAAAGCAACTATTTTTTATTGAACAAAACAAAAATATATGGGATTATGTGAGAAAAAGAAGCGAGAGCTGAGGCTGTAACAAGTAAAACTGGATGAAATCTGCTTTTAAAATTTAGTACGTGCGGCCTGCCAGTACCTTCGATGGCAGCTTGCTGACTGCTATTTGTGGCGCAGGCGCATTTTATGGACAGGTAAACTTGTCAGGTTTTTAATGAAACTCTTGTTAACAACTGCTAATTATAGCTGTAAGGAATTTATTTGCAGTAACTTACCTTCAAGTCAATGCATCCTTTCAGAAGACCTTCTTCGATTGATTTGATTTTATTGCCAGATAAATCGAGAATTCGCAGATTCTTTAACGGATGAAACTCGGCTGTAGAGAAGATAGGATTCAAGCTATCGCCGAGCAAGTTATTGGACAAGCGTAATTCATTGAGCGAGTCACGTAAGCCTAAGAAAGATTTTTCCGCAATGCGGCGTATTAAATTGTTGGATAGATCCAGTGCTTCGATGGGCAGGTTGAGCGTTCCAAATGTCTGTAAATGTTAAAGTTTGATAAAGAATTTAAAATAAAATACTAGAATCATTTAAATTATAAATTCAATGGAAACAAAAATTAAATTATATTAAAAATTAATTAAAAAATGAAGAGTTGTATTGTGGACACAAATGTAGGTTTTGACGTGGCAGCGCATCTTTATTCTTTCCTTATTATACAAATTGGTCCTCAGCTTTATCCTTATTCTTTTATTTGTGCAAATAATTATCCTACTCCACATCCACATTCTTTTAATGTATGTTGAAAATCCTAATCTTAACCTTTTCTCCATTTCTGTCCAAAATCTTGTCTTTAGTGTGTCTAAATCCTTGTTCTATTTCATATCCCAATCCTTGCCTTAGGATTTTCCCAATTCTGTATAAGTCCTTGATCTTCTCCATGTCCAATTCAATGCTCTAAACCAGTCATGCGCACGAAAATAATTAATAATTAATGGTGGGCCAATAATTTTTTTGCTCGTCGTTGCAAAAAAAAAAAAAAAATAAACAAGAAAAAATTGTCAAAGCACTCCGACAAGACTGAATTTCTATTTCTATATGTAACAAAATTGACCTGCAGTGGCGGATCTAGGATTCGCCAAAGTGGGGGGGGGCTGAAACTACACTTTTGTATGCCAAAGGGGGGCTAAAACGTCTTTTTGAATTTTTTTAATTTTTTTTCCATACAAAAAATTCTCCAAGGGTGGCTTAAGCCCTTTCAGCCCGTATGTAGATCCGCCACTGTTGATGTGCAAAACAAAACCAAATCATGTGTGGTTTTGTGTAACACAAGTAACGGTACATCAGCATGCAATTGTTGTTGCTAAAGCGAGTTAAAAATTTGGTGAACTTCGGTTTTGTTGTTGTTGTTTTTACAAATGTGCAAACATAAATTTGATAAAATAAAACAAACTTGCAACTGGACCAATTGTGCTTCTGGATAAGCTCATGTCTGCTCTAAACTATGTCCAAATCACCGTTATACCCATTTTCTTGTTCCTGGCCCTTATCTATATCCAAATCCTAGCCCTCATCCTTTTCCTTAACCTTGTCGTAATCCTTATCCAAATCCTTGTTCTAATTTTATTTTTATTTTTACTTTCGCTTTTACATTCACTTTGCTTTTAATTTTGATTTTGCATTTGCCATGGCTTTTTCTTTTGCTTTTGCTTTTATTTTTAGTCTTGCTTTTGTTTTCGCTTTTGCTTTTGTTTTTGCTTTTTTTTGCGTTTACTTTTGCTTTTGTGTGTCACATTAATTTTTACCTTAGCGTCATGCAATATATCTATGCAATGATGGTGTCTTTAGGTTAATTCATGATACAATTATACAAGGTAGGAAAAACAACTGGCTATTTTCTCACGACTGTCTTGCACCGACTGTCATTTGCTTGTATATTCTACTTTCTGTTTTCTTTTTTACTTTTTTCGTTCTCTATTTTATACTATTTTTGACAGTTGATGCAAGACGAAAAAACTGTCACTCCTACTTTGTATATTTGTATCATGGGTTAATTTAAGCGGTCCCCTGAGAGACATCATGACGCCGTTAATTTTTTTGTTATTTTTATCATTTGGTCGAAAACCTCAGCTTTACTGTCGTTGCATAAAATTTATCGTAGTGTCACGGAGTTATAATTCCATGCAACGTTTTTTTATTGTTGTTGCATGTTGACTGCATAAAGCGGTTGTCTCCAGCGGTCGTGGCTCCAATTTTATTTTTTATTTTGTTATGAGTGCAAAGAATCATTCTTTCCAGTAGTAAAACAAAATTTTTGGTAGCACTTCTACTTAGTGAGCAATAATTTCATGCAACATTATTACATTATTGTTGCATAATAAATTTAAATGTTCAGATTTGTACAGTTTTCTTAAAACAATCAAATGCAATTGAAAAATAGCACCAATTTCAACTGAAAACGAAAAACACTGTAAGTTAAGGTTCTTTCTTGAGTATCTACATAAATAACAACAACATTTAATGTTACAATATATTCTCAATTTCTCTTAACTTTCTTCTTAATTCAGCAATTTTATGAACAAACCCACCATGCTTGCTTTTTTTTTTACTTTTTTTAGAAGCCCGGCTTAAATAATTTGCCAAAAAACCAGAAACGGCAATAACGAAAAAAAAAAAATAAACACTTGTTAAATGAAGTGAAAGCGAATTTGTGGTATGCCAACAAATATAAGAAAAAAAAACCCAAAGATGACAAGATTGTAGGAGTGTGTCTCGGTAAGAGTGAGATTCTTCGAATACGTGAATGAGTTCAAACCACACGACAGCAGTTTAATTTTTTTAGTTTCGTATTTTTTGCTTGGATGTTTGTTGGATGTTATGATGCTCTTCCTCATATCAATTAACTTAAAATGTTTTCAACTTAGCATTAAATGATTTTATTAAATTCTTTGAAGCTGCTGTATCGCACTTTTACTCTCATCAAAAATGCAGACGAAGAATGTATACGATGAAGATAGTGGTAGTTAAGAAAGTTTTTAAGATTCACCAGTCCTTGTTGGTGTGTCTTTTTAAGAGAGTTGATTTAATTGTTATGATCTTTGTACACTAAGAAAATTGAACGCCTTAAAATCAAAGAAAAAAGTTGTTAAAAGACTGTAACCAAAATATCTTTGCTACAAAGAAAAGATCGTTGCACTAATGATTTATTTTTTAACTAAGCAACTGCTGCATCTTTGAAACAAAAGACTGAAGTTCTTTGAAGCTAAATCAATCAAAAAATATTTGCCGTAAAGATAAATTATTTACTATAACGATTTTATTCTTTGTTAACAAGAATTTGTTAACAAAGAAAAAAGTACGCAAAAACAACAAATTTTCTTTGTTTTCTTGAAGCTAAGCATCGTTGTTTCAAAGACAAAGTCTATAACTTTAAAGAATTTTTTCTACACAGACATATTTTTCTTAAAAATACACACGCTTATAGTTCGCAGTTACTTTGTGGGCAATATGTAGTATATAACGCAATTGATGTATTAATATGTACTAGTATCACCTTTGGTCGAGATTCGACCATTTAAAAATTGATTTTTTTTTTTGTATTTTTATTAAAAACATTTTTTTTTTCTTCACTCAAATGCAAACGTAACCGAACTTATACAGCACCAAATGCACCACCAGCAGGAAATCTTAAAACAGTAACTCAATTCTGATTTTCCATGTTCCGTGATTTTTACTTTCAAAGCTCGATATCAAAAATGTGGGTTATATATGCGGAGCCACACCCCTTTGTCCAATGCCTGTCACAGTACCCTACTTCCCTTATTCTACTTTCTAGAAGAAATGCTTCCAAAGCTATTATATAACTACTTTGAGTTGTATGAGTGTTTCTACGCCCCTTTGTCAAGGAAGGAAGTTCTTACCATGTTTCATTGATTTGTGACTTATAGTTCAAAATTTATACGGAAAATTTGGGCTGATGAAAAGTGCCTCGCCTCTATTTCAACGTCCATCAAATGTAACCAGTGGAATGGAACGTCTGATTTGAGGTCGAATTGCCCACCATAGATTTCGGTGCACTCCTTTTCCCTACTCTTATTGATTTAAAAAAAAATTATCAAAATTGGTTGAGAAACACGGGAGAAAATGTTTCTTAGCTGTTCTGCGTACACCTATTTATATATGTATAGATATATAATAATAATATGTATAATATATAAAGTAGATAAGGAAATCACTTAAAACATATATTTGTGTATATAACTTTGGAGTGGTTTGAAATATTTGAAAAATTTTTTCACAGAAATTATTTTTTAAGCTGTAGAACTTTATAAAAAATACAAAAACAACATTTTGAAAAATTTACTTTTCATCAAAAACATCGTAGGGGGTAACTCATGATTTTCGATGATAGAAAACTTAATTAAATTATGTGTCAAAATGAAGCAAATTTTGCAAATAAATGATATGATTTATGAAAGAGTGTGAGAGAAGAAAATAGAAAAACAAAAATAAAATTACAAAAAAAGAATGTCTGGTCTAATTTTTGAGCAAAAATTGAATATTTTAGAGTTTTTTTGAAAACAGCACAAGAAATTGAATTAGTGAGATAACGGTAAATCTTTTATAATTTTCTCAAAATTTATTTAATTAAACTTTCAGAAAAAGAAAATTAAGGGAAAATCGATTGAAAAATGGCTGAGATATTTGCTTTCAAAATCAAAATTTGAAATATCAATTGTTTTTTCTCATTCTGAGGCAATGACATTGCTTTAAGAAATGCATTGCATGGAAAAAATCTTCAGGTTTCGAAATATCGCAATACTTTTGATGTCATAATAACGGGAAATTTTTTTAACATACTATTTGTGGAAAGTATTAGCAAAAAAGTTTTCGTATACCGTTATTTTTCTCAACCAACGAATTGTCATACAAAAAACGTTGTACTGAAAACATCTCTAGTTTTCGAGATATCACAATAATTTTGATGTCAAAATAACGGAAATATTTCAAAATTTACTATTTGTAAGCAATTCTACTATCACAATATATATTGACACTTGTTACATGAAAAAGTGCCTATTGTAGGGTAACCGTAAACGATGGTGAAAAATATCAAAGTATTTTTTGAACATCTTATGAATGTCTAAATTTCTCTCTTATATCATGTTTTTCCATCTCTTACAGTTAAGCTTTTATTTAATAAATGCTCGTTTTCCGCTCATATTTGAGGTCAAAGGTCACCAATCTAATATTCAATCATATTGTGCAGCTAGACCTTTTATCCGATACCTCATTCTTCATTCTACCTCTTCCCAGTTATGAGATCCCTAACTAAAATTAATATAAACTTTCAACATTAATATTTCGGGCCAAAGGTCATCAATTTAAAGTCTAACATAATTCGGCACATCTATGGTGCAGTACCTTTCGAATGATATACGTTTCATTGTCCTTATTCTAAAATAAATATTGAAAAAGTGTACGACAACATTTAATGTTTGCGTATTAATATATAAGATAAGTTGTAATTAGCACTAGATTAAATCGTATAGGTTAAGCGTCAAGGGGGTGGGAAGGAGAGTGGAGAAGGGATGAGTAATAGAAAAAAAAGACGGGCATACAAAGATAGTATTAAAGAAATCGACTTTTTTTAAGACGTACATCTTTGTCACAAGAATTTAAGTCTTTGATAAAGTACACAGAAAAAAAAGAGTAGAACTTTTACCTAAATATGTAGTGAATTCAGCTAAAGTAATCCGGTGATTTTCAGTCAATGAATTTGATTACGTGCGCTACCAATTTCTAAATGTTAATTATATCCAATTATATTGGGTAGTTTAACTGCGAGAGTAGATAAAGAACCTAAATATTACCACTTCAGATTAGGCAAGCCACCTACTAAGTGTAGAAAAATCATCTAATTATTTAGATAGCATTCCCACTTAAGAGTGGGAATGCCGTGCAAAAAATATGCAAAAAATATGTTTTTTGTTTTGCAATTTCTATTTTGAAGTGAAACTTTTCTTAGGTGACTTTACTTCATTTCGTCACATGATAGAGAAGAAAGATTTGTTTTACATTGTATAAATGACTGAAAAAATTTCTTTGCCACCGCTGAGACTCGAACCTGTGATCTCAAGATTTCAACAACCAACGCCTTATCTATTGAGCTGAATTTCCAATACAGTAATTTACTCTACATACCAATTAATCAAATTGCTGTAGATGCCCAGTGGAAAAATAATTTCAGAGTTGTGGACCTCATATTTGTATATACATTTTGTTCACAAGTTATCAAACGGCGTAACAGCACAGCGGTAAAGCGTTTGACTATAACGCCAGCGGTCCGAGTTCAATTCTCGCATGAGACTTTACTTTTCGTAAAATTTTCTCACTTTGTTTTTATTTATGTTTTTTATAGGAGAGCGCTGTGCTCCTATAAAATTCAAATACGGGAAAAAAACAAGTTGTAAGGAAAGCATTTGATTTATCCACGTAAATATTTATATAAAATTTATACTGAGGCGTGGATAATGCCAATATGCGTTATTTCCCTAGTGTACGAACAAATCGACAACTTGCATTAAGTAAAATAACTAGAAGAATTAGATGATTTAATAAGCAAAATTTTAGTTGAATTAACTAATTTGAATTAGGTGAATTACCTAATGCATGATTGTTAAATTAACTGTGTAAGTAGAAAAGTTGTTGAAAAGATTAGGTGAAATAGAAACTTTCACATTAGCTAAACTAGTTTAGGTAATAAATCAATTCTTTATTTTCTGTGTATATTTTTCATGGGAATTTAACAATCTTTGTGCCTTTGCCGTAAGGATGTTTTATCTTTGGGCACAATCTAACCAATAAAAGTCTTTGTGGCAAAGTGTATTTTCGTTGGTTTTACGATTTTTTCCCCTGAGTGTGGGAATAAGCATTATATGTATTTTGTATACAACACTCGTAATTGTTCTCAATATGAATCAAGAACTCATTTCACTTCATGATCTTCTAGATTTTAAAAGGACTATTTCTTATCATCTGGTTGACCTTATATAAAGTTATATAAAAATATCAGATAAAACTAGAAAGGAATGTGTAATCTTACCTCCACACCCCCACGCTAAGAATTTAAAATACCCCCACATGCATCTGTGATATAAAATATCTGAAGAAGGTTTTAAAATTTTGATGACGTCACTTCGTATGTAAGATAGGAGTGGTTTTCATTAAATTTGTCCAATTTCTAACCTCATTGTGCGTTTAAATAGCAATGCATTTATGTTAAATATTGAAAACATTAATTTTTGTGGAATTTATGAAGGGTTTGAAATTTTTTTTGAGTTAGGCGTGGTTTTCATCTGATATTGCCAAATTTTAAACTTAGAGTGCGTATTTGGTATCCAAGCTCATGTGCAAAAGTGTAAGGAGTTAATTACATGGTATTGTTTTTTTAATTCTTAGAGCTTTTACCATTTTCATGATATAACTTTGATGATATATGATTTTGACAAAATTACGTTTATTTGCTTATATAATTTGTACTTACTTTTTTAAAGTATTTATAGCAAAAACACAGGAAGAATTTACATTTTAACAGCACTGCTATTTTATAGGGGACTTTATAGGGGACTTAAGGGGACTTTTTCATGGTAAAAAAGGTAAATTTTCTCCGAACGTGGTAATTTTTTTCCCAAATAGTGGTAAATTTTAGTTTGTCTCTCTGGCAACACTGCTTACTACACGATCGTTAATTATGCTGTTGGTACATGGTGTTGTTTGTTTTTTTTTTTTTTTTGGTTTTGCATAGCGCGAAGGATAAATTAACAATTGATCAAAAGTGCGGTTTCTTAGTGACAGAAAAAAAAAAATAATGAAATATAATAAAACTTACTTGTGTGAAGATAAACGTGTGTTTTTTTAGTTTACTTTGCTATTTTAAAGTTTTAATTTTAAAAATTATTTTAATCGAAAAAAAGCTATTAAATTATCAAATCTATGAAATTGCTAAAATGCTTTGCTTCTCTCGCGTGTCGAGTGACGCACCTGGTTTTTCTTTTTTAAGTAATTTTTCTATATGTTTTGCTTACTGTTAGAAAGAAAATAATCAAGTGTGAAATATTTTAATAAAATGTAATGACGTGACGATAATTCGTGGAAATTTGTTTAAATTTTTGTAGCGTCATTTATATTTAATTACTAAATAAAAATTTTTTATAATAGTTTTGAAACGTTCAATGGTTAAAATGCTTTTTAATTTAAAAAAAATTAAAAGTCTTTTAAAATATTGTTATTCATAAACATGTTGCAGATGCTTTGTTGCTAAATTAGAAACACTACCGATTTGAAGTGGGAAGATTGTAAATAATGATTTGTGTATTAGATAAAATGGACACAAAATTTTCATTATTTACTATACACGATGCTAGAAAATGCTTGTGTGGTTATACAAATGGGTGTAGTGAGCTCATCAAAATAAAAGATTTATTTTGCCAGTAACACCGCACATTGCCAGTAACATCTGTCAAAAACGAAAGATTATTTCGCTGCATGAATAGAGTAAAAAGCATGCCTCCGAAACAGGTGTGGCGTTAAACAATCTGCTGGTAATTGCATGTCTGCATGAAGAAGCTAAAACCATTATCATTGACTTAGTCATTAATGATTTTTGGTCGTTTAAAGCAAAGGAGATATCCTTTGTTTTAGGTTGATTTTTATACATCACTATTAATAAATGTTTTACGTACCATCGAGATATATGCATTCAATAAGTTGTCAAAAGAAAAAACCAAGTTAACTCAATATCTAAAACCATTTTAATCAAAATGCACTAAAGAAAAAAATATATGTTAAATACTAGAGAACCTTAACATTGTTTGTTCTTAAATCGTTTAAAGAAAAAACTAGAGCGGAAGTCAACTATTACTCATTAAATTTACTGTTTATATGCATGTTAATGCAACCGGAAGCACTAATTTTAATTAAAGCAAAACAACAGAAAATTAAACAATAATTGAAGTAATACGTCTCGCAAACATGAAATCGGTTATTGCCACTGTAGCTGCCACTTTTAACCTTGGCCACCTTTTTGTTTTTTTTTTTTTGTTTTGAAATTGGTCACAACAAAAACTCAGCATGAAATCTAGTTTATAAGCTATTCAAAGATCGGGTTAGTTTGTTTATTTTTTTTCCACTATTGTTAAATAAACTCAAAATGTGCATTGTTAGTTATTTCATTGCTTTGTGGCGTTTCCCACAGACCACAATCGACCACAATCAACCACAATTATGTCTGTAACAAATATTATGATTCAATCTCTAAGATAAAAGAAAAAGGAAAAAAAAATGTTTTATCTTTTATGCTAAGCTGCTTGAAAACAAGCAGCCGTTTTTATTGTCGACCAGCTACTTACCGATGCTGGCAAAACTTGTTGGCCACTAAAACGTTGCGAATACGAGACGATCGGCGCACCATACGGCAATTGCGGAGCTTCTCCATGAAAGACAACACGATCACAGTCCATTGCCACAGCACCAAGTTGTCCCGTCGAGCCAAAGAGTACGACATTGCATCTGCAGCAACAAGTGGGAGAGAAGGAGGTAAGGTAAACAGCATTATGATGGTACCGGTTAAATGAGTTTCCACATGATGTGTGATGTGTAGTGTGTGTGTGGTGTTGGTTGGTACATGAAAATGCGGAAATATTCAAGTCAAGTCAAGTCAATGAAAATAAATATTAGAAGTTTTGTCTGTTTCAGTTAAGAAATTTGATCAGCAGTCTTGGTGTTGATTGATTAATCGCTGGATGCATGAACGAATGAAGCATGAAGATGTGCAAAGATGGACACAGATGTGTTGGATACACATACAAATACACTTACCTGCAGGGTAATCTTAGAGCTGGACTGAGTTCCGGACATGGTCGCCAGGCTTTAATTTGTGATAAGTAGAGAAGCAGCAGCAGGAATGTTGAGATATGTCGTATTCTTGTGATTTGACTTGAGGTGGGCATCATCTGCAAAGAATAAGAAGATTCTAGATAATAACGAGTATTTCTTGTATATATTTTCATAAGGAATAGCAATCATATAGCTAAGAAATTGTATTGTTTATTTATGCTTTTAGCAAACTAAGAGTTAAGACAAGTGTAATAAGATAGATTTTGAAATTGATTGTTTGCAATAATAACGCACAAGAAATGAAATTTCGAGCCTGTACCAAGCTTGTTCATAATTTTAAAAACCTCCCTATAACTGTAAAAGTACTGTGTTGGTTGGAGAGACGGGTTATAGTCATGTTGGAGTGTGGAAGAATGGTATAATGATGGTGAAGATTTATTTAAAATTTACAGAATTCAAAACTGTCGGAGGAGGCATTCACGGGGAGATTTTTCTACAAACTCGAAATTAACGGGGATCACGTTCACGGTGTGATAATTCTACAATTTGATTGTGCCAAAAATATGATCATTCCAATTAAGACCAGTTTGGTTCGATATGCCCCCAATGTCAAGAATGGCTGACTTTAGATTAGAGATTCCCACCGTTTTTATTTAAGGGAGATAAGGGCCAATACATTCGCTTTTGAGTGGGCAAAGAATTGTGGGTCTTGTTTGCTTCAAATTCTATTTTATTAGCAAAAACCCATTTGGACACTGTTTGCAAGTCATTAATTTATGCATCTTTATATCAATCTTCAAAGAGCTCGGCGTTTTTTGAATATGTATATGAATGACAAATGATACTGAAGGCTGCAATCGAATGAATTGGATTATGAGTCAACGAAAGAGGATCGGTGATAAATAGCAAGCATAAAGTGGGCGATAGGACAGAACCCTTCGGTAGGTGGTGAGTAGTGATGAGTTGTGAGCACTTCATACCACGTGTGCAGAACTTACCCTGAATCAACTTTGGAACTGACTTAATTTTGAACCACTTAAAGTCCGAATTTAATTTTATTGCTAAAAGCTATTGAAAATTTTTCACTTATTTTAAACCCTGGTTAATATGATTAAACAACAGGTCGAGGACTACCCATGCTTTGAATAAGCACTGCACTGTGCAATGCAATCCGACCTGAGGTGTAAATTGCGGTTATTGTTTGAAAAGAATGACTATGGTAGAAAGTATCAACCTTATAAAGCTTAAGTTTCAAGATTGACGACACTTCGTTGTTCAGTATTTGTTTGGCAACCATCAATAATGAACATGGGAAAAAATTGTTCATTACAATGCAATACAATTCTTTCATTTGAAAGGCTTTTCACAGTCAAGCCAATATCAAGACAAAGGTAGATTCTACTCTGGGAGAGTCGGCTCCTTCGTTTACAACAGTAAAATATTGGGGGACAGAGCTTAAACGAGGTCGTTTAAGCTCTGGCCGCTTAAAACGAACAGCCACGAACATCCATAATGTTGGATTTCATATTTACCAGGGTTGATCAAAAAGTAAAAAATGTTGGATATTTCTTACCCTTGTTTTGGGCAGAAGCTCTTATACCTTCTCAATATTGATTTTATATATTGATTATTAAAAATTTTATATATTTCTTATTATTATTATTATTATTATTATTATTATTATTATTATTATTATAAGTATATCATTACCATTAGTTCTAATGTAAAAAAAAAACTGTAATGTCCACAAACACTGCTAAAATCGTAGAACAAAAAAGTATATACTATATACTTGTATATCTTGAAAGAAGTTCGAGATATCGGTTATTTAAGTTAGTAATTTCTTGAAGTTAATCTGTACTGTTAAAATCCTTTACTAATGTCACAGAAAATTATTTTGAATATTTCCAATTAAACAGACAAAATAAGTGAATACCCTCAAATTAGTGAGTTAAATTAAACGAACGAAATTAACCATTTCAGATTAAACAGAACAGATTAAAAAATTAGATTAGTATGACGCACGAAAATTGGTTCATTAATTCATATCATGACTATAACAGAACTCTGCCAATTAACATATGTTCGACACTGTCCGATTAATTCTTACATAACTTTGCTTTGTTAACATCAGAGGAATATATCATAGGATTTTTGAACATTAATTTGGTGTACACATAAACCAAATGTAAGCCATTTAACCCAAATTAATGTAAAATTAAAAAACCTTTATTTTCCAATCATTGTTATGTTAAAAATACAAAATTATATATGAACGAATGAATCGAACATATGTTAGGTGAACATATGTTAATCGCCAGAGTTCTTCCATAGTCATGATATGATTAAATGAACCAGTTTTCGTGTGTCACTACATAGCGATAAAAGAGACTTAAGCATTTAAGAAGTTCGTTAAATACATACATCTCAAAGTGAAATAATTTACATGCAGAGTATTTAGATTAAAATAAAAGAAACATTCAATAATTTCACGATAATGTAAAAACAAAATTAAAAAGCAAACCGCAATAATTTGCATGGCCATAAGCTATCGTTTTAAATTTTATAAAAAAGGAAGATCAAGTTTGAAAATGAGCCGCATGAAAACAACGCCTACCTCCCAGACAAAGACTGTCCAAAGCCAGGATAAAGGAGGATGATTGCAGGTATAGGGTAGGTTGCCCACCTATACCTATGTTAAAAGGAAAAGGCCCACCTAGAGCCTTGAGTTGGTAGTCAAATTTTGGGAGTAGGTGATACTATTCACAAACAAAAGTAGTCTTATACCTGCGAAGCATTAGCAATAATGCCATAAAAATTTGTTAACACGGGATTAGTCTTGCATTTAGATGATGAAATATCATTAGCATCGGCCTTTTATTAAATTCAAATTCAATTCAAATTCAAAACTTAAAAAACATCGGTGCACTTTATTCTACTTAAGTTTTTTTTTTCTTTCTAACGTCAAATTAAATTTAATTTTAAGGCATTAAAATAAAAGGTAAGCCAAAAAATATTTTATATTCATTCAGATATTTATATTTTTTTTTTAATATTGTTAAATATTTTATGTATCCCTAAAAGAAAATGTCGAAAAATACAAATACAAAATAAAAACTTAAAGCCATTTCTTTGAAAACCAAAATTGAAATTTAGGATCGCCTTCCAAATGGAGAAGGCTCAACATTTCTTGGCAAAATGTTCGGCTTAAACAAAGCCACAGTAAGAACTATAAAAAAATTAAATTTCAATTGCTTTTAAGCTTAGAGTCTTTTTTTTTTTCTTTAATAACTGTGCTTGTGTAAATACACATTATATACACTAAGAATCTAAAGTCTACGCCGCTACCGTCGAAAAAAAAAAATGAAGGCTTAAAAAACTAAAAAAACATAATATTTTCAAAAAACATTTTTATATAAAATTTTTCGATTGTAATAGGTTTTATATTCATACAATTTTTTTATTGTTTATTAACATTATTTTAAATTATAAAGCATTATTTAACCAAAATACAGAAATTATAGAGTCAAAAGTTTAAGCTCCTCAATCAAGTTCATACATAAAACTGAAAATTTATAAAAAAAAAAAAATGAAAATATATTCATGTCAGTAGCTTGTTGAATAACTACGACGCTTTAGGACTTCTCTTAGCCTTTTTTGCATTGAGTTGAGGAGATTAGCTGTTTCTTCAGCAGTGATGTTTTACCATTCTTCAGTAATTACCCTTTTTCTAATTTCTTTGCTTGTAATAGTTCGTTTTCGAATTTTCCGTTCTAGCTGTGCCCACAGGTGCTTGATGGGGTTTAGATCTGGTGACTGTGGAGGTGTTTTCTTCTGTTTTGGTACATCGTTAAGTAGCCAAAGCTTTACGATTTCAGCCGTGTGTTTTGGGTCGTTGTCTTGTTGGGAGTAAAACACACTTGACAACCCAAGTTTCTCTGCACTTTGTTTTACGTTTTCTTTCAAAATGTTTAAATAACCGAATTTATTCATAATCGATTCAATAAACAAAGAATTCCCAACTCCACTAGCTGCCATACACCCCCACATCATTACACCTCCACCACCATGCTTAACAGTTGGCAATAAGTTCTCTTTATTGAGGGCTGTACCCGGCTTTCTCCACACAATCTGCCGTCCTTTTATTCCGAAAATGCAGAACTTACTCTCATCTGTTAACATGGTAATTCTCCAGAACTCAGATGGTTTGTTTACGTACTGATTTACAAAAGCAATACGTTTTGTCGGTTTCCCAATGATATGAAGGGTTTCTTACGAGCAACTCTTCCATGATATCCGGCCTTTCTCAAAATTCTTCTAGCAGTAGACACACAAATAGTCTTGCCAAGCTTTTGATTGATATTAAGAGATATTTGGAAGCAGTCATTTTAGAATTTTTTTGCACAAATGATATTATACTGCGAGATTCTCGTTCTGATAGCTTAGGTGGGCGCCCTGGACGTGGCTTTGAAGTTATTATTCCGGTACTTTGAAAGTTCTGAACTACTGTACGAACTGAGAAACCAATTTGTCGACAGTCTTGGCCCTCTTCTCAAAGCTTTATAAATATTTTTCTTTCACCGACACTAATTTCTTTTCTTCTACAGTAATTTGCAATAATTTGCAATGAGCGTACACTTTCGACACTTGCATTGCTTAACTGTGGCGCCATCAGTGCCGTTATTTCTAACGCTCTCTGAACGAATTCAAAAAAAGTATGTACAGAGCATCATTAGTGACGTGCACAGTAAATATTCGAAATAAATCGAAGCAAACGTAAATTATTTTGAATTTTTTTAGCTAAAGAAAGTTTTTAGTGCGATGGGAGCGTAGACTTATGATTCTTAGTGTATGTGATTTAACAAAATAAGCATGAATAATTGTTCTTAAAAAATCCTTGTTTTTCACTAATTTTAATAGGTTTTAGAGATAAGGAACCAATCACCTATTTTTTCGTACGATCAATGTCTTTTTTTACACGGTTTTTTCTGGAACCAATCTACCGGAATTAGGAATTAATAGAATTAAGTGTACTTAATTTTTTTTATATAGCTCTAAGCTTGGATGTTATTTTGTTTGCTTGTGTAGTACTTGAATGCATATCAAAACAATTCTTTACTACAGTGTTTGTTTTGAAATGCGAGTGTAGAGGAGATGAAGTACTCGAAAGCATGAAAGATGGCTTACAAGTCATTTTTGCTTGCGTAGCCCTTTAGTTTTTGAAAAAATACAAAAAAACATGAATGAGCTAGAATACATTCAAAGTCGAGACTTTTAGCTAGGTAACGCTACAAAATAGTAGTTATAGTCAACATTTGTACATATTGTCTATATATCTACCAATCTATTCCCTCTATTTCCAATACACTTATGATTAAAACTAATGCCATTGACTCTTCGCAAGCTTAAGAACGCCAGAAATGCCTTTTAAGTTTTCTTTTTTTTGTTAATTTCAACAAAAATTGCCAACCGGCATGACGTCATATGGTTCGACACATATCAACTAATAGTTGGCACAACCTTTTATGGAACTGAACAATCAAAACTGCATATTTTCATTAAGAAATTTGCCGGCAGTCAGAAGGTTAAAAAGCTATGACGAACACAATTTTGGCATAGTTTTTGCATAGAAGGAAATAATACATTTGTGACCGCTAAAAATTTAAGTGACCAACAAAATATTTTACAGTTGTCTTTTGAAAGAGTTGTCACTCCATGAATACTCGTATGAAACTCCTCAGGTATCTCTTCATTAATTATTGACAATTAATAATCTCAATCATAAGTCAAACATATAAATCTTATCAATCGGCTTTAATCCTCTTACCTGAAGTAAGGTTATTTTAAAGCGCAATTTTGAAAGCTTCATAATTGTGTTATTTTGATATTAAAAACAAAAATATAAGACCACAAAAAAAAAAAAACAAAAATTTTATTATAATTAAGTTTTTATTCTAACGTTTCAAAATCAGCGAATAAAAGAATGAAAGATGTTAATAAACAGGTTTACCAACTAAATAAATCGATAAGATTAAAATAATGGTCTTTAAAAAAAAAAAACAAGTTTTATGAATAAATTAACAAAATTAATGCATAAAATAAGCAAACAGCAAAAAAGGTGAAGCTCAAGTTAAGCATGCGCCGGAATTTGTATTTATTCAAGAATTGGCTAGTTTTCGACAAGCTTTAAAGAATTTCCTGTCATTTGTGATCAGATTTTTGGCTAAGCTAACAAGTTTGGCGACTATGTTTTAAGTATTGTTGCTTTCGTTTTTTGTTTTTTTGACAAGTCTTTTTTTTTTAATTTTTCTTAATTTGACAGATAATTTTATTTTATTACCTCATACGTCGGTTTAACGGTTACAATACTTATGTTACTGCTATTTTTTTATTGCTCTGTCCCTTGAAAGATGTACGTGCGCAGCCATAACTGCTTGTCTTGGCAAATGTCAAATTTCACTCATTGTTAGCAGCGTTGTGTGAACGTACAAAGAATAGCTTTAGTTACGCTGAGTGCGCTTCCTTTAATTCATAAATTCATAACAAGACGAAAAGGTGGCAACGTTGTCATTGTAGCTAAGCTAAGTTCACTAGCTGTTGTAACAGTGAATAATAAAAGTTATGAGATTTACATCCGCCAAAGATTGTGGAAAGTTCAAGAGACATTTTCTAATAAAAATGCTTAGTTTGTGAAAAAAATTTTAAGGTGTTTCTCAATCTAGGCTGAAGTTGTAATATCTTGAAATTACAACGTAATTTAAATAAAAAGAAAATAAAATAAAAACTGTACTGATCCTAATAAACGCCTTATCTACAAGACTCATGATTGCCATGAAGTAGAAACTTAAGAGTTGATGTTTTTAAGCTTTATGGCAAAGGTTATGGTTTGAACCCACTATAGCGGGTTTGATGGTTCATTGTATCTTAGAGTATGAAGTAATTTTGAAATATGGTTGACCGTGGTGACTTAATGGGCGTTAATTAAAAGTAATAATTTTCGTGTCATAATGTCTAATAATCTTTCAACAATAATCAAGTAAACAACAACAACAACAACAACAACAACAACAACAACAACAACAACAACAACAACAACAACAACAACAACAACAACAACAACAACAACAACAACAACAACAACAACAACTCTTTATAGAGTACTCACAGTGGAGCAAACTAGACACCTGTTTCATTGACCGCTACAAAAACTATCAGTTTTTCAGACTTGCGTTATTTTCGCTATGATCCACTGAACTACTTCAGTTCAATTTATTCAAGAAAATATTCTAAAAATGTTCCTGGGAATATTTGGCTGAGAATTTTCCATTTTTAGCAAATAGAGCTCTTATCAACTTTCTTAAAATGATTTTTAGATAACTAAAAATATTGAAAATAAATTTGAGCTTTAGACCAAGTATGTTGACAACATGAAGACAAATAAAGCAACAACTTACAACAACAACAACGGCTTTGTATAGAGCAAATCACACAGCTTGACTATACTGACTGTTTCGTTGGCTGCTACACCAACTCATCAGTAGTCTTGCATGACTTTTTCACTGTGATCCACTCAAGCTACTTCGGTTCTACTTATACTGCCAATTATGACGAGAAAGTTACCCGGAATTTATTTTTGACAGAGAGAACGCTTTTAAATTAGGAACTGAGTTCTAATCTACTTCGATGCACCCTGTGTCAAGGTTAACTTAGATCGTATCATACTTTTAGGCATAGCCTTAACTCATGTGCATCTTCGAAATTTGATCACAGTGGCTTACCGCTATCAGAGCATATTGATGTTGTGTTATTTTGTTGTTAACTCCTCCCTTTTTCCACACTTCCATTTTAGGGTTCAGCTAGTTTAACTGATGGTACACCTAAAATGGTGTGGAGACTACTGATGGT
Source organism: Pherbina coryleti (assembly GCA_943735915.1). Lineage (NCBI taxonomy): Eukaryota > Metazoa > Arthropoda > Insecta > Diptera > Sciomyzidae > Pherbina > Pherbina coryleti. The sequence continues at coordinate 14,329,413 of OX030949.1, forward strand.
ACCACCATTTTAGATGTACGTACTGGACCTACTAGTTTTATGCCGACTCCAAACGGCTAATGTGCAAGTTCTCTCTGAGGCTTGTCTGCATTGTCTACAGAGAGGTGACGACCGAACAGAAAAATTAAATTAATTGACAAAAACTTTCTGTGTCAGATGGATTTGAACCAGGGTTCTCTGGCGTATGGGTCACACACTCTACTCACTGCGCCACGGCCGCCACTGAACAAAAGAACTATGTGTAGTAAATTTAAATGATCTGCGGTTAATTTTTTGTGTAAATATACCTAATTACCGATTTCAGTTATAAGGGAGGTGGTCATATTAGTGAACCGATTTAGTCCTTTTCACACCAGCTGTTTATAACTCCAAACGAACTATGTGTACAAAATGTTGTTGATTTACAATAATAGTTTGGGGAACTATTCCATATTACCGATTTCTGTTATATGGGGGGTAGGCGTGCCATTCAATTTGAACGAAATTTTGTGAAAATAATTCTTTAATAGTAAAACTCATTTTCACAAAATTTCATGATTCTAGGATAACTCCTTCTATTTTTGTCCACTCACTATATGGGCTCGTTACACTGTGCGGCATGGCCTTACAACGTTAGGTCGCGTAGGTAGCAGCTTATGCAACAAAAATGCAACAATGTTGCATGGAATTATTACTCGCTGATTAGAATTGCTAAGAAAAATGTTAATTTACGACAGTAAAACATGGTTTTTTGACCTCATAACAAAAATGCAAAGAAAATTTAGGACCACGGAGGCAACTGCTTAATACAATAACAGTGCGACAACAATTAAAAAAAGATGCATGTGATTATAATTCCGTAACTATTGCCGCTACGGAAAATTTTATGGAACGACAATAAAGCTAAATACACATGAGAAAAATAAATAATACCGTTATGAGGCCTCTTAGCGAACCCTTTTAAGCAAAATCTAAATACACCAAATGAAATAGCTAAAGAAAAAAAATAAAAAAAAAAATTAAAATTAAATTAAAAAAAAACAAGTATTAAAAGAAAGATTTGGACAAATATTAGGACCAGGAATAAACTAAGGCGTAAAATAATAATTTGGCCAAAGAATAGAGCGTGGAATTGTACAAGGATTGAGATAAGAATTCGGATAGGGATTGGGAAAAAGATTAGAGCAAAGATTTAGACACACTTAAAACAATATTCAGGGCAATATTAGGAAAAAGATAAGGGTATGAAATGGGACAAGAAATAAAACAAGAATTAGAGCATATCAAGAACAATATTGGGGGGATGGGGCTTTTGCACTCCTAAACTGGAAAAATTTAATATATTTTTATTTCCAATGTGTATTTGTTACATTTTCATATCATAATGTTCATATACGTATACAGCAATGCATACACTAAGGGAAATAACGCATATTACCATTATCCACGCCTGAGTATAAATTTTATTTAAATATTTACGTGTATAAATCAAATGTTTTCCTTACAACTCGTCTTTTTCCCGTATTTGAATTTTATTTATACCACACACGTACACACATATTCCATACAAGCAAGCAGCAACAGCATCGCACACGTATACACATATTCCGACAAGCAGCAACAGCATCGCACTCTATTCCTGCAGTTTATTTCTTGCAGTTGCAGGTTTCTTATAGTTCTCATTTAGTTAATGTTGCAAGGGTAATATAGCCTGCATGTTTGGCAAATATGATTTGTGAGTGCGGTGGTGAGTTCGATGCATGATGACATTATGTAAGGTGGAGTGACAACTCGGTATTTTCTCAAGAATATCTTGAACCGATTTTTATTTACCTGAATTATTTCCTTCTTATTCTCTACTTTACATTTTATTTTTATAGTTTATACTATTTTTGACATTTGATGCCATAATATTGCACCAACTGTCAAAAATGGTAAAAATTAGAGAACGAAAATTCAAATTCATAATATTCAAATAAATTGTTTTTCAATTTCAATATTTTTATATAAATTTTCCTTAAATGCGATAGTTTTATTATCAAATAGTAAATATTTGAAAGATATTAAAATATATTCGTGCATAATTTTAATATATTTATTATTAATTCTGCTTAAATATTTTAATATTTTATTTAATTAAAAAAGTATTTAAATAAATTTTAAATATTTACGTAGTCAATTTAAGTAAATGCGTTATTCGTGCAAAAATGACTCACTTTTTGGATAAATTAAAAAAGTTTTTGGATAAATTTTATATTTTTTCCCCTTAGTGTACCTTCTCCTCACGTCCCCCTGAAAAATTCTTGCGCACGCCTATGGGGACAGGGATTATAAAAGAGATTTGAACAAAGATAAGATCAGGAATTTGGGCATGGATTAAATCAAGAGTTTTGACAAGAAGTAGGACAATTGTTGAGACAAATGTCAGCATATGGATAAGGATGAGGCAAGTTTGGGAACAAATAAAAGCATAGGTATAAGAAAAAGAGCAAGAAAAAATGTATGCTGTTACGTTCTATAAGTGTGTTCTCGATGCAGTCCATTTCCTTTTTTTTTATTTTTGTATAACTTTCTTAGAGTTTTTTTTTTCAACTTTAATCTACTAAAGATAACAAAATACCCATTATTTTCGTTAAACATTAAGGTCAGTTTAATTTTTGAGAGGCATATTTTAGACCTATGAATGATTTAAAAACGATACCTTTGTGAGAGCCAAAAACTTACTCTTCTACTTAAGGGGAGATACGCAGTCAGAACTTTTTTTTTTTTTTCAAAAATTTTTTTTGCATTTTCTTAAAGCCTTAAGTTTCAAGAATATTTGGTGAAAATTTCAAGTTAATATCTCAAAAAATAACAAAGTTATAGCCTACTGAGTGAACCGCCTTCTAGAGCGCGCAGTGCTGGCGCTTATTTTCAAACGCGTTTTTCTCGAAACCATGTTTTCAAAGTCGGTGACCAAGATTTCTCAAAGCTCAGTGAAGCGATCGTTTTGATTTGTTTGCAGGCTTATTGTACACATAATAATCTCGTACTTGTCATAGGATTTTTTTTTTTTTTAGCTTCGTTCATTTTTTATAGGCAAAACTATGACGAGTTTTTGGTCGAAAATCGTTTTTTTACGTTTGAAAGTCCGCCATTTTGTGAAAAATCAATATTTTCAAAAACGGCTATGACAAGTACGAGTTTTAAGTATCTACTTTAATAATATATTACATTTTTATATTTCAGATAAATTAAGGAGGAGCAATCTTGGTCACCGCATTTCACCTTTTTTTCAGAGCGCTCTACAAAAACTGCTGTATCGACCTTAATATTAAATTTTTTTTAATAAAAAAAAAAACTAAAAATACTCTTGAATGTGTATATTTTTAGGTATAAAAACCTTCATTCAAAAATATCCCATAGGTTTCCTTAAAAAAATTCACAAACATTACCTTTTTTTTCGGCCTCTGGCTGCGTTGCTCCCCTTAATATAGCTCTAAAAAGCTCTATAAAGCTCTATAAAGCTCTAAAAAGCTTTTTAAATAATTAAAAACAGATACTGTTGGCTTACTGTGATGATTTCTCATGTTAGAGGCAATAACTTGTGAGGCTTATGCTGTTTCAACGTATTTAAAACTATTTCCAAAGTCTTTTACGATAAGGTGTGCATTATTTGTGAACACAGCTCAATAATATTGAAAAATTTAAAATATGCTCAAAATACTTAAAGCGTTTTAAATAGCTCCATATAAAAGTGAAATGAACAAATTTATAATAAATGTTTCTTCATCACATAGATATTTAGTTATGGCTGGTCTTTAACTTATGACCTTGATGACTTGTGTTAGATTTACAGAGTGTAAAAAGAAACAACAAAAAAAAATTTAAATTTTGTAAGGTTTCAATCAATTCATTAAGTAAGAGTCATTGATTTAAGACTAATTTAAAATTCAGTTAATTTAAATGAAATCATACTGTATCTACTGACCTTGAATGTTTATTAATTTAAAGAGTATATATAGAGAAAAGAAAATCAAAATGTTGTTAGATTCTTATCTATTAATTTAGTAAAAGTGAATTAAGTCAGTTTTAGATAAAGTTAAAATTGAGTTAGTTTGTATTGAAGTTCACTTAAACCAACAAACTTTAAAATATGACTAAAAATGACCCTAATACTAGCTAAAGATTTCGAACATGCTTCATTTATAGCTGAAATTACATAAAATTACTTGAATTTTTCAAGCAGAAACAATGAACGGCTTTTTAGCGAGAGTTAGCGCAAGCGCAGAAGCTCATCCAACTCAAGCGCAAGCGCGGCTCTGAGCTGAGCCGTTAACACCTTCACATTTGAACAGCTTTATTTTTTTGAATAACTAAACCAAGATATCGAAAAAATGAAACACAGTTTGTGATGTTGCAGCCATTATTTGAATTAATCCAGCTATTATTTAAATTTAGTTCAAACCGAGAGGCACAAAAATGGAACAAGCAGCTACTTTGCATAATTATATGCTTTTTTATTTTGAGAAAAATGCTGTAGTTTTGTAAAAATTCATCAGATCTTGATGTAATGTTGCATATTAAAAACTAATTTAGCATGTTGCAAACGGTTTGAGAATTTTGTAATAGCGCTTTTATAAAAAGGTTACTTTATCTTCAATTGACATCAATTTAAGTTGATAACTGTATTTTGTATAGTTATCTCTTAACTAAGAAAAAAGTAAAATCGCACTTCACACTCAATATTTTATGAAGCTTCATGTCAGGTAGATATTTTTTAATAGGTTCTTGATTTTTGGAATAGCCGACAG